>JAJMIL010000003.1:0-1200000 GCA_030583545.1 Debaryomyces maramus
CTTGACTACATATTTGGGATGCATGTGAACAGTGACGATAGTGAAAATGATAATGAAGACCGTCACAATACGCACGAGAAAGATACTGAGCTTTCTGACAAGGTTGGCACTGGCAGTATTGGAAGTGATAATAATTCTTCTGATGAAGTAGTTTTTGATGAGATGAGTTTAGGATCGCACGATACAAGAACAACAAGGGAGGATACTTCGAAAGTTTCACGTAGATAGTAAATGCTTTTGAACGACAAGTAATAATACAGATATAAAAATAAAGGACATTTTCTTGATTCGTAGTACAACTTGTATCTCACTATTTTATTTCGGTTTTTTCTTAATTTTCTATATTTCAGATTATACTATCTGCCTCTTCTATCGTGCGAATTTCAATGGGTGCAAAACTGAGACATGATTAAACAGCGCTTTGCATACCCCAATAAGGAAGTTCCAGTACTGAATATGAAACCCACCTGTTACCCTAAAATTATCCTCTATATATTGCTGGGGTTTTATCCTATATTGTATCATGACTAACCATTATTCAATTCATCCAAAAACCCTTTGAAATATGGATATAGAGAATCGTATACATACATATATCAACAAATATATTTTTGAAAACAAAGAAGAATTTGATATTTGTAAGTTCAAGTATGAAAAATTATTTAAATCCAATGAACCTATAACTTTTCGAAAATTACTAGAGTTCTTCCAAGCAGAAAGTGAATATGAACTTGATATTATGTTTCTGCAATATAGAATGATTCTCTACGACAACCATCATAAATGGAAAGAGCTATTCGCATTCTATTCCGTTATTCCCTTCACTGAATACGAATTCCAGGCACGAGATGGTAGCGTGGTGAACCCACGTAATGCTTTTAACTCAACCGTTAGTACAGCGACGGAAAACGCCATAATAGGAACATTTTCCAACAACGATTTTAACGAAGTCAAAAGAGAAATTCCTGATAGCAGATTCAGAGGGAATCTTCAGCGAATCTTGAAAACAGATATTTTCAGCGATGAATATATTGAAGAGCAAAGAGAAAGAATAATACGAATGGTGTTTAATCTCGGGTTTCATAATAATTATAAGCCCATTGGGCATATTAATAAGCTAAAGGAGGCCGAATTTGAGAATAACTTCAAAAAATTTTTATTTGAACCAGTATGTGACTTTGTGGGTGCACTTTTAGATATGGAAATGCTTGTTCATTATGAAAATAGCCTAGGTCCAACAGGCGTCCACACGAGAATTCCCAACCAAACCATTGATTTATTCCATGCGCACCCAGATATTACTGTATTCTCAGATTCGAAGTCAATGAGATCGCTAGCTGTGGTAGAAGTCAAAAAGATCAGCATACTTAAAGGAAACAATATTGCAGACTTTTCCGAAAATAAGATGAAGAGCTTTCTCAATCAGATCCTCGCTGAAATGTTTTCCGATCGCACTAACAAGGCCATATTAACAGATTCATACACAACCATTTTATTTGAGTTGGACATCGAAAGGGCATTGGAAATCGTGGAACACAGTGGTGCTTTTGAACATAAAACGAAGTCTGTTCCGTTAAACTACAAGGTCTTAGATTGCCTTTCATCGGGAATCACTCTCAGAGGGGGTCTCATGTCGTTTCTCTACGAGGCGTTCAGTATAACTAACGCACAACTAGAAGACTTGAGAAGACACCTAGACTTCATCTACAACTATGTCCGCAAAACGGACGACCAGTACTTACGCTATATGGAATTAATAGCACAAAGGGATTTACCAACTTACCAATCCTATTGCTTAAGCAATATTGAAAATTTGTGCATACATCCACAGAAGATTAACCTTGGACACTTCAAGGATATAGACGTTCAGTGTGGCTTCGCTTTCAATTCGCAATTGTTCAAAGTAGAAACCAGCGATGTGGAAATGTACTTGCATGAACCGGTGCGTCCCAATGAGCAGTTAGTTGTTAAGGTATTCGACCCCATTAAAGCCAAAAGAGACCATGGTGAGTACACAATTAAGCATAATGAAATCATGAGGATTTGCAAGGATGCATACAAGTCTGAAATCGTAGCGTACGAGAGTTTGGTCACAGATTCCACTTTCAACTGTGTCTACATAAAACAGGACAGGGTGTTTGGTCAGTTCTTTATCGATGGTTACTACCATGCGTTAGGGCCGTTTGTCATAATGCGATTCCTAGATCAGAGCGAAAATCCGTTGCCCTTGAATTTGGAAACTTACAAGAGTGCAAAGTCCCAGTTAGACATAATCCACACAGTTCTAGGAACTGGGATATTGCATGGCGACATAAGTAAGAGAAACTTGTTGTATTCGGACGGAAAGGTTTATATTATTGATTTTGGATATTCGGTTTACGGGGAGGAAGGGAAGGATTCCAGACCAAGCACGGCCAACAGCCAACAGCCAAGAGTGCAAGGCAGAGACGGACGAATTATGGCACATGTTTTTTGATCATTAGCTGGCATAGGAATGAATACAAATATTCCCTTTTATGAAAACCAAACAAAAGTTTTCAATATCAGATTAGTGCTTCAATTCTGAGGTCCCTTCTGTGATGATGCTATGATGTAGGTTCAAAATTCGCGCTAACAAAAAATTCCTTAAGGATGAGAATCATGCCAATGATGATGCTCTTTTTTTCCACCGTAAAGTATGCACTTGTGATGCGGTTCTTTTAGACAGGTATTGCACAATTTACATAATAATTAGCACATGGCTAAAGTAAACATTATAGAAAAAAATATATGCAAATATTGGGACATGTGATAAGCCGCGAATGATGCTTCAGTCAAAAGGCCTTTCCGCGGCCGTCGATTTTGTTGAGTTTATTTCATAAATAAAACTAAGCGGAGTCTTTTGCATTAACTCCGGAATATTTCTGAACGCGCAGAAGAAGTTGAACAACAATCACGCAATAAAGTTTCTAGTGGAAACTCATTCTCCTATTTTAGTATACGATCAAATAAAGAAGTAGCCGACCTCGATTGCTTAAATATTTTCCTACGTATTTAGTCTTATTGTGACCTTAGAAGAAGTTTTGCAAAAACGGTCAAAACTTCCGTATTTCGGCACCTTATACGAATTTGAATATGCAAGAATAACAACAGAGCCAAAATTATCCCCAAAGCCTAGAGGCCTTTCGGTTCATGCGGATTTCTGACGCTATTTTTGGATTTCACTTTGTAAGTCGCCTATATTTATGCTATGTCAGACAATAATAGTGATCTGCATGGGTTTAAAACCTCCCATATTTCGTGAACAGGTAATTGCAACACTTCCCAATTTGCCTACATGAATGCCTAGGAATAAATAAATAATTTGCACTTTATTTTCGTACTGTTCCCAGAATTTTGGAGTTAGCTATTTAAGCTTTTGAGTTTTGGTATAATTCAGTTTAAAGAAGTTAAGTTCTTAAAATACGAGAACACGCAATTTCTACCGAACCACCAAAAATATCGATTCCCTATTGTAAACGATCGTAAAATAGCTATAAAAATAAATCTCAGCAAAAAGTTGATACTTCATATAAAATTTCCTAAAACAGTAAACAAGAGATCCAAGGCATAGTATTACGAATTGATATAATACTTGATGGGATGTGACATTGTTTCCTAAATACTAATTCAATAAGAAATCTTAAAATCATGTAGTTAGAATAATTCAATTATGCAATAATTAATATTTTTACCGATAAACAATCTAATCTGTGCGTAATATTTTAACAGGCTGCTCAAGATACTTGATTGGTATAAAATCAGATCTAAAAGATAATCTGCGTATTACGATATTCAATATCTAGCAAAAAGGAGTTCCAAATCATGACCAGATTTTGAAGACATATTTTGCAAACGATATAGAAAATCTAGTTATTTAGGCGTACAAATTAACGCGAGAAGTTTGAGGTCCGATATTATAATAGGTGAGATATAGAGTATTTGAGGTGATAGGAAATTTGAACTCAGCGAATCGCATGAACCCAGACCACCACGTTCTGGATTGGCGAAAAACTTTCAGAAACCATAAATAAGAAATCTTAGAGTTAGAAAATATTTCGTGTAATTTAGTTACGTGATGGAGAGACGCAGAAACCGCTGTGTAATCCGAGTATTGCATTATCAGTCTGCAGTATGGCAAAATTATACCATATTTTCTTCCATAATCATCCACAATCTTTACATATGGAGATATCCGAACCCAAATACTGCGTAATTAGAAATAGGTAATGCTTCATAAAGTGACCCGTAATGGTTCCGTTTTCTGGTATTTATATCCAGAGACTTCCATAAGTTTTTTGCAAATTTGGACAACCCAGTGACTTTTAATATTCTGCAGCAATGTTATTAAGATACAAATTTATACTTGCCTGTATAGTACTGATGGTTTCAGTACTTGCAGAAACCATAACAGAAGATACGGTATTGATAGCACCTATTGACCTTAACATAGGCGACATTCATGTCGAATCCAACGTTTACTACTCCATTGTAAACAATTTGCTAACAACTATTGCCGGTAATCTTAACAACGAGGGTGGATTTTATGTTACTAGTACAAACCATCTTGCTTCAGCGGTTGCACTTGTTAGTGGTACAATTAAAAACTCCGGTAAACTTGCATTTAATGCCTTAGGAGGCAATGTCGTTTCGACTTTTGATCTTGCTAGTATTGGTGAATTCACTAATACTGGTAAAATGTGGTTCGGAACCGCTTTTGGTTTAGTCTCACCACTCACTCCTTTTACTGTTACTTCCGTCACTGATTGGGATAATGAGGGTTTGATGTATTTCAAGCAGAATAATGGTTTACCTTCTCTTGTCACATTGACGCAGGTTGTTGGATCAGGGGGGCTTTTATCTATTACAAATAATGGACAGATTTGCTTGGAAAATACATACTATCTTCAAACAAGTTCGGTTGCAGGTTCAGGATGCTTCAATGTTGGAAAAGATGCCTCCGTTCAATTGCAATTAAGTATTGCCGGGACTGTTTTTAACTTTGATTCAGAGCAAACAGTTTACCTTAGTGATTCATCTTCAGCTTTGAACGTTCTTGGTTTATCCGTAGCATTGCTTGGTACTCCAACTATTAAAGTTGCTGGTTTTGGAAATGGCAATAAAATTACGGTAGATACCAGCTTTACGGGTTATTCCTACACGAACGGAATCTTAACCCTTAACCTTCTTGGTCTACTTAAAATAAAATTCGATATAGGCACAGGTTATGGCAGCTTCAACACAAATTCTGTGTTAGGGTTAGGTACACAAATATGGTATGAATCTTCACCACCAAATGGACCACCTGCAGATTGTTCTTGTGAAGCTTTCCCAACAGCTCCAACCACACCACCAGCTTCATCCTCTGCACCAGCTTCAAGTCAACCACCAGCTTCAAGCCAACCACCTGCATCAAGTGAACCACCTGCATCAAGTGAACCACCTGCATCAAGTGAGCCACCGGCTTCGAGTGAACCACCTGCATCAAGTGAACCACCAGCTTCGAGTGAACCACCTGCATCAAGTGAACCACCAGCTTCGAGTGAACCACCTGCATCAAGTGAACCACCAGCTTCGAGTGAACCACCTGCATCAAGTGAACCACCAGCTTCAAGTCAACCACCAGCTTCAAGTCAACCACCAGCTTCAAGTCAACCACCAGCTTCAAGTCAACCACCAGCTTCAAGTCAACCACCAGCTTCAAGTCAACCACCAGCTTCAAGTCAACCACCAGCTTCAAGTCAACCACCAGCTTCAAGTCAACCACCAGCTTCAAGTGAACCACCGGCTTCGAGTGAACCACCGGCTTCGAGTGAACCACCGGCTTCGAGTGAACCACCAGCTTCAAGTGAACCACCAGCTTCAAGTCAACCACCAGCTTCAAGTCAACCACCAGCTTCAAGTCAACCACCAGCTTCAAGTCAGCAAACTAGCGGTAATGGAGGCTCACCAACTGGATCAGGTTCAGGTAACGGAGGCTCACCAACCGGATCAGGTTCAGGTAATGGAGGCTCACCAACTGGATCAGGTTCAGGTAATGGAGGCTCACCAACTGGATCAGGTTCAGGTAATGGAGGCTCACCAACCGGATCAGGTTCAGGTAATGGTAATGGAGGCTCACCAACCGGATCAGGTTCAGGTAATGGTAATGGAGGCTCACCAACCGGATCAGGTTCAGGTAATGGTAATGGAGGCTCACCAACTGGATCAGGTTCAGGTAATGGTAATGGAGGCTCACCAACTGGATCAGGTTCAGGTAATGGTAATGGCTCAGGTTCAGGATCTGGCTCAGGATCAGGATCTGGTAGTGGCTCAGGATCAGGATCTGGCTCAGGATCAGGTTCTGGTAATGGCTCAGGATCTGGTAGTGGATCTGGCTCAGGATCAGGTAACGGAGCAGGATCTGGTAGTGGCTCAGGTTCAGGATCTGGCTCAGGATCAGGATCTGGTAATGGCTCAGGATCTGGCTCAGGATCAGGATCTGGTAATGGCTCAGGATCAGGTAATGGCTCAGGATCTGGCTCAGGTTCTGGATCAGGATCTGGATCAGGTTCTGGTAATGGTTCAGGATCTGGCTCAGGTTCAGGTTCTGATAATGGCTCAGGATCTGGTTCAGGTTCAGGATCTGGCTCAGGATCAGGATCTGGTAATGGCTCAGGTTCTGGCTCAGGTTCTGGCTCAGGTTCTGGTAACGGATCAGGTTCAGGCTCTGGATCAGGATCAGGTTCTGGTTCAAGTTCTATTAGTGAATCAACCTCAAGTTCTGGTAGTGGCTCAGGATCAGGTTCAGGATCAGGTTCTGGATCAGGCTCAGGATCAGGTTCTGGATCAGGCTCGGGATCAGGATCTGGATCTGGATCAGGTTCTGGTAACGGAGCAGGATCTGGTAGTGGCTCAGGTTCAGGATCTGGCTCAGGATCAGGTTCTGGTAGTGGGTCAACATCTACCGATGGTTCCTCTTCCAGTGCTATTTCAAGCACTGGCTCTGAATCTGGCCCATCCTCAGTTAATGTTTACAATGGTGACGCTACTTCTATCAATAACAAGTCTTTCTTGTCATTAATTGTTACTTCCTTACTCGTTCTTTCAATTGTGTGATGTTTAGATCATAAACTTTATACCCATTAATTCTTAATTCTTAGTTATTCAACCTTTTATTTTCGTCTTACTATTTTATGTATTTAATTAATATTATATATCCTTTATTTCATGCTGTAATGTGTCACATGATAATATACTAGTCAGAAGATTAATAGCTGAAAACAAGCAAATAATATTGTAAGACTAGTAGGCATAAACAATAATAATTACATAGTATTGTATACCTTTTGAGGCTAATTATCTTTGGTATCTTCGCTTTCGAAAGGCTATAGTCATTTGCAAAAAAAATTGACAACTCAAAACTGAGGCAAGAAAGAAGTGAGATTATCCTACAGACTCGAAAAGAAGGAATATTCTACAAGTTGGTATTTAACTAATGATATCTAGTTTATTTTTTACGATAAAATTCTAGAAAATTAAGTACTACCGAAATAAAAATTTTAAAACGCCAAGAAGATCAAAAGGTTTGAAGTTAAATGAGGGAGCCTAACAAAGATTTGACTTCTTTCGTTAACTTAATGTTAGCGTCAAAGTCAGTATTAAACACACTAACCGATGTCTGACATGTGGCATTTGATAAGATGTAGTTTTCGGAAGGTAAGGAACAATCACCATTGATGCAAGTAGTTAAACCTTGTAAAGGCACTGTGACAAAATCGACAAGACCAGTACTTTCGTTGTAACGTACATCTGGACCAGTGGCATCAGAACCAGTCAATCTAGAGAAAGACCATTTAGGATCGGAACAGCTTTCGTCTTTGGATTCATACCCTACTTTTGGGAAATTTACGTTAATACCAGTTCCTAATGGTAAGGCATTTTCATTTTCACCTTGCAGATCAAAAATTTGAGTTACAAACTCAACAATTTTCTTTGCATAGATATTTGATGGTTCCAAAGGATCTTCATCTAAGGAGTCTTTGAAGAAAGAATTGTTACCATTTGATCCAGAAAATGCAATAGCTGGAATACCTCTATAAATAGCACTAACGGTAGCACCTACAGTACCTGAAATACTGAAGTAACCCGGTGACAAGTTAGTTCCTTCATTTGGACCGGCAACAACTAAGTCGACTTTGTCAATGGCACTCTTGTTATCCTTATTGTCGCTTCCATTGAAGTATTTAGGAATAACGTAATTCAAGGCAAATGCGACAGAGCTGGCTGGGGTACCATTGAAATACCAGATATTCATATTGTTATCTTCATGTCCCCAAGCAGGTTGGCCCTTAGTGCGGTACTTGAAGTCTCCATCAGTTTGTAAATCCTTAGTTGGTGGAACGTCAAATTTTCCAGACCAACCTGATCTTTGAGAAACTGGGGCTACCAAGACAACATTGTGACCTGCATTTGTCAATTCTCTGAATGTACTACGGATATTAGTCGCAGCAAACCCATCATCATTGGTTAGAATGATATTTTTACTTAAAGCACAGGTAATCAATAAAGTGAATGAAACGAAAAACTTCAACATTTTTATCAGTTATATCAGTAACCTCCAATAAGTTATTGTTCCTCTGTAATATCTTCTATTATTTATATGGTATTTTTCTCTATGCTAAATGCTCGAAAAACGTGGACTTTTCTGCCACATGGTCTATATTACATGAGAAATACTATCTCTCAAGAATTTACATTAGATTGAAATTGGTTCTGTAGTAATGATATCATGTACTGAATGTATAGAAACAAAGGAAGGTACGATAAAATCACCTTTTTTCATACATACATTACATTTGTAGGCTGCGACAACTTTAAAACAATGCGCTATTTGCATTAAGAAGTAACATACTTACGAATATAGCTATTGATATAACGAAGTTAATATCGTAGCTTCATTTGTACCACTTGTATCTGATAAAAGTTTAGCTTTGGTCAATTGATAATTACACAATTATACCCAGAAAAAATCTATAATTTAGTAATTTAACACTGAAATTGCATGCTGCATGTCAGATATTAGTTAGTTCATAAGTACTTCGCCTTTTGATAACCATTCATCATGTGCACTTCAAATTAGCATGTTCTTGGTTATTTAGATCAAAATTGATTGTACCATGTTATATAATTACTAGTAAGGCTACGTAATTTAAAAATAAAAAAAAAGGTTAAAGTTTACGAGATGTTGCATTTCATAAAAAAAAAAAAAATGTCAGTTAAGTACTGTAATTAGAAAAGCTTTGAATCGCAAACCAAAATTAAAAGGTTAGATGCGCAAAGTACTACATGTTGCATATATACTCGATATTTGAATTTACAGAAGGTGTACTTTATATGATATTATTTATTACTAATAATGTTATCTAGCTAGTTATATTTCTTGCTAATAAAAAGGATCTATAAGGACGAAATCGTGGGTATGAATTATTATTTCTTCTAGTTCAAGATCGTGGGTGTTATAAATATGGATTATTTTTGGTTTTCAATATCCTGCTTAACATCTATTTCAGGCGCATAAGCATACCTTGAGAATGTTCTGATTCTAGCACCAAAAATGTAGAACAAAAATGGAATGGCGCAACATGCTAATGAAATGAAAGCCATCAAACTCGATGCCCATTGATAGCCTAATCTATGATACATCTGAATAGTAAACAATGGAACACAAGCACCCCAAACAGATCTCACTAATGTTTTTGCGGCTAAGGCACTTGCGGCGTAATGTTGATATGAATCCACAATGTAGTTATTTGCAGGGTTATACAAACAACAAAATCCGAAACCTGCTGCAAGACCACTAAAACATGGACCGGCCCACGATATATGGGGATATGACGACCATGCAAATGCAAACAAACCGATTGGGACAAACCAACAACTAATCATCATGGGAATTAATCTCAATTCAGCAGGCGGTAATTCGCCTCTATCTCTATAGGCTTGAGCTCTCTTATTATAGTCTTTATTAATGAATGGGGCAATGCATGTTGCAATAAGGACACCGACTCCAATAGGAATGAACATGACACCTACCTTCGAATCTGAATACCCTTTACCTTCACCATAAACAACAGGGTATGCAAAGAAGAACATGTATAACAACCCATATATCACAGACATATAAAGTGTCATCAAAAAGACAATTAATTCAGATAATAATACAAATGGACGTAAAAGAGAGTCATTGGCAACTTGTGAAAATTTTTTGACTTTCAATTCTGAAATAGCTCTATAGGTTTCATCACCGGTAGTTTTCCTCAACCATTTTGCTCTTCTTTTCAATAATGTGTTATGGTGTGTTTCGGGGAGAACAACACTGAACAATACATAGAAGAAACCTGCAATAATCAAGAATGTCCAGTAGATCCATCTCCAAGTTGGTGCATAATCTCCAAGTAAACCACCAAAGATTGGACCTAAAACTGGACCCAAGAATGGGGCGGCTGAAAAAATTGCCATAGCAGCACCTCTTTCTTTACCTTCCCAAATATCAGCTAATGAACCTCCAATTAATGTCATTGGTGCAGAAAAGAAGATACCATCAAGTAATCTGCATACAATCAACGTTTCAATATTTTTAGCTAATGCACAAGGAATAATGAATACTACTCCTAAAAATAAGGTTACAACGTAGACAACTCGTCTTCCAACTTCCTCAGAGATTGGTGCAAACACACAGGGCCCAATACCAAAGCCAAGAACGAACATAGTCACAGATGCCAAAATAACAACCTCTTCACTCACCCCAAAGTACACTACCGGACGTTTTATGTCCCCTGTAACAATGGCCGAACCCAACGCCACGACGAAACAAATCATCCCCAAAAGTCCAGTATATATCCACTTCCATGTCTTGGAAAAATTCTTTGGATTCTTTTCGTCCCCAGGAATGAATTCAACGAGTCTCAAGTTAGTATCTTGGTCAGTTGGATATTTCCATGGGTCGCCTTCATTGAATGTGGAGTTTGGATCTGGATGCGTTTCCACCTTTTTCAAGTCATAGGGTTGTTCTAATGCCCCTAATTTTCCTGCCCCCTCTTCTAATTCTGATACGACCCTTCTAACTCCTTTGTTATTACTGATTATCGTTTGCATATCTTGACTTTCATGGTCCCTACTATTATCATTTATCTGTTCATCATAATACTTTTCTGGATTTTCACTGGTAGTGCTTATATCATCAACTGGTGTTGTATTGTTGTCTTGGGAATAAGAACTCATGGTTAATACATTAATGTATCAAATCCTGAAAAATAACTGGTTAGCCCAGTGTTTATATACTTTTGTAGCTCCTTCTGATTATGTACCTTTTCTTATGACTTATGCGCATTGATACCGATGCCGATATATTTTGCGTTATAATTTGTGAGATAGCTAGCGATATATAAATATTTTAAGCCGAACTCACCGATCTCACTAAAAATTACCGCACTTCGAGATGCGGCTGTTACACCCATGATTCGGTGATTATAACAAACCTAGATGATTGAATCTATATTAATACTAGTTATTAACTTAATTATATATGTACATGAAGAAATTAATTCCGCAGTATGAGATATAGACCCGGTCTTATACTGTGACAAATGTGAATTTAATCATAGTTAATTAGTAGGAGTACCTAAAGTTCCTGTTTTCAATATCGGTTAAGTCCAAAAATTGGTAGTTTTGTGCAACTTCTTCGGGCCGCTCTGTAGATCTTTTTTCATTTTCTTTCTTGGAAATGTAGCCAACAAGGAAGGTGAGTGGAATTGAGACGACCTGCGTAACCAAGATTGCAATCTTGGCCGGGGTATATTCAGGAAAGTCACCCGCTTGAAACATCTGTGGACCGATTAAGGAAGCCAAACTGAAAAAAACCATGGTTAGGGCATTTCTGAACATTCTCTTGGTGTAGCCTGCAGTATTGGCACTGTTCCAGGCGTAGATTAATGTAATGGTCGAGGAGCCACTGTATAGCAAATAGAGTGCCAATAGATTGCCAATTCTTTGGGTGGTAAGGTTTGTGGATAATAGGACAATTGCACCAATGATAGAAGGCACGTACATCGAGGCACAAATATAGGTTCTATGTCCGTAGCGAGAGACCAACTGGGTAGCTATGATAATAATGATAATTATGACTGCACCCAATGGGATTTGGACTAACGCGGAAGTGTAGCCGTCAAATCCAAATGTTCCAATGACCGTTACGCTATAAGTCCCTATGGCTCCCGTTACGATTTGAGAAGTGATCGTTAGAAGCAACATGGGCCACGTTAGTTTGTCTTTGAACAATAATTCATATAATTGGCCTTTTTTGAATTTCTTATTCTCTGTTCCTGTCTGGTTGTCTCTGATATGCTCCAATACTAGAATTTTTTCTTCTTCGTCTAAAAACAGAGCAGAAGTAACGTTGTTCGGCAAGTAAAACCAGACAAAAACCCCAAAGAGGATGGTAATGAAGCCAACCACAAGGAATAATATTTGCCATGATTCGAATTCTTTGGTGTGAACGTGTTGAAATGCAAATGACAATAACGCTCCGACGATCGTCGCAGTTCCAGAATTGATACTCCAGATTCCCATCCTGCTAACTTGTTCTGACTTATTGTAGTACATCCCACTGATAGAAATAACTCCGACGGCAGAGCTGCTTTCAAAAATACCCAATAAAGTTCGGACAATCATGAGAGATGCGTACGTTTTGCAAGCAGCATGACACGCCAATACAATACCCCATAGCACTATACAAATACCGAAGGCCTTTGAAATTGGAAACTTTTGCAAAAGGAATGCCATAAATGGTTCTGCAAATATATACGATGCGTAAAATATGGTGCTTAGGTTAGAAAACTCGCTTCCCACCAAATTCTTTTTGATCCCCATAGCAGCAGAGTAGTTTAACAACGTCTTGTCTAAGAATTGTAAAAAATAAATTGCACATAGAAACGTTAGTATTCTCCAGTCAAGTTTTCTTAATAATTTAGGAGGCAACTCAGCATCTAATGTTCTTCCTTTTTCGTTTTTATCATTTAGAAATTTGAAAGCAACATCATAATCCTTGATATCGGATGACTCAAGCTTATGAATGGCCGATCCGGTTTCAGGATACTTTTCAATATCACTCATTCTTCGTCACCTATACATAAAAAGACAGTATATATAATCTGGATCCTTCAAAGTGAAGATTTATAGATTAATTTTTTCCATATGGAAAATGAATAGAATTTGTGAACCATAAGCGCATATTTCTTAATAGGTCTCAGAAGTTTTGAGATTTTTTCGCAACCGGTGTTGCAATAATTCAGCGATTTTCGAAGGTTAAACCTAAAACATTAACCAAAGGTTTATACAAATCCGATTTCAAACCTTGAATTGGTAGAATACTCAATATATATTGATAAGCTCCAAAAAAAAAAGTAAAAATACATGAAAACATACAATTAGACATTGTTGTTAGAGGCTCAAGGGGTTTGGGAATTTTTGGCTCCATACCCGAATTTCCCCAAACTTCAGAATCAACCTTTTCAAAAGTTGATTCTCTGGTATCGAAACTATTACTAGATACACATTACATAGGGAATGATATTCCATAAGTTATAAACTTACTATCGCAACGTAGGCATTTATTCTTGTGAGTCGCACGCTCGATTTGTTGAATATAATTTCGATTTGATAACCAAAAACTCCGTAATTATAGAAGACAACGACAGTGAAGAATATGACTGATATATACAAGTACAGCTTAGAGGAATTGGACAAATTAGAAGGTGACTCCATAGTTTTAGATAAATTCGACAGCGAAGTTAGTTGGGAATTGGGTTCAATGGCCAGAAAATTGTCCCTTGAAAAATATCCTAAGAAAGCTGTTGTAATTGATATTACAATGGCCTCAGGACAGGTATTATTCCATGCTACCACCAATAATGGCACATCTTTAGATAACGACCAATGGATTGCAAGAAAGAAGAAAACAGTTTTAAGATTCGGGAAATCCAGTTTCTACGTTGGTCAAAAACTCAGAATTAAAGAAAAATCAATGGAAGATGCACTTTTCATCTCCTCTGTTGACTATGCTAGTCATGGCGGAAGTGTCCCAATTAGAATCAAAGGACTTGATGGAGTTGTGGGTGCTTTGACTATCAGTGGTTTAGCTCAGGAAGAAGATCATTTGTTAGCTATTGCTGTATTAACTCAAATAGGCCAAATTTTATCTACTAAAGCGTAAATGACTCTATAAAAATCCTTATTTTTATGTCATCAAATTATAGAGGAACTCTGTTTTATAGGCTATATTGGTATTATTTATGTATTTTTTTATATGCTTATTTGCTTATAAGTCAATTTTTACATTAAAAACCATATTTCGACCATTTACCTTCTACCCTTTGCTTTATAGCATCTTCGTAACCATAAAAATCACAAGTTACATATTCTAATTTGTCAGATGTGTACTGTTGAGCGAATAAACAGTCTGTGACACATTTACCTCCTTTCAAGGATTTGATTCTTGGTCCCGTATTAATGAAAGGTGCCAAAGCAAATGCCCGGCAATCATCAAAAAAGTACTGGTCATCTCCAGGGGTATGTCTAGTAACATACGCCCAAATAAGCTTTTTGAAGTCGAAGATATCAATATCTTCTGCAACCAAAACAATTTCATGAATAATAAATGCCGGTTTCGTCGAAAAGTAATAGTCGCCAACGAGCTTGCAAAAGTCCTTACTATTAGTATTCAACTTAGCAAGTTCGGCAGTGTCAATTTGAAGAGCGAGCCATAATGCTTGGCCCTCATAAGGAGTAAACGCTTCCTTGATAACTTTCCTCAAGGTTGGATGTTCTAGTGCGAGATGCTTGCATTCAGCACTAACCAAACCACCAATTAATGTATGTGTTTCATCAGTACATAACCCAGGGTTGGATACAGGTAATATAGCATTATCTCTGTACGTTATAGTATCAACAGTGTATAAGGGACAAGGATGACTTTTACCTGGGAAGCAATAACCATGCATCTCCCCAAATGGACCTTCATCGACTAAATCATTCAAGTTCAATGTGCCTTCAAAAATTATCTCAGAATCAGCAGGAACTTGCAAATCACTACTTTCACATTTCACAACGTTTAAAGACTCTCCCACTAAGGCACCAATATAATCGGCTTCTGATGCTCCATCTGGTATTGGCATTGAACTAACAAGAATTGAAGCTGGGGGAACTCCGAAGCACAAGGCAAATGGAATTTCTTCCCCTTTACCAATAGCATCCCACGCATCTGCCACACGCCTGATATGCTGAGGATTCATCACTAGCCCAGTCAAGTGATTATCGTCGTAGATCATGCCTCTTGCGATTGACCAATTAGTCCACTTCTTATCGGGAGTTTGCAAAATGAACATACCATACGTCTGAATATACTTCCCTCCATCTCCATGGTGCAAAAAAGGAGTGGGTAAAGAATTTAACCGAATATCATCTCCAGTAAGCTTGTTCTCCTTGCATGGAGCCGATGAATTACCGTCTAATAATGTAGGAGGAATTGGGGTTTTATTCTTGGCTTCCAACAAATAATCAATAATATTTTTCATGGAAGTTTGGGAATCTAATCCTAAATGAAGGGCTATCCTAGCATGATCATTTCCTCTGCTAGGATCTCTTAAACCACCGATACAACCTGCAATATCGAATAAATTCTTCAGATCGGGGTTGTTTGCATTTTTTTTCAAATTTTTGAATAAAGGAACGGGGAGTTTCTCTTCGTATACCTTTCTCATAATTGCACCCACCTCTAAATGAGGATCACACTCTTCAGTTATTTCTATAAGATCATTTTCATTTTTGAGTATTTGAAGGAAATCTCTAAATCTTAATTCCGGTCTTAAATTAGCTGACATATTTGTTTGTTATATGTAAAACATTGAAAATCTAAGTAATTCCCACCTCTATATCCCAACGTTTATATTTGAATAAACTGAGGGATTATAGTTAACTATTGCAAATCGGCATAAATTATTTCGTACCGATAAAATGGCGCATCATTTTGGCTCGTCTTAACCGATAGAAAATTCTATTCGGAATGACAGTAAATACACCGAATAAATTACTCATCGACAATGTTCATATCATTATAATGAAACTATTTAAAATTGTTGCTATCAAATCGAAATTCAAACTACTTACTTTTCTCGAAATTAAGTTATCGTTTAAAAATGTGGAGCATTCTGCGTGGAATCTTATTTGGAAACCCTATTAGGAATCGTGCAGGTAAATATCATGAAATTTCGACGATGGGAGATCGTATGCTTCGAAGGAATGTTTCCAAATCAGCTGTAAATAGAGCTAATCATAGAGTAAGTTATGAAAATGTCGAGAATTATACCGGCTTGCATGAAGATAATGCAGTTCATGCGATGCAGACTAGACCAAAGAGAATTGTGGTTGCCATAACTGGTGCTACTGGTATTTCAATGGGTGTGAGGATTTTACAGATGCTAAAAAAGGCTAATGTAGAAACACATTTAGTAATGTCTAAATGGGGCATGGCAACGATGAAATATGAGACCGATTTTACTATGGACCAGGTAATGTCCTACGCATCAAGAGTATATACAGCGAAGGACGTCAGTGCCCCAATATCGTCAGGATCTTTTCAACATGATGGGATGATCGTTGTTCCTTGTTCAATGAAGTCATTGGCTGCAATACGAATAGGCTTTACAGAGGATCTTATTGTTAGAGCAGCGGATGTAACCTTGAAAGAAAGACGAAAGCTATTATTGGT
The DNA here is from genome assembly GCA_030583545.1 of Debaryomyces maramus. Lineage (NCBI taxonomy): Eukaryota > Fungi > Ascomycota > Pichiomycetes > Serinales > Debaryomycetaceae > Debaryomyces > Debaryomyces maramus. The sequence goes on from JAJMIL010000003.1 coordinate 16,823, forward strand.
AACTAGGGAAGCTCCATTATCGGATATACACTTAGACAACATGTTATATTTATCAAGAATGGGAACCATTATATTTCCTCCAGTTCCAGCTTTCTATACAAAACCTAAGAGTGTGGATGATATAATAGAACAGAGTTGTGGAAGAATTCTTGATTGTTTTGGAATCGATACTAATTCATTTCCAAGGTGGAATGGAATAACTAATACGAAGAAGCACAAATAAGCATAAATAGATATTCATTTCGCATATGACGTATTTAAACCTATAAAAATTGTAAGCATTTTCTCAGGGATAGCAAATTGAGAAGCAATAAGTATTTTCAAGGAAGAAGGAAAAACAAAACTCAATTCGAACCTCCTATACCAGCAGTATAGGCTAAAGACCAGGTTCTTGACATTCCGTTGTCAATTAATGTTTCATCCCAATCATTTCTGGCAAACCATTCCCAAGACTTTTTCGGATCCATTAATGCCACATTCAACATCAAGACACCCTTCCATCCGTCGGTAATTTGATCAATGATGTGTGCTATCTTTCTATCCCATTCTTCTTTAACAAATTCTGCATTTCTAATATATGATGAAATAGGAGTAATCGGCAACATATGAATACCATGAATCCATTCATCTTCAATCTGACCTCTTCCAAAATAAGTAGAATAATCAACTTTGTTTTCAAAAGTAATACCTGCAACCTTATTTAATATAAAATTCTTTGGTTGAATTTTATTATCTTCTGTAAAAAGCATGTACATATTCATAGATCTTCTCATGATGGCTAACATCAAATTCGCACGAAGTTCCATATCGGCATCTTTAAGCAATTTGGCAAAAAGCTTCATACCATAAGCAAAATGGTAATCCTCAGAAGACGATTCTTCATCCTTACCATCACCAGATGGGAATATACCGTGTGCAAAAGAGTGCCCATTGAACCAATCAAAAGATCTTGTTTGTGGAAAATACTTATCTTCCTTCGTAGGATTTGCGACATCTCTAATTAAAGTGATGGCATAATCTAATACTAGGTTGTTATTAGCCTTAAGCCACTCTCCCTTATCAAAGGACTGATCTACTTGAGCAGTGAGTGCAACTGCATGTATATGGTAACCATAATGAAAATGATGGTCATTATAATTCGAATTACCAAAATCTGCACCTGGTTCTGCGGAAGAGATAATTCCTTTCCAAGACAAATCATAAACCAATGGAAACGTTTGCTTATTATTAGCAAAAATTTCTATTGCTTCTTTTACCTTTGGAAGTATGGTCGAAGTTAACTTATCGTCATTCAAAATAAAATGACAAACATAAGCAATATAAGCAAATTTATCTAAAATCTTACCGGATGTATACATGGAATCAATATTTGCCATACCAACAACATCTTGTTGGACGTCCTTTTCAGCTGCCATCTTGATTAATTTTTTTGCTTCGTCCGAATAAGAACTACCCTTGAAAGAACCAATAGAGGTCCAAGGTTCCCAGTTCACATCAACAGGCAAATCTGTTTCTTCCATAATTAATTCGTTGGTAGAATAAGCTTTCATTACTCCCTTGGTTGTAGAATCTAATTCCAATTTTGTATCTTTCTTCTTTATTTCATTTGTGAGAGCTTCTTGGTGGTGTGGTAAACACCAGACAATACCATTTCCAGATTTTGAGTTACCTTTCATATTGTAAACAAACCTATATTGGCATTTAGTACCATCGTTGGCCGTACTGGCCCCATGGAGCTCACAAGATTCAGGATATATACCACAACTCTCATCATAATATTTAGATTCATCACGGCATATTTGAATAGTTGCACCTTTACTTTGTTTGTCAGCTACAATGTGATTTGGGTCCTTCAAACTAAGCTTGATGCCGGAATCACCACTAACATATAAGGACCAAACAACCTGGTTGAATAAGGTAACCCTATACTTTGAAACAGCACCGACATTTCCTAATTGCTTAAATTCTTGAACACCAACTTGAGATGCAATCACAGGTTGGATGTTGTTGTAAACTGCAGTAATGAAACCCATACCATGAACTAATGGCATAGTGATATTTTTGTTAACATCGCCATCTAAAACCATCTTGGATGTTATAGACATTTTGTTATGATTTTCTAAACGAAGATCAACATTGTTGTCTTTAAAGTTAGCACCAGAAATGACAAAAGACTTGATCTTGGGTGGATTGAAATAAAATTGTACTGGATTTGCATCTGGATCTGGGCCAAATACGCGCTGTGATGCTTCAGTATGGTTGAAAGCAAAACCAACATCCTGATCAGGATCCTTCGTAAACCAAAGAGAATAAGGCAAGGGCCAGACGGGGAAGGTCTGATCATCCAATGTCAAGTTGTTCGAAAAGTTATTTGTTTGCACTGGTTCATCCTTTTCACCATAAGGTGTACCTTTGGGCGGCTGAGCGTGTTGGATTCGCTTAAAGATCGAAGGAGGTTCAGAAGTTGTAATTGGCTTGGCAAAGATGTCATTACCATCGAATTGAGTCTTCTGGGTATTATTACGGATAGGTTGATTTGCAACGGTATCACTATCTTTTGATTGATTCACGATACCAGCATTTGCACCTTCATTTTTTTGATTTCTCTTGTTTAACGATCTGTCGATCTTTTTGATGGCATTCTTCAAGTCTGAAAATACCATTTTGATTGAATATAAGTAATTGAATATAATTAATTGAAAAGTGAGAGATATTTCCTTAGTTTTGAATGATATTTTGGTTTCATATTTTAGTTACGTGTGAAGTTCGTTTATTTTCATAATTATATACCGGTATATTAGTTTTCACTAATTGAATACATCATAATACCTTGTCGATACCTAGGAAGTACACGGCAAAATTGTCGATAGGACCTACCAAAAATGATTATGGATGAATGTAATTTAGTGGTTATACAACTTAGTTATTCAGAGCCTTAAGACCTCCGCTGAAAAAATATAGCGGCTATCCCAATTTGGTAACACAAACCTCCAATATGATAAAGTATAAAAATGTATGGTAATCTTGAAAATCTGACTATATCCAATGTAAAGTATGAACTACTATTAATAAGATGCAGTTATTTTCAATACCAACTATATTACTAGCGCTGGCTGTAGTAGGTGCAAACAAGTTACATTCGGATCCGTTCAATGACGATGTGCTTTTGTTTGAAGCTTCCGGTAAAAGCGATGTACCTAATCTAAACGAAATGTGGGGAGACTTATGGCCGTTTCAAGGAATAAATACATTTGCCCATCTTGAACATCAGAAATGTTTGCTTGAGCCGGATGTAAATTATGATATTGGGATTATTGGGGTGCCGTTTGATACTGCAACGTCGTATAGACCTGGAGCTAGATTTGGACCAAGAGCCATTAGATCCGCTTCTCAAAGACAAACGTCGCTTAGAGGATACAATCAAAGAGCTGACTTCAATCCGTATATGTCATGGGCAAATATTATTGATTGCGGTGACATGCCAATTACTCCGATGGATAATTCATTAGCATTCAAGCAAATGAATAAAGGGTTCGAAGAGTTGATTGCACGCCGGAAATCGTCCAATGTCACTGAATTTCCACCTCGATATATTGCATTAGGAGGTGACCATTCGGTCTTGTTGCCTCATTTGCGAGAATTGCACAAGGTGTATGGTCCAATTAATGTGCTTCATTTTGATGCTCACTTAGACACTTGGGCACCAGATAAATATCCTTCGTTTTGGCACTCCAAGCAATCTGAATTGAACCACGGTTCTATGTTATGGATGGCCCGTGAGGAAGGTCTCACGAGCGAACATAATGTTCATGCTGGTGTTCGAACGAAGTTATCTGGCATAGAGGACTATGTTGACGATGATAGGCAAAATTTCACCAGAATTACTGCTGATGACATCTGGGTTAAAGGGGTGGAGTATGTGGTCGACAAAATTAAGGATACAATTCCAGCTGATACGCCAACCTATTTGTCCGTAGATATTGATGTCTTAGACCCTGCATTTGGAAGTGGGACAGGCACCCAAGAACCAGGTGGATGGTTACCCAGAGAATTAATTTACGTGCTTAGATCCATCGAAAATCTAAGTATAGTGGGAGCTGATATAGTTGAAGTATCGCCGGCATTTGACAGCGCAGAAATCACAGCAACCAACGGGGCTCAGGTAGCGTACGAAATATTAACAAGCATGGTTAAGAAAGGAAACTTGAATCATTTGGTAAAGGATAAGAAACCAGACGATTTAGTGAAAGTTACAAAAACTGTCGCATCCCAAGAATATTTACATTCCAAGGGGATTGATGAGCAAATTGCTAATAAATGGACTGAATTTGAAAACATAAAATCTACCTTGCTCAAAGAAGTCGAGGAATTGAGACAATTACAATAGTATATAGATATAATTTTGTATATTAAAATATTGTACGATAAATCAAAATACACGTTCAATAAAAACAAGTATCAAGACAAAGGATAAAAATAGCAGCGTATTAAATCTATCAAGGTATCTAGGCTACTAGATAAATATCTCTTATTTAACAACTGGAAGAATATAATGAAAAAAGTGAGTTACTGTACTTACAGAATAAGTATTGCCATTTTCTGTATGGTCGAGCTTAAACAACCAATAACATACCAGCAGCAACAGCAGCAGCAATTCCGATGTTGACACCATTAGAAAGGGCACCATTATCAACGGAGCTGACCGAAGCAGTGGAGTTGGAGTTCGAGTTTCCAGTACCGTTAACGGCTTCCTTGTTACCAACGAGCTTAGAGCCACTGGATGGCTTGACGTATACAGTGGTAGTAACTGGAGCTTTAGTCTTGTCGAATCTACCGTCCTTGTGGGTGCCAGAAGGCTTGGAGGTGGTAGCTGGCTTGGTCTTATCGAATCTACCGTCCTTGTGGGTACCAGAAGGCTTGGAAGTGGTAGCTGGCTTGGTCTTGTCGAATCTACCGTCCTTGTGGGTACCGGAAGGCTTGGAGGTGGTAGCTGGCTTAGTCTTGTCAAATCTACCGTCCTTGTGGGTACCAGAAGGCTTGGAGGTGGTAGCTGGCTTGGTCTTATCGAACCTACCGTCCTTGTGGGTACCAGAAGGCTTGGAGGTGGTAGCTGGCTTGGTCTTGTCGAATCTACCGTCCTTGTGGGTACTAGCACCAGTTTTGGTGACTGTAACGGTTTTTGCTTCTTCCTTTTTAGCTGCTGAAGCAACAGCAACAACTGAAGTTAATCCGATCACAACACTAGATAATTTCATGGTAATTTGGTTATAATAGAACTATTTTTCAAGAAGTAAGAAAAAAGACTCGAGTTATTATATTGAAAAACAAAATAAAAAAAAAGAATTTCCTTTTCCAATAATGTCCGCACTACATAGTTTAGCCGAAGCTTCCTTAACGGAGCGCTCACCAGCTCAGTGCTCACTCATTAAGTTTTTTGAAAGACAGTAAATTTATCACCGCACTAGTAACTGCCATAGTTCTTGTGTTGTACATGTACAGGCGCTCTGTAGACTACATTTATACTTCAGTTGGGTCATTTCCCAGTGTTTTAGAGAGTTATAGTATTTCCGGTGGAACATTCCCTAAGCAGAAAATTTATATACATGTCTCAATATTATATAAGTAAATGTCATCAATGTCCAAATTAATTAATATCTTTACCGATTGGGATAATATCGGCACATCGGCATTTGGCGGCCCGATGGGGTAGAAGTGGTGTTATGGGTTTTGTGGTTCTTATATTAATATATTGTCATCTTGTACTTACATATTGCTTGTATAGAGATTTATTAGAGATGCAGAAATATAGGCAGTTATAAATACGCTATATATAGAGATGTGAGTTATCAAATTACAGAGAAGTTTGCGGTATAATAATGGTGAATAACAGTAAAATTGTAGGTTAAGTTATTGTTATCAGTTAAAATTGGAAGTTTTGTTGTTGTTGGTTTGGATCGACACCGAAGCCAAAAGCATCCCCGTAGGCCTGGGGTGCGACGCCTTCGTCGTCGATTTGGTCGTCTTCTTCGGAGAAGTACTTTTCGATGATGGAGTAGGCCTTTTCGTAGATCTTTTCGTTTTCGTTGGCCTGGCACTCGAAGATCTTTTCCATACCTCCAGCCTCTTCGATGTACAAGGCGTTTTCATTGACGGATGCGCTTCTGGACTCCTTGTCCATTTCACCCATCTTCAAGATGTTTTCCAACGAGTCCAAGGTGACTTCGATGATCTTGGTGTCGGCGACAGCCAATAAGTCACACAATGGCTTGATACAACCCTGGCTGACCAAGTAGCGGATTTGCTCTGGTCTGGTCAAGCCCCCGGAGGATGCATTTGATATGGCCCAGCATGCTTCCTTTTTGGTCTTATAGTCGCCATTGATCAATAATCTGATGATTTGAGGGATCAAGTTTGCATCGATGACGGCCTGGATTTGGTCGGTGTTCCCTGCGGTGATGTTAGAAATGGTCCAGCATGCTTCCTTTCTAATTGTTTCCTTGGGGGAGTTTAATAATGGTGCCAACGCTGGCAACACACCAGCATTTATTACAATTTGGGTTTGTATATCATTACCCGTAACTATATTACCGATGGCTCGTAAGGCTGGGGTTTGGACTAAAGTCGACTCGTGACCCAATAACTCTACCAATCTGTGAGGGATTCTGGCGTCAACAACAGCCTGGATAGCTTCAGTAGTGCCGTCGGACAAATACGACACAGCCCAACAGGCATCAACCAAAGTTTCTGTATCAACGGAATATATCAATTTGGCCAAGGTTGGGATTGCTTGCTGCACCACCGACCAATCTGGTTGCGGGTTCTTACCTCTACACAAGTTGGACAACGTCCATGTAGCAGTTCTGATCAACGACATCTTTGTGCTATTGAATAAAGATAAAACCGGAGCCATGGCTTCACAGGCCAATACAAAATCTCTGTAGTCCGCCAGGTCCCCTGCAACGTTACCCAAGGCCCAGATTGCTTGTTCTTTTACCTCTAACGACTGAGAATACAACAATTGGACAAACAATGGCACCGCACCCGATTCAACCACTACTCGAGTCTGGTCTGAATTTCCAGAAGCAATATTGGTCAAGGCCCAAGCAGCTTCCAATTGCAACATATCTGGGTGGTTATCTCTCATAAACTCAACCAAGGTAGGTATGACTCCGCAACGAATGACCAAATTGATAGGGGGGTTGTGCTCGCGGGACAAAATTTGACGGAACTTGACTGTGGCCGCTAACTGGTTATCAAAGTCGGATGCCTGGATCATCTCCATCATCTTTGGCAATTCTTGCTGTAACTTATTGTAAAACTGGTTTTCATCATTGTTCGAATTGACATTGAATTCATCCTCATCTTCAGAATCGTTGCCTGCAGCCTCGCTATTAAAGTTTCTTCTTTTAGATAACACCTCTTCTCTTTTTTGCTTTCTCAAGTCCACCTGATGTGTCTCTCTTCTTCTTCTTAATTCATCACTTTGAAAACGCCCTTTGTTCTTGAAATTGGTACGACGATATTCGGGAATAAATTTGTTAGTTGTATCAGAATCCATTATTGCTCAATTAACCTATCAATGGACTTATTACGTGTAGAGTAATTGGTATCTACCGTTACTATAAAATTTTTATGAAGGCGTTGTTTTTGGAAGAAGTGCTCTGCAACTTTGTGTAACTATCTCGTTTTTATTATTACGTAATCATTGATACTAACAAAAAAAACTATGGAACTAATGCCAATATAATACTGTTTAACCGTAGACACCATAAAACGACAGGATATATGCTAAGATTTAGAATATCAAATGGATCGGTAAGGCCGATATCGTTGGTTCGTCGTTTCCAAACCAGCGTGACATACAATAAAAAACATGACAGTAGTTACAAACAGTCAGATTCCACAGTGGACACCGATGAAATCATATCGGAAAATAACCCATGGTCACCAACGTTGTTCAGTGACATCGTTCACGTCCGCAAACCAAACTCATTCAGAAACACGGCGTTGCCTTCGAACTATCGTTTATCGTACCAGGCATTGTACGAGGCCCCAGGAGCCAAGTATGTCGCGATGTTGAAGCGTCTCTCATTAAGTTTTGCGGTATTGGGGTGCTATGGAGCAAAACTTTTCTACGAATCGGCCCAGTTCGATGACATGTATGCGATTGCTACGCTAGTGAGCTGTGCTGCTCCGGCATATTTCGTGCAATTCAAGACCCGGGACTATGTCACCAGAATATTTCGCTTATACGACAAGGACAAACCCCAGACGTTGGAGAACCTATTGGCTGACGAGAAATTGGTGATGGAGAAGTTGAATACTACTGGAGGCAAAACCTACAACCAATTGTTGGATATATCCAACAACAAATCGTTGCAGTTGCTGCAACCCTCGCGGTTCCCATTATTGGGGCCCTACACATCTTGGGAAGACAAAGACAGGGACACAGATACCAGGAGGCATTTCTACGTGGTTGACGATATTGGTGGTTTGAAAATGGATAGAATCTGGGGCATCGTGGAACACAACAGTAAGGTTGACAACGGACGGTATATCGAACCCGAAGCATCCACATCTAAATAGTTTGACTGCACGGTCGTTTGGATCTGTGCATACAGCACAGTGGTACATGTACATACGGTATTATAGCAATTAACCATCGATAACCATTGGCATTGACGGTCCTTAACTCTGTAGCTTTATATTTATCGGTAGATCACACGACTTAAAGTTATACCATCTCACTAGCGCCGCGTGCCCCCAAGAGTTTATGTACGGATTAATTATTATTAAATTCGATCCAATTTTGTTAAAACTTGACACCTAGAATCCCTTCTACAATACCCTCTATTACTGTTGGCCGTATTGCATGATAGATTTTAATCAAATTCAATGGTTAGTTTTTTCGGTCCACCGAAAACAGCGAGTTACTACAGCTCTACTTCGCCTATAAGATCGAATCCTGTTTTGAAGCATGGAAAAGACCACGATAAGGATACGCACGGCGAGGAGAATGGGAATCCTGAACCTCAGGCAGAAGTCGAAAAAGTGAAGCCCAAAAAGACCAAAACCAAGGATCCTAATGAGCCAGAGACAGAGACTCAGGTTAATACGCGATTGAATGCATTACTATATCATACAAGTGACGAGACGGTTGATCTTTACAAGCGAGAAAACAATTCTTCTGACTTGTTGGGAAGATTATACTACGACGATTATGACTCTGATACATTGAGTTCGCCAGATCCTGCTAGCCCGGTGTTGTCACCCAGCAGTTTGTCACCTCCATCCGATTATTTCACCTCACGGTTAAGTCATGCATCATCATCCTCCCCTAGCATCAGCTCAACGTTGTTTGGCTCACAAACATCTTCGACTCTCGCATCTCGGTCGCCATCTGCGTCTCGCATAAGGCCGGGAATGCAAAGAATCAAGTCGTTCGAGAGAGGGATCTCGTTCGATACGTCAACGGACAGTCATAGGAAGTCTTTGACATTCAAAGTAAAACACCCGCAATTTAGGTTCAGAAGAAACAATAAAACATTCTTAGCCGGCTTTAACAATGATATAGAATCCCTCAAGGCAATTGAATGGTTGTTCGACGAAATGATCGTCAATGGGGATACGGTTGTGATATTACAAGTGTTGGATGAGAAACATCACACTTTTATAGATAAGATGCGGGCTAATAAGGCATTGAGCAAGATTGAGCTATTAAATACTCACTTCAAGAAAGTATCTCTTGTGTTTGAAGTTGTTATCGGAAAACCACAAAAGTTGTTGAAAAAGGCTATAGACGAGTACAGTCCTGCGATGATGATTATAGGAACCCATCACTATGGAGAAAATTCCAGCTCCCATCATCATAAGCTATTTTTGTCCAAACAGCCTATGTCTAAGCATTTCTTGGAATGTGCGCTAGTACCGGTCATTATAGTTAAACCGACATACAACTACGTGGAAATGCTCCCCCATCCGATAGAGACCGAACTGTATTTCCAAGATTTGCTTGCAGATATTAATATCACTGGAACATATTCCAAGGAAAAGTCCAAACGAAAGACCAAGTTAAATCTTGTCAATTCGTTAAGTCCTTCTTCATCAAGATCTAGCTCTCATACGAATATTGATACATTAATCCAACCCTCCGAAAGATCTAAACCAGCGTCAACTACAAAGGATAACCAACAGTTTGTTAATAATGAGGTTGAGCATAGAGGAAGACAGCATACCTCTGGCAGGGAGGAACATTTACCCAGATTTGTATTGAGTGGATCAAATTCAAGGTCTAGATCCAGATCTTCATCTAAACCTAGAGATTTCTCTCGCATATTTGGAGGCCATAATTAAATATATTTATAGTTCTCTTAATATTTGAACCAAACTAGTGAGTGCTTTTTAAAATGCACTCCAGTTCCATCTTACTTTTTTTGCTTGCTCGCCAATCTAACCGCAATTTATATTCTGCCTTATCAGTTCACTTCATAATTTCTTTATTCTTCCTTTAATAAATCCTACCTCATCTTAGAATCAACACAATATGCAAAGGAACGTTGGAAACCCGATTATTACTTGTATTGATCTCTTATCGCTAATTATCGGTGGATATGGTTTCGACAAAACAATTTTGAAAATTCCATTACCTCCCCATTTAGCCGATGCTGGGCCATGGCAGTTCTTAACTAATTTGGGATTGGTGTTTTCTTTAATTGTATTCAGCATTGGCTTTATTGCACATATAACGAAGTCTGAAAAGCTCTTCCGAATCAAAAATCAATTACACCCACTTTGCCTTGTTCTTGAAATTATTATTACGATAGTGTACTGGCCCTTAAGATTATTCTACCTTGAATTGTTGATCCTGGATACTTCAGCATATCCTATTCCAAAGGGTGCAGACTTGTCTATTCATTTGATGCCTGCGGTATCGTTGTTGATTGACTATTTTGTATTTATGCCAAGGTGGACTTTGAAGGCAAGAACTGCATTCCTTGTCTGTTTAACGTTCACTATTTCCTACTGGTTCCTCTTAGAATATTTGATCGATCTTGAAAGTGGTGGTGCATACCCATATGCGTTTTTGAATGTCCCACATCATGGTTTGCGTGTGTTGATTTTTAGCATTATATCTCTTACTGGCTTTTCCCAATTTTTGATCATGTCTAGGCTCTATGATGTAGTTGTGAAAAGCCCAAAAGATGCTACTATTGAGGAAATTAGTAAGAAGGAAATTTAAAAGTATTAGTTTATTTTAGATTAGATTTAGATTTAGATTTAGATTAGATTTATTCTATTTATTTTATGTTCTATTCATTGGGTCAGGTCTTCTCTAGTAGAAAATAGTTAGAATTGATGCTATAGTTCCTTTCCGTAAATTCTGAGGATTTTCATGCAGAAAAACCTGTTCAGTTATTCGATATGTACTTTTCTACTCATACAACTTGGCAAATAAAATTGAAAAAAATAATTCAACGCTCCAAGTCCCATGAAGACAAACATCCAACAAGTCCTTTTGACAAAAGTAGCGCCATTTAGAAAAGGATACGGGAACTTAGTTATGCCATCATTATATAATAAAGAAGTATTAATCTCAATAAACAGCCAGTACAAGCCTAAGGAAATTAGTGTTAAGGAAACTGAAGTTGCAAAATTCGTATTTTCCTCTCCACGGTCTCTAAATACGAAGTGGTCAACGATTAAAAAAACGTAAGGGAAAAAATGAATCTGAAAATCTAATAGCCAAGAGACATCAAAAGATTTTCCATTAAGCATTTGTGGAAATAACAATATAATTGACCAGTACGTTAAAGTGACAATAAACTCTAGGTTGCAACACACATTCTGCAAATTATTTACAAACTGCCTTACTTGTTTATTTCGATTTAAAGCCTTGTTGCTACTCAACGCAACAATAAATGCCATATTTAAGCAAGAAACCAATAATGAAAGATTGGTTAAGAATTGCCATGATCCACCATTGACTAAATGCAGAGGTAAAGGCAAGGAAACGGAGTCTACTAAACCATGCCCACAAATAACAACACCTAAAATATTCCACACAAGCCTGCCAAATGTATGACTATCATAATTCATTGTTCGAAGAGGTTCTTTTGTCTATTAGATGAAGCTATATCTATCAATTTTCCAAAATTATACCAGACACGTGAATTTTACTATGTTTTCAGATTTTTTATCCTTCATGAATTTATAGCTTCTTCTTACATGGTCAATGCTTAATCCCATTCAATAATGATAGTACCAAGATTGAGTTTCATAGTAGTAGCAGTAATATTCCTTATTGGGTCTGCTTTTAGTTTACAATTTCCACTTGGAATAACTGATTATTTATCGATTGATACCAATGGTGCCGTAGATAAGATTATGGGGCAAGTTTATCAATCCCTAGGCATGAAGGGGGAAACAGAATCTGGGCATTATTCCAATCTCTCAGATGATGAGTTACCAATAAATTTACAACAATATACGGAGGATATCGTAATTAGAGTTGATATCTCTAAAAATGTTGCATTAAAAAATTATTTGTTAACGAATAAAAAACAAGGATCAGATGCCATACAATTCAAATTGTGGAGTAAGAGTGTTACAGATGAAGTAATTGATGTTCAAATTACGGAAGAGAACTTAATAAGACTAGTGGAAAAATTTACGACCCCTGAATATGAATTAATGTATGATATAATAATTGAAGATTTGGCGCAGAAGATTTTCGAAACTTACCCCAGAGACTTCAAGAGATCAAATAATATTAAAGGCAAGATTTCCTCCAAAGATTCTTATGAATATAATTCTACTGCTCAGGTTGTTGAATCAATGCAGGCTGATGTCTTTTCGGAATTATTTTTCAGAGAATACCGTCCACTAGAAACCATCAATGCATGGTTGGAAATCTTAGAACAAACTTTTCCTCATATAGTAAAATTAGAAGATATTGGACAAACATACGAGCATAGAACTTATAAGGTAGTTCATTTATCGGCACAAAACGATGACATTCCCCATGGTGAAAAGAAAACGATTGTTATCACTGGGGGAGTTCATTCGAGAGAATGGATTTCCGTCTCTTCTGTTTTGTATACCATATATTCCATGTTAGAATTATACAACGAAAACCCATCCAAAATTTTCTCCAAACTTGACTTTTTATTTATTCCGGTACTGAATCCTGATGGTTACGAATATACCTGGACCCATGATAGATTATGGAAAAAAAATCGCCAAGAGACTTTATTACCTAGATGCTTTGGAATCGACATTGATCATTCATATGACTATCATTGGACATATTCATCTGATTGGGCCTGTGGTGAAGATTATTCAGGTGAAGCTCCCTTCGAAGCTATTGAGTCCAAAATATGGGATGATTACTTAAATTCTACTAACGATGATCATAAAATCTATGGATATATCGATTTGCATTCATATTCGCAAGAAATTTTGTATCCATATGCCTATTCATGTAATCAAAATCCAAGGGATAAAGAGAACTTAATTGAATTAGCATATGGTATAGCAAAGTCTATAAGGTTGCAATCTGGGAAAACGTACAATGTTTTGCCAGCTTGTCAAGATAAAGACCTGGACTTGATGCCAGATTTAGGGTCAGGAAGTGCTCTTGATTTCATGTATCATAATAAAGCGTTTTGGGCTTATCAATTTAAGCTAAGAGACAGTGGAAGTCATGGATTTTTATTACCAGGGAAATATATAGTGCCTGTAGGTAAAGAAATATTTGCTGGTATTAGATACTTTTGTCATTTTGTTTTAAATGAAGATTGAAAAATATACATATATAATGTGCGATAGTAAAAATTTCACTGTAGTTAAATATATTCATTCTGTATTCCTAATGAGAGTTGTTATTCAAAAAGTCAAGCAAGCTTCTGTAACAGTGGATAGTAAGACTATTTCATCGTAAGTATTTTCATAGAAGATAAAGGAAGTTTTTGAACGGTTTATTAACAAAAATAGAATAAATAAAGGTCTTATGATTCTAGTTGGTATTTCAACAAAGGACACTTTAGAGGATGTTACTAGGCTAACTAAAAAGCTTTTAAACCTTCGTATATTTGAAGATATGTCTAATGCACCGCTGACAGAATCGATACAGAAATGGAATGGCAAACCATGGGCTAGAAGCTTGCTTGATGATACTTCTTTATCAATATTGTCAGTATCACAATTTACGCTCTATGGAACTATTAAAAAGGGTACAAAGCCAGACTTTCATAAAGCAGCAAAAGGATTGGAGGCGAAAGGTTTATATGACGAGCTTCTTCAGCAATTAAGACTTGGTTTGGGTGATGGTGAAAGAGTCAAAGATGGTGAATTCGGAGCTATGATGGATGTTTCGTTGGTGAATGATGGACCTGTCACAATTATATGGGATACACAAGACTCTACATTATGATAAACTTGTTATTTGCTTGTTATTTTTGCTGTATAAACAGCCCTATCGCATGGTTCTGTAAATCGCAGACTAAATTAGAAACCTATAGAAATGTATTTTATGATAGTTTAGAGTATTGCTTGTGCAAATAACACTAAATATATTTGTATTTTAAATGTACTCTATTACATATTACTAGAAAAGCAATAAACGCATAGGAAAATATTTGACAAATACCACCTAAGAATAATAATAAAAATAATTAAACAAAAATAAACCAACAAGATAACCTTTGAATAAGGTAATCAAATACCGTTACTTGTACAAGTGAACGGTGATCCATAAAGATGCGATTTATATGACAAAACAATACTTTCAATACTTGCGTACAATCCGGGTCCTAAAATATAAATCCCAATACCTATAAGCGCCAAATTGATAACCACTTCGATTTTCCCACGAATAGTAGCCTTTTGGAAAATCTTCCATACTGATAATTGGGGTTCTCCTAATTTTGCATAGTGCAAGCGTTTTAACTTGAAGAAAGCTACGCCCCAAAATACGAAGCCAAACCAACAATCAAATAATGAAGACATTAAAGAAAGCAAATCAGAAAAGAAAGGTATTACTTCTGCAATAACAAATGCAAGAAACCAAAGACCAAAGTTGAGACCAATCCATGTAGCCCAGCCAATCACAGTATGGTTATTTCTGTGAGCAGAATCTTTACTAAAAATTTTAAGAAACAAAAATTGTGACGAAACATTACCATATAATGAACCCAAGAACAAAATTGTTGGTAAAGCGAATGAAAAAGCGATCTTTTTGTAGTTTCCGGTTAATCCACCGAATGCAGGTGCCACCATATACTCATTACCAACATAAACGTAAACAATTGACCCACAAAGTGCAAACGTAATAAGCTCGCACAACGTAACAATATACAACGCCTTTTTGAAATCCCTTGGTCTCTTCATCTGACTAATGAAAGAGGGATATGTGATCTGACCAACGAATGTATACACGATATTCAAAAAAGCCGACATACCACTGACGTATGTTGTACCTTTTTCTGGAAAAAGGTTCCATTTGACAGGGTCCAGTGGCTTAAATCCGTTTGGATGTTCTTGTATTCCTGCAAAAATCATGGAGAGAATGACTGCAATGAACATTGTAATGGCACTGAAGTAAGCAACAGAAGACAACGACGAGAACGTCCTTGGAAGCGAAAGCATACCACATATCAATGTTGTGACAACAGCAAAAACAACAGAACAAACAGTAGTATTATCACTAATAGTATTAAAATATTTTGCACCCGTTAATACATGCAAAGCCTGAATTAAAGTGTTATTAAGTAAAAATGCCAATGCCGTAATATACCAAACAGTCTTAGAACCAAAAAAAAGATGCTGTCCAATATCACACACCGTGGTTACATGCGGATACGCAGCAACGTAGTCGGTGATGATCAATCCAGTGTACAACACGGTAAGCGAAACAAACACCGTCAATATCAACCCTGGAACCAATCCCAACACCGAGTACGACCATGGAAACGACATAATGGCCAAACAAATGTATTCCGAAAATAATAGCCCCGCAGTCCTCTGCCACGAACAGTTACGGTAGTTGATAGAGTGCGTGGCCTCCTCTAACACCTCTGCTTCCAAAAACTCTTCATTGGCAACTTCGTCCGAATCCTTCTCGTAGAACTTCTCTTTCTCGATTTCTTTGTTGTAGTTCGAATTCGAATTGTACAAGAGGCTGGTATCGTTTTCCCCAGAAAAATTACCACTCTCAGTCATAGTACCTAACAGTAATTATCAATTTTGTTTTTCCCCAATCTAGTAACGAATGGAAAACAGTTACAGTTGGTATAGAACTGTACTTTCGGTGAAGCTTCTCTTAGAAATACTTCAATAGTAAAATATAGTGAACTAATAAATTAGTTTAAAAGTTAGCAAGTTAGACGCAAATATTATTCATCCGTCTATTTCAAAGTATCATCTAACTTAAAATTATAATTTACGGTAAGATAATAATATACAAAATCAAGCAAAAAGTCAATAGTTCATGAATAGATAATGGCTTTGTCCATTAACGACTATTATATAGAAATTCTATAGATGAGATGGTGTTGAAAATGTCAAGAAACTTATGTGGGAGGGCTACAAACACATAATTTATAATATAAATTCGCAATATTTAGCCACAGTCGAAGCCATGCATGAAATGTGATTGCTATAATTCTATTATAGTATATAGACATGCAATGGTGCCGTGAAGGATGTATATTAATGTTTTTTTCGTTTCTGAACACCGAAGAGCCGTAAAAGCTCTTGTGTGTATACGAAATTTAAAATGGTTGTAATATAAAATCAAATAGCAATGTAGACGACTCGTATAGGTAGGGAGGCACCTGCAGAAGAATATTCTGTAGGTGATGGAATAGGTGTGGTGTGTGTATATTTTTTAGCGAGACTATAGCCGTTAGTAACCAATTAGTACGGCAAGCAGGAACATTAAAATCACAACAAAGATCCAGGAATACTTGATATTGCCAAGGTTATATCTTTCGACGGGGTCGAACAAAAAATCTGCGAATACGCGGGTTTCTGAAGGTTGATTGTGATGCGACGAGAATAGGGTGAAGCCAGGAAAATAGGGAAAATTGTAGGAGGAATAGCGATGTAGCACGCAGTTCAAAGCTATGACGGCTAGCGACACGAAAACGGTATATCTGATTATGTTGGCTTGTTGGCTGATCAATGGTTTGCGATTCATGACATAAGTGTAGTAATTCATAGTATTTGTGGTAGATGGAGTTCTGGTAGCCGGGGATGGGCAGCAGACGCACGTAGGTGTGGACGGGACTCGGTTATATGATCATCGACAGTGTAGCCGATTAAAACCTGTGAAAGATGAATAACAGTGTCGTTTGGAGAAGAATATGAAAGTATGGAGAAAATTTCACGTAAACTACATTCGCTGATAATCGAGAAATACACAACCACGTAGATTTTTTTAGTAAATAACCTAATTCTATATAAAGAAGTGGATATTGGGTCGAGACGTTGTCACACCACCAATATATCTGACTTGATCACATCAATCAAAAGTCTCCACCGCCTTCTTAACGTGACGTACAAGAACGTCGTTAGAACTACATAGCACACTACGACCACTCCGCTTATTGTCGTAGCCAATATCAACCGAAAAACACTATATAATATATCCAATAGGAAGAATATAGTTCTTACCGCTAGCGTCGTATTTTCATCTGCTGTTTCGCCAATTAATGCGTTTATAGCACTTAAGAAGGGAGGACTAAATTTTTCCGGGTGAATCATAATCGTTATCGGATATTGAAGGTCAGATAGATCCTGTCGTATATTATTTATAATTTGTGTTGTTAACCTACCTATCAACATATCGAGCATATATATATATCTATATTCTGCTTCCAGTATTGACCGACGAAATCATATAACCAAATGAATAAAAGACTGTTTCAACCCGATAAGAAAGATAAAAAACGGCGACTCGAAATTTCAATCCTTAAATTGCCCACCGATATTTTAATTATATGCTTCCAACAACTATCGCCCGTTGACATTATAAATCTTTCGTGTGTTAATAAGCAGCACCGACAGGAATTGAAGCGATTTATATTCAACAGAATCAAATGTACCTGGCATAGCTTGATGAGCTTGGAGCACACTTCCGTAATCGGTGAACTATACCCATTCGTTAGTAAATTGCGTGTTGTGGATTGTTATTCATACGGCGAATGGCAAATAGATCCGTTTCCTAAATTGCATTACTTTCCTCAGCTATCCCATCTCCTAATTAATTCGTCAAGCTCGTCGAATTGGTTGAAATACAGAGCCAACCTGCAAATCACCAAGCTCACTTTATACTATGAAGCAGGCCATTCTGAATCGGAGGCCATGGCGGAATCCAACTCCAACGCGAAGAACCCCAAGAGAATCAATCATTTGATTTCATCCAATGTCAAAACGTTTAATTTGCTTCATTTAAGCAAATTTTCGAATTTGACAGATGTTACCCTTTACGATTACCACTTCAACTGGGAAAATGACGACACATCAGATTTACACACAATTAAACTAAAAACATTATCGTTGGTTGACTGTACCTGGGAATACCCGTTTGAGGTGGGCCAGTTTAATGTCAATAAATCAATTCATACCTTATGCATTCGGTATACTAATAATCACGCATTTATCTTGCTGGAGAGATTCACAAAATTCCTAGAGAATCCAATGAATGAAAATTCGGGATCTATACAAAGTTTATCCATAATTTTTCAAAGCAAGTATGATACCTGGTTGAAAGCACTTTCAACCACTCAATTGTCCAGGCTACTTGGTGAAAGCTTCCCTAGTTTATTGTACCTTAACTTGTCGGGATGGCTCTTAAATTTAAGTGTGTTCAATTCTTACTTGAGGTTGCTTGATGATAATAACCTTAAGTTATTGGATCTCTCCGTCACTGATACTTCATCGCCTCCAGCGTCCGATCAATTGATCAATGATATTACGAAACGAGCCAAATTACAATTTCCATGGATGAATTTTCATTTACGTGTATTGCCCCGCTGTAAACTACAAGAATGAGGCTTCATATAGCTAACGGGTAGACATCATCAAACACTAATCTTTTGCATCTTTCATACTGCCTGTATATAAATTGAATATATTTCAGATTTTATTTGTATACTTTTAACACGGTAACTGTTCATTAATTATCATGGTACAATTATTTACAGTGTTGTCCTTGCTAATATGTATACTACCCCATCTAGCAATTGCAAACACTGAAACCTATCTTTTACAAATACCTCATTATTTTAATATTCCCCTACACCCAGAGCCAATAGATGCTCACCATCTACAACATAGGCACATCGAGCCAATTAATAATACCCATTCCATTTTGCTTGACTTTCCAATCCAATCCAAATACATAAATGATTCCATTTTAAGCCACGTATCTTTACCATATGATGCCATAAATAAAGTGCCGAAGAAGCTCTTGGTCAGATTAACTAACTACCAAGATGAGATCTTTAGCTCCGATGATTTGATATATGTCAAACTTTGCTGGCCTGCTACGTATCCTGTCGATTTTGGCATAGGTCACTCATTTTATAGGTTGTCCGATCTTGTCTACGACTACACTATCGACACATTCGATATCTATCTAGAGATTGAATTAAACAGCGATTTTCATACGTACGATTCTCAATTTGCGAAATCCTTTAATACCATAGATTTCCAATTGTACATTACAAAATTACCCTTGAAATGGCTTCCGATTCCAATAGAACTATACGATTACATTGTTTACGTGGTTGACATCCTTATCCTATTAGTGAATTTGATAGTTCCATGGTTATATAAGATGTTAAATGAGGCCTCGGGCTAATGGTATATTATTTAGTCACGTGTCATATACTCCTTAAAATTAATTAGGTCAGTACAATTTTAATCCATTCTACATGGTATAGTTACTAATTTCTATAAAGTAAAATAAACATTTAAGATTCAGCCCAAAATGTCTATGCATGAAGATGACCCATTGGGACCACCTAAGAACACACAAGGTTTAGACTTGTCTAAGTTATCACCTCAAGAATTGAGAATTTACAAGATGTATGGCAAATTGCCTACCACTCAACAAATTTTATCATCGAAATTTCAAGATAAGAAGTATTTCGACAGCGGAGACTATGCAATGCAAAAACAGATGGGAGGTTCAAACAAAGGAATTCCTGGCGGCATA
The DNA here is from genome assembly GCA_030583545.1 of Debaryomyces maramus. NCBI lineage: Eukaryota > Fungi > Ascomycota > Pichiomycetes > Serinales > Debaryomycetaceae > Debaryomyces > Debaryomyces maramus. Next base: position 37,044 of record JAJMIL010000003.1, read on the forward strand.
CCTATGAGACATCCAAACGCGGAAAAGGTCAAAGAAATATATAATAGAAACTCGATAAGCGGTAGCAATTCTGGAATCATGTATAATGGTAAGCTGAATTTGCTTAATGAGTCCACTCCAAGTAGTGCTGGTATTGAGGAGGAAAATGAAAGAACAAAATAATGCCAGTATTTATCAACAATGAATGAACGAGCATTGAAACTTACGGAAACTAAGACAATATTACTGAGTTTGAGCTTGGGGAGTCTACAATGATTTGTGGATTGTAAGTTTAAACGAATTGTCAGCGGTTAGTGTTTAATTTGATAGTGCTTAGGTAAAATGGAAATAAGAAAAGTTTATAGATGCATCATTTGGTGGTGCAAGCGGAACTAATAATCAATATAACGTTAACATGAATTTGCAGTTCTCGATATTTTTCTTATCTTTGACCTTTCTTGCGGTCTGCTAATCCAATTATACCTCATTATATAGTCTATAGTGTTAATTTATATACCTCCCAATCGAAATATAGGTAACTGTAGATTTGTCTCCTGTACATTGAGGGATCTGTAGATCTTGACGATGAATGACAAAAATTCAGATAACATGGTGGTTTAGATTCCTTTCCTAAGGATATGATACAGAATGATATCATTTCAAACGACCAATTCAATAGGTATATAGATGAATTCAATACTTTGATCCTAGAAAGTTTATGTTATGTTCCACCTAGTAATGGACCTGATGAATCAGATGCAAAATTATCAGTCATAAACAACTTTATAAAAGATATTCATATGAATGTTGAACAGAAGAAAGCTAAGTCATATATAATGACGCATCTTCAGTTATCGTCCAAATCAAGTCTAAAGGAACACTTAGCCTTCGATTTTACAATTTCCTACGATGATTTTTACCTGGTCCCAGTTTTATATTTTCGTGCATTTGAAAGTACTAGAGAAGCCGACAACGTAGAGCAGACAGGGATACGACCAATAACTTCTATCGAATATCTTATTTCAAAGTATAACGCATGCTTGGGGTTTAAGAACGAAAACAGTGTTGGTACCATTATAACTTTAGATTCTCATCATCTATTATCAGACAAATACGTCTGGTTCTATATACATCCTTGTGAAACATTAGCAACTATGAATGATTTCATGAAGACAGACAACTCCATGCGATGTGTGGACACTGAAAGAAATCAGGTTCTACAGTACTTAAGTACTTGGTTTGGATTATATGGGTTATGTGGGATTTTCCCTTCAATCAGCTTCAGACCGTATCTACAGGCGCTATAATGATCTTTTTGTTATTAAGACATAACTAAAACATATTAAGTAACTATTGTATAATGAATAAATGTGATATGAGAGAAAAAATGCAACCCACTAGGTAATGGAAAAATCTATTGTTGAGGTTTAGATTCAGTAAACATACGACAAGGGTAGCTGTCTGTAAACATACCATGTTGAGGTTCTTGTAAAATGGTCCAGTGAAATTTCTTTAAAGATGGAGCAACAATTGGCTCACCTTGTGGACCCAATAATTCACCTTTAACTACTGATGGCGAAACCGAGTTCAAGGTATTTGATAAACTGACTTCTTGTGATGGGTCTATGAAAACTGATAACTCTTTGGTTCCTTTGTCTCCAATCGAAATTCTTGGTTTTTCAGCGGACCCTAATTGTAACAAACCGGAAACCTTAGTTTGATTGAATCCGTGGACTTGCGGATAGTTTCTTCTATAATCTCTCTTGTAGTATGGATTACCCTTGATATCACCGGCTGGTAAAGTTATTGGGTTTGAGTAATTTTCTGCATCTGCAATACGGTCCCCTGGTGGTGATTGTCTGTAGAGCGAAACAACTGGATTACCTGAAGATCTATTTGGAACTAAAGCCACTAATTTTCTAAATTTTTCCCAAATACCGGTAGAGCCAGTAGTGTATTTTTTCCAGACTGGAACAGGACCTCCCGACATATCTTATTATCTATTTACCTTGTAGTTTATTTCTACTCTTCACTTACGGTCCAATTTGTTCATTAACTCAACTTTGATTATTGGTTGAAATTTGTTAAAGTTACACAAAACCGATAATGGCTGAACCAATCAATTTGGTTCACCGTAATATGTAAATCGCACTAGTAATAGAGGTGATAACAAGAGCCGTAATAGCCATACTAATCTCTATATACGGGTAAATAATGCTACTTTAATATCATGGTTTGTAGTTGTAGTCGTGCTCAATAAATATTAAAATGTATTAAATATTATCTAGTAATAAAGCGTGTGAATCCCCTAAGGGTACCATAATTTAATGGAAATTGATGTGAAATCAATGTAAAGTTAATTGTAAATGGATTAGTGTCCGAATAAAGCTCTGCCAAGCTTACCGAATATTATCAATCCGCAAAAGAAGAAACTTCCGACCCACAACCAAATCGCAATGAAGTCGTCGTTCTTCCCTAACTGAAAGAATTGATTTGCATACTGCCCGATCAAGTCATAGTTCTGCAAATACACACATGCGCAGGCCAAGGTAGCTATTATTAAACTGGACAAAAACCCACTGATTGTGCCATCCAATAATAACCACAAGCCGGGGTTCAACAATGACCAGATGATCAGCACCTGCAATGCAGAGTTCCACTCGATCTTACGAACGGCATAGGAAATCCCCAAAAACGTAACCAAAGACCTGACTAAGTCATTAAAGAGGTGGGCATCGCGTGTGTTTCCAGCATGCGGGTCCGACGACAATAACCGTTTCGTGAGCGAGCGTGGCAAAATATAGTCCATTATAGGGTGTATCAAGCCCATTATTAATCCTTGAATCATCAATGCTAACAAATTATCTATCCAATTAATAGACGTAGTATTCTTCAGCGCATAAGTCGAGAAGGGCTTAAGGTTGTGAATGAAATTGGATAAAAACATGTTGGTTATAAACAACGGCTCGTAAGTTAATTTGCTTACCTGGATATGATTGTTATGAATATGCTTTGTAGCTTCATTATACAAATACGCAGCTCCGGCCAATACCAATATCTTAACAATTGTTTTAACTCCCTTGACTAATGTTGAATCATCAGGTCTATTTGAACTGGTGCCATTAACCTGAATAGCTTTGTTTTGGCCTGACGATTTACCAGAAGTATTTAAATAGAGTTTTGAGTCCTCGATGTATTCGTCTACGTCTTCGCTTTCTTTATTTAAATTGAGTAACGAATTATCATTATAAATCCCATACAATGAAGGTTTGGTCAAATTAACAACTGAATCCGTCTTTTCCATTACTTTCGGTGTCGATGCCCCTGAATTCGAAACTGATGATATCATGTTCTTAAGACTAGTACTGGAAAACACCTTCTTCTTATATGAGGTAGGAGTTGACATAATTGCTATATTATTCTTATTATTAGTTACTTATTTACCGTATAAACGGATCTATCCATAAAAGATAATTCGAATTTTAAAGTCACGCGCATATTTGGGCTAATCGCTTCAGAGTACATAGAGCGACGTATTACTCCAATATTCTATATTTCACCTATATAAGACTATTCAATGCTTATCAATGAGATCATCGAACTCAATAGTTCTAACTGTTTTTCGTTTTGAAGAATTTTGAACTGTTGTCGTAGTTTCTTCTTTAGCCTTCTTATTTTTTCTTCTTTTCGTTTCTACCTTGGCTCGTGGCAAAGATCTTCTTGGTTTAGATTCTGTCATTTCTTGATTATTAGACTTGCATATCTGTTCCTCTTTTAAGTCAGGCTTGGTAAGCTTGGTTTTAGGTGAGGTCTTGCGCGACCGATCAACATGAGGTTTAGTTGTAGATTGGGAATTAACTTTTTCAGCAGGAAACAGTTGACTATTTGCAGTGCATATATTGTTTCCCTTTTCCAATATTTGATCAAAGTCTAGATCAGCCACTAACTTATGCCTTGGGTACTTGTCATTACTTTTTTCATACACGAATGTTCTTCCAGGAGATGGTAAGACGTAGTACTGAACGGGTTCTTTGTCTTCGGTCCCTGTTTCCACAGTCGTATCTAAACGTTGTACATCATCCTCAAGGGATGGTAAGAGCTTACCAAGTGAGTGATGCCGTATTTCGTGAGATGTTATATTACTTTCATTTTCATTGGAAAATATATCTGGTTTGCTCCCACCTATTATCTGGTTTCTAGGGACTTCTTTTGCGCTTGAATTAGAAATTATTGGGCACGAAATAGATTTAACATTATTTGAAGAAATTACATTGGTACCATCGCGTTCGCATCCGTCGATTACTATAATTTCATCATTTTCTTTCAGGTTCTCCCCATATTCCTCATTTGTTAAATCAATAACATCCTTGTACTCCTTCCATTTCTTCTCTGGTGCTTTCTCTGGTGTGCGCTTTGGTGCCTCTGTCGTCTCGCATTCTTCATCATCCACAACAATGATGTCCAATTCCTCATTATCCGGCTCTATATCTTTGATATCCGAAGAATTATTGGTAGGACACCATTTGGAAACCTCCGCTCTTCGTTTTGCTGCACTTAGTATTAAATCTCGCATGGAACCTGGGTTATTCTGTTCTATTGGTTTAGCAACACGGCCATTTGTTGGTGACGAAGAACCTAGCTTCCTAGATTCTGCTTTGAACTTAGGGACACTCAATGCTGTTAGCCTCTTGTCTCGTACCGAAATATATCCTCCTCTTGGATTGTAACCATGTCCCAACCTTTGCTCTTCGCATATATAATTTGTACCCAATGTTCCAATTTGAAGTTCTTCAAACTTTTGTTTCAAACCATCTAGAAATTTAAAGAATTTTGTATCATGCTGTCCATATAAATTATGGGTCAATTCGTGTAGCATGGTTCCTATGATATCCCCCATTGGGTAAAATTGTCTGTCATTAGAATGATACCTTAACCTAATTAAAATCTTTTGTCCCCTGTTAACATTTAGTCCTAATAGGTTTGGATTCCGAGGATACATCTCACATAGCGTACCAACCTTAAAATTGTTCATATGTAACAAAGGAGCCACTAATTTAACCACTTCGTGCAATAATGAATTCGCATGTTCTTGATCTGCAAACCGTTTTAACGAACCTATTTTGGACACGTTCGCTGTCGGTGACGGCTTATCATCTATTTTGCCCTTCTTAATACTAGTATTTGCTTGACGAACCATAGCATACTTCCAGAAATTTGGGCTTAGTTACATCTAATAAATCTAAAAGGTAAATAACTCAATCTAATCTTTTAAAGAAGCAGAACTGGTAATCTGTAAATATCGCATTTTTACAGATTACTTCATTAATCATTTTGCACCCTGGAACCGAACCAAGTGAAAGCGTCTACTATTGAACTTGCACCCATATACATAATAATAACATCAAACGTCTCTGGTGTAGTAAATTGTCTTTATTACTTACTGAAATTGAATAGTTTTTTTTTATGTTCAACTGTAAAGTTTTGGAAAGTTCTCTATATTTTTGCAAAATTTGCATACTTTCACATATTTTTAAGAAAATATATAATACTTACAAAGAAGCTCTAATTGATTTATTATTGAAAATCAGGTTAGTTATTATAGCTACATAACTATGTAAGAAAAATCGTTCGGGAGGCAAAATATATGTCACATTTATGTATCGAAGTGTGTTTCTAAATAAAGTTGATCTAGAAATTCAATCATAAATGACCCGGGTGTTTTCGCCAGACAGCCTGCCTGCTTACCGCATTTATTATACAAAGCAACTGCTCCAGCAACAGATTCAGCAAGATTGAAAGTGGTGTTAGATTTGCCATCCGCTTTCGCGGCAACAAATGCTGCAATCGTACTACCTAATGAGCATCCAGTTCCGGTAATGGATCCCATTAATTCGTGCCCGCCTGGAATCTTTGTTACTTGTATTTCATCGATATTATCAGGGCAAGAAACCTCATAAACTTTCGACAGATTCTTATTCATATAAGTTCCATCGATGACATAATTCATTGCACCTGTTACAACAACGACAGTTCTAAAGTCTTGAGCTACTTCTCTGCCTATCGTAATTATATCATCCTCATGAAGATCAGCAACAGAATCTACTCCACGCATTAACAATTTATCCTCTGAATCGTTTGAAATTTGGCATTTACTTGTAAGTTTCCAGATTGCCAGAATCTCACCAACATTCCCCTTAATTACGGAAAATTGACCCGCATTCAATAGTTCTTTGCAACAAGCAAATCTCGCAGAAGATGCACCAGCAGCAACAGGATCAAGAATTATATGCTTTCCGTGCTTATTATATACAGATATTGCGTGCTTAAAAACATCCATTTGGCTATCAGAAGGTGTTCCCAAATTTAAAACTAATGCAAGGTTAGGAATCAGACTAGTGAATTCTTCAAATTCATTTGGTAATTCAGACATAATAGGAGATGCGCCAATGGATAATGTAACGTTGGCACTGAAATTCTTAACAACATTGTTTGTAATATGATGAATTAATGGTTTAGCCTCAGAGACAGCTTTTATCTTTGATTCGATGGACTTGGAAGAATCAAGATTACTACTAGCAATATCATTTAACCAAGGAACTGGGGTTTTTATTACTTGTAAGAGCGCCGTGGTAGCTTTTGCTGCATTTTTACTGGCCATGATACAGGAAACAACAGCTACTCCATCCAAAGATTGCCCTGGAAGAGCAGTTTGATATAGGACCTTGGCCGCATTGGTATTATTGATACCACCAATAGCCACGCATTTAATGCACTTATTTTCGGGTTTGCTATTATGTATTTTTAACTCTTGCAACATTCTCTTCACGCCCAACGGACCTGTCCCATCAGGAACCAGAATGTCCTTTTTCGTATTCGTTTTAAAGACAGCACCCAATCCAATATAATCTGCAACAGCTTCTTTACAGGCAGTTTCAACTTCGCTAGGAAAGGAACATGACACTCCAATTATCTTATTAGGGCCAATTAATTTTCTGACGATCGATGCAGGCATATCGTCTTGACCAACATGAACCCCTTCTGCATTAATGGCTAAGGCAACATCCACTCTATCATTTATAATCAAAGGAATGCCTTTTTTTGACGTCAATTCATGAACTTTCGACGCTCTTTCAATGAACTCAAGTGTCAGGAGATTCTTCTCTCGCAATTGGACTACTGTAGCTCCATTATTTATAGCATCTTCTACCTGTTTAAGGAAGGTAGAAGATTCCGGAATCATGGTAGAGTCAGTTACCAAATACAATGCGTAGTTAACATTTGAGGTCGACATATTTCTAATTACTAATAAAGAATCATTAATATTTTGAAATTAATCTTAGATTCATAGTTGTTTAAGTACTAAATATACAAATATTCGCACAGCGAAGACCCTTAAGCGCATAATGATACATGATAGCTTGGTTTGATATTTAGAGGACAAATTATCTTATAGAAGTACATCATTAGCTTGTTATTACTTACACTACTTTGAACTTGTAAAATTCCTTGTCTTTGATATATACGTCTATAGTGAAACTCATGAACTCGGTTTGTACTTTCTATCTAAAATTTGCTCTTTTCGATTGCCTTATGACCCGTAAGCAGCATATATTTCTGAATTGCGGATGGTATTAGGTCGAAGGTGGTATTAAGTCAAAGGTGCGTATCTCTTTTAATGCATTATAAGCTTTCGTAAAGATGGAGGCTCTACAACCCGGTGATATTATTTAAGTTTGGATTCAAGCCAAACTAAGCCATATTGGATTCATCATCAGTAACATCAATAATGTCTTCTTCATTCTCGAAATTCGAAATGATGTTATTCAAGTTCGATTTCCCACCACCACTTTTGAGGAGGAGCATCAATTCCCGATTTCTCTTAATGGAATATTCTTCACACTTTTTTATAGTACCACTAACATGACTGCAACGAACTATAACCTCCTTATCTCCCAATTTATTCATTAAGGTTAATGCAGCAATTATTAATTGAAAACTCAGTCTTCCACACCTTATTATGCCAGTCGACGTTTTATTACTGAAATATTTAACAGAAAATTGCATTCCGGCTGTACCTGCTCCAAAATCACCATAATGGTCTTGTAGCACACTTCGTATTGCTTGTGTTAATGACTTTTGGTTTATTGAGAGAGGTGAGGTTTGATGTAATGACAAAAGTGTATTCTGCGGCGACTTGCTGAAATTAATAAACTCCTCCAATGCTTGCTTTGATCCCGCATATTCAGAATTTGGTGGGTAAAGTATATCGAATAATATATATCTTTGTTTCAATCGTACCATGCTCTGTAGACGTAAACCAAGACTCTAAGTATTAGATTATATTCTTATGTTTTGCGATAATTTTTTTCGAATATATTACATACACACTATATAACTAAATATCTTTCGGTGATATCTCTTGCTAATCTTGAGTTACCATTGATATTATAAATTAGGGATAAATTATACGCAGCTTCCATCAGGAGGTCATAATCGTTATATCCTGATAATTTCTTATGATACTTAAGGACATTTTCGTAATGGTGGGTAGCTGCAGTTGTTAAACCTATCATATGGAATAGTCTACCAAAATTATATTCAATTTCTTGCAATTCAAAAGGCGATGCATCCTTTTCTCTATGTTCCTTATATTCTAAAATATAACTTATACCTTGAAGCAATTGAATATGCCTGTTATTGCTTAGTCTTTGCATAGATCTATGCACATGTGCCAACCCAAGGACTAAGCAAATCATAGGATCCCGCTTATATTCTTTGTAAGCCCGATTCAAATAAACAATCGAGGACACGTAGCTTCTGCTCCCGCCTAGTAAGTTTGCGTATACATAAAGTAATTCTGGATGTTCGTGATTGAGCTTGAGATTTGAGAGATCGGCCGTTATCGTGGCCATGCCTGTAATTTTTTTGTTATTGATAATAGAATCATAGGCTTTTAGTTGACGTAAAAAGAACTTTTGATGGTTGTAGTTGGCAAAAGTTTCCCAAGCATCAATACCGGATGCAAAACAACACATGAAAAATTTGTATATGAAAGGAGAAAATTGATTAGCAGATAAGAAAAACCGAACATAGGTCATGACAACCGTATTAATCTCTTCTTGCTTGATACCAAAAATTAATCTAACCATATTCAAAATTGTTTCCTTATTCTTATCCTGAACAAAAACATTGACATCTTTTGCCACTTCAATAATATGAGTTGCATACTCCATATTATTATCGAACCTCGATAACAATATAGCATACTGCACGAAAATAGCAAACCAGTTATCATAGCTGAGGCCTCTGTATTCCGTCTTAGATGTGAGGAACAGTCTTGAATAATTATCATCGCTAACAATACCTTCATACAAATTATACACCCTCGCGAGCTTCTCATCTATTCGCATCTGCTTTTTTCGTCTATAGAGAACAATGCCCTTGAACGCTCTATTTTTATCTCGTGGGAAGAAAATACGGACATTCATAAACATTTCCACCAACTGAGAAGCCAATTGCATCCATGCGGTTATAGCTACCTTTTCGTTCTTCTTAATTGCATCGTCCAAACGTTCCATACGACGATATTTTTCCATCACCTTTCTCTTAGCATTATCTTCTATTTCTATCCTTTCTTCATCACTTAATTTGGCATTCTTTCTTGGTTTTATTAATTGCTTGTTTTTAATCAAGGATAAATTTTCATCTTCAACATGCTCCTTATTATAATCATTACTGCTAGTATCAATCTTTCCAGATCCACCATTTTCTGCTGCAATGGAGACTTCTTCCAATAATTTAACTGACTCTTCACTTTCTCCTAAGTGGTAGAAAGTCTCAGCTAATGCTAATTTAATGTCTAAATTATCAGGATCTCCATACAAGAGCGAGCTATACGCTTCCTGAGCTTGTTGATAATCTCCTACTTCTAAGAAACATTTACCTAGCAATGTAACTAATTCAGGACTTTCATTTTGTTCATCGCTAAGGGAAGCACGCGTCAAGAAGGTTAGGGCTTCTTCATAAAATCCATGGGATTCCAACGCCTTACCAGCCTCAAAATATAAATCTGCAATATCTTCGGTCTCTTCCAATAAATATTCAAAATGGCGCATCGCTTCTTCTTTTTGATCCAATCCTAATCTGAGACTACCTAGTTTAAATCTTATGTCGATAGGCAAATTGTAGAACTTCTCTTTAGAAACATTTTGTTGCGTTAATGGCAAGGTCTTGATTACCGAAAATCTTCTCCTGTCGAATTCTGAATCGTCGTCTACCTCATCCCACCATTTTTCATCGCTCCTCTTTTGAATCCATCTAGCCACTAATTTAATGACTTTAATACCAATTTTCCAAGAATGTTGCTGTAAATATAATTCGCACAAAATGTTTAATTCTGCCCATCCAAACTCTGGAACGCTTTGCTTAGGCTGACCAGAGGGATTAATATTTTGATCCAAAATTCTCATATAAAGGTTGATTGCATCATTGATACGTTTTTGCTCTACATAAACACTAGCTAAATTTTTGATGATACTAGTGTCCGCAGGAAAAACTTGATGAACTTTTTGAAATCCCTCCAAAGCTCTTCCATACTGCTTTTTCTCTTTGTATAAGAATGCACGCTCTAGGATAAACTTAGAATTCTTCGTATTATCAGAGTTAATTGCCCTACCATAACAGTAGATAGCTTGGTCTATGTGTCCCAACTGGCTACTCAATTCTGCAACGTTGGCCCAAAATTGGCTGTCCCATGGATGAATATTGGCAGCTAGCAACCACGCATTACAACATTTATGTAATCTTCCCTGCTGTTTATATATTTCACCCAATGTTTTGTAAGCACTAAAGTTCTTTGGATCCTTTTTAATAACCTCCAAATACAAGTTGAGAGCGACTTGGAAATCGTTTCTGACAAACGCTTCATTTGCTTGGGATAAGTTAATACGGACTTCGGGATCCAATTCACGATTTGTACTTCTCATCATTTTACGCTTCCAATACGATTTCGATGCTGCTGTTGCCTTTTTCTTATTCTTGGGTTTGAAGTTTCCAGCACTTCTAAGAGCATCCCGTAAGTCATAGTCATCGTCCAAGTCATCATCAACATCTTCTCCATTCAGTCCATATTCATCACCCGAGGAGCTCAAGAGCAATTGTTCATCATCCTTATTATCGTCATTGTCTTTATCTGAACCATCCAAGTCATCAATGTATTCACCTTGCTCGTCTGAAGAAAGGTCTAAGCTGATATCATCATCTTCATCATTATTTCTTGATAGTAACCTTGTAGCATCAGATACATTCCCTCCCTCGGGATTTTCAAATACATTAGAAGACATGCTAATAGGATGCAACTCAGCTAACTAAATGTTGCACTTATAATATATAAATTAACAATTGATTCTTTTATTTGTTTGTTTACGCAACTTGATTTTAATCTGAGGGCGCACACTTTATTATAGACTGATCTAAAATAAAAATCTAGAGATTTAAGCGTATTTGAATAACGACCCACCAATAGGGCTTTTAACAATGAAAATTTGGTACCACCTAGTCGAATGTGTATTTTTTCTATTGGGAGGATATGCTGTTCAAATCCAGGCTTCAATTACACCGAAGTATGGTTTTGAAGTTCAACTCGACGCATCTTGGACAGCTAGTCCTTTTGAATTGAATTTGCTTGAAAGCATAGCTGGCTACAATGAAACATTATTTATTCCGGCACTTTCGAAACTTATAGGAGTTTCATATGAAGGAGAGGATCTGGACGAAGAACCCGAAGAATTGGAGGGGGTAAGCAAGTTAGACTGCCAAATCTATGAAAGTGTTTTTGATACATTGAGTTTGGATACAACCTCCAAAGCATTTATTGACTTTAACATAGTGAATAAAATATATACACCACGTATCCAGGCACATTATGACTACTATAATAATATTGTTGAGCCAAAATTTGCAATGAGATTGAGTAAAGAATGCAGTAAGGATTCATTTGGTAACAAGATATTGTCAGACAAGTCAGACAAACATCAGGCGTGGTTACTATATAATGACAAAATATATTGCTCTCCTGATGAGGTATTTGCCTTGCAAAGTTCAGCATCGTCAGAAGATATTCTACCATTTGATAGGGTTATTTCTTTCAATAATGATGCCCCACTCTTAGTTCTCTACGGGGATATTGAATCTGAAATATTCCAAAAAATGTTTAGCAACCTTTATGAAAGTGCTAAATCGGGAAAGTTGAGATTTACATGGAGATATATACCTCCTAAAAATGTAGATCAGTCTGAACTGTTAAGTGGATATGGTTCGGATCTCACGCTAAAAAGAACGGATTATATTGTAATTGACGATCGTGATATTACCACGAATAAAAAACAGAGCAGTAACAATTATAAATCCTCGAAGTACAGTCTTAACAAAGACTTATGGAAAATTGCAGAACTAGAAGAACTTCAACCGGTCTCAAAGGAAGAAACTAAAGAATTAGGCTTAAAACTCACTTCGTTTGTATTATCTAATGATTACAAGAACATATCCAACTACGAATTATTGAACCTTCTTTTGGAAGACTTCCCAAAGTACGCCCACCACGTTTCACAATTACAAGAACCCAAAAATATACAGGCCGTAAGAGAAAACGCCAATGCAAATGATGACCTTGGTATTTCTGAAGATTCAAATGGCATTTATATTAATGGAGCACCAATAAATAAACTTCAACTTGATGTAATACACCTAGTCGAAACGATACAAAAAGAACTAAAGACGGTAACAACATTAAAGGATTTGGGATTTAGTGTTGTTCAAGTGAAGAAGCTTTTATCCAAGTTTTCTTTACTTAGTGCAGTGAAGGATGCCCAATTTCGGAGAGGTAATAGTATTATGGGAGGAAATGAAAATAGGTTCAAACTTTATAATCATCAATTTATACCTGGAAATAACCGCAAGAAGGGAGGGATAGTTTTCTTCAATGATATGGAGAAGGATGGTGCCTATGAAAGCTTTTCACGCAGTAGGTCTGAAACATATTCGGATGATTTTATTCGCCGGTTGAGACCGGGTCAAATTCCTCCATTAAGAGAGAATATCCATGAGTTAATCTTTGCGTTGAATTTTTCTAACAAGAAACAATTAGAAGTCTTTTTTGCCTTGTCCAAAGCGATTTTGGACAAAAGCATACCTCAGCAATTAGGGTTAATTGCACTTGGAGGTAGTGAAAAAGACAGAATTCTAGCCGAAAAATTTTATTTAATTGTTGATAAGGCAACCGTTATAGAAGCTTTCGCCTTTTTATACAAATATTTCGAGGCAGATAATGAAGAGAGTGAACAAGAAATATTAGATAAGGTGGTTATTCCACCTGATTATGATTTTAATCAATCTGTTTATCAAGCTGTTTTGGATAGATTTTCTATTAATGAACCATCGGTTATCTGTAATGGTGTTATACATGAACTTAGATCGACATGGCAGGCATCAATGGGTAGACAGATAACCCAAGATGTGCGTCTTATTCAACGGTATATTCAAAATGGAGTAGATGCTGTCAAGCCTTTAAAGAGTTTACTCTTTGAGAATGCAAAAACAGAAAGGAATTTGCGCATTATTCCTACGGACCCAAGGCTTATAAAGTATAAGGGTATCGATCAAGAATTAATTGACAAGTCTGTTACTTTCAGAACTGATTCCCAGAAAGATGGCATTTCAGTAACACTTTGGTTAATTGGTGATTTCAGTTCTAAGAACTTGATTTTACAATTTATTGATATTTTGCGAATAATGAAAGTATCTAGACAATATTCAACACAGGTGCGTATTTTAAATACCTCGAAGAATACTTCGTTGTTGGAGAAACTTTCGTCCAACTTTCCAATTGATAACTTGGAAACTCGTCATATTGAAAAAATCATTTCCTTCATATCTAGTGAAGAAGATACCGAAAAGCTGACTAAAACAAACAATGAAGTTCTTCTGTTATTAGAGCGTAATGAATTGCCCCTGAGTCACCCTTTCCTATTGCTAAATAGCAGATATCTTCGATTAGATAATAACTTATCTTTTGGGGAATTAGAAATTCTTTTGGAATACGAAGTAAGTCAAAGACTCAGTATATTCAAAGATATCTTTACAGCCTACCCTGATAATTTTCCTTTGACTTCAATATGTGAATATAAGCCAAATAATCAAAATTGTTTGGATTGGTTTGATTTAGTCTCTTCGTATTTGACAAAATCATTCCATGTTGATGATACGATGTATATCCCGGATGTTGCAAGATTTGACTTTAGTTCTTTAAACATGAATAATGTCTTACAGGTTTCCGAAAACGACGATTCTTCTAACGAAATTGATATTTTACTTGTGATTGATCCAATTGATGAATATTCCCAGAAACTCGTTTCCATAGTAAGATCAGTCAAGGATTTTTCGTTTGTTAATATAAACATTTTACTTCAGCCTAAAATAGAGGAATCAGAGGATTTAAAGATAAAACGATTTTACCGAGGGGTTTTCCCTCCATCAATTCCAAAATTTAATGCAAAAGGAAAATTTGAACATGATTGCAATGGAGTATTCAAACATTTACCAAGCGCTGAATTGTTTACAACTAATATAGATCCTCCTTCAAGATGGCAAGTCGTTATAAAGGAAAGTCCTCGAGGGGTTGATTTAGATAATATTAAACTTTCCAATTATGAAGATGGTCTAATTTATGGAACGTACTTGTTAAAGAATATTTTAATCGAGGGCTATGCAAGCAACGTGAAAGCTCTTACCTACCCATCTGGATTATCTTTAGAATTGAAGAAGGATGATTTGTCTACGGATACTACGGTCATGTCGAATTTAGGCTACTTTCAATTACAATCCAATCCAGGTATTTGGAAGTTCAAAATTAAGTCGGATAGTAGGAGTGAGAAGCATTTTTCATTATTATCGGCATCTGAAAACAGGTTCATTGCCAATAACATACCATTAGAGAGCGAAAATGTTTCCATATTTAATTTAAGAGGGTTAGTTCTTAGACCTAGATTCGTCAATAAGAAAGGTTACGAAGATAAATCTTTGTTTGATCAAGATGATCCTATTGTCGGAAATAAAGTATCCAATTTTATGCAATCGATTTTGAACTCCAAGTCTTCGACCAATAACAAACAAGCTGATGTGAATATTTTCACAATTGCAAGTGGTCATTTGTACGAAAGATTTTTATCAATCATGACGGCATCAGTTAGGGCTCACAGTAATAAGCTGGTTAAATTCTGGATAATTGAAAATTACATATCGTCGCATTTCAAAAAGGTATTACCACTTTTATCCCAAAAGTATAATTTTGAATATGAACTTATTACATATAAATGGCCTAATTGGTTGAGGTCGCAGAGAGAAAAGCAACGTACTATATGGGGCTACAAGATCCTATTCTTGGATGTTCTATTTCCGCAAGATTTGAAGAAGGTAATATTTGTTGATGCAGACCAGGTAGTTCGTACGGACATGAAAGACCTAGTCGATATTGATTTAGAAGGAGCTCCCTATGGTTTTGTTCCGATGTGTGACTCGAGGAAAGAAATGGAGGGCTTCAGATTTTGGAAGCAAGGGTACTGGGCAGATGTGTTGAAAGATGACTTGAAGTACCATATCAGTGCATTATACGTGGTGGACCTAGAAAAATTTAGATCGATGCAAGCTGGAGATATATTGAGGTCCCATTACCAACGGCTTTCATCTGACCCTAATTCATTGTCAAATTTAGACCAAGACTTACCCAACAATATGCAAAACAAATTGAAAATTTATTCTCTTCCGCAAGAATGGTTATGGTGTGAAACCTGGTGTGCCGACAACGAATTTACTAAAGCACGGACTATTGACTTGTGTAATAATCCTTTAACAAAGGAGAACAAATTAGAAAGAGCTAAAAGGCAAATTCCAGAATGGACAACCTACGACGATCAAGTAAAAGACTTGGTTATTCAAGCTAATATGGAACATGAGAAATCAATCGACACTATGGATCAACATGTTATCCCTAATGACAATGAACGAGAGTACGGCGATTCACAGGACTATAATGATGTATATGATCATGATGAACTCTGAATACATATATGTATAGTGTTATATAAGAATGACTCACAATCACATGCTCACTAAAAAAATATAACGGAGCGATACCGGATCAATAATTCAACAATCGAGATTTTTCATTACACCTTTTCTTCAGCACTAGTGTTAATAATTCTATAGATCGTATACTTTGATTATGAGAATTTCAAACAAGTTAGAACAGGCCCATTCTACATCGAAGCCACCTCCGGCTACTTTTTCATTCGAATTCTTTGTGCCAAAGACATCCCAGGGGGTACAAAATCTCTATGACAGAATGGATAGAATGTACGACTTGAACCCGATTTTCATTGATATTACTTGGAATGCTGGTGGAAGGTCGTCTACATTGACTAATGAGATGGTTTACACTGCTCAATCGACTCTTGGTTTGGAAACTTGTATGCACTTAACCTGTACAAATATGAAAATCGAATTAATCGACGAGGCTTTACATAAGGCATACGTTTCCGGATGTCAAAATATTTTAGCTCTAAGAGGTGATCCGCCATTAGATGGTTCTGAATCAACGGGAGACTTTAAATATGCTAAAGATTTGATTAAGTACATCCGCAAGAACTACGGAGACCATTTCAATATTGGTGTTGCAGCTTATCCAGAAGGCCATCCAGAGGAAGAAGACGAAGAGAAAACTTTGCAATACTTGAAGGAAAAATGTGACGCTGGAGCTAATTTAATTATCACGCAAATGTTCTATGATGCGGATAATTTCATTGCTTGGTGCTCAAAGCTTCGTAAGATTGGTATTGATATTCCAATTATTCCAGGTATCATGCCTATTTCTACGTATGCAGCATTCATTAGAAGAGCTAAATGGTCTGAAGTAGCTATTCCACAACATTTCCTTGATGCTTTAGAACCGATTAAAGAAGATGATTACCTTGTTAGAGCTAAAGGAACTGAATTAGTAAGTGAAATGTGTTCGAAGTTAATCAATTCGGGATATGTTAACCATTTACATTTCTATACCATGAATTTAGAAAGAGCTACCATTATGATTTTGGAAAACTTGAATTTAATAGAGTCCGTCAAATCTCATGATGTCATTGGTGGTAGTGATTTACCTTGGAGAAAATCCTTACACCCCCAGAGATCTAAAGAATCCATTCGTCCCATCTTTTGGCAAAATAGAAAATATTCGTACATCTCCCGTACATCGACTTGGGATGAATTCCCTAATGGTAGGTGGGGTGATTCGAGATCTCCAGCGTTTGGGGACATCGATTTGTTTGCAACTGATTTATTAAGACAATCACCAAAGAAAGCCTTTGATTTATGGGGTCACCCTCTGACTTTAAAGGGTTTCTCCGATATTATCATTTCATATTTGAAAGGTGATTTGAACTCGTTACCATGGTCTGATAGTCCAATAGGTCAGGATTCTACTGTTATTGTTGATGATTTAATTGCTTTAAATAAAAAAGGATTTTTTACTTTGAACTCTCAACCATCGTTAAATGCTGTTAAATCGAACGACAAGATATACGGATGGGGTCCAAAGAACGGTTATGTCTACCAAAAACAGTATTTGGAATTTTTTGTGCACAGAGATGTTATTCCTGCTTTGTTGCATAAAATTGATTCATATAACCATCTGCAAGGTGATTCTAATTCTTCAGTTTTAACGTATTATGCAGTTGATGAAGATGGAACTTTATCTACTAATACAAATGAAGATGATATTAATGCGGTTACTTGGGGTGTTTTCCCTGGGGAAGAAATCTTGCAACCTACTATCGTCGAAAAAATTTCGTTCTTGGCTTGGAAAGATGAAGTTTACAGATTAATCACTGAATGGGTTAAGATTTTCCAGAGTGATCTTATCAAAGATGTCGAAGCTTCTAAACAAGAGATCGAAAGTTTCGTTAAATTTTTGAGCAAGTTTAACGATGACTATGTCTTATGTAATATTGTCAATAACAATTTTATTGACGACAACAAGACAATCTTCCAATTAATCAGCGATTTAAACATTCCAGATTTAGCTTGAGAATTCTTTCAACATTTATTTCTAGAACGTCTACCAGTCGTTTTTATTCAAAATTTTTTTTATATCTTATTACATCTTTTATTTCACACAAGCAGGATATCTAGCACTCAACATGCTCTATTTGAGATCGACTTCAACACAAGATCTTGAATTTTAATCCTACAATTGCGTATTCTTATATTTAGTTTATGACGGTTACGGTAAATTTTTTTTTTGCATTACAAAAGTTATATTTCATTTCAACAATTATATTTTGGTTAATTTTTTTGATTTTTAAAAATCCTGTGAATAGTGTGGCATCCTCAACGGTATGGTTATAAAATATATATACATATATATTCCATCTTAAATAAAAAGTTCTTCCTTTTTAGTTCTGGAAAACTATTATTGTAGAGAAGACAGAATCTGTTTATTAATTTGTGCATATAAAATAATTATTCATCTAAAAGAGGTATAATAGAACAAGTGAAAGGGCCGAAAATAAATTGGCAGTTGATAATGGTCCCTGAATAAAGGCATTTCCTTCATAAGTCGACTCGACTGAAGCACTAGGTGAATCAGAGGATGTAGAGTAAGAAGGAGTAATTGAAGCTGAAGATGTAATCGTAGTTGGTAAAACAGTCGTAATACAATTTTTACCATCGCTATTACACGAAGACGTGGTAATATCACTAGTTAATGTAATCGTTATGTGACCAGTACTTGTGTAATCAGGTGATGAATACAGATGAGTGATTTTGGATTCTTGGGAATCGGTAATATCTTGTAAAGATGTATTTGCGGCAGACGATTTCATTGGTAAACTTTCAGTTGTTTCACTAGCCTGATCAGGAGTGCTCTCCGTTTCTGGTGGGGAATCTGCTGTTGGTGTATCGATCGATTTAGTATCCAGAACCGAGGATTTGATAGTATTAGTTGTCTTAGATTCTAAATCAGTTGATGGAACTGAATTTTGAATCGTCGTTAAGATAGTTCTAGTTTCTGTTAGTGGGCAATAGGTGGTGTAAGTTGTAACTTCAGAGTTTTCACTCGAAGTAACTACAGTGATACCTGTCGGCACTTCTTTGGTGGAGCATTGGTCAGATTCACAAGATGTTACAGTAATTAATGAAGTGGTAGAAGCTTGAATTGTAGTAATCTTGCTGGTAATAGTTGAATGAATTGAGCTGAATTTGCTACTTGTATGTTTAAGACTAGAAGACTTTTCATCTTTATGACTAGTTTTTGGAACATGAGAAGATACCTGTGTAATTGATGTTTCGGCAACTGAAGATGAAGTTATTGGGGTGTCGGATGTGACCTCTTTGAATGAACTACTAGCAGAAGTCTTGTGTGATTTTACTTCTGAGGTTACGATTGAAGATGTCACTTTAGACGAAGCTGGTGGCTGGGACGAGGAAGTGATGGGTACAACTTGTGTGAGCGGGCAATAAGTGGTGTAGGTGGTAACAGTGGTCTCATCAGTTACCGTAACAATAGTGACACCCGTTGGGACAGTAGTGGTATGGCATGAATGCTCATGACAGGAAGTAATTGTGACAGTGGATGTTGTCAGGGCATGAATAGTCGTATAATCAGTGGATTCCGAAGTTGATGTAATAGACGTACTCTTCAAACTTGAGCTTCTTACGATAGAACTGCTTTGCGAAACGACAGCGCTGGATGATTTCGGTGATTCAGATGAATGAATAGATTTGGTCGAGACTTTACTCGAACTGACACTTGTTTTTGAAGTCATTTTAGTAGAAGAGGGTTGGGTTGATTTTGAAATAGATGATGAAGCGTGAGAAGACGAAACTATAGGTGAAGATGAAGTCACTTTAGCTAAGCTTGATGATGATAATATCTCACTCGACGAAGCAACGGATGAAGGCTTCGCCTTAGACGAAGCTGGTGGTTGAGACGAGGAAGTGATGGGTACAACTTGTGTGAGCGGGCAATAAGTGGTGTAGGTGGTAACAGTGGTCTCATCAGTTACCGTAACAATAGTGACACCCGTTGGGACAGTAGTGGTATGGCATGAATGCTCATGACAGGAAGTAATTGTGACAGTGGATGTTGTCAGGGCATGAATAGTCGTATAATCAGTGGATTCCGAAGTTGATGTAATAGACGTACTCTTCAAACTTGAGCTTCTTACGATAGAACTGCTTTGCGAAACGACAGCGCTGGATGATTTTGGTGATTCAGATGAATGAATAGTTTCGGTTGAAGTTTTGCTTGAACTGACATCAGTATCTGAAGTACTTCCTGTATCTGGAGTTGAGGAACTTTTTATTGAGGAAATCGTCGATAAAGATTGAGTGGAAGATAACTTTGGAACCGAAGATGAGAATGAAGATGATGTCACCTTAGCTGAGCTTAATGATGAAGATAATATCTCACTCGACGAAGCAACGGATGAAGACTTCGCCTTAGACGAAGCTGGTGGCTGGGACGAGGAAGTGATGGGTACAACTTGTGTGAGCGGGCAATAAGTGGTGTAGGTGGTAACAGTGGTCTCATCAGTTACCGTAACAATAGTGACACCCGTTGGGACAGTAGTGGTATGACATGAATGCTCATGACAGGAAGTAATTGTGACAGTGGATGTTGTCAGGGCATGAATAGTCGTATAGTCAGTGGACTCAGTATATTGCGACTCTGTAGCACTCGAAGCTTCACCTGTAATGCCGGGCGTAGAACTCTCGGCAACAGAAGATTTTATCGTATGAGATGTCTTTGATGACATTATTGTAGACGATGGTATAGCAACAGGCACAGACAGCCTAGAGGACAAAACCAGAGATTTGCTGGATGATGGTAATATAGACAGCGTTTCTACTGGTGGTGTTGTAACAGCCGATGAAGTTTCTACGGTCGATTCACAATCCTCTTCTTCTGAGTCGTGGCTCGTTTCATTATCCTCATCATCATTAGAGGAGCAGGATGAACTTGTTGGAGAAGGAGCAGAGCTCACGTCAGTGGTACCTCCAGTGCAAGTGCTTGTTTTAACATGTCCGGCCGAGTTAGTTTTCTCAATAACTTGATGTGTTGTAGTCATCGGGCAAAAAGTTGTGAAAACAGTGGAAACACCTTCTGTCACGGTTGTCACCAATGTAATACCCGTAGCATGACTTTTAGTTTCACAAGCATTCTCAGAGCAGGATGTGACTGTCACAACACTAGTTTCTGGCGCATAGCAAGTTGTATAATATGTAGAAGCGTCGACATACTCATTATCACCAGAACCATCCTTCTGACTTTCCATCAGCGTAGCTGCAACAAGAGATACCAAAGCGAGCGAAATTGCAGTATTTTCAAATTTCATTGTATTGTACTATAAGATATTAGATATCCCTTTCCATTTCAAAAACTTTTGGAGGAATATTGCTAGATATAAATACGTTTCAACCCACGAAGAAACACCATGAACAATTGAACATCCCTAAGAACACTATTCCAAAACATTTTCCAAACAGTCCAATTTTCTTCTAGATTTGTCCATCACAATATGTTTCCACTTCCAATTAGGTTGTCTATCCTCGCTTCTGGAGGTACACTGTTTTAAAACAATTGTTGTTTTTGCAGCAATTCAAATTCCCTATTTGAGCAGAAAGGGGAATCTGCGACATCAAGTTCAAGAAAAAATGTGTTTCATATTACAAAGAAAGTAATCTAGACTACAGCCAGTATCGCATATAAGTCATAGATAGATCGTTGAACACAGTACAACGGACAACCCATTGAGTTCCAAATAAAGTTATATGAATTTTTATGGCTGGTGCAAACGTATAAGTCGGTGAATTGAGGAAATGACACATTATCGAAAGGCTCCTAAACATCCGGAACTTTCCCTTTACAATAAAGAATAAAGATCCCCTGTATCCCATTATTCACAATATCCATACGGTTTCATAGAAGTTATTGTTACCTTTCATTCAGATTAGTATTCGTTTCTGAATGGCTTGGACCAATTCGTTTTTTAGAATTGGAATAATAAGAAGACCAAACACGTCGAAAAATGAAAAATTTTTGGCTAAGAAACGCAACACGTAAACTTATTCACTGCAACCCTTGGCTTATGATTACTCATACAAGGGTTGAGGATGTCCGCTTTGTTCAAACGTACTAAGTAATGCTCATTTCCCAAATAATCTGTGTTCTCACGTCGGTTAAACCTGTAGGAGAACGCGAAATCATTTACGAGAAAAAGCCCTTGATGGTTCCAATATGAATCTCACGCAGGTGAATTCAAGTTACTACGTTACAAAAGCAATACGAAATTAAAATATATTAGGATATAGGAGCGTCTTTGGCTAAATGTAGACAAGAATATTGAACGGGAATTTAATAGTTATAGTATCAGCTTTGGAGTAAGCTCGATCGAAAAACAATGTAGAATAGCAATATGGAAATAATTGATGCGAAAATGGAAGTAAAACAATTGGAGAAGTCAGAATGAAAATAAGGGTATTAAGGGTTTTGATTAACTCAAACTGTAGCATCTAGAATCTAGGATCTAGAAGAAAGCCGAAAGGGCAACAATTGCGGAAATACCGACAGCGGACAATGGTCCTTTGTTAGAAGCAGCGCCCTCATAGGTGGCAGCGACCGAAGGAGCGGATGTACCATTGGATGAGGACGGAGACTCCATAGTGGCGGCAGCTTGAGATTCAGCAGCTACTGTGGTTGGAGCAGAAACTTCACCAATGGTGGCAGGAACATTGCCTTCGCCAGCAGTAGCGGATGAAGCGGAAGCTTCACCAGTAGCAGCAGAACCATTAACTCCACCGGCAACAGATGGAACATTACCTTCACTGGCAGCAGATGGGGCAGAACCTTGACCAGGAGCAGATGGGGCAGATTTATTTGTTTCCTTGACAGTTTGCTGGGTTTCTGGTGTAGCAGTGGTTCCTTCAATAGAAGTAGGCGTAACTTCATTTTTAATCCCTGATGGGGTGGCTTCTGCTAAAGGACAGAAGGTAGTGTAAATAATGGTTTCTGAATCTTGAGTGGCAGTAACAGTAGTGAGACCAGTTGTTAATGTTGAAGTTTGACAACGGTCTTCGTTACATGAGGTTATGGTAACTGTAGTAGTTTCTGGAGCAGCAGAAGAACTTGGAGCAGCATAAGAGCTTGGAGCAGCAGAAGAGTCTGGTGCGGACGAAGAGCCTGGAGCAGCAGAGGAGCCTGGAGCAACAGAAGAGCCTGATGCGGACGAAGAGCCTGGAGCAGCAGAGGAGCCTGGTGCGGACGAACTCAGAACAGCTGACGAGGTGTTATCAGTCTCACAAGGTGTAGACGACCTTGGGACACCAGCGGTAGAAGTACTATCAGTTTCACACGGAGTCGAAGTAGTGTGGTGAGCCGATGAAGTAGTATCGGTTTCACACGGAGTCGAAGTAGTGTGGTGAGTCGATGAAGTAGTATCGGTTTCACACGGGGTCGAAGTAGTGTGGTGAGTCGATGAAGTAGTATCGGTTTCACACGGAGTCGAAGTAGTGTGGTGAGCCGATGAAGTAGTATCGGTTTCACACGGGGTCGAAGTAGTGTGGTGAGTCGATGAAGTAGTATCGGTTTCACACGGGGTCGAAGTAGTGTGGTGAGTCGATGAAGTAGTATCGGTTTCACACGGAGTCGAAGTAGTGTGGTGAGCCGATGAAGTAGTATCGGTTTCACACGGGGTCGAAGTAGTGTGGTGAGTCGATGAAGTAGTATCGGTTTCACACGGGGTCGAAGTAGTGTGGTGAGTCGATGAAGTAGTATCGGTTTCACACGGAGTCGAAGTAGTTGGAATAGTAGTATCACAAGGAGTAGATGTAGGGGAGGTGGTAGTCGTATCGCAATCAACGTCTTTACCACGACCACCCTTTTGGCCATTATGGTAGGTGGCTCTAGCAACGCAGGTTAAACCTAAAGCAATTACAAGTTGTTCGACTTTCATTAAGGATATTGGATAATAAATTCTAAATTTCAAACACATCTACGGAATCTACCCTCCTATAAATACACCCTCCTAGGCTTTCATCCTTCCACAAGGCCTTCGCATCGAATTTCATCTAACGAAACTTGTTTGTATCCATTACGCCTGTCTGGCTTCAATTTTGTGAAAACGGCAGGCTTGTTTCCACTTCCGTCCATAAATCTGCGTCTTTGAACACTCATACAAAATAACGCTCTCTTCATTCCATCTATGCACCCTTATGGTGGTAATACCGTCATTTGCATGAAAGGTGGTACCGAGCTGCAAAACTAAATTACACATTGAAACATTGCTATACTTTGCATCGCTAAGGTCGCATGGAACGATGCGCACCAGATTACGTTATGGCTTATCAGGAACCGATTTCATTTCTACTGACAAGGCCACGGTTTCGACAGTATACGACCGTAATATGTGTATTTCAGATGAAAAGCTGCATTTAATATACTATCATTCAACATCAAAACAAAATCTGGCTACTTCCAACTGAGCATTGTGTCTTATATTTCAAAAGTCGTATATGAACGTTCATCATGATTGTAAGTGTAATCTCACTGTAGAAGAATGAGCACCAAGAATACATAACAGGTATTGTTCGGTGTCACTATAAATAATTCTTCTAGATCATCATATGGTTTCGATAATACCTGGAAAATATTAATTATTCAGGGACGAGAACTCGTAAAGCAGCGCTAATTTTTCGGCTACGCAAAAAATCCGTAAGGGAAAAAAATTCATTAGAGAAAAATTCCTGCGTCATGCAATAGAGAGCCCCAGTTTCGGGAGCATTATGGACTTCTCACCTTTACGGAAAGTCAGGCGAATAATACACTGGTGATACGTGGTAAACACCGCAGAAATGTATAATTGACGACTTTGACCGATATTAACTTTCGTATTCACCTGAGGAGAGTCTGTCCTCAACGTTAGGGAAACAAAATACATGAACGCACCAGAGATTTTCTTGGTCTTAACTGGAATAATTGTATCAATATTAGGAAGGACTTTTATAGGAGCCAGATTCAACATATAACTTACATGCAACCTCTATTGTTAAGGCGTCTTCCGGAAAATCTTGTAAATCAGTAATGCAAAAGTTTCAACACAGACATCTTCGGGAGTGTGCCATTGGCCAAGCTTTCTGTAAAGTATATGGACATTTAATTTCACTCGAGAGTACCAACCCGCCAAAGTTCCATGCCCATGATCTTGAATTTCCCGATGGTGGCGCCATTTTTATGTTCATTCAATATTTCATTGCCAAATGTATCGCACGAGTAGCTGACTCCCTTATAGAGCGACTTATCTATCCATAGTCCATTTTGGCCGTTGGAAGAGCCAATGGCAATGAAGTTGTGATTGGAGTAGATGATGTTATCATTGATCCCAGTGTACATGAACGCCTTGAATCTAGTGTGGGTCGGAGAATTAATAGCCAAATTTTCTTTACTGGTGGAAGAATTATGCGGTGTGAAGGATTCACATTTCCACAAAAAGCATTCTCCATTTCCGTAATAACGCTTTTGGTCTGTGGGTTTTAGATTCTCATTCACAAAGCATCCAAACTTGGCATTCTTTTCGTCCTTGATTATCAACACATACCCTTGGGGCCTTTTGCGCTCTCCAAATGTGGTGGAACTACCCGATATCATCGAGCTGATCACCGAATCTCCATACCCTGATTCGTATTTCTTCTTTCTGTGCTGCTGTAACTGGTAGTCGGGATTGCTATTCTGGTATAATGTGTTGAGCGAGATCCCATGCTGTTCCATGGAGTAAACCAAATCCCATTCATCAAACAATTGTAGTCTTGCAGGAAGTAAATTTCTAATATTGCCTGCTAGTTCGTCATCCAAGAGCCTGTGTTTCGTAGAATGTCTATATCCTTTTAGACTTAGCTGGGATAGTGGAGGCAACGAATTCTCCCTAGCTCTATTTACATCATTTTCGCTTGGACTTTCACTGTTCTTATTTGATCCCGAACTTGAATTTGACAACGTGGAAGTCTGCCTTCTTAAAAGCCTATCAAACATAGTTGGCCGTCTAACGGCTTGTTGGCGATCTTCATTTTCATTTATCGGTGCAGTCGTAAGCGATGAAGTGCTTTCGTTTGACTTATTAAGTGTCATATTACTATTCCATTAACACCACAATTTATGTCTTTGGAAGGAGGAGTGATCTTCAATGTCGGTAGTCTATGTTTTGGTTATCCAACCACTTCTTGTGCTAAACAATTAAGTGGGACGTCTATTGATGTAATCGCCGGTAAAATATCCCATATAAAAACTGGTTTGCACGCGCTCGTTATTCTACTAGAATCAAGCAACAATTGAAATATGTATTATACTATATAATTCTACTTTTGATTTTCATTCTGTAAACGTATAAGGCCTGTAAGAAATTGAACTCCAACCTTCACACTATCAATAAATTGGACACCTTTAAAGGATTCGCTTAGTTTCATGTCTAGACCGGCCATCCCTGCACATCCTAGTAGCACACAATTTATATCTTCATGTTTATATTCTTTGTTCAATATACCCTCAACTCTTTCAACAATCTTTGAATACTCTTGAGGATCGCTTAGATTAAGCACACTAACATTTAAGCTTCTTGTTTTCTGGAACTTTTTTTGTGGAAAATCTGTTGACCCCACAAAGTCCGTAATTCCTCTGTCTAACAAGGGTTCCCATTCTTCTACACTCGTTAATATGAACAGCTTGGACACGGAGGAATCCAGCAAAGCATAAAGTAATGTTGCTTGCATTATTCCAAGTATCGGTTTGTGAGTATGGTCCCTGAGAGAATGTACCAAAGGGTGATCCGAATAGCAACACACCAAAAAACCATCATATTTGTCAATTATACCTTTCTCAAGCAAATCTGGGAGTACTGCCTTTTCAGACAATACAGACGTTTCATGACCATTGATCTCTTTCGGAGCTTCAGGAGGTCCGGTGTAATATTCAAAATCAATTTGTGGAGGACTAACAAGAATATCCTTTAAATTATCCGTGACTTGTTTGGATGAATTCGGATTAATCACTAGTATCGTGTACACCATATTGTCTCTGATAGGCCTTTTTCTTGACAAATAAGAACAAGGAGAGAATGGCTGATCTGTTAAGGCCAAAAGCAAATTTCGTTATCAACGCGCGATATAGAATGATTTTTGATTTAATCTTCTTCAGTAATATAGGTATCAACATGTCATTTGTTGGGGTCATTGACTCAGAGAAACATAAGCTGGTATGGTCTAGGGCTATTCTGTCTTTGGCTTCTATTTCGGAACATATAAAGTTCATAGTTAGTCCTGAATCACTCTCTTTGTCAGCTGTGAATAATGCAAAGACATCGCATGCTGAGATAATGTTTAAGAAATCATTCTTCTACGAATATTCTGTTGATTTTACCAATATTTTACCCGAAGGATTTGAAAATAACGACGGAAATTCATCAGAATTAGATATTTGCAATTCGTCGTATTCATTTGTGATAAATTCCAAGCATCTTGCTATACTCTTTAGGAATATAGATACCGGCGATCTTGATTACATATGTTTCAAAATAAGTTGGTCTCGTGAAGCCCCTGAGATGTTGAAATACAAGTTGTTGATAGAAACGAAGACAAAGAAGCTTATAATCAAGAAATATCAAACGTCTTATCAACCAGTGTTGAAAAATAAACTAAATGTGTCATCCATTTATAAACAGGAGTTATACGATCAACAACAGAAGACAAACGACGATAAGCAACAACCCGATTTTATTAACTATATTATGATAGAACAGATTATACCTAAACAGTTTTTAGATATGATACCCTCATCTACTGAAGATTTTCGCCTTGAAGTCAAGAATGGAAAAATTCTGTTCAGCGGGTTCACTAAACAGATATTGAAGGAGAGAGAATACTTAAAACAACAAATGTCTGTAACGGTAACTTTAAATCTTGACGAATTAATAAATACTAATCTCACTACAGAAGAAAATCAAGAATATCTCAGAAAGGCTATCAACTTCAGGCTAAAAGATTTCAAAAATTTCATTAATTTAATCACGTCAATTAGCACTTCTTCAAGTACAGAAAATAATGATGATTACGCCACTTTGAATAATATGATATCAATGTCGAACGAAGATTATTTCGAGATTTTTTTCAAGAATCCAGGCGATCCAATCTTATTTGAATTACAAAATAATCCCCATGTCTTGATTCAATACGTTCAAATAACTAGTGATGATGATACGGAACACAATATGAATGATACTAAGGTTAGCGCAGATTCGTTAAGAAAACCGCAAGATAAAATTGTCTTACCATCGCATATAATACAAAAGATTCCAATAGGAACAAACATTGGGGCCACTTCGAAGAAGGCGGAGCTTCCTTCTGCCAAGCATAATGCTAAGCCAAGTGGACCGTTAGATCCTAGTAGACCACATCATGAAAAGAATGCTATCACGAATGATTTGTTTGTACCAGAATCTGAGAGCCAAACACAAGCCTTTGATTATTCATCTAATTATGAAAATGAGGAAGTCATCACATATGGTGACCAGGGAACTCCAGTCAATAAAGGGACTGATATTGGAATTTCGAATATAAATATGAACAACCTAAGTAGCATAATTGGTGCTGGAAACTTGACGAAAGGTGTTAAACGAAAGATTATTGACGAAGATACAGATTATGAGTCCGAAGAGAAAGAAGTTGATGCACTTGGCCCAACACAAATTGCTGAGCGACCAAAGTCGATATTTGATTGAAGA
This sequence comes from Debaryomyces maramus, assembly GCA_030583545.1. NCBI lineage: Eukaryota > Fungi > Ascomycota > Pichiomycetes > Serinales > Debaryomycetaceae > Debaryomyces > Debaryomyces maramus. Next base: position 65,891 of record JAJMIL010000003.1, read on the forward strand.
TAATAGAATAATTTACATATAAATAGCATAACGTGTTCATCTTTATTGAATAGATATATATCTTAATGAAATAATGCAATAAATCTCCCATATTGTCACAGAGATTGTACACTCTAATCTATATCTTTCTCTTTATAAGAAAAATATTCAAGTAGTTTATTTCGTTTCTAAATTAGTGATTTTGGGAGTTTCATCTTTCAGGTAATGGTGTTTTGTCCATCTGAATCCTTGTGTTAACTGTGCAGCTTCATTTACTAAATGACATCCAAACAATAAGTAGTTCTGAGGTGTAACTGCCATTGAATATCTCATGAAGACTAGCGAATAAACAATTAAAGATCCTGTCATTGGTCCACTAATTAAATCAGGATCTTTTTTCAAATCCATCATAGCAGCAATGGGAATACCAAAGTTTGACACCGGTCCCCAAAAATGAGTAGTACAAACATATCTTAATGATTGCTTAGAAAATAAGAAGTCCGTAAACTTCTTGAAACCTGACATTCTTTATTATATTAGTTGATTAATATTTATACCTACTTATACGTTATGCCCTGAACTGTTGGGATCGGTTTTTTGGTTTCCGACGGCACCTTGGATATACACGTGACAAAATTTATAATACAAAAGTCTATCTTCATACTACAATACATATAACTAACCTATGAAACCTATCAAACCTATGTAACCTACCAAACCTATATTCATGAACTCAAAAATCACAGCATTAATAGCCTTGATGACGTTGTTGCGGCTGCTGCTTCTGGGATAACTGATTATCTTCCGAATAAGCTGGTTGAGTTTGCGAGGTAAAGCTAGGGTTTATTGGGGGTTCACGTTGGAAAAGCTGATTATTGGGGTATTCTGGAGGATTAGGATACCCTAGAGCTGATTGCGTTGGGTCAATAAAGTCATACGAGCTCGCGAGCATTGGCTGTTGCTCCGCGGGTGGAGGATGGTGTTGAAATTGATGTTCTTGAGATTGTGAATTGATTGCATTAGGAATGTTAGGATTTGTCGAGTTATTATTCCAAGCAGGTTCATATTGATGCGAGCTTAGGTTCTTTGAACCAATATCGTCAATAAACATGTCAGACGACAGTTGTGGCCTGAGTAGGCTAGCATCCAACTGTTGAGGTTGCTCTTGCTGATTAGACAGCATTTCTTCTGAGTTACTAAAATCGTTATCTCCCTTATTTCTTTTATGTCTATGTCTTAAGGAACGATTTGATTCGTCCTCATCGCTTGGTGAACTTAAATAATACGGTAAATTATCAGGATTCGTAATCCAAAAGGGATCTCGAAGATTGAAACCGTGAAAATCTAACGAATCGGGCTTGTCCATTTCAAATTGCTTTTGCAATTCATCAAGTTCATGTTCAAACTGCTTATTATTTGATTCAGCTCGCATACTCTGCTTTTGATAGATTTTGTGAATATGCTCAAGAACTACGCGAATCAAATAATTTATATTCGAAGACCAAAGTCTAGTTTTATTTGCTGTTAATTTAGCAAAATCACTCTCAAGTGCAAGAAGGGTATTCAATTTTTCATCAACATGACTTAATAATGTAGGATAACTAATTGCTTCCGATTCTTGCCCGTTAACAAAATTTTTGAACTTGTAATGTAAAAAGGTAAAAATAACAATAATTCCCTGATAAATAAACGAGTTGAGGAAGGGAAAGTATATCCTAAGTACTTTTTCCAATGAAGCTTCCTTCAAGTATTTGAATTGACCAATAGCATACTTATCACTGAATTGTTTAATAAATGATTTAATGAAATGAATTGTGTAATCTAAGTATTTTATCATTGAATTCTGTAAAGATTGAACAATTACACTAGAATTATCAACTTCATTAAATTTGACAACAAAGGGTTCACATAATTTAGCTCTATTAATATAAAATATAATTATATCAATTAATACGCTCGCCATATCGACCTTCAAAGGTAGATTATTCAAGTTACTATAATCTGTCGTTGATTCCATATCAATATCATTTACTAAGTTATTATTTTCAACGTGGTTCTCGTCGATAAACCACTCTAGTAATCGGATTTCCTTATCGAATTTAGAATCTAATTCTAATAAGTCATGCATGGTAAAGTCAATCATAAAATTTTCAATCAACATCATGTTCGATAATTTTAGACATTCACTGAGTCCGATTCTGAGTAAAACTAAAATTTTATATTTACTCAAGTCCAGTTTAGAAAATTGGGGATTTGCAGCTGTCAACACAGAGGAGTTAACTTGAATAGAAATAGGATTGGGTCTACCTAACACAGAGCAAATTTGCCCACTAATATTTTTCAATGCAAACCATACTCTATAACGAGCTATATCCATTTCTTTCTCTTTCAGCCTTTGTTCATCCAATAAACCAAACCTTCCAATAACATGTAGTCCAATTGAATATGCTATAGAGCATGTATGGAACATCATAGACCAACATTCTTCGTACCTTTGTTCTATGAAATGCCATTCTGTACACAAGATATATGATTGAATAGTAGTGATGGATTCATTCAATAAATTATGTCTTAGTTTTTCAAACATATGCAATAAAGTATTTCTGGCTAAGAATACTTTGAATTTGAAAAAGTTCTTAATATTATTTTCGTTGTCCTCCATTAAATTGATTTCAATAAATTCCTTCGCCGTGAGTCTTTGAATCAGCAATATTAATACCATTATAAGTATTAATACTTCATCATCATGCTCCCATTCTTCATCTCCCATTTTATCATATGAATCCAAGAATTCATAAATCTTGCGCTTTGATACAAATGTTTTGTAATAAAAATTGTTAAGAAAAAACAAATCCACCAATTTATAAGTTATTTCAAGATTCAACTTCTTTAAATCAGTTGATTTGTCCCAGTGAGGTTTGAAATCTTGACCCAAATTTAATAAGTTTGGCAACGGCTTTTTCTGTAATAAGGTCTTCATTAATTCCACCTTGCTTTTAGAGTTCTTATTCTTCTGATCAGAGTCTGAATCGTGCAAATGCAGGCCCTTATCTCCCAACTTATCAAGTTCAGTATCTTTTACATTTGTCATCTCATCAGCACTACTATCTGTAGGTGCCTCATTAAGCTTATCAATCATATAATCCGATGATTGGGGCCCATAATATTTCTCTCCCAATTCTGAAGTTTCCCCCGCTATAGATATACATTTCTTACCGTCCTTCGAATCCTCCAGCTCAAAGTCTTGGGATTGATCAAACTTAGTTATCTGTGAAAGCAACTGCTTATTCACCTGGTTTAGTTTTGAATTCTCTTCCATGATGTTTGATTTCTCATTCTGTAGGTCTTTAAAATCGGTCGTTAATTCCAGAACTTTGTTTGAATCTGTCCTCAATCCACCAGAAGTGCTAGAATTCACTGAATTCGACGTTTCTGTTTTAATAGCCGGTCCTGTACTGTCTGTAGCACTAGCAGATGTTTGTGATTGTTCTCGCTGGCAAACTGACGAGCTATCTATCTCGTCCTCATTGATTTTGATATTCCGGAACGTCGATGGAAAGCTGCATCGAATGTTTCGTTTCTCACATTGATTACATGGCTTGACCTTGTTACATTTGATTTTCTTTCGACGGCAAGAAATACAAGATATAGGAAATACTTCAGTCATGAGGTAGAATTCGTAAAATGTATTAGTTTGATTAATCTATATTAAATGCCGGTATGGAATCTGCTATTCAATAAATCTTGATATGAAAATTTGACATATATTATACTTTAAGATTGAAGTTTTGTATATTTAGGCTTCTATCAAAATACTGTGTTCGTACCCATCGAATTATCGACTAAAATGCAGGATGAAACACCAATCTTCGGAATTCCGTTTTACCATACCGTTGGAAGCTCATCGTAAACGGCCCATACGAGACAAAGAATGTACAGTTGAACTCCGAACGGAGAAATGAGGACCGTTGTAGAGGGTGTATCTATTGTCGAACGTTTGGGATAGCCGTTAAAATAAATTTAGTATACTCAAAGGGTAAGTGTGCCGCAATAGCTACAAAACAAAATTATTAGAGAATACTATTCTAGGATTCTACTAGAATAGGAAAAAAGACTTCTACTACGAAGGAATCCGTGTTATACATGGTATTTTGCTAGAATTGAAGTACAATTTAGTCTAAGCCTTTAAAAAAGGGCAAATGCTCTAACATTGACGTACACAACTATTATAAAATATCGACATGGGCCTACATATTAGAATCGATATAATTATGGTTAGTTTTGTGTAATATTCTTATCATTTTGATAACGATTTAGTAATGGAATATATATGATTAATTTCATGCCTCTTCAGTGGGATTATATTTGAAAGGTTATCTTATGACCATCATTTCAATCAAAGAACCATACTACTCAGAAAAGCAAACCAGTATAAAAGAAGCATCCAGGAAGTCCAAAGTAACCTATGAAGATGATTTAATGTACCAGATTGGAAGCTTCCAGAGAGATCTACTAACTGCACCGTCAGCCAGACTATCAACTGTTCAATACCAAGCGAGAAGATCGAGTCCAATCGAACCATATTTTGGAAGGTGGAAACCAACTTTTTTTTTGGAAGGATCTGATAATTTCAACTACCATTATCGAGATCATGTAGGTGAAGATAGTGTAATAATCTCAGATGACGAAAGTTCAGATTGCGAGAACAACTTAAAACTAAACCACTTGCTTAGACGCAGCTCGAAGGCTCAATACACAAGACCACCTAGAAACCTGTCTGGTTCGGCAAGCGATAATTTTGATCCAGAAGTAGCATATGAGTCGGAAGGCTATGCCTCCTATACAATTTCACCACCGCTTTTCAAAGTACTGATGGTTGCGGGACTTGATACAATAGAAGATTATCGATCTTTCAGGTCCAGCTTCATTGAAAAGGGCGATCTCCCAAATAACCTAACCAATTTTAGATCGCAAGAGCTCACTTCGACTTTGAAAGTTCCTTCATTAGATATTTCAATGAAAAGTGTTGACATATATACTAACAGAGCTATAGTAATTGACCCGAGAGATGATTTCGATAATAATGTTGGGTACGATTTTTATTTATGATATATATACGTGAATCTTTTCTATAATATATGACAAATAATTAGATTTTATCAAGAATTTGTAAACTGATAAACATGATACAAGGAATCAAGAAATTGTCATTAAGATTACTCACTCCTTCTAATACTCCACCCAATATACAACTAACCAATAGGTTTTCCCAGTTTTCAACCCTCTGGCTTAAGACATATTGATCAATGACGACAAATCCAAGGAATGAGAAGAGCACGAAGGCAACAGTGCCCTGAACAGACTTGGGGCTACCTTTCCATTTAAGTGTGCCGTATTTTTTTCCAATAATCGATGCAAAAGAATCACCAACACCAAGACTAATAATACCAATGAATGATTTGCAACTGAGTTCTTGCATAAGACAATAATCAAAAACAATTGGGAGAGATACGCCAATGATTAGGAAAATATACGATAAGTTCAATGGCCCTTTCAAATCTTTGAAATCTTGGAAGATTACTAATTCATCATAGAGCCATTCTCCCACAATCGTAAACCTATTGTATCTAACAACCTCTAGAACAATAAATATAACTATTGATCCTAACAAACTTATAATTGTAAACACAGGTTGTTTTGGTAAACTTGGGTATGCTATCATGATTAACAAGATGTAGTGCCAGACCTTTCTTCTCGAATTAAGGGAAAGCAGTGTAGACTTCATAAAGATTGTTGGAATAGATATACTTAACAAAGTCACCCATCCCACCAAGATATAAAGTCTTTCTTTCGACTCCGTAATAAATTCCCATAACCAAACTATAGCATTCGGTTTTGATACAATTGGGGCTAACTGGTAATTCGTTAAAACAACAAATATTCCACCAAAAATAGAAACTAGTAGAACACCTACCGTATTCAGCTTCTTATTCTCATAAAATTTGAAAATAGGATACACCAATAGTAAACTAATTATCAAACTGAGAATCAATTTCTGCAATATATAGAGTGGTAAATTATACAGATTACACTCTTTTAACCCAAATAATAAGTTGACAACCATAATGCAAAGCAATTGAATTTCAGCCTTATTTAATGTATTATTTGTACCTGATTCATACTTTTTATCAGTTTTCTTTTCAACTAAATCTAAATTAATAGAATCATCTTGCTCGATAACCTCCCTCGAAACTTGGGTCGATGTTTCTTCAGTACCCACATTTGACAAACCGATAACATATTGTAACATATAATGTGTAATTATCATGCCAACCATCGTAATAGTAGATATTCTCGTATCTTCATTGTAGACTTGGAAATATAATACCGCTGACAAAAATTTGGGTAATGGATGTAAATTATCAAGAATGAAGTTATTCAATGATAAGTTCACCAATAAAAGATCCAGGTTTGAAACAAACGAAATGCACAATGGAACAAAAACCGAATAAATATGGTTGAATTCGGGGTATTGTGGTTTTGCAAATTTCGTTGGATTACTCAAGTGTTTCTTCATCTGGGCCTGGTACGTTAATACCAATGCCAACCCGATCCCGAAAAGATTGAACCCGATTATCGGATACTTCTCCCAAAATAATTCACTGTAGTTCAAGTAAATCACTTCCGAGATATATGCAATAATTAGAAGTTGAACAAACTTACAAAGATCCAAATTATCATTAAGGAAATCTTGAGCAGTGAACACATAATTCATTGGAAATGTATATGTGGAGGGATCATCACGATCTGGCATGATCGGTGCTTCAGGCTTCTCTTGCACTGGTTCCTCGGTTCTGCCATCATAATTTGCGTCCATATTTGCAAATACAGAAGCAGTAGATCTCGCACTACCAGAGACTGGTACGTTATTACCTGCCCTGCTCCGTGTATTCTTTCTTGGAGGCATTTCCACGGACTTATTCAATGTTGTTTATAATAGTTAGTTTCTATGGAAATCATTATTGTTGAATAATTTATTAGGGTGTCTATATACACTACTACGTTTTTACATTCAAAATCACTTTTCAGTTAGAGCAATTACGAAGAATCCATAGTCTTGTAGCTCAAACAGACGTTCTTGAAGACATATCTGATCATTCACAAACTATTCGGATGTAATTGTTATCGAAGTATACATGGTTCTACAACTTCCACGCAGGTAAACGGTTCATTAGAATTATAAAGAGCCAATTAATTTTTAGGATCCAAACTTTTCATCAAGCTCGAAACATCACATCAAGCTCGCAACGTCACATCAAAGCTCGGAACATCGCATAGTGTCCAAACCTATAGTTTTATACATTTATAATTCTTAAATCCGTTCCGCAACTAACTTGCTTGCTGCACATTTTGTAATTGCGCGAGGATTACTAAGGAATAGCTTGACTGGATTTTGAAAAACTATATAAATCTTGAATTCATCAGTAAATAATAATATTATATACAATTTAAATAATAATATTATATACAATTGAATCAAAACAAAATGGTTAAAGCATTAATTGGAGTTACATCTTACAACGAAGTATTTTACGATGATGGAGCCAAGACTGGCTTATTTGTCACGGAGGCTTTGCATCCATTTGAAGTTTTCAAAGCTAAGCAAATCGATGTTGATTTTGTATCGGAAACGGGAACAGTTGGCTACGATGAACACTCCCTCAGTGAATCGTTCTTGGATGGTGATGATTTGGCTGTTTTCAACGACAAGCACTCGGACTTCAATGTTACCATGTCCAAAATCAAGAAGGCATCCGATATCAACCCAAGTGAGTATTCGATAATTTTCTTTGCCGGTGGACACGGTACTATCTACGACTTCCCAGAAGCAAAGGGATTGCACAAAATCTCCGAAGAAATTTGGAAAAACAACGGAGTTGTATCTGCTGTGTGTCATGGCCCAGCTATTTTTGATGGCATGCAAGACCCAAATAACTCAGGTAAGCTTTTGGTTGAAGGCAAGACCATAACGGGGTTCACTGATGAAGGTGAGAAGGCAATGGGTCTTGAAGAAACCTTGAAGAAGGTAAACAAGGGCTCAATTGAGGCACTCACGAAGAAATTGGGTGCAAATTTCAGTGCTCCCCCAGGACCATGGGAAGACTTCTCTGTTGCTGATGGTAAGCTTGTTACTGGTGTCAACCCACAATCAGCTACCTCGACAGCTGCTAAGGCTATCCAAGCATTATCTTCCTAAGCTTATGCTAGACTTGTATTCTGCACATAAGCAAGACTCGAAATCGTGTGCCACTCAACAAGATTGAGTACTATTCGATTAAAGGGTATTTAGTTATTGGGTTAACTGTATAGTTCAGGCGAATAAATATGTTTTCAGTAATAAAAAGTATAAAATTTTACGTCAAGTCGTTAATATTTGGATGTTTGCTCGCTAGTTGTGCAATTTATGGTGTCTTTGCATCGATAATCTTGAGGATTGTCGGAAAGCCGGAATATGCACAGTACACTGTAGCAAGGGTATTCTACTTTCTCGTTTCTAGGATCTTAGGAATTACAATAACTATCAAGAATGAACATTACTTGCAACAAAAACCATCTATTGTGATATCGAACCATCAAACAGCTTTAGATATTATTATGTTGGGGAGGGTTTTCCAACCTGGTTATACAGTAACTGCCAAAAAAGCATTGAAGTATTTTCCATTTTTGGGTTGGTTCATGATAGCATCTGGTACCTTCTTTTTGGATAGAGCCAAAGGAGAAAAGGCAAGAAAAGTTTTAGATACAGCTTTAGAGAACTTGAAAGCTGACAAACACTCCTTATTCATGTTCCCAGAGGGAACAAGATCGGCCACTACTGACTTCAGCTTGTTACCGTTTAAGAAGGGAGCATTCTTTTTAGCCAAACAAGCATCGATTACAGTTACTCCAGTAATTGTTTGTAACTACTCTGCCATATTTAATGCTAAAAATAGGGTATTTAATAGAGGGAATATCGAATTAGAAGTATTGGAACCGGTATCTACGAAGCAATTAGAGACAAATGAAGACGTGAAAGATATGGTTTGTGATATTAGAGAGAAAATGCTTAAAAGCTTTAAAAACATGGGATATGCAAGAACCTCTGCGATGTCTAAAGATTCTCACAATTTCTCAGAACCAGAGGAGAACTTCACAGACATTGATACAGATTCTGAATCAGAACCAATTGAAACAATCTCAGAAGAGACTCCTTTGATATCAAATGACTAATACAGAACATCTACATTTAAGATAAATAAATATACGTTAATAATAATGCAGAATTTAATTTGATATATAATTACAGATCTAAGATCACTGCCTTACTTTTTTTCTTAGATTTTTTTGGTCTTTTAACCATTATGACTTTATCCCCCGATGCAGCTGTAGTAAGATTATCTTCGTCTTTACCTATCGTCTGTGGATCGCTTTCTGGAACCTTTTTCAGTTTTCTGCTTTCTTTTTCTTTACTTTTGGGTTTACTCTTCTTAGTCTTCGGTACATCCTTCACTGAAGATTCTGCTAGCTTAGTTCTTAATGCATCTAAGTCAATATCATACTCGTAACTTTTGCTCTTTTGCGGCGATTCGTTACCTGATACAGATGAATTTAAGTCAAAGTTATTCAAGTTTGATGAATCAATGTTCAATATGTTTTTCTTTTTTTTCGGCTTATGATCAGACTTAATTTCCATGTCTGGTTCATTATTACCACCATCAATAGTTTCCTCTGATAAAATTACAACTTTTTCTTTTTTTAGCTTTTTAGACGAGGGCTTCTTTTTCTTCAAATCTTTAGACGAAATAGAAGCCACCTCATTGATATTGTCAGGGGTTCCCTGCCTTTCATCGTTGGAAGCCAATAATTTCTTGGATTTCGCTTTCGTTTTAGGTTTTTTATCATTTGACGATGTAATATAATAAGGGTCGTCCTTTAATCTGTCTAGCCTCTCTTGTTTCTTTCTGAGATCTTCACGGCTACCGTCACTCGCAAGATTAATTGTGGCGTTTTCAAGTTCATTGATAGGATCTTCATCACCTGATATAAACAAGGAGTAGGACTCATCATCGTTTTCATCTTCACTAACGACATCAAATGGTGGGGAATTAATAGGTTCCTCTAAGTTCAAATCATCTGGAATTGGTATCTTGCGTTGAGAGTTCCATGAAATTGGATTCAATTGATAGGATTTAAAAAATGAAGGTAATACATATGTCAACAACATTGGTAATTGATTAAAATATTTCTCAGGATTCTCACCATCTTCATTAGATTCTTGAAGCGCCAATGAATCTTCTGATTTAAATGGATTTACCTCTAAAGTAGGATTGCTTATATTGGTTGATGGTGGTTTACCATTATCAGCAGATTCTGATGATTTTTCGTAATCGCGACTTAAAGTTCTATGGTTTTCGTTATCAATTTCGCTATCATTTTCTTCACTTTCATCTTCAATACTTTCGTCTTCATCACTTTCGTCATCACTTTCGTCGTCATCACTTTCGTCTTCATCACTTTCGTCTTCTTCGCTTTCGTTACTATCTCTTTCGAATACCTCATCATGTTCCTTATGATTAACTAGTTTCTTTTTCCCTAATTGTTTATAGTATTCGACCTCGTCATTTTGCATTTTATTAATTGAATCAGAATCATCCTTAAGCATAGCTTCTAGACATAATTTCAAGAACTCTAACCACGATAATGCACGTTCTTGTACTTCATAATTTGAATGGTTTTCCCAATTCTCTAAGAATGAAATTAGTTTATACAAAAAGTAGCTTAATTTGTGATGATTTTCAAGCAGAAGCGATCCATTAGTTTGGTATAATGTTACAAAACTCATAACGATAGCATTAAATAACTTTATTAACGCTTGAATCAAAACAACCAAAACTTCTGATTGTTGCAATTTAAGTATTTCAGCAGACACTGGGAAATTAAGAGTAACGGAAAGCTTCAAAATAATATCGACCTTATGGTTAACAAATACATTGAATAACTGAATAAGCCTACCCAAATCCTTAGTAGATAATTCATTGTCATTCTCAATTTCTTCCTCTTCATCGCTATCGTCAGCTTTCACAGTAGCTTTCAATTCATCAATATATTCACCCATTATCCAATAGAAATCCCTTAGTAACAACGGACAGTTTTCTAAAACATTTATATCTTGAACAGAATCGAAAATAACTTCATTTAGAATAATCGATCTGACCGACGGGACTTTGGTTGCTAAAGTTTTAAATTCTTTTCCAATTGCACTTGCTATGGAACTGGAAGTAGTTAAAGAAATTTTTGAACTTGTCGTAGACTTTAAAGGCAATAAAGTCAAATTGATCATATCCTTCAATACAGCTATATACCATTTGAAATTTGGAATATTCGAATAATTGTCTTGTGATGCGATTGATAGAATTTTAGTTGTAACTTCTAATTTTAATGATTCAGGTATGACACTCGTCTCAGAAGGTATTAACTGTATTAATAACACTTTAACTAATTCTGTGATATTATCTTCTGTAACCAAATAAGAACTAACTTCTAATGCCTTCCTTTTGATAATCAAGTCGTCATCTGTAAGACAATCCATTATGACTTTGGATACACCTTTAACTTTATGCATTAGAGCTGGAAAAATTTGAATGATATTGATCAATGCTAGCAAGCCAACAAATTTCAAATTAGAATCCCGTGTTTCGAAGAAATTCATAATTTGTTCTATGCAAATTTTTGCTGTTTCCTTATCCTTAGACGAGTCCGGATGCAACATTGAGCCATTCACTATACAGTTAATACACTCATATATCAATGACGATGCTTGAGTCTTCAACATTAAGTCCATTATTGTTGGCAAAATCTTCTTCTTCATACGCTGTTCGACCTTAGATAAACTTTGGAATAATTTGAGAATTCTAATTATTAACCAATTATTCTTGGTTCCTTCGAGGATGGTGAAGAACTTTGGCAAGTAACTAATGAAAACATTTGGATTTTTTTTCGAAATTTCACAGATAACATTTATAGTTGCACTCACCACAGCTATATCGGAATCGTCTAGTTTTTCTATAACTCTATTAAAATTCATCCTTAGACTGTCCGGATATTGTAAAAAAATCTTATACATAGCTAGGATTGCCTTTTTACGAATATAAGGTTTAGAATGATTTAATTTAACCAAGACATCATCATTGATATCTTTAGATAAATTGGGCGTCACAATTGTAGCAATACCACTCAAGGCTAATCCGATTTCGATGGGATTGTGGGAGTTTAGGTCTTTCTTGAATTGATTAGTAGCAAGAATCAACAAGTCTTGCTCGTTCTTAAATGACTGAATTGCCGCCAAATATCCGATTCTTTTTTGTTGAAACTTACTAGAAGACATCACTTCTAATATTTGAAAATTACACCACGACATTTCAAACCCATACATCTCCAAATAGGCTAGCTTTAATATAGCCATAGCTTTAGTTTCTAAATCTGTGGTACTCAATTCATTCTTACATTCCATTATTGCAGAGTCCAAAAAGGCCAGTAAACTTTCAGCTGATTCTTTAGAATGTGACCGTATTCCTTTGATCAAGTCACTAAGTGATTTTTCAAACAGAATACCGAATGGCTTCAATCTTGCCAAAACTTCTGAGTTCTGAAACTGAAACGACGACATGGCCATGTATTTCTACTGCTAATTAAATTTAGTTTAATCTATTGCGTTACTTTAGAATTAACTAGGAGCGAGACAAAAACTTCAAAATATGATTTTGTGTTACTATGGTAAAGTAAAGGTTTCCTAACTCTCCATGATTCAATATTCAATAGCAGGTTATAGTTCATAATATGTCACCAGATGACTCAGATACAGAGCAAGATAACGTATCCCCTGAGTTACCGGATATGGGTCAATCTGAAGCGGATTTGACAGAAAGAGAGGGGCTAACGTCTGATCAAACAAACAAGAGTAGTCGCAGAAGAAGTGAGTCTTACTCTGAAACTGATACAGAAGATGATTATTGCTTAAGTGATGATGATGAGCTAAATGATATAGTTTCTAACCCAGTTGAGAACCACCATCGGATTAACGTTGCTACTAGCATTTCAGATCATGTGGCGTACTTATCAAACTCGTTATCTCACGCATTGGACTCAATAAATCTAGATAAGTCTCTTGTCTTACAAGCACAACTAAGCGGTCAATTGAATAATGAGAAGCAAAAAATCATAGATAAAAGGAAACAAATTATTGACAAGTTGACCATTTTGAAAAGGTTATACACCCATAATTTTTCACTTAGTTACGACCCAAAATTGAAAACTAACATCAATCGAGTAGAAAAATTAAGAAGAGATATAACAGAAATAGAGTCTCGAATCGAAAATTTGAAGGTGGGTTCTGGAAAGAATTATAATTCTGGATTCAAAGCAATATTCACTTCAAAAAACCAAAACATAGTTGGCATTTCACAGAAGTACCCAATTGAATATAACCAAGCAAAAGATAAGGTTTTGGAACGTCAAATTGACGGAGAGTAGTCTTATAATCTATTTCAATCTATACTAGTCACAGGTATATATAATACCTAATCCATCTAACCAAGAACCTACAAAACCATACATACCAACAATATTGAATCCTTCACCTGGGGATTCTAGTGTAGATAAATGACCCCCATTGGCATTTCCAAACATAGGAGATTTTCTGCCTGTATTGGTCTCCACTTGAATAGCATCAACCCAAGCGCCATTTCTGACGTGGAATTTCGTGATATACTCACCAGGGTTAATATCATAGTCTGAGTATTTGGATTTCTCATTTCCAATAGTAACTACCCCAGAATCTGAATTTGAAGCTGAAAAATTGTTCGAAGTGCTAGGTATCTTATTAGCTAATTTGCTTAGATAATTTCTTACTGGGACCTTTGGAGCACCTTTGGTCTCATTAGAACCTGGAGGATTGATGTAAAACCTGACTCCATCTAATGCCCCTCCATAATAAATACGAACCTTATAGACTTGTCTAATTGGAAAGCCGATGACAGATTGCTTTTTATCTTTACTTTTTCCTAACAATGCACTCTTGTAAGCGGTAATAATACCTCTATTCAATCCAAAATCGCCTCTTATGATGTTTTCGGAATTCTCATTCGAGCAATGTTTTTTGAAATCTTTGATATTTAAATCACCACCTAATGACAAAATTCTCACATCAAAATGTTCGTCCGCATCCTTTGAGTTCTGCTTTAAAGCCTGATAGCACGAGTCATAATCTAGCATGTTTTCATGTTGTAAACCATATCCTCCATAAGCCTTAGGATAATAGGAGATTGAATGCCTTGCCAAATCTTTTGTAATAAATTCAATTAAGAAGATACCAGAATCTGATTTAACTAGCGCACCCTGTGGAGTACTATACAGGGTAGGCGCATTGTTAGAGCTTTCATAGTGATTATCAGGAATCATTGTCGTTGTTTGAACCTTTCCAAAAGTTGGGTCTTTCAAATCAATTGGTAAACTAAACGAGTCATGATAAAAAAATCTAATCAAATCCAATCGATTCCAATGGCAAACTTTTGACCAAATTCCATTCTGGCCGATAAGTTCACCTCTTGATTTCGTTCTCAAACATTCCGCTTCTCTTGTCATGAATGATCTATTCCACCATATATAATCACGCAACATAACACCATCTTCTTGATGAGGGCACCCTAACAAATGGCCAATCTCATGCATGAACGCACCTAAAGTAATATTGAGGCATTCCCAACTAGTTCCACATTGATTACAATCATTTGCAACCTCTCTGTTTGATAAATGTGTGCTATCAAGAAAGCTAGGAGTAACTTGTGGGAAATTAACAGGCCATGAGTGTAATCCATGGGAACCAAATATAGCTAATTTTATATCAGAGTTACCTCCACCTAATGCTGCGTGTGTCAATATCAAATCGAGTTTTGTATCATAGTGAGTGTCTAGATATAATACCGCACATTGAATGGCAGTTTTCAGGCGTTTGACATTGTCATATAATTCAGGGGTATTTTTGATAACATCCAACGCATGGCTGAAAAGACCGCCCTTATTGCTACCTTTCGAGTTTTGTTGTGCTAAGTTAGGATCCCTCAATTCACTAACACTTTTTGGTGACCTAAGAACATGGATTTTCACCTCTTGATGTGGAGTAGGTGAATCAACCTTATATCCGAATAACCCTTGATTAGGTGAAGTTTCTTCAACGAATTGAAACGATCTATTGCTCATACCGACAGATCTCATTTCTTCGTGTGTATACGCTTGCATTAATCTACCTGCCACTTTCAATTTACGAATTGCGGTGTCAAGGTTAGATGGCTCACCTCTTCGAATCCTGTAGCCCGGCATATCATAGACTCCCTTCGAATCTTTACCAATTAATACACATAAATGGACTGGTTTATTATGAGGGAGAGGGTTGAACTTTAACGTGACTTCTGATCTATCGATAATGTTGGGGCTTCCACTTGTATATTCAACAAACCCAAAAGGATTCAAGCGACCATTATCGATAACTTCAATCTTGATATTGTTTTCCTCACTAGGAGAGATATGTACCAATGCTTTGAAATTTCCTTGGTTATTTACCTCGAAGTATTGCGGTGGGAATACTTTGTTGTCATTGTTAATCAATTGCACCACTCCCTCATTGATACCGGTTGAACTTTTTCCACTGATAATAATGGATGGAGATGAAACAATTTCATTGTTTTGATAATTCAAAGAGATCGTCATTACTCATGAAGACAAAAGGAAGTATAGTTGATCTTGTTCCGTTTGGAAATGGATCTACGTACAATATTTACATTTGTCACGTGACATGGATGCTTGCTTAAGAACTGGCTACTGCTCTATTTCCAGTAGATTATGGTTAACGGTATGGAGAATAACGGAGGAAACAAGAGATCGAATGCTTTTTTGGAAGCCTCGAGACATTGGGCGAAACTGAAAAAGCGTAAGGATGATACCTTGGTAGAATCGAATGATAATGATGGTACCGAGGAAAGCCCGATAGAGATCATGGATTCTCCAACAGCACAAGAAGTTATCGAGATAGGATCCGAAGAAGAAAAAGATAGCCAAATGGACCAAAAGAAGGCAATTGAAGCCCCCCTGATGAACAGAAGTGCTATAAGACTTTTGTATAATCCCAGTTATTCGCTTGATGGAGTACGTTCAGACTCAGAAGTTAATAAAGACACTGTCACACTTTCAGATTTGGTTGGATCCGAAGACATTAAAGAAACATATCAATTTAATTTCAGTGTTGATTTGGAATTTTTTCTAATGCATATGCATCTTAATGTTTCGGAGATGAAGAAGAAGATAACGTTCATTACGGGTTCCAGGTTACTTAATCCAGAGAATTTGAGTCAAGACATTAATTTCATAAAATCGAAGTTCAATATCCATGAAGTAGTAGCCGATCTTCCCATAAGATTTGGCACCCATCATACAAAAATGATGATAAACTTCTACGAAGATGATACATGCGAAATTGTTATTATGACATGTAATTTACAGAAAATAGATTTTGGAGGATTGACTCAAATGTGTTGGAAGTCAGGAAGGCTTAAAAGAACAAAAACGGGCACCAATTCACAACGTGGAGCACGGTTTCAGAAAGATTTAAAGAAATATTTATTAAGATACAAGAAACAACCCCTTCAAGTGCTATCTAAATCATTGGACGATTACGATTTTCTGTCAATATGTGTGGAACTAGTGGCGTCATCACCAGGGTACTTTAGTATGGATTGTATGACTGAAGAAAGTGAAATATACGGATATGGAAAATTATACCAAGTTTTAAAAAGAAACAATCTTTTGCTTGATAATTCTGACGGTGATAAGAAATACAATATTTTGGCCCAGGTGTCATCTATCTCATATCCATTTGCATTGAATAAGCTGCAGGCTGCTTCAGTATTTTCTCATCTATTGTGCCCATTGGTGTTTTCGGGTCAGGAAAATGTTACATTTAAATTATTAGAACCTGGGGCGAACCTGTTTAAGCAACACCAAAGGAAGCATAATTATGAACCTTATATAATATATCCTAGTGCAGAAGACGTCTCAAAGAGCAATGTTGGATTTGCTTCTGGTCAAGCCATCCATTTTAAATACCTGACATCAGCTACACATCGGAACCAATATGAACAAAACATTAAGCCCTATTTGTATAAATGGATGTCTGGCTCGAAAATAGACGAGACTGGAAGGGAAAATGTACCCCCTCATGTCAAATTATACATATGTGACAATGGGGACAACTGGAAGACTTTCAGATGGGTTCTAATGGGAAGTCATAATTTATCCAAGCAGGCTTGGGGGGGAAAGCAAGAGTTAAAATTTACAAACAATGATCCTTGTAAATTCAAAGTTTCTAGTTACGAATTGGGTGTTTTAATTCCAGGAACCACGGATCTTCAAGACGAGAAAAGTAGAAACTTGAAGCCGCTTTACGGTAGGGATTCATTTGCTGATAATACCAATCATCTCCCAGTACGAATGCCTTTCAAACTACCTCCCAAAAAGTATGGAATATCTGATCAACCTTGGTGTGCGCTGATAAACTATGGTACTAAATTGAAAGATAAATTTGGTGAATCTTATCATGGTCTAGAATCTTAGTATAGCCTATTGAGGACGAATTATAGAATACTATTCTGAAGCACTAAGGATTTTTATTAATATATGAAAGGTTGGAAATAATCAGAGTAAACTTTTCGCAAAACTGCGTTACTCACATTCAGTATAGAGAATAGAACACTTTGTAGCTCATAATATGATAGTAGGTGTTTAGAATTATTTGCACTACTTGGGTGCAAATCTGAGCGTTCCATCAGATATGCACTCCTTTATTTACGCGTTTTTTGAAATCTCACGCGTAACAATTAATGAGATTTACAACACCTAGAATACTTGGATAAGTCGAGGCAAATAAGATATTTGCTTTGAATACTTGAAGGAGGTGATAAAAGAGAGATGCATATAAAGAAAATTATCATACAAGGTTTTAAGACCTATAAAAATACCACTGTTATTGATGTGGTTTCACCGCATCATAATGTTGTGGTAGGACGTAATGGATCAGGAAAGTCCAATTTCTTTGCTGCAATAAGATTCGTTTTGTCGGATGCTTATACTCATATGACAAGAGAGGAAAGGCAGGGGCTTATTCATGAAGGGTCAGGAACTGTGATGTCTGCGTACGTTGAAATTGTGTTTGATAATACTGATAGACGGTTTCCCATCGCCAAGGAAGAAGTGTCTATCAGAAGAACAATAGGTTTGAAAAAGGATGATTATTCCTTAGACAACAAGTCAGCTACTAGATCCGATGTTATGAACTTACTAGAAAGTGCTGGATTTTCAAGATCTAATCCATATTATATTGTTCCTCAAGGTCGTATTACGGCTTTGACTAATTCCAAAGATTCCGAAAGGCTAGCATTATTAAAAGAAGTCAGTGGTGCAAAAGTCTTCGAAACAAAACTCAAAGAATCGATGAAAGAAATGAATAATTCAAATTACAAGAAACAAAGGATAGACGAAACTTTAAGCTCCGTTGATGAGAGAATATCAGACTTACAAATCGAATCAAAAGATTTGAAAGAATATCAGTCGTTAGAAAGATCGAAGAAAATCTATGAGTTTAATTTATTCGATAGAGAATTGAATGATTTAAATACGCAAGTGGATAAGATCGACGAAATATACGGAAATTCTCTACTCGAATCTCAACAGGATCTAGAGGAGATGGCTAAAAGAGAAAAGATATGTCAACAACTCACTGACTCCATCAATCAATTAAAAGTTTCTTTAAAAATGACGAGCATAGATAAAGATCAAACGGATCTAGATTATAATCAACTCTTAAAAGTTATAGCTGATAAAAAGGTGAAGGTAGATGAATTACGCAATATCATAAATACGACCAAAGAACAAAAAGAAAATTATCACGAATCGATAAAATACTACCGGTCATTAATAAAAGAGCATGAAGACAAAATTGCACACTACAAACCTAATTTGCAGAAATATCAAGAAAAAGAATATACTATTAAGAATAAATTATCAGAGTTAATTACAAAGCAAAGATCTCTCTACTCAAAACAAAACCGTTTCCTGAAATTTACTACAAAAGGAGAGAGAAATAAATGGTTACAAAATGAAATTTCAGGCATCTCTAAAGAATTAAAAGCCAAAGATACTGAAATGAATAATTTGGTTTCTCAAGCTGATTCTAAAAGAGAAGATATTTCTAGCCATGATCAACGTCTTTGTGAGCTCAGAGAAATACTTGATGATGAGAAACAAAATCAGCTTCTTGTTGATTTACAAAGCTCGATTAATAATTTAAAAATCGAAATAACAGCGTACACAGATAATAGAAAGGAATTATGGCGGAATGAAATTAGATTCAAAAGTATGCTTGATTCTCTTAACAATGATTTGAATAACGCTAATTACTTGGTGAACCAAACAATGGATAGGGCTCAGGCTCAGGGTCTTAGTGCAGTGCGGGCTATTTCTAAAAAGTTACATTTAGAAAACTCAATCTACGGACCATTAGCGGAATTATTTACCGTGAGTGATAAATATAAAACTGCAGTCGAAGTTGTAGCTGGAAATTCATTATTCCACGTTGTTGTTGATAGCGATAAGACAGCGTCGTTAATAATGGATGAATTAGTTAGAACAAAGTCGGGAAGAGTAACATTTATGCCATTGAATAGAATAAAATCATCAACGGTTGCATATCCTGACGGTAGTGAGCACCAGTGTATTCCGTTAATGAAAAAATTGAAGTTTGATAATCCTGAAATTGCTCCAGCTATGAATCAAATTTTTGCGAGAACAATCGTTTGTAATGATTTACAAAAAGGCTCAGAATTAGCGAGAGCTTACAATGTTAGTGCTATCACTCTTGATGGTGATAGAGCAGATACTAAGGGTGTTTTAAGTGGTGGTTTTAGGGACTATAAGAATTCCCGTCTTGATGCATTGAAGATACTGACCAAGAAAAAGAAGGAAATTCTCAAGACTGAGGGAGAATTAAAGAAGTGTACTGAAGAAATTGAATCCTTAAACCACAAACTCACTTTGTATAATAACGAATTACAAGCCAAGGTTCGTGACTTAGATGACAAAATATCGGCAAAAGAACCTGCAAAAATTGAACTATCTCAATTGCAAAATAAGAAGTATAATACTGAGCAAGAATTAAATT
Source organism: Debaryomyces maramus (assembly GCA_030583545.1). Lineage (NCBI taxonomy): Eukaryota > Fungi > Ascomycota > Pichiomycetes > Serinales > Debaryomycetaceae > Debaryomyces > Debaryomyces maramus. The sequence continues at coordinate 86,172 of JAJMIL010000003.1, forward strand.
CTCTTGTTACGAATATAGAAGCAATTCGTACCTTCAAAGTTAATTTATCTACAAACTTAGAACAACATCGTAATGAATTATCTTCTGAATTTACGAAGTCATTATCAAGCCAAGAAGCTCAAGAGTTAGATAACCTTAATTCACAAATAGTTAAGCATGAGAATGAATTGGATAATATTGTCACTAAATTATCAGAAATAGAAACAAAGATTTTCAAGTTTGAATCTGAGCTAAGTGATAATTACAATCCACATCTTCGGAAATTAATTAAAGATCATAATGCCCCAAATTCAAGATTTAATGAACTTCAATTTAAAGATTTGGACAGGGAATTAGAGTATTTACATATACAATTGGATACTGCCGAATCCAAAAACCAGGGAGCAACAGATGAATACAATAATATCAATGAAGAAATAATGAAGAGTGAATCTCTATTGAAAAAGGCAAATGACCAACAAGTTTTGATAATGAAAAAACTTGAAAAGTTTTCTAAATCGACTGAGAAGAATTCTTCGAAGAAGGCTATTTTGGTTGGTCGCCGCGATGAAATTCAAAAGAAGATACGGGACCTTGGTGTACTTCCAGAAGAAGCATTTCAGCTGGAAATTTATGATAAGTTTGATTCGGATCAATTATTAAAGAAATTAACTGACGTTAATGAAAAGCTATCCAAATATTCTCATATTAATAAAAAGGCTATGGAGCAGTATCATACATTTACTAGACAACGTGATGAATTGATGCAGAGAAGAGAGGACTTGGAGAAATCTAGAGAATCTATTGAAGATTTGATCTCCAGCTTAGAGACCCAAAAGGATGAAGCCATTACAAAAAGTTTTCAACAAGTTGCTAAAAGCTTCCACGAGATTTTTGAAAAGTTAGTACCTGCTGGTGTTGGTAATTTGATTATGCAGAAGAAAGACCAGAAGGTCGTAAACGACAATGATGATATCATGGACGAAGATTCGGAACTAGATAAAGAGAATAACATTGATAACTACGTCGGTGTATCTATTTCTGCCTCGTTCAACTCAAAGAGTGATGAACAGCAAAGAATAGAACAATTCTCTGGTGGCCAGAAATCACTCTGTGCAATTGCATTGATTTTAGCTATTCAAAAGTGTGATCCTGCTCCATTTTATTTGTTTGATGAAATCGATGCCAATTTGGATACGCAATATAGAACTGCAGTTGCTGCTATGATTAACTCTTTATCTAATAGTGCCCAATTCATTTGCACTACTTTCAGACCAGAAATGTTGCAAGTTGCAAATAAATTCTATGGGGTTATGTTTAGTAATAAGGTTAGTACGGTATCTGAAATTAACAAAGAAGAAGCTATGTCATTTGTTGAAGGTCAACAACAACGTTAGATATTTGTATTTACTTGCTCTATACTTTAAGCTATGTTAATAAATCATCTGATGGTAAATGCGCCTCCATAATAACGTGTTCATATTTCGATTTCAAAATAACTTTTTTTTTTTTGAGATCGCAAAAATGTACCGAATAAGATTACTATTTATATTTTATCTTCTTGATTTTATCTGAGGACGTATATTTATTTAAAAAGCATGAGTGTATCCAAGAAATCCAAGATCCTCAGTCGTGTTGATATTATTAACTTGATTGCAAAAGGAAAAGCTATAATTATTTATAAGAATAATGTGCTAAATTTATCATCGTGGTTGTCAAAACATCCGGGTGGAGAGAAAGCTGTATATCATATGATTGGAAGAGACGCAACGGATGAAATGCTTGCATATCATAGTTTGGAAACTGTTTCCGTGTTTAAGAATTGGAAGATTGGAGAAATTGACTACTTTTGGGAAAACTTACTACCACCAATTCAAGGAGGAGTTTATCCATACAGGGATTGCAATATTAGAGACAGATCTGCTTTGGAGAATAAACTAGATGACATAAGTACGGAGAGTTCAGAGATAGAGTTAATGTCTTCTGCTAGCTCTTCCACTTCTTTGGAATTTGAAAATACTAAAGCTAAAATAGGAGGATCTGAAAAGGATTCTTATAAAGGCCTTGGGTATCCAAAGGGTCAGGTTAATTCAAGAGTTCCGCAACATGTATCAGTGATTGATGTCTCAAATAAGGATGAAATTTTCCCTGTTCAGGATGATCATACGATTATTGACCCTAAATTAGTTGTAGCCAACTATGATAATGGATTAACACAAAAAGACATATTGGATATGCCACCTTTAGACTATAAAACTCAGCAGGAATTGAGAGACAGATACTATGAGTTGCATGATTTGGTCATTAAAAATGGATTTTATCAATGTAACTATTGGAACTACGTGCGAGAGTTCATCAAGATTGGAAGTTTGTTTTTATACGCCTTTTCTCTTTTCAAGTTAAATTACCTAAAATTAAGTGCTTTATTTATCGGTGCTGCATGGCACCAAATGACTTTTATTGCCCATGATAGTGGACATGTTTCCCTCACGCATAACTATCAGATTGATAATATAATAGGAATGATTGTTACTGATTGGTTTGGGGGATTAAGTTTGGGTTGGTGGAAGAGAAATCATAATGTTCATCATTTGATTACGAATGATCCAGTCCATGATCCCGATATTCAACATTTACCATTTTTTGCAGTTAGTGCAAGATTGCTTGAAGATGTTTACTCAACATACTATGAAAAGTACTTACCATTGGACGTCGTGGCAAAGAAGACTATTCAGCTTCAAAAATATTTATATTATCCGATTTTATGCTTCGGAAGATTCAACTTATACCGCTTGTCATGGATGCATTTGATTAATGGTGATGGGCCACGTCACGGTAAAGCTGCGTGGTTTAGATATTTTGAATTGGCAGGGTTAACCTTTTTCTTCTATTGGTTTTTTTACTTAGTTGTATTGAAATCAATTGAACTGAATTGGGATAGATTTGCGTTTGTCATGATAAGTCACATAGCAACGATGCTAGTCCACGTTCAAATCACATTATCTCACTTTGCGATGTCAACGTCTGATTTAGGTCTTAGTGAATCATTTCCGCAGAGACAAATAAGAACTACCATGGATGTTGATTGTCCAGAATGGTTAGACTTCTTACATGGCGGTTTACAATTCCAAGCAATCCATCACTTATTTCCTAGACTCCCAAGACACAATTTTAGAAAAGTTCAACCATTCGTAATTGACTTCTGTCGTGACGTTGGCTTACATTATTCCATTTATGGATTCGGTAAGGGTAATGAAATCGTAATTACTAAATTGGGTGATATCGGTAAGCAATGTGGAATCATGTTAGAGGCCGCAAAGGAATTAAAACATCACGATCATTAGAAAAATATATATACGAAATATACGAGTATGCTATACATTAGATAGTAACATTATGATCAATAAGCTTTTTTTCGTTGAGATATTGCAAAAATTCCAATATTGTATTGTTTTCCCGTTCATAATGATCCTTTTGAACCAACATTTTGAATAATAATGGATGCGTATTGGAATCCTTTTCATTTGCATACATTTCATTATTGAACCGTTGGGGTATTGCCACTTTCATGTTATTAATTATCTTCGTATTTGAACTTGTAGTATTTGATCCTGTGCCCGATACCGTTTCGTGCACATTCTTACACTTATTGCCAAATTTACATCGTTTGTTATTCTGGTAAAACTTGCATATATTTTTAGCCTTTTTCGATGCCTGCAAGTCACTAGAAGCTCCGCTTCTCTTTTTGGGATTGACAGTACCCAGTTCTTGATGCTGCTCTTGTCGTATCTTCTCTTTCGCCTCTATATTGCGCTTTGATGGCCACTTCTTCTTTCTCTCTTCAATCCACCTGTTGATGTCCTCCTCTGTTTCCAACGTGATGTTAGTCCCCGGAATAAATACGGGCTCTTCTTTTGAATTGACCTCTGCTTCCCCTAATTTCTGTTTCAACAAAAGCTCCTCCTCTTCGATCCCATCCTCCAATGTGTCCACCTCAGTTTCTTCCGCTGTGCTGTTTGGCAAATGTGTGGGCAAGTCTCCTAAACCGTAGGCATTTTGCGGCACCTGAGATTCTTCTCGGTGTGTGTTCAACGGTTTATTTCCCATTATTTGGCCCTTATTCGTCGAATTACCTCTAGAATTTCCTCCGTGGCTCCTCTTAGGTGGAGGAGGTGGTGGTGGACCGTAACCAAAATCCATTCTTGTCCTGTAGATTGCAAATCACTTTCTTTCCACTATATACTTTCATCCGATGACTTAGAACTTTCCAAAATGTCGCGCCCATCGAACATAACAAGAAAATGTTCGCGACATTTTACTGCGCTACTTATGTCCAGCTTTTCTTCAGCATGGAATGGCTAATTCTACGGCTATAGCTCTGACCAATGACCAAAGCCATCTTGCTGTTAATTATTTTCCCATAGCCGTAACCTATCAATAATAGAATCATCGTATGCACTTAATTTTGTTCATCAGCATTAGTGACCTTTGCGTTCCAACATGTAGTAAATTATTAGGTTTTCGACAGGTAAACCGTTCAAACTCTATTAAATATGTATAGAATACAAAAGACCATAGTGCCGTGATGCTAATTATAGAACCTTCCCGACTATGAGCAGTTTTCACTCTGCGTTGACATATTTTAAAATGGAGATTTTTCAATAGAACCTCACGTGTGGACATATGAAAAATGTATCCACCATAGCGAACAATAAACAGTGAAAAATATACAAGTAGAATTAGATCTTTCTTCTCTAATATACAGTAAGATACATATCAAATTAAGCAATGGTAAGTAACCAAGAGTTGCAGATGAAGTGGGTGTTGTAAGACACAGTACTAACATATTTAGTCGTACTACCAACAAGGTTATCCACCACAACAAGGTTACCCACCACAACAAGGTGGTTACCCACAACAAGGCTACCAACAAGGACCACCACAACAAGGGTATTACCAGCAACAACAACAGCCAATGTATGTTCAACAACAACCTAAAAAGTCGGGAGGAGGATGTTGTTCGACATTCTGTGGATGTTGTGCAGCTATAATCTGTTGTTGCTGTGCTGAAGAATGCTTGGATGCTGCCTTCTAATCACCATGAACGTATTATCGAGTATTATGGATGTTTGTCGGTATAGAATATGTGTTTGTATTGTTTTAGTATCATATATTTAATATAGTCGATTATAGCATATGCTGGAAATGTAGACAGCCTGTAAAGCCCAATCAAGGACAACGAGAAAATACATTGCAGGAATAGACTGCGAAGCACGGTGTATGGCTTTGATGCTGTATACGTGGTTCTGCACTGGTAGTAATGGTTATGGGTCCTATGGGCACTACAATTTTTTCATTTACACAAGCCAATCGTTTCTGACCAAGTCATTGACTTCGGGAACCCTAATCCTGCAACGGAAGAGCTGGCCAAAGCGAATTGCACAAGCTTCTCGCGGCACTGGTCGAAATCACTTGCTCTTTTTCGTACAAAAGTATTCGTCGTCCAATTGTACCCGTACATGGTATTGAAAACAATAATCATCAGTATATCTTATGATTCCCAATATGCCATGTATTAAACATATATATTCCATTATTATACAAGTATGATATAAACAAACTATGCAACTGATTTTTCGTTCCCATTACATATTCATACTGCACAACATCCACAACATAATACTAAGAATATAGTCTCCATCCATACACTGTTAGTTGTATCGCAGCTGCAACCTCCACAGCAGGTAAGACACTCCCAACAATCACCACCGCAGGTACCACCATGTGGAGATATGTCTAATGGTTGTCTAGCAGCTCCTGAAGACGGATCATTACCAAGAGATGGGTCCGCGGTAGGACTATATGCGGGTGCTTCCTCGGTTATGGCATTTTGTTGATTCTGTTCATTAGTGATATCTGGTTCCGCAACATGCCCATCAGATGCTTGGTTGAGAGACATTTTTCTTATATTCGCCTGTAAAGCAGTTCTGAATTATGACTAAAAAAAGGGTCTATTGTAAAGCAGAGAAGAAAACAAATAAATAATAAAAATACGTCTTTAAAAGTGTGCGAAGGGGCTCTACTCTGTCAAATTTCAATTGACATGGGAAATTAATAATACCTAGAAAATCTATTTAGACTATTTCTTCTTCTTGTTAGAAGTTGAGTTTTTAGGTAATTCCTTAACGTAAGGAATAAATTCTGGTTCACCAGGAATATATTTTCTCAAAACTTCTGGAATAACTAAGCCATCTTCTTTCTGGTAATTTTCTAAAATACAGCATAAGGCTCTTTGAGTAGCAGATAAGGTGGAGTTTAAGCAATGGACGTATTTCTTTTCGGTTTGGTTTTGTTGCTTGATACCGCATCTGATTTCTAAATTACGGGATTGGTAATCGGTACAGTTGGAACATGAAACCAATTCTTTGTATTCCTTCTGGAATGGGAACCAAGCTTCCAAATCGTATTTCTTAGCAGCAGCATTATTCAACTCACCGGAAACGATACCAACGACTCTGTAGGGTAAGCCTAAAGACTTGTAGAATTCTTCAGATAAGCCGATCATTCTATCAAATTCTTGCCATGACTTTTCTGGTTCAGTCAAGACGAATTGTTCAATTTTCTCAAATGCATGAACTCTGAAAATACCCCAGGCATCTTTACCGTGAGAACCGGCTTCTCTACGGAAACACGACGAGTAACCAGCGTATCTCACTGGTAATTGCTCTTGTGGGGATTCAAACCATTCGCCAGCGTGATAGGCGGAGATTGGTTGTTCGGAAGTGGCAATCAAGTACTTCTCGTCATCACCATCCATAACCTTGTACAATTCTTCGTCGAATTGGGACAATTGTGCGGTCTTGGCCATTACTTCCTTGTTCATCATCACAGGGGCTTGCAAAGGGGTGTAATCATTCTTGGCTAAGAATGACAAACCATAATTGATCAAGGCTTGGTTCAAGAAGACACCGTAGTTTCTTAAGAAATAACCACGGTGGCCAACTATTCTGACACCTCTTTCAGGATCATAGCCATCCAATCTCAATAAAATTTCATGGTGCGATAATTTGGCTTCCTCACCAGTAGCAGCAGCAATCTGTCCAACCTCTTTGAGTGATTCTGGCTTCCAGGTTCTCACTAACTGATTATTTTCTTCGTCCTGAGAGTCCACTACTGATTCATGAACAAAGTTACCAATTCTGTTAACCTTGTTACGCAAATCAAGATCGGCCTTTTGTTCCTTCTCGATGAAAGCCTTTTTGTCTTCGACCAACTTGTCCTTTTGTGCTAACAAGTCGGATGCATCTTCTTTGGCCTTGAATTTTTGTCCAATTTGCTTTTGGAGAGAATTCAACTCTTTGTTCAACGCATCTAATTCAAATCTAATCTTTGTCCAGTTCTTGTAATCGGCAATAATTTCATCAACGAGCTCAACGGAGTCTCCTCTTTTCTTTTGCGATTCCTTAATCTTATCAGGTTCACCACCTTTTTCCACGAGGAATGAGTTGATATCTAACATTGTGTCTGTTGAGTTTTTGACTTATTTTATGGTTAGTTCTTTCAAAATACGTCCGTTCTTCAACAGAAAAAAATTTAAAACCACGTCACACTATATACACTCCTAATATAAACTAGATAAATTTCATTATTTCTTGCTCAATATCTATGAAGCACTCATATTAAGAACATTTACTCAAAGAAGGGAATAACCAATGGATAATATGATATGATATGCAATCTTTATTATTGGATAGGTCTATTAAAAAAATAAGTCCGTTAGAATTTGCAACTACCATATCAGAGTCGTTTTACACTAGTCTTCATCAAACAGCACGGACCGATGTATTTCCAAGCAATTGTCACGCTAATGCGGCAGTGAATAGTCTATCATTAGAGACCAATGACTATCAGTACATGTTGAGTTCATGTGCGGATTCTTCAATCAAACTATGGGACTTGAAGTCGCAGGATACCCAAGAGTCAGCAGTGACGATACCACCGTACGAAGCCGAACAGTACGACAATGTCGACTATGACTACCCAGTATCGACATTCTCCAACGTAGCTACCATCCCAAGGAAAACGGCGCATAAATTTGGAGTTTCATGTATTCAATGGTGGCCCTTCGATACCGGCATGTTTGTGTCAAGCTCATTCGACCATACCGTCAAGATATGGGACACGAATGCACTCATGCCCGTCCATACCTTCAATTTGGATAACCGGGTGTATTCTTTTGATATTTGTGGACATAGCACCAACGATGTTACTGCAAGTGCCTTGGTGGCGGTGGCCAGTGACCAGCCGTTCTTGCGTTTGCTTGACTTGCGGGCCTCGTCAAGTGCCCATACGCTACACGGTCATAAAGGGAAAACACTATGTGTCAAATGGCACCCCCAAGATCCGAATTTGTTGGCTTCGGGTGGCTTTGATGGCGAAGTGAAAGTATGGGACATCCGAAGAAGTAGAAGTTGCTTGTGTCGACTCGACATGCTAAGAACAAACACGGCCGACCTGTCTCAGTCACTTCATAATCTTACTACCGCATCTGTGAAGGCTCACCTGGGCCCAGTGAATGGTCTAGTATGGGATCAATTGGGCCACACCCTTTTCACTGCCGGCAATGACGATAAGGTCCGCGTATGGGACATGTTATCTTCTCTCGCCCCTCCTGTCAACAAACTAATTAACTTCGGACCTCTCACTAGAAACAAGTACCCCCAAACCATACCACTTATGTTGAGTCCCAAGCAAGAGTCCGAGCTTCTGTATCTCTTGTTCCCATCCGATAATGGTGACATCTTCATATTCAGAACTGTCGATGGCAAAATGGTTACCAGGCTCACGAGAAAGGGAACCAAGAACTCCGGAAGAACATCTTCTATAGTGAATGCCCATCCATTTTCCTCTACATACTACTGTGGAACCATGGACGGTGAAATCATCAGTTGGTCACCAAAATGGGAAAACCCAATAGTGGAAAATATAATTGATACAACCATTCCTTACAAGCTGTCTACAGTATCGGAGGCGAAGTTGCGGGACCTACAGGAAGCCCGTTCAATGCTAGAAAATGATCCATATTTTAAATAGTATCCTACTGTGTAATACTATGTATCCACGTGAAAAATTGATGTAGCGCGTAGCTCAGGTTAAAAAAAATTTAGAAACAACAGGTGAAGTATTAATTAATACTTTATTCGATAAGCCCATAAGCAGGTAATAGCAATCAAATGATGGCGAAATTGAAATTAAAAGTCGTTCTCGTCCCATCGATATATGCTGATGTACCGTCTTCGAAATTGGAATCTAGTCAGAGCAGGAGATTTTTACATCTAACCGACCTCGATTCGGATTTGTGCAGGGTGTGTAATGAACTTGCTAAGCGTTATGTTAAATTATATCCAGAGGATACAGACTTGAATATCATTAGTTTGCAAGATGATGATAGATGTGATCTTGACCCAGATTTTCTTGTGAGTGATGTGTTTGCGACTGGGGATATTTTACGGGTTATCATCGGTAATAATTTGTTACCTATAAACTATAATACCAGTACAATGGCACTGGTGAATTCGAGCCACGAATTCACGCCCCATGTGATGAGGTTGGTTGACTTGAACAAGGAAACACAAAGTACGCCAATCCTAAGACCTGCTCCTGTACTCACTCAAGACACTAGTTTTCCGCCTAGCAGTCGTAAACGGACGCAAGATTTTTTTGAAAAGACGGACTCGCACATCCCTTCTAAGGTGAGTCGTAAAACCATATGGTCGTCCAGGAATAATTCAATCGTAGATGCTACTTCGCCTTCAATTGCTCAGAATTTGAAGCTCTCGGGGAAGAAAGAACAACCTTCGACAGTCGTTGAATCACAATTGCAAAATCAAAACCTGGACATAGAGGAAACCCATGATACAAGCCATATTTCGTTGCCTCCTCCGCAGAATGGAAATGACCGCTTGATTCCTCAGAAGAGACAAGATGTTCCAAAGCCCAACGAGGAGGCGTTACCAGGTAAGAAACGAATTACATCTGGTATGTTAAATATTCCCCCTCATGCCCAATTAGAGAAACAGGAAATCGAGAGTGCAAATTTAAAATCGGCAAATGCTAATGTGGAGAAAGGTGGTTTATCTTCCGACGAGATGGAATCACATTCAGATATGGATACGCACGAAGATCAGACAGTAAAGCAAAGCACAAATAGTGAAATTACCAAAGAAAACTTACAAACAGTACAACCTAAACAAACAGATGTGAAAGACAATAAGCCTGATTCTGAGGAAATAGAAGATACCCTTACAAAGGCTGAAATTATCAGTTTGTTTAAAAATGGAATGAAGATCCCAGCACGGTTGCAAAACAGACTACACCATAAAATAAGTAATTATGAATCAAAATCTCTTAAAGAGAGAAATTTGTCAGCTTTAATGAAAAGTCTTGAAATTGATATGGTAAATTCCCCAAATCCAACGTCTTCTGTTGAGGAGAAGAGGGCAACGAGAGCCACAGCTAAAAAGGCACAACGCAAAATGTCAAATAAAAGTAGCCAAGGAAAAAAGATTGAAGCCCCAACTATCAAGACTGATTTACAAGATATGCCACTATCGAAATTACCAGTACCTAAATCATTGGCCAAGCCATCGGAGCACAAGCTGGACTCTGAGGCATTAAATATGATAGATTCTGAAAAAGGAAAGAAGGATGAAATAATTAGCGAAACTGATAATGGTAAGCTTGCCGAAGGGAACGATGTTAAAACGGATATGAAACCAGATTTGCAAAAGGAGAAGGTTAATTCTACAGAATTAGAATTTGAATCTACGCAGCTTTCATTGGGATCGTTTAAAGCACCTTTTAAAGATATCACGGGAACTTCTAAATTAGGTACATTGTTTGAAAAGATGAAGCAATTTGATAATAAATTAAATTCGCTTAAAAAGCCGGGTAGTTCTAAGTCAACACCTATTGCACTGCCTGATGTCAACGAGAAATCTGAATCGACAAAAACAAAGAATACTACGAAATCCACAGTTACTCCGACCAAAAAGGAATCAAATAATCAAGTAAAGTCGAACGATAATGATGTAAAAACTTTGGAATCGGCAAAGACGAAGAATGTTACTAAACCCACAGTTACTCCAACCAAAAAGGAATCAAACAATCAAGTAAAGTCAAACACTAATGATGCAAAAACTTTGGAATCGGCAAAGACGAAGAATGTTGTTAAACCTATAGTTACTCAGACTAGAAAGGAATCAAATAATCAAGTAATGGCAAATGATAGTAGTGCAAGAAGTTTAGAATTCAAAATTAATTCATTAAAACAAGAACACGATTTTCGTAAGTCATTAAATAACGGCACGAAGCCTAGTAATATTGTTGAAGATATATTCTTAACATCAAACGGTTCCACTCGATTTAAGGCGTCTCCTCATGGTGCTAGGCCATCTGTTCAATCATCTAATGCATCTACTCCAAAGGCCTCTGTCGCATCAACGAATTCTTCAGCTAAGATTCCTACAGATTCTGCTCAAACTAGACCTTACGCTCAACTACCTAATGCATCTAATCTAAAGGCCCCTATTCCATCAACGAATTCCCCTGCTAAGCTTTCTACAGGTTCTGCTCAATCCCCCAAGGCATCTACTACTAAATATTCCATCCCTAATTCAGCTTCTGCTCAACCACATCACACGTCAAAACAGGTCCCTAAAGATTCTATTCAACATAATAGTATCCCTAACCATCCCCTCGTAATTGCTAAACCATCTCATAACAATGGTAATGCAAATGATCTGAAGATTATCAGGCATCCTATGCCAAGTTCCTACAATTATAATGGTGTTGATATTTCCAATCTTAAAGCGATGACTAACCATTTTGATAAAATAGGTATGAGACCAAATAAAATCTCTCCACCACAAAACAATCCCCCACCGGTCGATATTACAGTAGCTGCTATGTTCAACAAGCGACCTGATGCAAATCACACGAAAAATATTAATATCACAAATCCTGATCAAGCTCAAACTTTGGGGTCTAAACAGATTCCATTAGTTAAACAAAACTCTAACAGCGAGGAGAAAAAGAACGATAAAGCAATTGATGAGTCAAAGAAAAGAAGGCATGCTAGAGAAAACTCTTCCCCGGAATCGCTGGCTTCATCCTCCGAGTCCTCTGATTCGTCTGATGAAAGCTCAGATTCTGATAACGAAGGCTCAGACGTTGAAAATGGACATAGTGAGAACAAACGCCCACGTCTTGCGGCAGCAGTTCCATCTTCAGCGAATTCCAAACCACGTAACCCTATACAGATTCAAAAACAATTTTCCACTTCATCGGCTCCAAGGAATAGTACCACAAAAGAAAATCACCGGTTTTCAAAGCCTTCGACAACTCTACTAGATTTGAATGTCTCATCCCTAGAACCTCGTGCCAAGGCATCGGAATTGTCCTCACAAAAGAATAATAAAACGAAATCAGAACTGAAGTTTCAAGATAAGAGTAATATTAAAAAGCCAATATTGACTTCATTAAGTGATTTGGCAATGCGAGGTGTTCCAGACGTTGAATCAAGTTCTAAGGAAAGCAATTCCAAGAACTACAGTAATATTAAGAAGAATGATAATAGTTCAAGCGATGAAAGTTCTAGTGAATCATCATCTTCGTCTTCAGATAGCGAATCTGAAGACAGCGATCGCGATACTTCAGGAAAGTTTATTGATATTAAGCAATTGAATAGAAATAAAACAAGAAAGAGCAAAGATGGATTTTCGGCTTTAATGAAAGATGCCAAAAAGTTTTAAAGTAAGATTTTTTGCTAGCCTAATTTATATATGACTCAATCTCTAAATCATTATATTTATCATTTATATAAACTTCTTCCTATGACATCTGCACTCCATGCATTGTAATCGTATCTCTTTTGTGTCCCAGGTATTTTATGAACATCTGATATCAGAAATAAAACATTTTCATATATTTCTGTTATCCATTTTTGAGCTACGTCAGGTTGCTCTAAAAATAAAGCACCTACGTACTGCTCAAAATAATCAGCTATGAACTCTTGCTCGTACCTCTTAGCCTCAACATCATTGCAATTTGGATTGGAATTTCGCCACTGACTTAAATGTGGCACATATGACTTTCTTAAAAGTTTGAATACAAGAGGATCAGCAAGGCCGTGATGCAAATTATATGCCAAAGCTATTTCCGACAAAAGTGTATTTGTAGACAATATAGTACGCAATAGATTATAAGATTTTCTTCCAAAATGATAAGAAGTATCACCGTTTGGAATTCCTCGATACTTGTATAAAAGATTTGAAGATTCACGAGCCAAATAGAAGTCCCCCAAACCATCTAAGAACGATAAGTCATATTTAATTATATTATATGCCTTTCGATCTAGATTAATCTTGCGGCGCTTCACCTCCTTTGAGAATTCATGGTTAGGTTGTAATAGTCCACGGTACAACTCTTTATGCATAAGACACTTTGCAAGGAGTTCTTTATTATGAATTCTTGGGAGGGGTGGCAAATCAATTCTGTAATCCTTTGTTTCAAACATAGTGATGTACTTTGGAGAATTTTCGTATAGTATTTTGTGGTTAATTGGAACTTTTTGATAATACTCTCTAACCATCTCAAGGACTTTGGAATTGCTGAAATCCTCTTGATTTACATCATCAAAGATTCTATTCTTACTAGAACTAGTGTAAATATTGACGATCTTGTCTGTTAAATCTTCAATTTTATAATCAGATTGTGATACAATCATATATCCAACAGCTATAAAGAACCACCGAAATTCTGATATACTATGGCGATTGTAGATCTTAGATTCTTTGGCACTGCCATGGTCGAGATAATAGGTTGAATTAGATCCGAAATAAACCAAATTTCGTAGTTGTTGTGCTGTCCCACTATTCATATCATTTAGCTTCAACTCTCTTTTGATAAATGACGATAAGTCAAACACCACTGTCTTAATTATTCCTCCTCCCCCTACCGTCAATAAATGACTAAATTTTTGGTACAACTGTAACTTCACAATATCAAGTCCTAAAATGTACAAGTGATGTCTAATCCATGATGTACTTAACAAATCATCTAATTGACTAGGTATTAATAGATCTCCGTTTGTTTTGACGGTACGCTTACTCATGAGATAAGCTGTACCTATATTCCTCGAGTTTAGCTTCAGCATAACAAAACATCGGACACTCTTTCTTAGTATCATCATACTTTGTCCCTTTTCTGACGTTAATGTCCTTCTGATATGTTTAGGAGATAGTTAGCAATATAATTATATATGTTTGTTTCGTAAATAGATAAAACACGTTTAGATAATTTTGTGTGATTATTCTTATCGCAATATTGTATATTCATTATCGGGTGCAAAAATAGAAAGCGTTTCGGATATTAAGAGTATCAAGGAGCAACTAAAATTTGAGTTGGATACTTGTTCTATAACAACTTGAGAGTTAGCTTACAAACGGAAAAATCACGATATCTATAGAATGTTTATTTATCTATGTAGTTGTATTAAAATTATTGGTTGTCATAGTCGTCATTAGATTTATCTTCCTGTTTCTGATCTACGTTCCTAATTTCATTCTGAGTATCAGAACAGTCATTGTCTATGTTTTCTTTGCAGAACTTTCTCAACTGGATGAATTCCTCCTCTAAGTAGCTGTTTAGAATTTCTTCGCCTGTAACCAATTTGAAATTAGACAAGTAAAGGAATCCCATTTCAATTCTGAACAAATCCTCCTGGGAAACACCACCGATAGTGGCGAATGGTTTCTGCTTCTGGTACAAATCTTCCAAGTTCTTCGTCAGGCATCTGATCAGTGTTAGAATAAATCGATGAACATTGTAGTCTGTTAAAGGAACAATATCCAACAAAATGCATAATTTAAACATCAAGTAAGCGGAATGTATATATACCAGTACTGAGGTAGACGAAGAGTACGTCTTAATTCTAGTTAAAAACTGATCGATCGATAATGTGGGGACCTTCACCAAGTTAAATGATTTTAATAAGTGGTTATTCTGATTGTTTATTCTTTGTGCTTGGTGGTACAGTATTTCATCGCGAAGCCTTCTAGGGTTTTGCGACGTTATAGGTTCCAGGACTGGATCTATTGAATCGTTCTTCACCAACTCCTCTATAGGGATATATGGCGGCTCTGACGGCAATTCGTCCGTTGAGTCCGTCTTCACAAATTCTTTAAGTCTTGCACCATCGATTTCTCCCTCGTTAAAAAGCGAGTCCGGGGTTCTATCCTTTATAAACTCCAGAGATACTTCACTAAAGTTGTCCTGTAGCCTAGCAAATTTTAATGGTGGAGATGCCGGTGGTGTATCCGACCTTTCGGGAGGTGTAGATATCTTCTTCAGGATCTTCGAATACCCATTTGAATTCCCATTCTGTTCTGCAACAATATCGACATGGTGTTTCTCAAGTTGCTGCATCTTGAACTTTTGAAATAGTGTTTTATCAGACTGTAATCTAATAATGTCTTTCAAGCAGGTGCTAAAAATTGCTATGGCATGAAAGACATGCAATTTGTTAATGTCCTTTAATTTATGTTCGAGGTCAAAGACTAGCTCGTCGATATTTGCTTCCTCTAGCGACGACGGTTCATCAACAAACGTTTCCTGTGGTGGTTTCAACGGTATATCAATACTATCGTTAAAATGTGCCATAATGAATAAAATTTATAGCGTGCGACAAATACTCCCAATGGTGGTTTTTGTTATAATTTTTACTACCTTAATACCTTTTCAAATACAATATATAACCTTTTGGGACACTATATGGATGCTTTTATGAAGTAAATCTAAATTGTAGCCTTATATATTCGCTAAGAAGATGTTTACAGTCATTTATTTTGGAGAAGCGGATTCGCGATTTCGCGACATTTTAAGAACTGATTTTATTTATGTCTATAAAATTATATTACATACGTTTCCTCTTTCCAAAAGCTTCGCTATTACCTTCACTCGAACCTAATGAACGCTTCTTGCCTTCTTTTGCAAAATAATCCTTTTTACGTTCTTTCTCCTTTTCGGCCCTGAATTCTTGTTTCTTGGCCATGGTCTTCAATCTTTCCTTGAACTTGTCGTCCTTCTTGGCCTTCCTCTTTGTTTCCTTTTCTTTTCTAACGGTGGCGATCTTTTGCATCAAATCCCTAGCCTTCTTCTCTTCGCCTCCTAATACGACGGCTCTCTTAGACATGTAGGTCTTCTTTTTCTGAGGTTTCATTTCGTGGATTTGGGATTTGAAAGGTAATGCTGTCTTGACTGATTTAGGGACCCTCAAAGGATTGAATTTTCTTTCGGCTCTTTCGATCTTCTTGTATGCACTGTCGGCATTCATTGGCGTGGAGACACCTTGTTCTGCCCTAACTTGACCAGTTAGCCTCATACCTTGCCATTCCGAATGTTCACTCAACAATAACGAAGTCACTGGATTGTAGAACTTCTTCACCTTCACAGGATACCAAGTTTTCAAAAATATGGTGTCAGACATTAAGACCTTATCTTCGAAAGTCGCTCTGAAATGGCCCTCTGGTTTTGATAAGGCCCTCTTGATTTCACCTCTGATACCAGATACTGTCCTTATGGATGCTCCCTCAAATTTAGCAACTTCTAAAGAATTTGAAAACATGTCCTTAATAAATGCTGTGTTACGGAATATTTTGTATGGATGTCCAACCAATTTTAATTTCTTCACAATTTCTACTGATGAATTTAAGTCCTCAACAATACCTGTGGCTGCTATCCTAAATGAACCAGTGGTTGCAGAGTTAGAAACTAAATTGAAACCCACAAAGGTAGTATTAGGTGCCACCAATGGACCGTAAAATGATGCAAAACAGTATGCATGCTCTGGGGTATACTTAAGCATTCTATTACGTGTTCTGGAATCAGAAGTTGTGTAAATTGGCAAGGTTTGGAATCTTCTCCACCCTAAAGATAAGATTAATGGATCTTGAGTCTTCAAGATCTTCTTGTGCCAACGATGTCTTCTTATTCTGACATTCATTATACCGAATCTAGATTCAGTAGCTAATAACCCACCTAATACTATAGGATATTCTGGTTGGAAATTATCAACGAATTCACAAGGTATGTTGTTAAACACCAATTTAACATATGAACCCGCCTTATAACCTTCAATTCTAAGTCTACTAGCTTCATCCATTTCTTCGAATTCTGCTTTATTAATTTCTAACTGTTTAGCCATTTTATTCTTCTGAAATTCATACCAAGTATCTGCTTCAGTATCACCTTCTGGGTCATCGACTCCAAATTCACGGTCCTCTTCTTCCTCAAACTGTAACTTCAATTTTGCTTTATTAGCAGCATTCAATTTTCTTTTTTCTTCTGTTGTTAAGTTTTCGGTATCCTCTTCATCACTTTCTTCCGCATTTTCTTCATCTTCATCTATACCCAATTCGGCCTTTTCTTCCTCTGCGTCAAAGTCTGCAAACTCATCATTATCCTTGTTGCTTTTAATGTCACCTGTTTCTATTTCTCCAGACTCCAAATCTTCAAAATCTCCATAGACCTCTTCATCATTTTCATCTTCTTCACCTTCTTCTTCATTTCCTGCGTTTTCGTTAAGCTTTGGCGCAGCTAAGAATCGAGATTTCAATATTTGATATCCATTCTCATATTCTTCGTCATCATCTTGTTCATCTATTGTAGCTGAGTTGAACTTTTCTTTAAGCTCTTCAACTGGAGGATATGAAGGAATAAACTGGTCTAAATCCTTCGATGCATCTCTAATATCTTTCTTCTTAAAAAAATCTTCATCTTCATCTTCAATATTTTCTTCGATGCTTTCTTCATGGATATCTTCAGCTTTCCATCTCTTTATAACATCTGATGGATCTATATTCTCTAAATATAATAATTTATTAATATTCCATTTTCTTTGAGTAGAGCCTTTCAATCTAGAGGCTGCTGATTTGTAGTCGCTAGGGCCTTCTTCATCAGACGATAACGATGAATCTTCGACAAATTCTAATTCTTTTTCGTTGTACTTGTTATTATCAAAATCCAATTCAACAATTTTAGGTTCGCCAGATTCAGAATCATAACCTTGTTCTTCATCATCAGATAGACTATTATCAAATTCGTTATCTTCTTCTAACGGTTTACCGTAAGTACGAGCCCTTCTCATTGTTACCCTACCAGTATTGTTCTTGGTTTCTTCATCATCGGAATCTGACAACAGAAGGTTATCAGATTCGACTTCATCATCCTCGTTATGATTCAATTCTTTGGATGAGGAAAATAACTTTAATCCTGGGCCATCTTCGAATCTTTCTTTCATCGTTTTTTGAACATCCTGTAAATCAGTGACTAATTTTTCACCTTCACCTTTCTCTTCACCCTTTACGAAGTTAACGTTATCACCCATATCAATATAGACAGCATCTTTATCAACTAGAACCCCGCCGACATCAGACATTGGTGCGTAGATTATCTTCTGCTTATCTTCTAATCTCTTACGTCTTTTTGTAGTCTTAGCAACAACTTCACCAGCTTCTGCTGCTGCCTTGGCCTTTTCTCTTTCTATGTCATCTAACTTTTGTTCAAAATATGGCGTTGGACATGGATCGGGTAACTTTTCAACAGAATTAACATAATGATCACCAACACCTGCAATATGAATATGAGCATTTGAGGAGGGTAATGGTGTCCCATGCAAATAACCATAGATGGCAACTTTTCTATCACATTTAGGATTTTCAGCAATCTCTTGTGGATGTGTCAAGTCTGTAACTCTGTCTGCCAATAAATAAGGATGTTCGTTCCTCCATTTCAAGGGCCTAAATTTCATCACTGATATAAATCTACTCAAATTAAGAATCTCTCTATCTGGATAACGACCATTGATAACCCCCGACAAATAGAATAATTTCGCACCTTGATAGACCTCTGTCCAGAAACGATGCTTCAATCTTTTCTTCGACGTTCTTAATGTAGATTGCGATTTGAATAGATCGAGATGTGTTGCAACTCCGAGAACCCTTGGCATACCATGATGTTGAGCCACGTTCAAGAACTCCATTGTTTCCATCTCTAAACCGAAGTTTCCATCTACTAAAAGTAACACTAAATCAGCAATTTTGGCAGCATCAACCATAGAATTCAAGTCGTTACTCACTTCAATAAACGTCAATCTTCTCCTTTTACCACTCACCACTGTGATAGGACCTTTTATTTCTGTTAAGGATGTCTTCGCGAGCCTCCTTATTAATGATTTAATCAATGTCGACTTACCGGTACCTGGTGGCCCAACGACTGCTACAATGATTGGTGGTGGATCATCATCTGGCGTCCTGTCCACCATTGGAACATGCAATTTCTTCTCATTGACATCTTGGGTTCTCTTTGCCATTCTCTCTAACTTCCTAGGAGCATTCACTGCGAATGCTTTCTTATTTTGTCCATGCTGGTGCAACTTCTGCTTAGCAGTAGTTTTTCTAGTCCCACCTCGATGGGTTTTATTTGACTGTTGTGTACTATCCATAATAATAGTTATGTTCCTTTATGCAAATAAAGGATAGTGTGACAATCAGGACCTATATATATACAAACTTAAGCGATTAGAAGGAATACAACAATCAACTATATGTTTGGTCCTCATCTCTAAGATGCTGCTCTAAGAAAAAAATTTTGATGGGCCCCCGGTGGTCATGTGATTTTATGTCGGAAGTATAAAGTCCAATTGCCGCAAAATCAAAAACTATCAACAACCTTTCATCATTCTATAAGGCTTTTCATCGGTATGGTAAATCAATGTACAGATTCTTATTAGTATTCACAATATCATTTCTATTGGTTCATGGGACGTGGTATTTTAAAGAGGCTAAGGTTTGCAACCCCAAACAAAATGGCCTTTTTCCCTTTACTGGATTCAAAATCTATCGGCTGTATAGACTAGAAGGATACGTTCCAACGTCAATACATTATCTATCTATAACTCATTGTAATCATGGAAAAGCGGATTATGAAAAAGAAATTGAAACTAAGTCAAGTATAGATATTGATTGGGAAAAGCCATTTTGTATGTTGAAGCCCGAAATTGGAACAAGATTACATCCTAAACCACAAGATAAAGTCTATAACCTAGTACAGGATAAGGAGAAGCTTGATAATTACAAATATATGAAGGAAAATCAAAACACTTTGAGTAATTCTTCGGGTGCCGAGACTGCCAACGTAAGTCAACCGCGTACTCTGGAATCCTCCAGTGATTTGAAAACATTTAAATCCAAAATGATAGATAAAGGTAAAAACCTTAACGGCTTATTGAGAATGGGAATAGACATTCATCTTGAAAAGTTTTTAAGTAGAAAGCATTTTCAATACACTAGTAAAAAGACAATAGACCATGTTGAAGATATCAGGAATTCAGACCCCCGTTCATCTTTGGAATGGGAATCCAGAAACTTGGCCTGCTACAAAATGGCAAGAAGAAAGAAATATGCAAAGAGAAACATCCTCTTTTACGTTCCCTATACATTTGTAGGAGGCTTATTTGAATGTCCGATACCACAGGATAAAAAGAAGGAAATCTTTCAACGCTTTAGCACAGGAGATTTTTTACAAAATTTTGAGTTTAGATGTGATAACTCAATAGCCAAACCAATTCTGCCATTGATTGCGGAAGATAGTACTAAGCAATGGATTGAGACAAAGATAAATTTGCTAAATCCAAAATTGATCCAAAGAATTCCTTATTTGACAACTGCAAACCCACTAGATTTACGCTTTTCAGCTAGTAATACACCCGAAATGTTTCAGGATACTTGGGCAAGCAAAATAGATGTGAATGAGGATTATTTGTATACAGATGTTGATTTGAGCTTAATATCCCAAGGTTTGGCACTATCGACTGACTATCTACATAAAATGTTTAGACCAATGGATTTATCTATGGTTTTCAACGAGTTAGCAAACCTTATTCCTACCTCGAATATAATTGAATCACGGTTTGCCGTTAGAGAGTCAGTAATAGAAAAATTTAAAAAATTAGGCTTGGATCAAAAGCAAAATTTGATGCTATCTATGGCTAATAATAGGGTTGCAATACGTCACTTACGCAAACTACAAAATATTTGGGATAATTTAATTTAATTAGATTCATTATATTCACTGGGTAATTATATATAGAAAATTAATATTTGTACAACACGTTTTGTGGATCATATTGATAAAAAGACAATATAAGTAGTATACAATATGCTTGTCTAAACGTCAATTAAACAATGTTTTTAGCATTTGTTGGTTGGTTATTCGAATTAAAAGACATCCCACCGGTAGAGAAGTTGGAATCATTCCTACTATGTTGATTGAGGGGGATTTGATCTCGTGGAAATGAAGCAGGTTTTGTATTTATAACGTCTTTCTCTTCGTCTTTGTAATTTGTATCCTCATCGTTCATCATGGTATCGCTTATTCTTGTAACATTCTTGTTGTTTTTTGACGCTTCATTGGGAGCGACAGCATGTGAATTTTTATTGCCTTTAAGTGACAAGCCTCTTGTAATCCTATCCTTCAATTTAGCTCCCAAACCCTGTTGGTTGTTTGAAGCATCTGATGCATTTTCGGTGCTGGTATTAAATTCAGAATTGAATTTTTCTTGATCAATAGAAGGCGTCAAACAATCGTTCTTTTCAGCTTCATTTGAGCCAGGCATATTATTCAATTTGTACATTTGCGATTCCCAATCATTGGAATGATCCTGGGCAGCAACTCCCAAGGCCAATAACTCGTTAGTATTCTTATTATTTTCACCATTACCAAATGATTTATGCTTAACCGAACTCATTCTTTGGAATGATGTTCTGTCATCCTTTGCTGGCGCAAATCTGGCATCAGGATTCTTTGAAATTAAAACGAATGCAATAAAACCAATAATCATGATTAATAAGAAAAAAGAAAATGCTGCATTCAAAATGAAAAATACCCATCCCATGATGGATGAAACTTGGGCCGGTTGACCAAATAAATCAGAGAAGAACAAAAATAAGAACGAATTAATTGTTGTCACAATAGCCATGAGGTAATTAATAATGTTCGTTGGTTTGTTCAAGTAAGGCTTTTGGATAAACAAGAAGATAGTATACGCCAAATCCAAAATAAATAACACCAAAACTGAAGCCTTACCTGAACCTTGGCATAGTCCAATAAAGATAGCTTTAATTAAATTATAACCGATTAAGACAACGCAAAACCAGTATTTTTCAGCATTAAACATAGTATAACAAAATCCATACTTGTTTAACACCTTTGAATCTCCATATAATAAAGCAGCTGGGTTATTAAATCTCGCAATTGATTGCTTTCCGATTTGCAAAACCCTCCAAAGAGAATATCCAACAACTCCCAATACCAAGATCAACATTAGTACTGCAAGAATGATAACTGCAGGAGAGTCATTTTGGGTAAATTCATATAACGACAAAATAACCAATTGGATGAAACCAATGTAGAGATATCTCAACAATGAACCCTTCAAAATAAGACGGAATGACGTTCTAAAGTGACTCAATCTATTTGGATTTATCTTCTTGAACCTGATCAACAAATCAAGAATCTGTTTAGTAATGACAAGGACAAGAATTAGGAAATATCCAAAGATGACAAAAAAAGTAAATCCAGTCACCACGATTGATGTAGGCTCAATATGCGAATTATAACCCATTCTTTTTATTCCCCTTAAAACAATTAAGTTTGTATTAGAAGTAAGTGAAAAATCTAAAGCTCTTTTGGCCACTTTCACAACCTTATTATCGTTGAGGACATATTCATGCAAATTCCTCAAATGATTAACTGCTCTTTGCACCAAAATTTGCTTGGTTGTACCTTTGAAATATAATGTTGGCTGACCACCAGTACTTTGAACATACCATCTGAAAATATCTTGCATAAACTGAACACGAATCAACCCCATTGACCATGCAAGATTTTCTGACCACGCAGATGCAATAGGGGGGACTCTTTCAACGTGTTGCATACAAACAACCACTACTGATTGGAAATATAAAAATAAAGACACCGAATTTGCAGATATGTGGGTAGCTGCAGTAGAGTTACCAAACGTAGATAACACAGCTGCGATCAACAAACCTAAGCCGGCAACGACCGCTGTTGCCCATTTTGCACCTGTTTGAGAAATGGTCTTACCGTTGGTAAAATTCGATTGCAAGCACGAAAGCTGCTTTCCTGTTTTCTTGTCCTTGACAATAACCTTAGCAACGGCATCAATATCAGGAACATAATAGGCTATACTTGGAATTTCTTTCACATAGTCCTTGCTAATGTACTCAATACTTTCCACCTGCATCGATCCTGGGTAAATAGGACAGAACTGCTTCCAACCCAATGAACACATATCAATGTTTTTTTCAATGATCAAAAATCCATATGCATACACCTGGACAAACGCCTCTACCTTCCCGTTAATCTCAGTCGTTAAATCAACACTGTACTTCAATGATCTATTGTCCGGATTGAACGTAACATTGAAGTAGGTTGGTGAAATCTGCGAATTGTCCATGCATGTCACCAACGACGTAGCCGAAAGCGATCTCTTTCCCATCACCACCGCCATTTGGAGAAACCACACCAAAATGAATGCTCTCGGAATCAACATGTTGTGTTCTCTGTGTTCCTTGCTAAACGTACTAAATTATAGCACTAAAAATTCCTTCTTATGTATGGTCCAAATATATACGACCGCTTCTGATCCGAATTTTTCAGCACAATAAATAGATTTTATTCCGACAAGAGTTGGTCCTTAACAACTACTAAACTTTGAACAGAAGTATATCCCTTGAATTTGTATATTATACAATATACTATTAGCAATAGTTTGAAATAGTCTTGCTTGTTTTTCTGCTTATTTTTAGCTAATCGATCAAATCAATAAGGATTAGTTATTTTCTTTTAAAATTTCCGTGGTTACGAGAAATGCGATATCCTTAAAGGGGCGGAACTTTTACAATAGCGCGTTTGGTATAATGAGCCTGATTCCAAGCTACGATTAGTTGATAATAGATGGGTAAAGGCTGTTAACACTGTAGTTATATAGGGTAGCATATTAAACAATAGTACTGTAGTTTAAGACTTCAAAATGAGGTTTCGGGTTATAGTAAGGCATATATTTGACAGGCTTAAGCACGGCAACAATACCGAGGGAGCGTCGGGGAGATAAAGGAAAGAAGAAGGTAAATGAGAGAAATTTAGATTAGTCGCAATCCTAGAGCATGTGGTGCCGAAATGTCACTTGGTAAACTATTTACAATAGAAGAGATACCCATAGCGACAGAAATATATCAAAAGAAGGATTTAAAAGGGTGAAAATTTATACAAAAAGCATGTACTAACATCTAAATACAAAATAAATTTTAATATAGAATAAACTAATTAGAAAGACAAGATTACAAATGATATTCGACCATTCTTGCCTGTTCGACTTTTACTAATAATGCGTCTCCCCAAACGGCCCTGATAACATCCCAGAATTCGCGTGCATAATGGATAGTGATTCCATACTTATCGAGCCAGAATTTTTCAGGGTCACTTCTCTTGAAATTGTACTTATTCTCATTATCGACCAATAACTCGTTCATTTGACTGAAGTCATTGGTGATCTTGCAGTACTCTTCGATCAAGTCCTTACGGTTTTCCCTGGGGACGATGACACGCTTGATACCGTTCAAGTGGGCACCCAACAACTTTTCTTTGATACCGCCGATAGGCAAAACTAACCCACGTAATGTGATCTCACCAGTCATTGCAAGGTCAAGTGGGACTGGTTTTTCAATAATAAGCGACAAGAACAGCAAGGCCATGGTGATACCGGCCGATGGACCATCTTTTTGAATTGATCCCAGAGGAACGTGCAAGTGGATTTCCAAGTTATTGACCTTTTCCATGAGGTTTTCGCTAACTCCCATGTCAATCAAATTCAACAAGTCCTTGTAAATTATCAGCTTGATAAATGTCAAGCCAATTTTAGCACTTTCCATCAAAACTTCACCTAATCTACCGGTCATATTCAATGATGCAGATCCTGATTTACCTTCATGATTGAATCCAATACTTTCAAATACTAATACTGAGCCCGACCCATCGCTATTATATGACAAACCGTTAACCACTCCGTATTTGGATGATTCAATAGGAGATTCAAAGAGTTCAGTGGATAAATTGCCGTATGGTAATCCCAAGTATTTGGGTAAATCTTCGGCTTCGACAACACGGCTGTACTCGCGTAACTTATTCAAGCTTTCGGAATATTCAACTGCCTTGTATCTGCAAATGCTTCCAAGTCTTCTTTCGAAATTTCTAACACCGGCTTCTCTAGTATAATCAAGAATAATTTTCTTCATAACTGCCTTGTTTATTTCTATCAAATCATCCGATGGAATACCATTTCTTTTAATTTGTCTTGGTAAAAGATATCTTTCGCCAATAATCAATTTCTCGTCGTAATCGTAGGCCCCAACTTCGATCATTTCTAACCTATCCAATAATGGTCTTGATAAGTTGTATGCTTCATTTGCAGTACAAATAAAAATAACCTGGGATAAATCAACTGGGAAACCTAAATAATGATCAATGAATGATGTGTTTTGTTCAGGGTCCAATACTTCCAATAACGCAGCAGATGGATCTCCGTTAAATTTATTAACACCGTTGTTGCCTCCAATAATTTTATCAATTTCATCCAATAATATAACTGGATTCATTGATCTAGATTTTCTTAATGATTGTATAATGACACCTGGCATAGCTCCGACATAAGTTCTTCTATGTCCTCTAATCTCAGATTCATCTTTAATACCTCCCAATGAAACTCTCTGGAAATTACGTCCTAACGATTTTGCAATAGACTTTGCTAATGATGTTTTACCAGTACCTGGAGGACCAACTAACATGATAATAGGTGACTTGTTGTTTTTCGAAACCATAATTGACTTATTTATCGATTTCTTTTCAACTGTTGTTAAAGATTTGGATTTTTTATTCTTGCTTCTTGCCGTCTCATGTGCAATTGAAGTTTCATCATTATTGGCAATGACAATTGAGTTTTCGTCTTTTAGCTTTTCATCTTTAGATTTTGTTAAAGACTTATTATCCTTATTCTTAATATTATTGCTATTCTTGATATTTGACGGAGGTTCAATCTTTTTGGCATTTTGAGCTTTTTCTGATTCTACCTTCTCGTATTCTTTTTCCGCATTAATACCTAACAATTTTAAAACAACCAAATATTGAATCAATCTTCTCTTCACATGCTCTAAGCCATAATGATCATCATCTAATTGCCTTTTGGCAAATTCCAAATCAATATCTTTGTTGGTAGCAAATTTTGTAACATATCTGTCCCAAGGAATATCAGCAACGATTTCTAAATAATTACGGATAACGTGGAAGTCAGAATTCCCAGGTGGAGATGACTTAATTCTTTTAAAATCTTTTGTAATTAATCTCTTAGTATCATTCGATAATGTTGTGATCTTTGGTAATTTATTCTTGATAAAATTGGTAATTGCCCTGAGTTCATCATCTTCATCGATATCATCTTCAAAGTCGTCATCATTCTCATTCTCATTCTCATCTTCATTATTGGCTGCTTTAGCTGGCTTGTTGCCCCGACGTACTAATTGCCTGTTCTGGTTTTGTTGTTGATTTGAATTATTAATATTCTTACCATTCTTATTAGTCATTCCCTCTAAAATTAGCCTGATAGACTTTAACTGACTAGCTACGACATTAGCTTTTTGAATATTAGTTGCTTCCTTATAAAACCAGTGATTTACGAATTCATTATTCTCCTTCAAATTCTTGAAGATTTGAATCATGGCATTCACCATAGAATTAATTTCAACAACTCTGTCGCCAGCATTAAACTTATTCAACAAATTCAACTTCTCATGGTTAGGGAATGGCACAATAGCGCAGGTTAAATCAATCAACCTTAAAAATGTCTTGTTATCGATCTTTGCACTAGAGGATGAGGTGAATGTTCCAAATAACTTCTGCAAACTAATATAAGCTTTCGTAAAATCCTTTGAACCAGCCAAATGAATATAAAGCGCATTAGCTAACGGATTCAAAGTCAACAAGTCACCCTTCTTGTCCACATCATTGTTGGTCCTTGGTTTTTTTGCTAAGTTATTAGAAATTGCCAAAGCTTGACGATAATCAACAATAAAACCATCAATAGACTTGAACAAAGTAGATACGTTAGAATTCAACGTGTCATATTCTTTCGCAACATCATTAATATCTGCATTCCAATCGATATCAAGTAAAGTCTCATTTGGTTTATCTTGCTTAGAATCTTCATGTCTATACCCTCTCGTTAACGCCTGCAAGGTCAATTTGATATTGGTAGTATCATCAACCATGCCCACAACACGGGCGATTGTGACAATATTTCCATAAGAGCCCTCTGATGACCTTTCTGGTTCTTTTATCTTGCTTAGATTGGGTTTGATAGCCAAGACCAACCAGTCAAACTCACTCTGAGGAGCTATTTCACTTGTTTCCGAACTGCCATTCTTACTTTTAAACTGTTGTTCTATTTGGTAAAATTGCTTGATGCCATCTACAGCATCAGCCGAAATTGGACTTGGGACATAATTAGTATCACTTGGGTTGCTTTCTTCTTTATTATCAAACTCGTACTCGTTAAGTAAGTTGGTAATCAAAGAAACATTTGAAACTTGGTTTTTAAACCTAGATAACAACGTAGCTGCCTTAAACCTAGAAAATGTGACGTTATAAATTATCCCCGGTAATAAAACTAAATTAGAATCTAATTTATAAGTTGGTAAAACAACTTGCTGCTTAAAGTCTGCATTTCTTTGTTGATTATTCTTATATTTCACCATGATGATTATATACTAGTTGAACTTTTAAAAAATGTCCTTTAATCAAATTAATCTTGCCACCCACCTTAAATAATTTGGCCATATGATTTCCTGAGGCTAATTTGTGGAGAGATCTGGTGATAAAAAAGAAGCCGAGGAACAAATTTATTATAGTTCGATACCAATATAATTAAAGAATATCATAATTTTGACGTATTATATAACATCACGAAGGAGTCTGTTCTATGTATTGCAAATATACATTTGTAGGTGTATATGTGTCTATATATAAACTTTTGAATAGTGTTAAAAGTAGCCATCATGTAAATATAGAAATATTTCCTAAAGATTGCAAAATATGTTATGCTGCGTTTTCTTGTTTATATATATAGAGATATTTTCCGTTTGGTGGATCATTCTAACAGCTAACATATTGGAAAGCTCAGATATAAGTGAGACAAAGATGAGCCGAAACATTTTCTTTTTAAATGAAATACAAGAGCTATTAGGCTCTGGTGCTGTTAAACCTGTGAACGTGGTGAGGATAAACAACACAGACGGTCCATCACACACGCCATGTTCTTTATTTGAAATAAATGAAAAGGAATGTATACCTCTCAAATATGCTGATTCCAGTGCTTTGTCGGACGATATAAGTTCTAGCTCAGGTTACTGCTCCATGGAATCATGTGGGACCCACCTATCACCATTTTGCTCTGGAAATATCAACAGACGGGTCGATAATAGAACGAGAACAGTGAAAGCAACAATACTATACAAGTTGCGATTGAAAGCTATATCAGAGAATATAAAGAAACTAAAGCCAAAACCCCGCGAGAAAGATGTTTTAGATTTGGATGAGAAATGGTATTCTGATGGCTCTAGTTTTAATAGTTGCCTTAATAAGAACAACCTCAAAACTTTTCTTCTGAGGCTTAAGCTTTAATATGTTTATAACTATATACTCGTGAATTTATCTATAATACATCCTTGAGGTTCACTTGCCCTGTACCTCTCTTTAATGGCTTTGGTTGGTTTTCACTCTGTTTCCAGCCAATCATAAAAATAACATTAAATGTAGCCGGTAAAGTAGTAGCGCCATCCTCGCCCGTTTCACCATGCAATGATTTGTAGATTTCATTAGCTGCTAACAATACATCTCTTGGAAGGTAATTGGACCTCGATAACACAGAATTTTGTTCTCCCATCAGTTGTAAATCTTTACAGACAGATACTATATCAGGGAATCCACCGACCACTATATCTTCTGCGTCGATGGTTAGCATGCTGAAGCCGGCTCTATTTAATAAGGATCCGATATCATTTAAGTGAACTAATGGCGAAACTCTTGGGGACATACCGCCCATTCTTTCTAATTCGGCTAATTGCAAAGAGGTTCTCAATTCGTATAAAGTATCACCACCAAATATTGTGCCCATGAATAAACCATCTGGTTTCAATACTTTATTTATGTTAGACAATGTCGCTGGTAAATCATTAATCCAATGTAATGATAAGTTAGATATAACCGCGTCATATTGGTCCGATTTCTGTAAGCATTCGTGGTCAAACGCTTCCTCGTCTCCAACATTACGAATAATCTTACCATCAAAAATTGAATTGAATGGCTCATTAATATCCCTATTAAGGATATCTTTAGATGAATCGAGCATAACGAGTTCATTTATTTTAGACCTTATTGTCTCCTTATCCTTGTTCAATTGCTTGCATATTTCAATATCACTAGAATCGCCTTGTTCGGGTATCTTTGACACCTCACATAAATTCTTGACGAAATTACCCAGATGTGATCCAAAATCCAACACCCGATCAAAGCTCCTTGTTATAAATGCCAACCGTTCTATTGTTCTAATGGCAACTTCGTCTCTTAGATATTCAACTTTGCGTGATTCTTTTGGGTTGAGACTTGGTGTCCTAGATCTTTGCATCAATTTTGCAGATCTATCAAAAACATTAAATTGTTGCTTCTGTTTAGCTGCATTTTCCGATGCTTTTGTCGCTAAGAGACGTTTATTGACTATCGTTTTAAGCATTGTCAATATGTTAGTATTAAAATTGAAAATTATCTCTGCGATGATTTCTACAAATCTTTTGTTTCTCACACAAATTAAAGATTAGTAAATTCTAACATCACAGTTAAATTCACTATTAAATATTGAAGCTTCAATGCTACGGAGTATTGCAAATGGATCTAGGTTCAGAGGAAGAATACGATCCTGTAGTATTAGCAGGTTACTATTTCAACGTTTTATAAATACGCTGGATAGTTACAATGCCAAAACAATTACTCCGCTAACAGTCGATGAATTCTTATCCAGCCAGCCAACACTTCGTTCCAATGATCAGAATATTCCTGATAAATCAATATCCATTGACCTATTTATTCGTCAGTTCAATTCTGGAACCAATATTAAGCAAATTGAAAATCACATCGAACAGGCAACTCAAATGAAAGACTTTAAAAAGGTTTGGGCAATTGCAAATCTTGCAAAAAAATTTAACATAATTCCATCCAAAAAAGTATATATACAGTTGTTACGGGTATGCTATTTGATTGGCAAATCTGAGACTTCAAGACTTGCAACAAGGTTGTATCTCGAGGTGATGGCGTTGGATAAGACTGAGCAGTCATTAACAAAAGATAACCATCAACAGCTTGCATTTTTTGTATTAGCATCATATCTGAATTGCCATGACTTTACAGAATTATTAACATTGAAAATGGTATGGGAGAACTATATAATTCAGCATGTCGATAAATCCATATTTGAGCTACTATATCATTCAGCATATGTTAATACTTTACTCAATACTAATCAAAACCAAATCGCCCTCGAGCATTTCGATAAGGTCTATGAGGAACTAACCAAGCTGAACGATCCAGATATATACTATCAATATGATGGTTATGAAATCCTCCTAGCATTACCTACCATTCGAATTCTTGATATCATGTCTTCGAATAACGAAACTCAAAGATTGCAGTATTGGCTTGAAATAATCAATAGTAAGCAGGAATCCGGGTTCAATGATGAAACCAAGAATTACAGAAGAATATTGGATGGAAATAAATGGTTAAAATATTTAAACACTGGTCTATCTAATAATAATTATGCCTTGGTCAAATGCATATATGATAATTACATTATGAAAGGCTTCAGCGAAGGTTTCTCTACTGAAGATGTCCTTTTTAAAACGGATCCGACATTGACTGGTTCAAATGCGGGCAATTTAATTATGAATTCTATTAATGATAAAACAATTTTCCAAATACTCCATACCTTTGCCATTAATGGAGATGTAAATCTGACGCTTTCATTTATTGAATCGCATTATATCCATAAGACAATGAAAGGTGAAAAGGCGTTGACGAAGGAACTATGTCTTAAGATTATTGAGGCATATTGTTATCACCCTGATTTACAAAGTAACTGGGATCAAGATGAAATACTGAGTACAAATATTAACACCGATGAAAGTATTTACCGAGTGCTAGATATATTGAGTGGATTTGTGGTAAGATTCGAGAAGAATGGCAATCCAATTAGTTATAGAGAAATTAGTGAGGCAATGTCTTCTAAATTTGTTAATTATAGAGTATATGATCCAAATGTTGAGAAAGAGAAGCAGAAAAGGTTTGACATTTCGGAAAAGATAAGAAACCCTGAAGATATAGAAAAACTTCCTGGATTACCTAGGAAATTATCAAATATCAACATTGAAAATTCAACACATGGCAATGTGTTTGCTAACCTAGAGATCTTATCTAAATTTATCACAGACCATTTAATTTACTTGCGAGATGAAAAGAAATATTCAAATTCAACTATTACATTGTTTATAAATTGTGTCTTGAATCATACCAATTTATATCAAAACTTTTCTGGGACAATAAGAGCGCTATCATCAATTCATAGATCAAATTCAAGAATGGTCAAAGAATGGTTAAATTCAGAGCTGTTTGATATTATATTGAATTCGTTGGCAAACTCTAATGCAGCTAAGATATCATCGTTACTCTTGTTTAAATACTTACAAGGGAGGACAAAAACTCATGATAATTATAGATGCTTCATTTCAGCCAGCTTGAGAGGTAATTTTTATCAAAGTTTACAATTTTTCCTCTATCATTATCTTAGTGATTATAAGGGTGTTATTGACCCTAAAATAAGACAGATGTTACAAGAATTACCAATTGATATCATACAAGCTGACCCTGGAACTCAACATCTAATTTCCTTTATAATGAATATTGATGATATACATCCCAGTCTCAGAAATAACGCTAATAACTTACTTAAACGAGAAGAAATTGACAACTTATGGAAATCTCAAAAACTTTGCCAGAAAATACCTAGTATTAATGACGAAGAAATCCAGGGATTCAGACGATTGTATAATCATTCTATCGATATGAGGGATTCTCGTTATTTAGAATACATTCTTGAAGTACCAATGGACGAAGAGAATATTTCTAAAACAAATTAATGTACATTATATTATGATATATGTGATATAGATAGATCTAATCTGCTAATACTGCTTCCTTCAATTCATCTGCATTGATATCAAATTTTTTAGCCTTGCGTCTGTTTAGGCTGCCATTCCATTTAGATTTTATGCTCTCTAAGACACTTTTATCAGCATCATCATTTTCGAAAAAGTCGGTATACTTCTTTCTTGGCTCTATTATAGAATCATTACCACCAAATGTATTATTAAATGTGGTTGAA
The DNA here is from genome assembly GCA_030583545.1 of Debaryomyces maramus. NCBI lineage: Eukaryota > Fungi > Ascomycota > Pichiomycetes > Serinales > Debaryomycetaceae > Debaryomyces > Debaryomyces maramus. The sequence goes on from JAJMIL010000003.1 coordinate 118,828, forward strand.
AAGCTATCGCTGTATGAAGAACCCAACATCGTCGAGTCAACGGCCATACGCATAATATTACCTGCATGGCATGCTAAGTGATCGTAGTCTGATGACTCTTCAACATTTTCATCTTCGTCGTCAGGTCTAATGAAAGCACCTGGATTAATCGATGCTTTGAGGGGCAAACTGAGGATCTCTGCTTTATTCATTTCCAAAGCCTTCGGTCTGGATGAGGGGTTGTTAGCGGCTTTCTTACCCGAAGCAGTCTGCGCTAGGTCTGCCACTGGAGTCGATTGGAGTAATTTCGTTGAATTTTTCTTGGATGAAGCAGATGAAGAAAAGAAAATGGTTTTGTTTGGTATAGGGGTCTTGTAAATAGAAGAAGATTGAGTAGGTGGGTTATTCTCTCCGTATCTATTTTCTTCTCTGGTATATCTAGGACGTTTGATTCCACGGGATGTGGAAGCAGGCATAGTATCATTACTACTTTTGGAAGATACTTCAGCATATTGCTCATTCCCGCGAGTAAATGGAAGTTCTAGTTTGTATGCACTAATAGCTCTCCTGCTTTCGACCAAGAGGTCATATAATGGATCGCTATTCTCAGGTTCTATAGTGGTGTTGTAATATTTGATGATAGGAGAATTGGAGTATTGAGGCTCCTTATTCCTAGGTTGTCCTTCAAGTTTTAAATTCTTATTGAGAAGAACATCTCTTGGTAAACTGCTTGCAAAATCTTTATCTGATTCATCAATATTAGGGAAGGTGTAGCCAAGCTCGACCGAAGGGTGAACACTAAATGCTACAGACATGTTAGTGGTTCCTTTAGAAGTAAAGTTCAATTTTCAATTCAAAAAACTTGACATATGGGGGAATATATAAAGATAAGATACTTTTCTTTTTTAGGTATTAAGGAATACTAAATAAATCTACTGTTCCCTCTTCTAGTATATTAATTGTTTTTGTTTACCTTTACCTAAATAGGGCACTTATGGGAATAGATATTTCGCACCCAAGATACTTCGAACGACATTTGAAAATGTCTCCCATTTTTCGACATCCACACACCTTTTCATCAACAGTATATTTCAGCTACAATGATTGGTTAGTTATCGTATATGTCTATACTTAGGTTGAATTAAATAATTATTATCTATATAGAGTTTGAACACATGTAAAAGCACAGCATTCCTTTTAATTTCAAACCTCGATCGCTAAATTGCTCTCAAGCTTGAATTCAACTATATATGTACATGAAAAAATGGTATAAATCGTAGTCTTTGACTAATACCTCAGCAATTTCCTAATTGCGGTATTCACAAAACTTTAAGCCGATGATAGCTTACTTTATGTAAGGGTACTCAGAATAACACTTGGCGTGGTTGTCAAGCGGTCGTATTTGAGTTATGCAGATATGAAAACATCAATCATTAATGTCCTAGTTGTGTGTGGTAGTCTGGTATATCCCAGGTGTATTTACATGTTAACTAAAGGAACATGAACATAACCGTGTTGGTCTTCCTAGTTAATATTAACAAGTCGAATCATTGGTTCTTTGGTGATTTTTCAGCCTCTCTAGCTCGCTTCTGCGTGATTCTTTCGTCGATCACAGAGTCGTTACCATGAACGGTATCTATAGGACATGGGAGGAAGGAATTAGCGCTTACCAACATTACGCATATAGCAAAGGTTGAACTAAATAATGAATTTGTCAACCTATTTCTCTGTGTGGCTCTAATTGTCGAAAACATTGAAGATAAACCTGTTCTTGACCTAGTATTCTATCGAAAATAGGGTGGATGTTCTTCACAATTGAAACTCAGCAATAATCCTATCGGAATCTAAAATATAGCTCGCTTCTCTTATAAATAAAGAGCGATGAAAACTCTAATTCAAGAGACTTGTTTTTTCCATCCATATTCGATCACGTGATTTAAACCATATTATCCAATCAGAGAGTCCGTGATGATACATTTCGACCAACAAGTCAATTAGCTGAGTCAGTGCTACAGTTTGGGTGCTAACCATATCAACCATCCTAGTCATAGTAAACTGGGTGATCGAACAGTAAGCTATGTCCTGATCTCTACATCGTTGATTAAAATTGTGTCACGTGATTTGAAAATCTGGTATTGTATGGATAACGAGAGAAACATATTGTTCAGTAACTTAATGAAGGCTTTAGTAGGAACTATTCACCCTCCGATGGTCCAGGTATCCCTGGTTGACTCTATTTCGAAAGGGTTAGCAAAAACCTGCCGAAAAAAGAAAACTTAGTGACTATAAATTGCTACGATATTGAAAACTAGTGAAATGGATGCGTTAATGCATTAAAGGTTATTTATAAACCCGATATATGTACATGAATATACTGTTCGATTATAGTAGTGACTCTGAGTTTATTCGATAATCATATAACAGCACTTTAATATTGACTTAAATAGGTTGATTCTCAAATTCATCCCTTAATGCTAAAAGGACCTAAACGGAGTGGTCAAAGTTTATCCGATGCTTGCTCTGTAGAACAATTAATTAGTGTATTTATTGGTAGGTCTTATTGAGCATATCAGCTTTTATCATTTTATATCCTGGATTGAATTTTCTTTCAACTGCAAGTTGTTCTTCTGTTTTAGGTGCGTCAACTAGTTCTATCTTCACTAATTCTTTTACAGCACTTATTCTATGAGCAGTGGATGGGGAAACTTTTTGGTAGATTATTTGATTTCTTCTCTTCAAACCTAAAGCTTCAATATTTTTGCGAACTTTTGGAGTACAACCAATAGTAGATCTCGTTTGCGTGATCTTATAGAACATACTCTTAGCAGCACCGGTAGTAGACATTCTTGAGCTTTAATTTAATATTCTGTACGAACAAATATTGTACTTACTAGTTGTACATAAAAAACGAAAAATTTGATGTTTGAATATTGCGACATTTGTTCAGTAACTATACGACATTAATTGAAAAAATGCGAGTTGTTTATCAGATCAATATTATAAGAAAAGACCAGAATGGACTTTATAAGCATCTTTCACAATTTAATAATAAAGCAATAACCATGAGCCATTGAGAATGGATGAAGTTTTTGAGCAATCATTGATCAAAAGAAGTGACAAAGTCAGTTTTCAAATAAAATCGTTAATTGATGAGCTAAGTGAGGTTATATATGATTGTAATGATCCAAGAGCTGATAGCGTAGAAAGATCGAAAGTTATATTTTCTAAATTAAAAACATTGGTCAATGAGTTTGAAGAATCCCCAAAACTTCTTGATCCTTGTCTAGATTATTATATCGAGAAATTGAGTAATAATTATTTGGCACTCTATGCTAATGGTGGGGCGATTAACAGCCATTCTCAACTAACACAAGGAATAGCAGAAATAATTTACGTTCTTTCAAAGGTAAGAGGGTTTAAATACATAACGAATTATTTTTCAAGTGATGTCTATTTGATTCCGAAGTTGTTAGAATTAGCAGAACTTGAAAATTTGGGTGATAATGAAACATTTGTTATACTAATTTGGTTATCCAACCTCGTACTTGTTCCATTTCCTCTTGATCTGGTGATTGAAGATTTGCCTAAGAAATTGTTTAAAATGGGATTGCATAACCTTGAGAGGCACTCTAATGCCTCAAAAAATCAAGCTGTTGCGCTGATCTTAATATCAAGGTTAGTAACCAGACCTGATTCGATATCAAATGGCATGCTAAGCGAATACATTTTAGATAAAATCAAGCCGGAATGGTCCCTAGCAAGAGAGGACAATTTTTCAGTCAAATTGGGCCATTTGATGACCGTCAATAAAATAATGAAGAGATGCTCGTATGAAGATATAAGTCAATACTTGGACCTTATTTACAAGGACGTAATATTAATTGATATAACGAACTTACGGTTTCAAGAAGACACAGGTGTTACCACATTAAGTAACCTTAATGTTTTGTACATGATAAAGGTTTTGAATAAGATTTCTAAATTTTCATTGCATATAGCCTTCCCATTGAAATATAATCATATTGCGACTATTGTGAATAATTTATTCCATGATATTATGAATATTATGCTGGATAAATTTGATACTAATTTAAGATATGCAACCGCAAAGTCTTTAAGTAGTTTGTGCTCCCAGTTGTCTGTGCAAGCCATCAATTATCAAGAACAACTAGTTGTATACCTATTACGTCAACTAGATATAAAAAACTTACAGATAGACTATTCCCCATATGAACAATCAACTATTGACATCAATAGATTTCAATCGAACTTGGAAATAGATCCCGATCAGATTTCAATTTCACAGTATCATACGGCGTTACTATTCTTTGCATATATTTCGTTGAATAAGTCATTACCTCAACACTTGATTCCGGTCATTCTAAGTATTGTTCATAAGACGTTATTTATTCAGCAGAAACGAGCTACATCAGTATTAGGAACACAGCTTCGAGATTCTTCATGCTTTATAATATGGTCAGTTTGTCGAATGCTAAAAATGGAGACGTTTGTTCTTTTGCAATCAGAAAATAAATATATGATGGAAATTTTATTATTTGATTTAATGAAAGTTGCTATTTTTGATGTCGATTTAATAATAAGGAGATGTGGTCTTGCCGTAATACAAGAATTCATAGGTCGGTTTGGGGTTAATTTATTTGCACCTAAATTTTACGAACAAATCAATCGGGGAGAAATAATAGGCCTGTTCATCATTAGATTAGTGGAGACATTCAATAACCAGTCGCTTGGTTCATTGAGATTATCTTATTCTATAATTCACAAACTTATTCATATTGGGTTTAAGAAAGAGCCATTAATCACCTGTTTGATACAAAACATAGGAGACGAAGATAACAAATATGATATCAAAAGATTAAGCTCCCAGCATCTCACAAATATTTTTAAACATCTGCGCCCTGCTGAATACGAGTTTACGTTTCAGTTGAAAGAGCAAGAAGACTTATTCACGTTTGAAGGAATATTATCTATTTTAAGTGACCAAGTGATTAATTCAAACACTTCATTATATGCATTTGCAGAGATGGCAATGATAGCTCCAGACATTTCAGATGAATCAATTGTAATAGTAACTAACCATTTGAATGGAAATTTCCATTTCAATCATCATCACGACTCCCTCGAAAAGGCAGAGGGTTATTTAAAGTGGATTAACTGCTGTTTAACGAGAGAGTTGCCTAATATAGATTACAAAGAAGCATGGAAACAGTTGTCGAGCATATTGCGACTTAAGCATAATCTTGGTCTCGTAGAAGAATTCCAGAATTTTTTTGGTCTCCTTTCACGAAAAGGTATGACAATATCTTCCATTGATTTTCAAGATTTTGTGCATCGTATCAGTAGCAATAATCTTCTTATCTCGCATAGTATATTCTATTATAAAAATTTCACTGGAGATGATAAAGAAGAACTAATCAAATTAATCGAAAGTAAATCTACAGTTGATTGCGAAACTAGGGCAAGTTTAATTGAATGTTTGGTTAGTAACATATCTCATTTAGGTTTTGATCTACAGATTCTATCAAGATTAATCAAAATGTTGGATGACTACACTGTTACAAATCAAGGGGACGTAGGATCCAAAGTTAGGCTTGCAACTATGAATCTCATCAAGAACAATAAAGATATTTTTAATGAACTTAATGATAATATTGAAATTAAATTAATTAGGCTATCAGGAGAAATAATAGACAAAATTAGAATTGAATCTATAAAGCTAATCTATGACCTTAGAAAACAAGAAACTGATATCGATGTTGATTATAGACTTTTATTCGCATACTACGGCCATGAGATTTTGCCTAACGTAATGAAATCTCCGACTGATCATAGCCTTGGATTATCGGCTAGCTTCTGGAGTGGTATTACTTTTAGCCTTGGTGCTTTGACAAGTACCAGCTCTTTGATAAACGAATCATTTACTCAATTTCTCCTATTCTTAGAGCTGTTAGATACTAACGGTCGTAGCTTCATTTTCCAGGAATTGCTGAAATTGCTAAGAATACCACCTAATGTAGCTTTATCGGCATTAGAGTCACGAGAACTAAAACAATATATAATGGTGCTAAGTGTTTTCGTTAGACTACTTGAAGCAAATACGCCGTTCCCACCTGAATTCAATTATCAGCAGCTTTTCGTGAGATGCTACAACTTGCAGATAAATACAACAAACAGCATAAGAATAGGATTATGTTTGAAAATCTTTCAACACTTAGGAACAAGGCTGCTTCCAAACAATATAAATATAAAGGCTCGTCAAAGAGTGTGTTGGTTGGCCTGCAACCACCCACAATCAAAAATAAGGCACATAAGTAGCGAAGTTCTATTTGAAATACTCAATGAAATATCTCCAAATAACCACTATATAGAGTTGCTAGACTCAATTAGCTGGTCCGAACCACCATCTTTGTTAAAGAAGCACCATGAAAACCTCACACATGCATTTACAAATTTATAAATTCTTCAGTTAATCTAATATAATACCAGCTTATATTAAAATAAAATACCTATTTGATATATAAACCTAACGCATTTCCCAATTCTAACTCCGATGATATGGTTCTCTACTTGGACTTTAAGAGTCTCTTTGCATTATCATTTAATGGCACCATGAAACTCCAGTCTCGTGACTACCATTTTAACCTGCCCTCTGCAACATTCGTCGCTTATAACCCTACTACCAAATTATCAGAAGATTGGTGGAACTTGTCTTCGGTGATATGACTGTAATGGCTCTTACTTGTGTCGATTTCCCTGCCAGTATTGACTACGGTTTCTTCAAGATCGCCACTTTCAGTTTGCTCATTGGATTTCGTTTCAAAATATGAAGGCGAACCTTCAGATTCTTTTTCTAATGGAGTCATTGGCCCATTGTTAAAGTTGTCAGTAAAGTTGTGTAATGGCATAGTATATTATTTTGAATTTTTAGTAATAAATAATACTCAATTCAAATCAAACAGATTAGATTATAGTCCCAATTTATACTTTTCACTAATACTAATGCGGGGTCTGTTAAGGAACCTCATATCTCGCGTCGTTACAATTGTTTTGTATTCGTGGCTGTAGGCATGATTGCTTGGCCCAGGCTAGCGAGATAGTATGATATTTACCGCATATTTACTGAAATTGTTTGTCGCGGTATCATATTTACGTAAGTTTCTTACTAGCTCGGTTAACACACTGGATGCACTGCCAGGCAGAATCTAGTCACTAATTTTCAGTATGCTCCCACTAATGGTGGCAGTGGAATTCTCAGGCTAAAATAGAGAAAGTTATGTAATCGACCGAGGATGTAGCACATATTAACAGGTTATTACCTTTATGGCTAATGGGTGCAAAATCATTTGTATTAAGCTATTTTACATATATAAATTAATTTTAATTACTGTTGTTATTATTTGTAGTACTCGAAGATGTGGCTTGTTGATTTGGACTGGTACTATTCGAATGGTAATTCCATGACCCAGATAATAAGCTATTACTCTTGTGGCCGTGTTTCATGTTCATTAAATCGTTGATGGCTAGCTTTTCTTTCTTCAACAAGTCGCTCAGTGGCTGATTGAATTCTTTCAAGCCATTGATTGATGGCGAAGTAGAATTCATGTTAAATGGGGGACTTGTGACTGTATGAGTTGGAAAGGTGTCTTCCCCCAAAAGGAAATCGAGTTTCGTCATGGAGGGCATCTTTTGAATTCCGGGGGTTGCAATCGACGAAGAGACATTTGGAGGTGACGCGGAAGAATAGTAATTATTGATATCCTTCGGCGCTGGTTTGTTGTTAGTGTTCTCAGATTGATTTTGACCGATGGAGTTATCGGAGGTGGTAGGCAATCCCGAGTTCGTATTGTAGCTTACATTGATGTGATTATCGGAACTTTCTACCAATGACGGTAAGCTGTTATGATTATGGTTGATGATTTGATTAGAGTGGGGCATGTTCTGCGGGTGGCTTATACTTGTATTTTGCATGCTTTCGTGGGGCTGATTTTTATCAGAAAGCTCTTGAATACTGTTAATCTTATACTTAATGAACTTCAATATCTTCAAGTACTTTAAATCCTCATCCATATCTTCATCATCCCAATCGACATCAAGTCCCTTATGGGAAATAATTTCTTCTTCCATTTCTTCTTCTTCGTCGCTCTCATCATTATTTCTTGGTTCTTTTAGAAGCTGGTCTTTTAATTCGTCGTTTATCAACTTTTTAAACAATTGATCCTCCTTCGTTTTCTTTATAGGTCTATGTTTATAATTACTCTCGTAATTTATGAAAACCTTAATGAACAAGTCGATACTCTTGTTTAATAACTGTGTGGTTTCGGACGCAATTGAACCTTTCTTCTTTGAAATTTTTAACTGGCAAATTAATAAATACAACATTTGCAAAATTATCGATTTTTTCAAGTTGATTATTGTCATTGACAAACCGTTTAGCATATAATTAAACATAGAAGGTGGAACTTGTTTGATCTTTCTTTCACCTTGGAGAGGAAACTGTGCACTTGTTCTTCTTCTTTTCACTGAGAAATCATTAATGACAAATCCGTCCTCATCAACGTCTAGTCCCAAGCTGTCCATAATTATGTTATTGGTTCCATTCTTATTCTTTTTCTCCCCGGTACTACTTTCCCAAGTTTCATTTGATTGACCGATATGCTCGAATACCAAAAGAAAATATGCCAAAACCTCTTTAGAAATATTTGTTATTTTTAAGTAATAAGTATTCGTTAGCTCCTTGTCAATAACAAAGTTTAAATAATTCATTGATCGTATTAATAAATAATGGAAATTTAACTGAATTTTGATCAATTGTGATGCAGTGTAAATATCTGGTAATCCGGTATTCAAATAATTTACCACACCTTCTTGGGTTATTCCTGAAGAACTTTTGATATTTGAAACAGATAACTTTTGATACAAGTTGTTTGTTGACGTATTGGATATAACTGGTAATTTCAAATACTTTTGCAAAGGAAGTAAATTTAAAGATCTATCCTTCAATGAATATCTCCAATTTGACAAATTAGTATCAATCGTCAAGAACTGAGTGAAATTATAATTTAAGTTACCATCATTACCGTCACCATCGTCATCATTTAAAATCCAGTCTAACTGCTTAGGGTGTTTCTTGTGTGACTGTTGTTGGTTATGGTTGCTGCCACCCTTTAAATATTGATAATAATTTGAAGAAAATGAGGATGGAATAATAATATTTACTAGATTCAAAAACTCGATACTTGGTCTTAACAAAACCTCAAATAAATCGTCAAGCTCCCCATCTTTAATCTCTAGTAACAGGCTTAGCTTTTCTGGTGTTAATTCAAAATATCTATCAATAGTAACTGGATTAATAACTGTAGTATTCAAACTTGGTTTAAATCCAAATTTCAAGTTAAAGCACTTCAATAATATTTTAAATACCCAAAACATTTTAACTCTATTTCTCTTTTGTTCTAAACGTAATGTTAAATCGTTGAAGAACAAATTTTTTGAATTCAAATTTATCCCCAATATACCAATAAATGAATTAACTAATGAAGATAAAACCAACGATTTTTCTTTATTATTGGTTAATAATGAATAATATAAGAATAACAAGTAAGTTTGTAATTGAGGGATTGAGACATGGAATACGTTGAAGTATGGCAAGAAATCATATAACGATCTAATCACTGATTCACTAGATTTCTTATCATCTCTTACCTTCTTGCTATATGAGTAGCCAGGTTCTATATGATTCAACAACAAATTCAAATTAACTGTAGGGTCATTCATCATAATCATAGCATATATTTGCACCACAATCATTAGATATTCGTTCACGACATGATAATCGTTATTCAGTATATTAAAACCATTAATAGTTGCGTCATCATATGTGAACATGAATGGATACATTGTGTGAAATTCATCGTAAGAATTCATAAATTGCTTCACATCAAAAATAGGAATAAAAATATTGTAATTTAAAAAGAATTGCAAAATTTGATTATCAAGTTCTTTCTTATTATTGAATAACTTTTTGAAGTTGTTGATCAATTTAATGAATAAATCGTAAATATCCATGGGTAACTGGCTATTTGTCAAGTTTGACATTTCTCCCGAGATCCCGTCATGTTGTGAATTATTTGCTGTTAATGGATTATAAATAACATCAAGATCTCTGTTCTGGAACTGGTTATAATTTGTGTAAGATGGATGATACAAATAAGAATTTGGATCATTTAATAAATAATTATGGGAGTTAGTAATTTTCAAGAAAGGCAAGTTTAAGTTGATTAAAAGATGATTAAACTGCGATTCAAAATTCAAGTTATCATTACCAATAATTATCCCTTTATCATCTAAATTGAAGATTTGGTCAATTGGGTTATTTATCTGCACCGTATTATTTTGATTTGTCGTTACTGTCAATTTGTCTTTTTCACTACGTCCTTTAATATCACTTGTATCTTCCTGTTTAGAAGCTGACATTTCTGTACTTCCGCTATGCGATTTACTGTCAGCAGTCCCATCTTCATCTACTGCTTCCCCATACTTCAATTTCAACCTATTATTTTCTTCTTCAAGGTCCCTTAATTTTTTCTCCAAGTTCTCCGTGTATCCCTTTGGAAACGCCCTTCTCGTCAACTTATCACTTGTTTTACAATCAAACCCAATTTTTGAGCAATTGTGGCAAGGCGTCAACCCATCACATTTGATCTTTTTGATTCTGCATCTATCACACGCTTGCGATACTCTGACACCAGTGGTTGTCGTTATCAATTTAAAATTAGATTGTCCTTTTTCTTTCTTCGACTTCTGCTTCTTGGGATCAGATGGATCAGACGTAGGAAGCGACATTATTTACTTGACATCAATATAGCTATAGTGATGGTTCTAAATAGCGAATAAAATATATGAAATATATAAACAGTTCGTAATCGGTCCACAGGAATTAAAATGCTACCCCAGAATCAACCTCCTCGGCAAAAAGGAGAAAACCGGTCACATTATCAGAATTCTCAAGATGAACATTTTTTCACAACCTTTAGCCTACCATTATTGGTCATATGAGTACCATCTATTGTAATGAGGTTCTTTTAACACATACAAATGTAGGTTGTTCCTCTTTGTATTTATTACAAAAATAAGTGGTCTAACGAAAAATAGTGGGATTTTCTTGATGTATATCATCGCATATTTGCATTTAGATGTGATATATTTTAGCAGATAAGCTACGAAACCCTGGTCTACAAGTAAATAGAACTATGGCGTAGTTCTTTTATTGTTATAGAATTTATTTTATATTTATTAGCAAAAGTAGTTGTAGTATCTATTCTCTCATGTTCAAATTTCTTGGGTTTATTAAATTTTTCAAAATTTGCAATAATCAGAAAATTAGTGAAATAATAAATATTTTAAATTTTGAAAGAAGTTTTACCGTTTATAAGAAGAAGACTGTTTCATATTATACAAAATGAGTATTAGTTATATTTTTATCATGAAAATAAATGAAGTATAAAATAGAAATAGGTAAGTGAAAAATAAGTTAGTACTATATAGTTAACCTACGAAAACTAACTTTCAGATGAGCAGCCTGGCTAGCTCAATCGGTAGAGCGTTTGACTCTTATTCAAGAGAAGCGATCAAAAGGTTGCGGGTTCGACCCCCGCGTCGGGCTACTACATTTTTTTTCTGATTTTTATCAGAACCTCGTTAGAGCTCGTTAGAGCGACTGACGTAATACCTTACAATTAAATACAGAAAACCATTTTATATATTTGTTTTTGTTTTCGGGTTTCTTGGTTGAACCCTAATTTTTGTACATTGACATCGAAATGTAAAACAAGCAAATAGCACTACTTAGTATTGAATATGTCAAGATATGTAAATAAATGTGTAAAGAAATGAAAAAAAGAATGATGAAGTAAATGCACTATGTTTCACTAGTGTAAACCACCAGTTCTTTGATTTCTTAATTCCTTTTCTTGTCTTTCAACTTCTTCATCAAAGACAATAAAATCATCTAACGCATTACCACCTGGAACCATTGGTAAGACTGGAACTTTCTTTTCTACAATAACCTCCAATAAAATTGGACCTTGGTAGTCTAAGAATTCTTTAACACCGCTAACTAATTCCTCTTGGGTAGAAATCTTAATACCTTTAACACCCATAGCGTCTGCCAATTTCATGAAATTAGGGTTAGATTGATGAGTGTGCGAGTATCTATGTTCGTAGAATAAAGATTGCCATTGAGTGACCATTCCTTGCTCTTCATTATTTAAAACACAGACCTTAATAGGTGCATTAGCTTGGACAGCGGAAGATAATTCGGTCAAAGTCATGTTAAATGAAGCATCACCATCAATATCAATAACAATAGCATCTGGCTTAGCGATTTGTGCACCAATTGCTGCAGGTAAACCATAACCCATAGTACCTAAACCACCTGAAGTAATCATGGTTCTTGGTTTAGTCCACGTAAAATGTTGAGCAGCCCACATTTGATGTTGACCAACACCAGTGGTAACATAAACATCTTTATCATAAGTTGCTGATTGCTTAGAGATTTCTCTAATAAGAGTTTGTGGCTTAACCAAAGAACCTGGAGTTTCTTTCATATAAGCGTATGGGTATTGTTCTTTCCACTTTTGAATTTGGTCCATCCATGCTGGTCTTTCAGGCACGGCATCTACTAATGGGATAAATTTACTTAAATTACTTGTAACATCACCTTCGACTGCTTCAGTTGCTTCCACAACCTTATTAATGTTCTTTGGAGAAATCTCAAAATGGATAATACCACCTCTGTTTTCAAGAGCTGCTAATTTAGCAGCTGGAGCAAACTTGCTGATATTACCAGTGACTCTATCGTCAAATCTGGCACCTAAGGCAATGATTAAATCTGCATTTTGCATGGCACTATTAGCGGCAGCACTACCATGCATACCTAACATATCTAAAGATTTTGGATCTCTTTGATCAAAAGCACCTAAACCTTGAATAGTTGTAGTGACTGGAATGCATGCTTTGTCCGCTAACTCTTTTAATAACTTTGGACCATCTTCATTGTTTAAAATACCGTTTCCTACGTAAAGAATTGGCTTCTTGGCTTTGTTTAAAATACTAGCCGATCTTTTTATGCTTTCCAAGGTGAATTCAGTAGCAACCTTCTTTGTGATTTGCGTTAAAGCATTTGATGGTAAAGTTGTATTTACTGGAATGGATTCTCTTAAGATACCTGCAGTAACGTCCTTTGGCAAGTCAACTAAAACTGGACCTGGTCTTCCGGTCGTAGCAATTTCGAAAGCTTCGTTTATACGTCTTGGTAATTCGGCAATATTTTTAACCATAACATTCCATTTAGTACACGATCTAGAGATACCAATGACGTCAGCTTCCTGGAACGAGTCAGTACCAATGGCTGTAGTTGGAACTTGTCCAGAAAACACAACCAATGGAATACCATCAGCCAAAGCATCAGCCATTGGGGTGATGACATTGGTGGCACCTGGTCCCGATGTAACCAAAACAACACCTGGCTTACCTGCTGCTCTAGCGTATCCTTCAGCCATATGACCTGCACCTTGCTCGTGTCTTGGTAAGACAAACTTAAATTTGTCAGAATTGTAAATCGCATCGAAAACTGGCAAAATCGCACCTCCAGCATAACCGAAAACGGTGTCGACCTTGTGTCTTAACATCATTTCGTGGAAAATCTCTCCTCCAGTCAAGCCAATGAACGAATCGTCCATCATTGGAAACTGATCTTTTTTTAATGCATTTGCCTTCAACTTGGAAGCCGAAGCGGATGGATCTTGAGCATCGAATGATGGCGCTGGTTTCGGTCTAGATGCTTGGGCCCCAGCACTCATGGTGGCCTTCAGCAAACTAGTTTTATTGATATTTCTAATCTGCGAGCGAGCTATTCCAAGAGCCCTTTGGCATGAAGATGCCTTAATCTTACGAGCAATCATGTTTTCTAGTATGGATCTTTAGAAATTATTGCTAGAAAAGATAAATATAAATCGCTTTCTTATAAAAAGTTGAAAAATGAATTACTGGAGTAGTTATACAAATTGATTTTTCAATGAGTCAGTGTACTAAATTTTTTTTCATCGAAAAATCTTACGCACGAGCGGAGAAATCTTTTTTGATTACATACAGGAACTCTTTACAACAACTTTTATTAAATATATAGGAATCAAATGAATTAAATATATGTATGTTTATGAAGTAACAAAAAACGAGAACTCTATTCGTCGGAGACTTTTTTGTAGGTGTATGAAATTTATGAACTAGACGGGAAACCCTAGTTGGTGACCTTTTCGTTGGTATTTGTATCGGTGACTTCGTTACTATTGGAACCGTTGGAGATATTATTGTCAGCATCAGCATCGAACTTTTCGTGTAAGCTTGAATTTTCTGGTTGAGCAGTAGAAGCATTCGAACTGCCAACAGCTTGGAAAATTTGTGTTTGGTCAGGAACGGTAGACGCAGCAATACTGTTGCGCGATTGTGGATAGGTGATATTTGGAGTAGCAGTAGGTTGGCCCCAATCTAAGAAATTCCTTCTAACCTCGACATAGTCGTATGCGAATTCACCGATTTGGTCTTCATCTGCACCGATTTCTTCTGCGTTGTAGTCCATTCTTAAATGCAAGCCAGGGATTTTGTTAATCACGAAGCAGAGGATCGCGGTCACGGCACCAGAATAGGCAGCGGTGGCCAAAATGTAGACAATTTGAATGTATAATTGCTTGTAGTTGTGATCGAGCCAGCCTCCAGCATGGTTAGTGACGTTGTCATAGCCGATGACGGTTGAGCTTCCGAATAATGCGTTGAAAAGTAAGCCGACTATGCCTGCAACACCGTGCTCCGCTAAAACATCTAGAGAATCATCCACTCTGCACAAGTACTTAAGCTTGGTCGAAAAGTTACAAACGACACCTGCAACGATACCAAGGATAACCGATGCCCACAATGGAATCATACCTGATGACGGAGTTGCTGCAACTAAACCGGAAATACAGCCGGAACACACAGCGACCATCGACCATTTATTCTCTAATCTGAAATCAAGCAAACACCAGGTAATTGCGCCAAATGCTCCGCATAAGTGCGTGTTGAACATGGAGTAAGGGACTTTGATAGATGCATTGAGACACGAGAAGCCATTGAAAAATAGCCATCCCACGTAAAGTAATGATGTACCCATGCAGATGGTGGAAATGTTGTGAGGACGGTAGTTAATCATCAATGTCTCATTCCTTCTTCCTAAAAACGCACTGTATACGAACGCTGATACACCCGATAGTATTTCCACTGGACCACCTCCTGCGTAGTCCAAGGCACCTCCTCTCCACTGGGCTGCCCATCCTCCGCCCCAAATCCAATAGACGACTGGACAGTACACCACCGTTGCCCAGCAGAAAAAGAATATCATGGACGGCAAAAACCTTCCTCTTTCAGCCACACAACCTCCCGCCAAAATGGCCAATGTCACCAACAAGAACTGAAGCTGGAATAACGCAAATGCGATTTCTGGATATGCTGGCGTGCTTTCGTTACTTCCCAAAAGATTCTGGAACCCGAAAAAATGCATGTCCCCTATGAAATTGTTAGAGGATGTATTAGAGTACGCGAGTGAATATCCCCACAAGTACCACTGGAATGTCCCTATGAACGAACTCATTAACACAATCCACACCATTGACAACGCACTCTTTCTTCTTGCCAACCCGGAATACAAAAATGCTAACCCTGGTATCATAATCCAGATGAGGGACGATCCTATTGAGAAAAGCAACACGTAGCTTTCATCATATTGCTTATCTTGCGTGAATAGCTCCCTTCGACTTAGTATATTTGTCGTCGCCGATAAAATAGTCATAAGTAAATTTTCGCAGCTGATGAATATTAACCTTGTAGATTATAAAAAGTTGTTAATAAACTCTTTTGATATGAAAAATTCCAAATTGTACTGTTAAGTATAGATATAATTATCCTTCCAAAATTTACAAATAATACGAATTCCGTATATATTTATTCATTTCACTGGCGTCCTCATTGCTGAAAATTTTCCTATTATTATAGTCATTTTCAACCGTTTAGATAGTGAACTTACACAAAACTCATAGTTAATGAAATGGTTATGATCCGAAACGCCATTGACATCGTTATCAGTACATTTAACAAATCATATCAACCTGGCTTTAAATAGAGATATCTCCACGGTTTTTGAATATTTTTCATTTTTGATGGGACTACCGTAATGTTCTAGTTTGTGACCATTTTGGGTCCATATTTCGACTGAAGTTTACCATAAAACCATCAAGATATCTCAACCTTTCTATGGGATTTGACAGAAGTTCGCTAATTGAGCCGCACCTGATAAGTGAATAGGCGACTTTTATTGGACAAGGCAGCGAAGGGGGCGGAACAACTTTTTTTTCGTGGCCAGAAAAGATCACGTGACCGATGTAGTTTTCACGATTTTCTCCGGGATTGCTGCAAATTGGATAGAGACTACGAAGGAAATCAAGCGGAGGAATCAGATTAACTAACTAAACGAAGAGGGAAAATACAGAGAAGAGAAGCACAACAAGTGAGTAGTGATTAGCGTTTGCATTGGCCTCGTAGGGGAACATGGATGCCGAGGGAACCTGCTGCAACGAGGATTGGACCCCGGCGTGCGATGCGAGCGAGGCGTAGGAAGGAACCGAAGGTGCAGAGGTCTCTTGCATTGGAGCGTCGTGGGAGGAGGCGATCGAAGTAGGGGTGATAGGGGGTTGGGAGATCGAGCTTTCAGCGATCGAAGTTTCGGCGATCGAAGTTTCGGCGATGGAAGTTTCGGCTGCACTCGAACGCAATTGTCTGGTAGTTTGGGTCTCGGCAGTGGAAATATCGGTCTGCGTGGTGCTTGAGACTTGAATGGCAGTATCGTCTGCGGGTTCGGACGGCTGCGAAGCCATGCTAGTGGGGGTGGTTGGTATGACCGGTGACTCACTTGGAGTGTCGGTGTGCACTGTGACTTTGTAGGTTGAAAAGCGCGGCACGGACGAGATCGGAACACTGGACGTGATGGACGTGCCTAAAACTGAAGACAGGTAGTCCTTGGTGGTAGTCTCGAGAGAGGTGGTTGTATCGGGAATTTCTGTAGACAGTGAGTCACACTCATGGCACGGGACGGTGCCGGTAGTGGTATGCGTTTGGATAGTCGTTTCGGTGGATTCGGCCGTTGATGGAGTGCACTCGTCACAGGGACTGGTTTGGGAGTGGGTACTTGGGAGACTTGTGGTGCCTGTTTCCGAAGTAACACTGGGGTGGATGGATGTGCTTAGGACGGATAAATGTGCGCAATCATCGCAGGTAGTAGAAGTGGAGGTATGGCTCTCAATCGTGGTTACCGTAGAGGCTGGTGGCTGCGAACTAGGCGAAGAATGACTAGACGTGCTTATGTCACTGGTTGTAGATTCGACAGTAGTAGCGGACGAAGTACACGATGTAGTAACGCTTGTGGGTTGCGATTGGACCTCACTGCTTGAACGGGCGCATTCTGTACAATGTGTTTCACTCGACTCGGTTTTCCTAGTACTTGTAGATTCAACACTACTTGAAGAGTCGGATTCACTGACTTTGGTGCATTCTGGACAAGGAACAGTCGACGTAGCGGTGTCAGTTTCCATAGTAGTGGTTGTTGTTTGACTATTGGCGCCAGTGGAGGAATGCTCACATTCGTCGCAGTGAGGTTTACTACTGGGCTCAGTGATACTTGATGTTTTAGGGCATGAGGTACATATTGAGGTTGGCAAAACAGAACTCTCATGCTTATTCCCTTCTGATGAAGCATATCCGTCAATAACGTTAATAATTTTCGTAATTCCATCGAGTTTTGTTGAACCGTCTCCACATTTTATGTTTTCAGCATATAAATGTTTGACGTAACTAGAACCGGTGGGATACTTTTCAAATCCTTCTAGGAAAACTCTGTAACCACTTGGTATGTTTTTAAAGGAAGCAGTAAGTCTCTTATTATCACTAGAACAGCTAATGTCACTATTGTCAACCAGGTTGAATGATTTAGGCATAAAAAAATCGTTGAGATCTTTGGTCATTTTTAGTTTAAACTGGGAACAATCTAAGGAATTGTTTGTGGTCAAAACTATAGAACCGGACTTTATGCCCTCAGGGCAATCACCACTTAACACATAGATCTGTTCCAAGTTCTGAGGAGTAGATCTCGAATAGTATAACAACTCATCATCTTTTTTGTCAGTAAAGAATGGTCCTGCTTGGAAATCAACTTCCGCTTTCATGTTACTGAATTCAACTTCGTTTTTACCGGAAAAAAGATGGTTAGCTGAGGAAATGTCAGCTTCATTGGAGGAGCCACCGGCATTAAATACAAAATCAAATTTGATGTTACCGGTAGCACTTCCACCATCAGAATCAACAGCAGAACTCATGGTGCATGCGAGGTATGAAGTGTCACTATTAAATGAACCATCATTAACATCACACAGTGCATAGACTGTATTTCCGGCTTTTAAGTCGATTGTATTCCCGTCAAATTTGGTTCTAAATACGTATGGCATCAAAAGATAGAACTTATCGTTAGGTAAAGCGTCACCCATGACAATTTTCCAGCCCACTGTAGCAGTTCGGATATCTTGCGGTCTATTTAAAACCGAAGGATTAGCTATTTCTAAGGTTTGCCAAACATTTGTAAGCGTGATAGCTAAAGCGTTTCTAAGTAGGAATAATAAAACAATAATACAGTTGGATTTCATTTTTTTTGAGCGAGTGGAAGTGTTTGGCGAGAGACCTATAAAAAATTGATACAATCCTAAGGACGATCTATAACTTATATATACATTTCCTAGACATGGTTAAAGTAGTTTCAAGTTGTGAAACATTCTATGCTTCTTTTAAAATCCATATGTGTATTCCCATGGAACCAAAATGCTGGCCATTTAATTCAAGCAATTACTTTATTTGGATATGAATGGCTGCAAATAAAATTTCCACCACTTTTCGCAACAAAAACGGTACCGTTCCATAATTAGTTTTACATTTTTTTTATTTAGTTCTAGTGTATTATTAAAAGCTTTTTCAATTATAATAACCAATAAGTAACATACTATATAAGGCAAATATACTTAGCATGAGATAAGAATTGTATAGAGTAATCCCTACAAGACACAGTCGAGTAATATGGTAGTAAGTTTGGCTAACTAATATTCGGTTAAGCGCATTGTTTCACATCATAGCAGAATTGTGCATTTAAGAAAGTATGAAAAAACTTCTTAAGATCACTAACTAGGAAATTCAGGCATTGAGGCATTTAGTAGTATTTCCCAAGTAGTTCGAAAATTACCCCAATTGATATTCAACATGATTTACGTTCATTGAAACCCGTAATTATAGTATATGACGATTGTTTATTTACAGAAGTATGAGAATTTACATATTATATACAAGCATTACTCTTTATGTTTATCAGTGTATCGTTCATAGAAATGGAATGTTTCAAATCCTACTTCAACCATAATAAGGATGATGATAATCCACTCCAACCGCGTGCTCTTCTTCTCGTTTAGGACCGATAACAACGCTCTCTGCTCCTCGGTGGCATAGTCTAGTTTTCTATTCAAAATGGATATTCTGGGAGAAATGTCCAAACTGCGCGATATGGTTTCGTAAATTTTCTCCAATGTAGGTTCCGTCCAGTATAAATCGGGTGTTTCAATTAACTCGGAGTACAAATTCAATTTACCTCTCAACAAGAATAATCTCCCCGTCAATTTCAAAACGTCCGACTCGTCTGTGGTTATCTGTTTGCCCATGGATAAGTATTCCGAGTTGATCCTCGTGAGCTGTATATGGTTCTCCAACGAATTTTCTAGCACCGACAACCGGGTGGAACGAGACAACCCGATTGCAAACGCTGCCTTGTCTAACAAGATCTTATCGGGGCTTGACCCTTGGATGACCATAATATCGCCTTGCATATACGAGTTTCCGTTATTAGGCGAGTTATCTGGAAGATAGTCGAGCTCAACCCAATCGATCTCTTCGCTCTCAGGCTCGCATTTGACGTTCACGGCTTCGTGGATCTTGGGGACAAACAGGTGTACGATGGCAGACTCGTGGAGCCCCCATCCTACTATCGTCCCATTCGACAATATCATCAAGTCCTTATCCCGATACCGCACATTAATAACCTCATCCGGCATCAATATAGAATACTCGTACCCCTTCTTATCATCTGCCCCGAGCGTCTTTAACACTTTTTCAAAATCTATCGACTCCCCAATCGTAACCGATGTTGCAGGGGACAAATACTTTTCCAACACCTCAATGCTCTTTGGCTCGTTATTCTTATTCAACAATGACAAGATATATCGCGCTGTCTCCCGTTGCAGGTTCGGACTCGACCGTCTCAACGACTGTATCGACGTCTTTTGCTTCTTTTTGCCGAAACTGACGTTCTTAATTTTTCCCGTGGAATTGAACCGGGTGAATGCGCTCGACGCCCATCCTTGGCCAAAACCACTTCCCATCATTCCGGCAACACTCCACCGGCCAACAGGTCGCCTTAAGATCATTCTGCCTATCATGCTTGCCGATTTTATCTTCCCATCTCAATATTGTATACTTTTCACTATGTTCTGATACTAGGTAATTCCGCACTAGTTATTGTTCAGACCCACATATACGCGGATCAAACTCCTTCTCAGTACATATGAGAATAGAATTCCACTGCCATCGCATCGCCGGTACAGGTACTCCAGGCATCGCGATAATTTCAACCCCCGCCGCGGTCACCACAGAATTCTTCTCTGCTGCGGAATTTTCCAGAGAGCCTTCCACCGCGTCGTCCCTAGTCTCATTTTGCCCGCCCGCCTAAAAGCGTTTGGGACTGGGCCTGCTCCCTGTGTTCTATTTATATATGCCATTACGCTAATAGGTAAAATTTTCAAACCGGTGCTATATACCTCCATTGGGCGTCATGTCTTCAAGAAAACTCGCTCAACCCATACAATGTAGCGACCCGCCTGGGGTCCTTCTACACTAGCAGTCCCTTTGTCTTTAGACCCATTAAATCTTATTTTAGAACAAACATGGCCCATCGGCTTTGTTTACAATTAATCGCATTAGGAAGTGTAATAACGATAGATCCTGATAGAGCAGGTGAACCACTAACATTATTCGATTCGAAACCTGTGCTAGCGCCACAGAGAAGGAATGTAGGCCTCTTTTATCAGAAGGTGAGTTCATACCAAGGGATTGATGATGAGGACTATTTATAGTAGACTTGGACTACAACTAGGGTAGCACGGTGACCTCCCTAAGTGGAACGGAATGCTACAAGTGGCTTTCATCAGAACAAAAAAGTGGCCTGCCACCACCGAGAGAAGGTCGATAATTTGATCTGCTGTCTTTTCCTGATCAGACAGGCGTTTTTTGTTTACAAAAAATTTGGCAATTTAGCTCCATATAAAAAGTCCACAAAACGCCCTTATGAATAATTATGTGAAGTGATTTGGAGCATTCGACATAAATAACGAATAAACATTCATTCTTGGCTACATAAATAGGTTAACAGTCAAGCAGCTTATACTATATTGATTGAACTTTTACGTATAGAGATTAAACGACAAATAACAAGAGTGAAATAGCGATGTGGTACGTAATTATCAGCAATTCCAGGAACAGCAGAGAAGACTAAGAAATAATACTAACAGCAGACAGCGGAATTTTTGGATACGTTAACTTTTTGGTCGACAAGACCAGAGGCGAAATTGTCGACAATCTTATTGAAGGGCTTCTGAGGTTGGAGTACAGAGGGTATGATTCGAGTGGGATAGCCATCGACGGCAACAAGCCGGAGGATGTGATCACCGTGAAGAACGTCGGAAAGGTGCAAGCCTTGAAGCAGGAGATCGTGAACCAGAAGGTTGACCGTACTACCGTTTTTGAAAACCACATTGGGATTGCGCATACCAGATGGGCCACCCACGGGCTGCCAATGACGACTAACTGTCACCCACACAGATCAGACCCAAAGTCTGAGTTCGTGATTGTGCACAATGGTATAATCACGAACTACAGGGCATTGAAGACCTTGTTGTTGTCGAAGGGAATGAAATTCGAATCCGAAACCGACTCGGAATGTATTGCCAAGTTGTTCAAACACGTTTACGACTCGAACTTGAAGGCCGGTATTTCATTGGATCTTAATGAATTGACCAAACAAGTATTGTACGAATTGGAAGGGTCTTACGGTTTGTTAGTTAAATCGACCCACTACCCAGGTGAAGTCTGTGGTACCAGAAAAGGTTCCCCATTATTGGTTGGTGTGAAGACTGACAAAAAATTAAAGGTTGATTTTGTTGATGTTGAATTCCCAGAATCCAACCAAGAACAAGGTATGAACCCGTCCGCAAACGGCCAAGACTTGGGTCTTATGCCCGTTGCTCAAGGTGAATCAAACTTGAGAACCTCTCAGTCTAGAGCTTTCTTGGCCGACGACAACTTGCCAATGCCAGTGGAATTCTTCTTATCTTCTGATCCAGCTTCTGTCGTCCAACACACCAAGAAGGTCTTATTTTTGGAAGATGACGATATTGCACATATTTACGACGGTGAGTTGCATATCCACAGAGCTAAGAAGTTAGCAGGAGACTCCACTATCAGACAAATCCAAACCTTAGAAATGGAATTGAATGAAATTATGAAGGGTCCATACAACCACTTTATGCAAAAGGAAATTTTTGAACAACCTGAATCCACCTTCAACACCATGAGAGGTAGAATTGATTTTAAAGCTTCCAGTATCTTGTTAGGTGGGTTGAAGTCATATTTACCAACCATCAGAAGATGTAGAAGAATCATTATGATTGCCTGTGGTACCTCATACCATTCCTGTTTAGCCACAAGATCCATTTTCGAAGAATTGACCGAAATTCCTGTCTCGGTCGAGTTGGCTTCTGACTTCTTGGACAGAAACTCACCAGTTTTCAGAGACGACACCTGTGTTTTCGTTTCCCAGTCTGGTGAAACTGCTGACTCCATCTTAGCTTTACAATATTGTTTGGAAAGAGGTGCATTGACTGTTGGTATCGTTAATTCTGTCGGTTCCAGTATGTCAAGACAAACTCACTGTGGTGTTCACATTAATGCCGGTCCAGAAATTGGTGTTGCATCTACCAAGGCTTACACTTCGCAATATATTGCCTTAGTCATGTTTGCTTTATCATTATCAAACGACTCCATTTCTAAGAAGAACCGTCATAAAGAAATTATTGAAGGATTAAAGAAGATTCCTGAACAAATCAAGACCGTCTTGCAATTAGAAGACAAGATCAAGGACTTGTGTAATTCTAACTTGAACGATCAAAAGTCCTTATTGCTATTAGGTAGAGGTTACCAACATGCTACAGCTTTAGAAGGTGCTTTGAAAATCAAGGAAATTTCATACATGCATTCTGAAGGTGTTTTAGCTGGTGAATTAAAGCATGGTGTCTTAGCTTTAGTTGACGACAAATTACCAATTATTGCATTCGCTACAAGAGATTCTTTATTCCCTAAGGTACTTTCAGCAATTGAACAAGTCACTGCAAGAGATGGTAGACCAATTGTTATTTGTAATGAAGGTGACGATGTTATTGGCGGTAGTAAGGCCTTAGCCACTTTACACGTTCCATTAACCGTCGACTGTTTACAAGGTTTATTGAACGTGATTCCATTACAATTAATGAGTTATTGGTTAGCCGTTAACAGAGGCATCGATGTCGATTTCCCTCGTAATTTGGCTAAATCGGTCACCGTCGAATAATTGAAATTTTATACCTACTTTCCAAGTGCTTTTTTGTTATCAGTTTATTGTTGAAGTCTTCTGATACAGAGCATTTATAGTCTTTATTTTGCTTACTTTTTTTGTTTGACATTCTTCGTTGCTTTCTCAACAGGATATTAATATAACCCAAATATACGTAATAAATTTTTAAATATGAATATACATGTATTGCCATATATACATAAATGTTACATAACATTTCATTGCACACAAATCACTGCTAATGATAATACTATAAATAAATGCTCCCACAATCAGTTATTACGCTTGAAGTAGTCGGTGGATCCGAGATACGCCGTGGAATAATCAAATATTCTTTCCCCAATATCCAAATACTTCCCTCCGTAGTACTTGACATCTTCGTTCTTAGTTGCTTCAAGATTAGGGCTATAATGTTAGATACTTCTTTAATCGACTTAACTATAGATTACTTACCTGAGGCCTGTGTTTCTCTTGACACCTGCCAAAAATGCCGAAAATAATGCTAAATCTGCACTTATGTGAATTACTCTGCCGATCTAATTTCGTTAGTTTTGTCCAAGTTCACCACGTAAATGCCATCTTTTACCATATAACCGCATCTTCTCTTTTATCCAAAGTTGAACATACCATTTTGATTACAGAGTTGAATTTCGATATCGTACTGTTGCAATTGCAATACTGGTTCGCCTCCATAAACAAGACTAACAACGGTTTTTACCCGGACAAAAAAATCAAAAAAACATTTTTAAAATGCTTTTTACTCTAACTAGGGGGTTTTAATCAACTAATGATATAATCAGATATTATATCTTACAGACAATAGTAATGTTGGTGACAATAGTGTTATGAGGTTATTAAAAGAGATCGAGATATTATAATGTTGGCCAGTTGCAGACGCTCCGGTGTATATAGTTTGTTATATGTATTGGTTACATGATTTTCTGTTGAACCATCAACTCAGAGAAAATACAAGACGAATGGTGGAAGACTAATCCTAAAAGGCCTATTTAACGAGAAGAAATGTGACCCTACGACGTTTGTGAAGTTGATTATCGTTTTATAGGCAACAAGGTTCAAGCGGCGGCTAATTGGCGAATAACTACGACTACAGTTTTTTCTTATCGGTATTTACCATGACATGATTTTCATCATGAGATACGGACAGATGTTATGTGGTGGATTGCTATTTAACATTTGTTTGTGAAGTTATTTTTCTTTTCTTTTGCTCTTTCTTCATACTACTTATTTGTAAACCCCCGAGTTAGTAATCCTTTATTTTAAGAAAAAACTGGTTGCAGTAGTAATTGTTGGATCCTATTAGCGACGATTGAAGCGGTCTTAGCCCAAATATCAATATCAATAGGGTGGGAATCTGGATATGCTATACATTATATGGGTAGCAGTAGTGAAATGATTGATCCGGGTAACACGTACCAGAATTTTTTTTAACTCTCGCCTTTTTTAAGTAATGATAAAGGTGATTGAACTTCCCATTAATAACTATTGCATTATAATTTACTATTAAGATGTCAGATAGATATAGACCCCCAAGCGGTCCAAGATCTACAAGAGGCTTTGGTGACGATCGGAGAAATACGGATTCGCCAAGTAGTAATAGTACCACCAATACAAACAGTAATAATAACAAGAATTATAAACCCTCTTATGGTTCCAGGGACACATATACACCATCAGGACCTAAGAGATACCAGGAGAGAGACAACTATAGGCCATCTTCTTTAGGGAATGAGAGAAATGAGCTGTATCCATCAAAATATAGGCCGTCAGGTCCTTCGGGCTATAGAGGTAATGACAGAGATTTCCACTTTCGCCCTGGTTCTAAAAGGCCGCCTCCCACAGATAATAGAGGTTACAGGGGAGGTGATGATTATAGGAAAAGGCAAGACAGGAAAGATTTTTCTGGCCCTTCATCTGGCCCTTCAAGCTATAGGGATAAGTCGAATTCGTACAGGAACCCAAAATATGATAATAGCTATAATCCAAAAGTAAACTTGAAGAATTTGCCGAAAGGACCAAGATTTTCGGCAGATACGAGAGGCAAGCCAAAACCGGCCTATTCGAAGAATGATCGAGAAAAATTTCCCCCTCGAGCCCCTGTCAAATTAGCCAAATCGCAAATATATCTGATACGTACGACGAGGTCGGCAGAGATTTATAAACGGGTACAGCAAGTGGGAGAAGGTACTTATGGTAAAGTTTATAAGGCTAGTAATTCGATAACTAATGAATTTGTTGCTTTAAAGAAATTGAGATTGGAATCAGAAAGAGAGGGATTCCCCATTACGGCAATGAGAGAAATCAAGTTATTACAGTCATTTGATCATGAAAATGTTGTTGGATTATTAGAGATGATGGTTGAACATAACCAAATATATATGATTTTTGATTATATGGATCATGATTTGACTGGTTTATTAACCCACCCAGATTTGAAGTTGACTGAAAGTCACAGGAAATTTATCTTCAAACAACTAATGGAAGGGTTACATTACTTGCATAAAAAGAGAGTTATCCATAGGGATATCAAAGGTTCGAATATTTTAGTGGATAATATTGGTCGGTTGAAAATAGCTGATTTTGGATTGGCAAGAACCATGAATGTGCTCAATGATGGTGAAACACCAGATTATACGAATAGAGTTATTACTATTTGGTACAGACCCCCTGAATTATTATTGGGTTCCACTGATTACGGAAGAGAGGTGGATATTTGGGGAGTCGGATGTCTCTTGATAGAATTATATTCTAAAATTGCGGCATTTCAAGGATTCGATGAGATTGGACAATTGCATAAAATATTTAACATAATGGGTACGCCAAATATCGAAGACTGGCCTGACATGGAAAATTTGCCATGGTTTGAAATGCTAAAACCAAAGATTAACAAGGCCAGTACTTTTAAAGATGAGTACCAATCTATGATGTCGGAGCAAAGTTTTGATTTAGCTCAAAAATTGTTGAAATTGAATCCTAAAGATAGATTGACCGCAAGTAAAGCATTGGAACATCCCTACTTCACGGAAGACCCAAAGCCTGAGCCGTTGCATTTCTTGAAAGATGTTAAAGGGGAATGGCATGAATTTGAGACGAAAAAGAGAAGAAGAAAGGAACGTAAGAGAATACAAGATGCCAAGACTGCATCATCACAAAATATCGCTCAACTTAATATTGAGAATTCGATTCAATCAGCCCCCGATTCAGTTGTTCCACCTGACGGACCTAAAGAATAATTTTATTTAGCATAGTCTTTATACGTTATAGAAGTCAATATTTTTAGACTTTCTTAGTCAGTAGTGAATATAATTTTCTCGCATTATTAGCAGGTTTACAGACAAGAGTATTTTTGCGGCCAAATACATACAACAAGCCACATATTTATATACTTAGTATACAATTGCATTGAAACTTAGCTAACATCAAGGTTATGACACAGTTCCTACAAATGAGAATTCAATTCTTCTTGCTTATTATTTTAGTAAAATGTTCTGTTTCTGTTAATGCAGAAGCAACATTGACTGAGAAATATTCTAAGGCTTTCCGCAATGACTTCAGGAAATGCATGTCCCAAGTTGAGAATGCCCCTATCTACTACGCTTGTGGTGGGTTTAAGGCAACCGATGACTGTCACTGTCATTTTTTAAAAGAGGTTAATCGCATCTGTAAGCAGTTCGAGGCTGCAAACACGAATTATTGGTATTTTGAACAGGAGACCAGGAAGGCTTGCAGAACATCCAAACCATCCACCGGCAACAACCTGATAAGCATACTCCCTGTTGAGAGAACAAAACACACGTTGCGCTCCACTGAATTGCCCAGGGAAACTAGCAAGGACAATATCGTAACCCAAAGCGAGCTCATTCATACCTGCAAAAGTAGGCATCATGTACCAACAGGGCCAACAAAAACCTATCATAGAGAAGCTTTGCGTACAATGGATTTTGACAAATACTATGAATGGAAGAAACCAAATGCTATGACAATAGACTGTGAATTAATGGATGCACTCAAGCCCACAGATACGCACACAAATAAGCATATGACTCGCTATTCTACTACACTTTTGCTACCTGAATCTACCCAAACTTATACAACAGTCTTAGAAGTTATCAAAGTACAGGACGATGAGAAACATAACAAACTCACAAAGAGATCGTTTAATGAATCACAAGTATCAATAACCAATACAACAGTTCTGGTTTATTCGTCTGATGCTGCACATTTCTACCAAAATAAGACTCCTCTATTGTTTGCAGCATTAATATCAATTTCATTATATTTGGTTTGTATAAATTGATAAATAAACACTTTGTCTGAAGGTGGTCCTATTCATTCAACTAATATAACAGACATTTAGAATTAGTATTATTTAGGTCGCCATTGGCTATACTCTTTTTTTTTTCAGCCAAAAGATATAACGTCAACATTATATGCAGTAACAAATAGCATAACCCTTGTAATAATGACCAACAAAATTCGACTCTCTTCTAATAAGAATAATCAAGTTATTGTAAACTAACCTGTTAATTATCTAAGATTAGGAGACTAACACCTTTAAAGCGTCATTGGGTGATTTATTACTTTTCGAAATTAGATATATCTAAATTTTTGCTAAGTTTTTATTCTTAATCCAGAGCAAATAAAGCGAAGTACTTGAAATGGGATCCTGCACTTCTAAAACGACAGATGATATTAAAACCGCAGGAGGATCTAATACTAATGCCAAGCGTAATGAGCAGAAGCAGGCTTTGACTGCAAATAACAATTCTTCCAAACCTCAAAATGGAGCATCTATGGATTCATCAAACGAAATGGATTCCGCAAAATACCCGGAAAAGACTAATGGGCAAGCAAATACGACGTCTACTTCAGCAGGTCCTGAAAAAGAAGTTAAAGTGCTATTGTTGGGCTCCGGCGAGAGTGGTAAGTCGACAATTGTTAAGCAGATGAAGATTCTACACCAAAATGGGTACACTGAGGAAGAGCTATACGAATACAAGCCATTTGTCTATAAAAATGTCTTAGAATGTATCAAAAGTGTTATTAATGCCATCATTGACTTAGAGCCTGAGTTAATAAATAAGCACCAGCCAATTGCGCAAGGCGAATTTGCTAATGGTAATGCTGTTATTAGGTCAGAGAGCCAGGAAAGCCTACAAGAATTTAACGGGACTTTGGATAGGGCGAACCGTAAGCATGTTCTAGATTACGATACCTTAAACGATGTCTTGGATTATGAAGTTACCATTAATATTGAGGAGCTTTTCAATACCGAAATTGCTAAAAAAATCAAGCAAATTTACAATACCCCTGAAGTTCAAAAATTCATTAAATTCCAACAGGGCAAATTTTATTTAATAGATTCTACCAATTATTTCTTGACAGATATTGATAGAATTGCAGAGCCAAACTATTGCCCTTCAGTTGACGATATCTTACGAACCCGTAAAAAGACATCAGGTATCTTTGATTTTAAATTTCAAATGGGCAGTGGCTTAAATATCCATATGTTTGACGTTGGTGGGCAGCGGTCAGAGAGAAAGAAGTGGATTCACTGCTTTGATAATGTTACTTCAATCATTTTTTGTGCTGCCCTTTCAGAGTATGATCAAGTACTATTGGAAGAAAATAGTCAAAATAGATTGGAAGAATCATTAATATTGTTTGACTCAGTAGTAAATTCCAGATGGTTTGCCAGAACTTCTATTGTATTGTTTTTAAATAAGATTGATGTTTTTGCTGAAAAATTGCCTTACTCTCCATTGGAGAAACATTTTCCTGATTATACTGGGGGTAACAATATTAACAAAGCCGCTAAATACATCTTATGGAGATTCACTCAAGTAAATAGGTCGGGATTGAATATTTATCCACATGTTACCCAAGCTACTGATACGTCTAACATCCAATTAGTATTTGCAGCTATCAAAGAGACTATCTTAGAAAATAGTTTAAAAGATAGTGGTTTATTATAGTTGAGATTTACTTTTCGTATAAGATAACCTTCCACCAAAATTATTAATTTATGTAGACTGGATTATATTCCTTTATCGTAATAGAAAATAATTACATTAATATTAATTCTGAATCTATATATTTTATATGCAAATGATTTTAACTCAGTTTACTTCATTCTCAGCATTCCCTTCATCTTTGCTGCGTACATAGTGAAGATTAAAGTTACCTCTTCTACCACCCCTCGCAGCACCTCTAGCGGAACCTCTTCCTCTTCCACTTCCTCTACTACTACCCCTACCTCTTCCATTGCCTCTTCCTCTTCCTCTCCCTCTGGTTGAAGCAGTGCTGGGATTAGGTGATATTGTACCAAGATCGGCCAATTCTGATTCTGATTTTTCATTCACTGATTCAATACCATCATCATGACTTCCACCAGTGGAAGGTGATGGCTCCTTAGGTGATTTAACCTTTTTGTTTTTACGTACAGGTTTGTTATTTTCATCCGTAACTTCAAGTTTGTCATTACTTTTAGTTGGACTAATCGGATTAGACTTAATATCAACACCATTCTCATCTTTTATCCCACCTTTATTCTTTTTGCCATTCTTATTTGGACGCTCAGGTTTTGGAGTGACCTGCTGCTTTGACTGCTTAGATTCATCTGTTTTCTTCATATCTTTGATCGGCTTTGGTAAAGCAAGGGATTTGCTTTTGCTTCTGACTGCCTTATCCTTTCCATGTAATTTTAATCCAGTCTCACCATTAGTTTCGATATTTTTCTCCGTGGTCGGACCACTTTTCTTGGGTTTAACAGCTTCAGCCTCCAACTCACGAGTGCTATTTCCATTAGCTTCCTGGTTTCTGTTCTGTTCTTTATTGCTCGATTGTCTTCGATTTAAATTTTGATTTTGATTTTTATGATAAGACTGATTGAAGTTTTGAGCATTTGAATTAAAACGAGAACTTTGGCGATTCTGCGGTTTCTCCTTAGGAAGATATTGTCTTTTGTTTAACTCAGCGAAATGCTTTTTGAAATTTGGCCTATCCTTAGCTCTCTCCGGTTCAACCTGGAGTGGAGGCTTAGGAGGTTCTATTTTATTGCCATTAGAACTATCTGATTGTGTGTTACCATCAGTTTCGCGTTTCTCCAGTAATTCGGTTTTAGATGAGGGATCAATAATTTTGTTCAACTTATCTTCCGTTTCTTGTTGTTCTTTAGTTTCTTGACTAGTGATTTCATTATCCGGTTTTACGTCAGTCGTTTGGAGATATTTGCTCTCTGTGACAGTTAAATCAACAGGAACGGCTGCCTTCTTTTTCAAAATAACTGGCTTATTAACAGCGGGTTTTGGAGAATTCTTGACTGAAGTTGGTGTATTTCTTCCTCTTGATGTATGAGCCGGCTCATCACTATTTTTAGAACTCAAAAGCTGAGCAAGACTCTTGCTATTATCCTTGGGTGCGTATACGGATTCTGGAATCGGAGCTGAGGTCAATTGCGACTTCTCTGCTTCTCTTACTTTCCCAGCTTGCTCTTGTGATTCACTTTCTATTGTTGATGAAGGGGGTCTTTTCAATATATTCACAGAAGGACGCCTTGAATCTCTTTGAGATGGTCTTCTCTCTGATGGAATATGAGTTACCTCTGAGGGGCGCGAATGTTTTATCGAAGCATTATGGCCGTCTTGATTATTAGCTGATTGTTCATCAGCTAAAGATCCTAAAGTCTTAATAGTGGTATGATTGATTGTAATTAATTTCTTATCAATTTCATGTTGCTTTGCTAAAACGTCAACCGGCTTTGCTGCACCAAATGGATTTGGTTTGTTCTTATGTTCTACAGTAGGAGCAGCTGAGCTATTCAGTGGTGTTGATGGCTCCTTCCCAGATAAACTAGGATACAAAGTATTGTTAAGGTGAGGATTCAATGGCTGTGGCTTTTTAGCGGGGGATAATGGATTAGGACTGCGACCACTACCTTGATCAAACGATCCATGACGTAAGTTCTGATGTTGGTTTTGCTTTTGGAAAACAAAATCGTTTTGAATTTGTTGAATCTCTTTTCCATGTTCTTGGTTAAATGCCATACAGTTTTGGAAGTCTTGAAAATCCGCTAATTCAGTTACAACTCTCCTACCAGCTTTGTAGTACAAGTCTTGCCACTTCAATACCTTGTTTACATCTTGAAACGACTCCAATTCAACAAATGCTACTGTTTTGATGATATGCGTTTCCAATATATTAGACGAAGGATCGGCCACTATTTTAAACTTGACAAATGTGGTATATCTGCTCTTAAATAAATCCTCAACAAACCCATCATTCGCCGTCACTGGCAAATTGAGTAACTTCACAATGTAGGGAGGCCCGCTATCATGGATGCCTGACAGTCTGTTATACGATGAGCCTCCTCCAAACCCACTGCCTTGACGTGGGCTGCCGAATGGATCTTTGGAATACGGAAAATGCTTATGTTTCTCAATGGGTACAGATATAGATGCCATATCTATATCATCATCTGCCCAAGAGCCTCCAATTGCTAATAAATTTGGTTAGTATTCTCTCTATGTATTATGGATGTCCTAGTCCTAGTATTATATACTTACACTTGTCACTGAAGAACTCTTGCAATGTCATCTTTTTTTGAGGTGCTAATAAAAGTTTGTTAGTATTCCTTTTTTCAACTTAATTTGGTCCGTCAGAAAATCTTTCTTCCAGTCAAACATACCCATGTTCCTGAACAATCTATAGTTATATAATGCTTTATATATTCGTGGAACTTTCAATTGATGTCTGATGTGCTATACTCTATTCTATGTAACTATTAATTTGACGTGACAAAACATCCCGTTGTTTTGCGAGTCACGTTATATTCAATTACCGTGTTAAGTAAGTCTTACTTGATGAGTTGATTTATAAATTATATAGTATATATTGTTTATAAGCTAGAATAGTTGTCGTAAGTGTTCCTCCAGTTGGCAAAGAATCCATTGAAGAACTTGATTCCTAGGCCGATATCTTTAGCCCCAACAGTAGCCCGAATAGAATGCATCGATAGTTGAGGAATTCCCAAATCGATGGTTCTTGCACCAGTTTGCAGCGACATCAACGGCCCAATTGAAGAGCCAGACCTTTCTCCGTTTCTGATTTGAAAGTATTGGAGGCTGTCGTCGTTAATTCTTGCCAAATTTTCTACTAAGGCCAAGCCTGGCGAATCGGTCGCAAAATTCCCGTTGGGATCAACCGCAATGGTGATGCCCCTGTTTGGCACAGGCTTGTGGTTTTCGAGGTACTGGTTCGTAAAGTTGGGGTTGACTAAGTGGTTAACATCAGCCGACAAGATGATCGAGTTGGCGTATACTAGCTTTAGGTGGTCTTGCGAGTAGTTGTCCTTAGAGTTGAAATAAGACGATGCCAAAACCCTCGAAATTACCAGATCGGTTAGTCCACCTTTGGCACCAGTCGCGGAACCAGAACCAATTTCTTCGTGGTTGAATAAAGCCACGAGGGCAAAAGAATCTGATTCCAAAAGGGCGTCCGTGTCACTTTCAATCAAGGAATGAATTGCTGCAAATGAACAAACCCGGTCATCAATTCTAGGGCTGAAAATAAACTCCTTGTTCAATCCACCTCTGGCACCTTTCTGGACATCATACAATTGTAAATCCCATTGGACTATATCTGCAACTTTAACTCCAGCTAATTTGGAGACATATCTTAATAGTTTTAGTGGATGCTTACCGTACAACGGAGAAGATTTTTCCTCATCCGTGCCCTCTTCATTGGCATCCGTATCCCCTGAAAATCCGATTACCGGTACGGTTTGCGTTTCTTTGTTGTAGGGTCTTTCTGCCACTGCACCAAAATGTGGTGCTAACGTTGGAATATGGGCTATTGGATGTGGCGACGAGTCGACCAATTTTTGATTGACTTGACTAGTGGATGAATTCCGAACCAATATCCTGCCTCCAATTCCTAAATCCCTGTCTAACCAGAGGTCATTTAAAGTACCGGCATAAGGTGCCACCCCCAAAAGTTCGTATCCATCGACATTTTTCTTAGTCGAATTAGGTTTCAATGAGACTGTCAACGAATCAATGTGGGATCCAATAATCCCAACTCCTCTCTCGGCTCTCCAATTTTTACCTACAGCGAAGGCAGCTAATGAGGCTCCGTTTCTGATAGTAAAGT
Organism: Debaryomyces maramus; assembly: GCA_030583545.1. Lineage (NCBI taxonomy): Eukaryota > Fungi > Ascomycota > Pichiomycetes > Serinales > Debaryomycetaceae > Debaryomyces > Debaryomyces maramus. The sequence goes on from JAJMIL010000003.1 coordinate 152,825, forward strand.
ATTTACCAGGCTTTAAGGAATCCCAACTTTCCTTTTCAGAAACAAATCTAAATCCATTTTCGTGTAATTTATCAGCAAAGTAAGCAACAACATGAAATATTGTAGGGTTCTTATAAGTGAACTCAATGTATTCGTCGGCATACTTTTCATAGTATGCATCAGAATACTTAGATGAGATATCTGCCTTGGATGTACTCCTTATCTTTGGGGTTTCTTCTCTTGCGTAATTCGAAATTTCTCCGAGGTTAACTTTTCTCAAGGCAGCTTCAAAGGCCTTCACTAGTTGTTCTGATTCTGACATAACTTAATTGTGATATATTAATAGAGCGTTATTAAGTATATTGCAGAATAGAATTAGCTGTTAACTCCTTAGATAACCAATTTTGGGTTATCAATCGTGAAATTTGCGAAATTCCTGTGGCTGCAGATTAGTCCAGAACGCATTTACACCATCACCTTACATTGTACTGCTTGGTATTGTCAATTAATTATGTTTATAAACTCTATATACAGATTAATTAGGTTGGTCTTTCAGATGCAAAAGTAGCAGCTACAATTAATGGAAAGACCACACTAGCATCGGCATAAACTTTAACTTGTTTAGCATCAGCTTTGATCTTTCCCCAAGAGATGGCTTCATCAGGTCTAGCACCTGCATCAGAACCATCAAATTCTTGACCAGTATTAATGTAGACAGCATAGTCGGCACCATTTCTCATTAAACAAGCATTACAAATATGGTGTTTAATTAAACCACCTCCTAAAAGAATCATACCGGCATTGGATGCAGCCATTGACATTGAGTTCAACTTTCTTATATCAGCAACAATATCTAATCTTAATTGTTGTGGAGAAGCTTTAAATGTATGGAAGAAGAGCATATCACCGATGGAACCATCAGTTAATGCAGGACAAAACACAGGTATCTTATTCTTGTGGGCCCAATATAAGACGGATGATTCATCATCAATTTCTTTACCTAATCTGTCAATTAATTTGGATGGTGTCCAACATGCAGCAGAATCGGCATTTAAACCGTTGGAACCTAATTCTTTCATCCCCTCTTCTTGTTCTTCCAAGCACTTATCCAATATTGGAACAATCCATTCTTCAAACTTACAGTAATTGTCGTTAGGAACTAATAAGTTACCAATTCTGTTCATACCTTGGTCTCTTAATCCTTTACCTGGTAAATTAAAATCACCCATGTAAGTTGGGGCCAAGACCTTAATTAAATCTTCTTCAATACCACCGGCAGTTGCTACAATGGCACTTACCATCTTATGTTGAACCAAGTATCTTAAAGTATCTCTCAATCCCGAAGAAATTAAATTCGAAGTGTAACCCATGAAAATAGTTGATTTCTGATACCCTTTGTCATCAAATTCTCCCGTTCTTTCATGCTCAGGTAACTTGTCAATATGTTCACCTCTCCAAGTTCTCATCTTATTTATGATATCACAAGCTTGTGAAACCGAAGAAGCTTGAAATCCCATCGTTTTCATGGATTCAACTAGATCAACTGCCTTCATATTGTACGCGGAGTCTTTTGAATAGTCGATACCTTTAATTTCTTCAAAGTCATCTGGAACAGGAACTGATTGCTTAAGGACTGCATCAGATGCTAATCCTGGTAATTTTCCAGTTTCGCTCATATTATTTGGTTATTCTGATGATAGAGCTGAATATTACTTTGATAACAAATTTATGGTGAAAACTTTTACCTATAGATGCGAGCCGCACCTTATACCTCTTGGCCCTTTTTACTAGACGAAATGTTTATGTACGCTACTAGAAGCTGATCATCGTATGTGTAATCTTGCATTCACATACAACTGACCAACAAGCATTAAATTATGTCGTTGTAGATTTAAAAATGTAAATATACAGAGAGAAGATATAAAGTCATACCGAACAAAGCCAAAGTTGTATCAGCAGCCATAAAACTGAGGTAGAGTCTATCTGATCATCGATGATCAGAAAATGGCTTCTCATTCCAAACAAATCATTGACAGTTTTCAAATAAGATATAATTTCCGAAAAAACAATAAATATGCAAATGTATAGAATTACGCTTCAACACGTTCCTTGACTTGTGGACTCCAAGCAGAATGTTTTGGTTTAGCGGTATTGTAGGTCACAAACGCACCCGATGTACCGGTGTAGTTCATCTTATGCTTCTCTGGCAATGGGTAAGCTCTTGTTGCTGTTTGGTCAGCTGGTAATTTGTTAGGTGGGGTATTAGTACCGTAACCTAACCAATAATGCCAACCCGGCTCAACCTTAGACATATCAACTCCCCATTCGGCGTATTCAACCCATCTAGTTCTTAAATGAATTTCTTCTGGTGCATCCGTTTCATAATATTTGTTACCGAAATCATCTTGACCAACTAACCAACCTCTTTTGGTATCATTGTGGACTTGAATTTGCCAAGCTGCTCTCTTGAGACCAGAATGGTAGATGTTTTTAATAGTACGAACGATCGAAGTGGACATAGTTGTATATGATTTAGATCCTTCTAATAATTCTTCAATATCTACTCAAATGTATAATAATGAGTGAACAAATTTAGTTTGATTGGTTTAAAAAAATTTAGGTCACATGAGCGAGCACTAGTTAAAATGCTACACCAGTGCTACCATCAACAGTGGAACACATTAGAAGGACCCTATATAAATCCTGCTTGTTCGGTTAAGTGTTTCGATCTCTACCGTGTCGTTTGGCTAATTGCTAATTTCAAATGTTTGTAGGCGATACATTTAAGATGGCGAATATAACGTTTTTCATTGCGTATTAAGTAGTTGATTAACACAATGATGACTTCATGTATGGTCCTACGTCTAGGTCGATCTAATGAAAAATAGTCGTAGTGACATTATGCAATTACTCATATGGTCAAGATGTCAAAATTCAAAAAACGAATAGTTATGAAAACTTCTAGAAGGATGATAATAAATACTCTTTATTCTATTTTACACTCGTTCTACGCAAGAGAAGAAAAACTTACATTAGACCTCTGGAAGTCGGAAATAGAACACTTACAGGTCCACAAGTGATATATCATCAATCATATATGTATTATATTCTAATCATCGCTATACAACAAATCATAGCAAGATTGCAAAATTCAGAAAGCTGATTTTTTTTGTGAGTTTGGATATTTATTTATGCTTGAAAAGTGCCGATCGTTCTAACAATTGGTTAACATCCGCCGAATTTATCACCACTCCAGTTTCAGAACATTTAGCCTTGCTCTTTAACTCGCTACACAAGCCATCGATATCGAGTTCGGTATATTTAGGATGGGATGCTATGCGGTCCCATATTTCTGAACATCTGATAGTTTCTTCAGGGGCAGGTACAACTTCGCTTTCGTCTGCCTTAACTGTATTCTTATCGTTAGCTGCATTTTCATCTCCTTCCAGAATGGAGTTGGAGATGCTACCTCTGACAAAATCATTAATATTGAATCCTTTGTCGTTCAATGGATCGTAAGCACTTTCTTCGGTAGTTAAAAGTGACATAGGATCCACTTCATTTTCCTTCTTTGGGTCAGTGAAAGTATCGGCAAAAGCCAAGGAAACGTCAAAGTTGTTGTCGTTTAGAAAGGATAATGGATCTTCGTTGTTATTGCTTGATAAGTCGAAGTTAAATTTGGAGCTACCGTTAAAAAATGGGTCGAATCCTGTGTTATCAGATGTGGTGCTGGTATTAGTATATTGGTCGTCATAAGTCTTTAAATTGCTGAATGGGGAGCTATATTGGAATTGATTTTCTTTGTCCTTCGGTACCGGGTGTTGTTTATTACCACATGCTTCATTCAACTTAACGCAAAACGGATCCAATTGCTCGTCAAAGCTTTCATGGGTAAATCCGTAATTTGCGTCATTCCCTGTTCCAAATTGGTTAGAATTTACCGTGTTTGGAGCGGAATTTTGGGACTCTGGTGATACCAAGATATTATCATTCAATGGAGATGTCGACGAAGACGAGCCGCTTATCAAGTCGGGTACGTGCTGTTTCTGTGAATATTGGTATTTGGATTTGTCGTTAAGGACATCCTTAGACCATGGAAACGATGCCGAATACTGATTAGCGGATTCGGGCGATGTGTAGCTCAGAGAATCGTTCGACTGATACTTGGCCTCGCTCAATGAAGACTTGTTGCTGCCAGAATCAGACTGCGAATTCACACTGTTGGAGCTGTCCTTCTCCCCGATCGGTGGCCTGTAGTTTCCACCGGTTCTGGGGTTCGATAAATGCCCCACCTTGGTCGGCAAATTCAAGTCCAGAAAATCTTTATGTCCTCTGTATCTCGCCAACTCGTTCTTCAACATGTCCACCTGTGCCTTCAAGAAGTCCAGCTCCGTCGTGGCCTTGATATTCTCATCCTCCAACGACTTCACCTTGTCCTCCAAATCCTGCATCTTCCTTTCCTTTCTCTCCCTGTATGCCCGTTGCGCTGCTCGGTTCTGTGCCGTTCTCTTCGACTTGGGCTCAATCTCTATCGGCTTACGTCCTGGCTTCGTGTGCAACTTCTTGTCGTCATGGCTCGATCCTGACACAACCTCGGAGATATTTCTTTTATAATCCGTCATCTTGGCTTCACTGCGTAATTTTTCTCCTGTTGCTACGCCTATCGTATTCGATCTGTCTATGTTATCAATAAATATAACCCGTGCTTTACTACTCAATATACCCCTGGTTCAACGGTATATTCCTATTTTTATGCAAACCTGTCTGCTAAGTCTCGCAATTATTTGCTTGCTATATTCTTTTTGCTGCTTCTGTAGATACTTTTGATCAACGGAGCTAACGGTCTTATCGGAGCTAACGGTATTACTAATGTGAAATATTCCTCACTGCTATGTAATAGTTACTCGCTAGTTAATAGATACTAACTGATCAATCCTATAATGACTATAATGGCTATAGTAAGATATATTAATACTAGAATCAAGAAGAGAACAATATTATGTTATTAGTATAGTCTGGGACTAGGGTTTATTATATATTCTCTAAGCATTTGTTTCTTTTAACTAAGCGTGCATCTTGCGAAGGCAAAGGGCATTACCGGGTTTTTACCTAATTCGGACTTTGGTCCGTATCTGCAATATAATAGGCCAATATGAGAATTTAGTCGCTTAGTTAAAGTAAATTTTGGGGATGCTGACAAATTACTACCTAGTAGTATATACAAAATGATAATAGATAGAACTCGTGTATAGAACGGCTTCAGTGAGTCATTGAGTGGCTTTAGCATAACCTAGATCTGCTCCCCGTAAATACCTAAAATATAGACGGTATACCGGAAGTTGATCCGTAAACACATAGCCAATTGTGCCATGGTACATGGTGCAAATGGCTGCGCATGGTGTTGCGGAATGATGTAGCATTGAGGTAGCATTGATGTAGAGGGGGAGGTATGGATACGAGAGACGAACGAGGGTCTTCGACAATGAATAGCGGCAATGCTAGAGAAGGGGAACGGCAAAGGGCTGCGATAAGTTCAGGCATGGAGCCTGTGGTTCTACAATGTTCCATAAAGCTGGAGTGGGATATTGCGCTTACATAAGGTGCGGCGCGCAAGCGAACATCTCGAATATCAGATAAAGCATCTTTATTTATAACATAGGAGAAACTAGAGGAAATGGAAACATGGGGCAGTCATTGGCAGATAAGGAAACACCCATGAGCTACGTAAGTACGGAGGACGGACGGAAGATGAATAGGGGTTGATATTAACGACAGCAGAGCGCACAAATCGAGAATCTCCGGAAAACTCGGTCGACGATGGAAGCCATCAACCAGTCGACCGTGAGGATATACCTGGATATCCAGAGTGCTAGACAGAACAACGAGGAGATATTGCGGCATACGGCCGAGGCGAAAGCGAGGGTGGAGAAAATAGGGCAGTAGACGGGGCAGAGGGTTGTTGTTTTGAGATCCATATATCGGCATTGAAATCTGGAGGTGTCAAGTAGTAAGTATGTGAAGTGTGTATAATAATAGATTTAGCGTCGGGCTGAGCAAAATGTAGAATATACGAGTCGTAAAGAGCCGGTGGGGTTGCAGTGTGTTTGTCCGGCGGAAGAACTTCAAAACCAAGCCGTACTGTCCAAAACAATCGATTGAGCCGATAGCGATTAACCTAGATATTGCACACGCATTAATCTAGAATTGAGGAAGAACAGGTCATCCAAAAATGTTAATGCCGTGAGGGACACGGTTATCATCCAGCATTGAGGTTTGGGAGCAATGGTGCCCCATCATGGGTTGGCGAATAGTCTAATCGCAGGTGATAGATAAGCATTGTTGAAGGTAGGGTTGTTCCGTAATTACAGAAATTTGCGAAAATAGAAGTTTTTCGCGAAATCATTTACATTATGTATATTACTGTAAAATGATAGTATCTAGAATTATACGTAGAGTTCAATGTGATAAAACTACTACAGCCCTCCTAATCCCGCATAAGTTATAGCGGATAATTCGCCTCAAAATTTAGGCTCAATTCTTTTGCAAATTAGAGACGTACATATGAAGATCAATTCGTCCTTGCTGAAAGAGTAGATGCTCTCTAACTCTGAAGCTTCGTTATCAGGGGAAGCTTCAAGGTTCAATAGCGTACTTCTCCGGATTGCAGTATCACGGCGCTCGTTGAAATTGAATAGAGTACCAGCCTCATGCGACGATTTGTAACTACTATTGAAGCTCTTCGACGGCGCCTGCACAATCTTATTCTTAGGATCCAATTGCATTTTGGATGTGTCCATATTTTGAAGCATGGAATCCTGTCCGGGCTCCAATAAATATAAAGTGTACGAAAAAATCGTCTTTGGAAAATGATTGGTTTTAGCCCACCTATAGTGCTTTTGGCTCTGAGGAACCATTCTATTTTGCCGTGCTTGAATAGGTGTACCTCAAAGCTCGAAGACGTTTTTTTAGGATCCCGCCTGAATTTAAACGTATACCTATGGTACGCCTTGTTTGACGACTTAAATACGTCACACATCGTGTATTTGGTTTGGTTTATATTAAACAATTGATCTGAGTCCAGACCTGGAGGAATAAACTTATTGATAGTGCAAATCCTGCTCGCACCATATTTCAGCAGTCGATCGAATTTCGCCTCAAGAAGTGGCATTGCGAGCCCCTTCTTCTGGTTTGTCAATGCGTGCTTATATTCTGCTGAGTCTTTGCTAGCCTTACCATACTGCAAGTACTGTTCGAGTGCCTTGTGGGAAGCGAAGACAATTAAATCATTTCCAGAGTTAAAGTTGCATACTTCTATCTTCCTTAACTCCCTAAACCTCTTGATATCCTCGACTATGCTATCGGTCTTCTTCAAACTACTCATTGCAGATCCTAGCTACATATTTGCCCAACAGCAAAAGAGCTAGTGCCTATATATGTATTTCATTTGCACGTGACTAGAACCCTTAGATCGCTAGGTTGAATAGAAGTTGAATCGTAATTTTGCAGGGGAACGTGAATACTTCACAATATAATATATTAAGCTGTAAAATGATAGTATCTAGAATCTAACCTCCTGGTGCACCATAAAACGAGTGAGCGAGTAATTCGCCTCGAGCTTTAGACTCAGTTCCTTTGCAAATTAGAGACGTACATATGAAGATCAATTCGTCCTTGCTGAAAGAGTAGATGCTCTCTAACTCTGAAGCTTCGTTATCGGGGGAAACTTCAAGATTCAATACCGCACTTCTCCGAATTCCAGACTTAACACGGCCCTCACTGAAATTGAGTAGAGTACCAGCCTCATGAGATGATTTGTAACTACTATTGAAGCTCTTCGACGGCGCCTGCACAATCTTATTCTTAGGATCCAATTGCATTTTGGATGTGTCCATATTTTGAAGCATGGAATCCTGTCCGGGCTCCAATAAATATAAAGTGTACGAAAAAATCGTCTTTGGAAAATGATTGGTTTTAGCCCACCTATAGTGCTTTTGGCTCTGAGGAACCAAGATGTCTGTAATTCCTATTTTGCCATGCTTGAAAAAGTGTACCTCAAAACTCGAAGACGGGTTCTTTGGATCGAGCGTGAATTTCAATGTATACCTCTTGTACGCACCTTGCGACGACTTAAATACCTCGCACATCGTGTATTTGTCGTGGTTTATATCAAACAATTGGTCCGAAGTCAGACCAGGAGGAATAAACTTATTTATGGTGAAAACCTTGCTCCCACCAAACCTCAGGAGTCTATCGAATTTCATCTCAAGAAGTGGCATTGCGAGTCCCTTCCTTTGGTTTTTCAATGCTTGTTTATATTCTGCTGTGTCTTTACTAGCCTTATCACTCTGCAAGTATTGCTCGATTACCTCATTAGATGCAAAGACAATCAAGTCACTTCCAGAGTGAAAGTTGCATACTTCTATCTTCCTCGACTCTTTGAACGTCTTGACGTCCTCTACTATGCCATCGGTCTTCTTGAAACCAGTCATTATGACCCTAGCTACATATTTGTTGTTGTTAGTCAGAGAATTTGGTGCCTTTTATGTATTTCAGATACACGTGACTGTAACCATAATATCCATACACCTTCAACATCCACAAATTAGGCATTATTGAAGTAGAGTTGTTCCGGAATTGCATAAACCCAACTATGGTGGTAAAATGATAGTCTAGAATTAAACGTAGAATTCAATGCATTAAAGTTATTATATTTAATATGTATCCCCTGTTGGAGTAAAATAATGTAGCGTAGGTACTTCGCCTCCAGATTTAGACTCAGTTCCTTTGCAAATTAGAGACGTACATATGAAGATCAATTCTTCCTTGTTGAAAGAGTAGATGCTCTCTAACTCTGAAGCTTCGTTATCGGGGGAAACTTCAAGATTCAATACCGCACTTCTCCGAATTCCAGAATTAATAGGGTTATCTCTATCTCTGAAATTGAGTAAAGTACCAGCCTCATGTGACGATTTGTAACTACTATTGAAGCTCTTCGACGGTGCCTGCACAATCTTATTCTTAGGATCCAATTGCATTTTGGATGTGTCCATATTTTGAAGCATGGAATCCTGTCCGGGCTCTAACAAATATAAAGTATAAGAAAAAGTCGTCTTTGGAAAATGATTGGTTTTAGCCCACCTATAGTGCTTTTGGCTCTGAGGAATCAACATGTCAGCAATTTGTATTTTGCCATGCTTGAAAAAGTGTACCTCAAAGCACGAAGACGGGTTGTTTCGATCGAGTGTGAATTTCAATGTATACCTCTGGTACTTACCATGCGACGACTTAAATACCTCGCACATCGTGTATTTGTCGTGCTTTATATCAAACAATTGATCTGAAGCCGGACCAGGAGGGATAAACTTATTTATGGTGAAAATCTTGTCCCCACCAAACCACAGTAGTTTATTGAATTTCGCCTCAAGAAGCGGTATTGCGAGTCCCTTCTTTTGGCTTTTCAATGCTTGTTTATATTCCGCAGAGTCTTTTCTAGCCTTACCACTCTGAAAGTATTGGTCGATTACCTCATTAGATGAGAAGACTATCATGTCATTCCCAGACCTAAAGTTGCATACTTCTATCTTCCTCGGTTCTTTGAACACCCTGACGCCCTCTGCTATGCCATCCGTATTGAAATCAGTCATTATGATCCTAGCTAATATTTATTAGAGAATTTGGTGCCTATATGTATTTCAGATATGCACGTGACTGTAATCATAGAATGTTCCACTGGTAACTTAGATGAAGGACATCGGGGTATATCCTGACCAAATAGATGAAATTGGCTCAGTTGATGTCGAATGGATCTCCACCACTTGACAATCTTGCATAAACAAGTCATCTTGAACAGTAGTTAAATTATAAAGACTTGAGGACCCTGCTTTTTTACGCTATGTTTCATATTATCACATGCGAATTCCCATCTATGCTTTACGGATCCAAATTCAAATAGGTACTATTTGGTACTATTTCATTCAGCTTGTTTCACAATAGAAGAAAGTTTCAAATGTTTAACTCTCAACTTTATAGAACAATTTTCATGTCTGAATACCCTTTTCTGTCTCTGTGGGCCAACAATTCTGTTGGTCAAGATAATCAGATTAGTTTACATAATCAAATTTGCTGAGATATTCTAGACAATCGATAATATCTTAAGCATTATGTGTTCGTAAAAAGTCGACTTTATCTTCCAGGAACCTGCGTATAGCCTCCCATATGTTCACATATAGCCACTGCATTTGGATAGAGATAAAATTTTTCATTTCCTAAAGCTTTTTACTAACTAAAATGATTCAATTACCTTTACCTTATTATAATGACGATAAAAAGTCGTTTGCTTATCCTACAGTCCATAAAAGATGGCCCACTATCATTGAAGGATGTATCGAAGATTTGAAGAAAGAGATAAATGAAAAATCCAACTTGAGTAAATCAGGAAATGAAATCATCGATAAATTGCAGACGTTATTAACTTCTTTTAAGGAAGACGAGGAGGTGAAGCCTTTTGATGATGCAGCCATAAAGTTGAATTCGCACTTGACTCGCTATAATGAGTCTTTGGCAGAATTAAACAAGGTTAGGCGTGTGACATGGTTAACAGGGCCTTGGTTAAATTTGGAATGCTATTTGTATCAAATTATCCACCACTTTTTCCTTTCATCTGAAGAATCGTACTGGCACGATTATGACGTTTTCGAAAGGTTGAAAAATCAAACGTTCCAGCAGTCCGAATTAGGTGTGCTAGAATTGTGTAAAAGGTATGAAATATTGACCTTTGAATTATCGAAAAATTTGAATAACAACACATTGAAAATCTTGTTCGATGAATTCATTGATATTTCGTTATGGGGAAATGCTACCGATTTGTCGCTTTTGGCTGGTAATGTTACCCTTGAAGACATTCAATCGGTGCAAGGTGAAGAAAGCAGGAAAAAGAACGAAGAAAACATCATCGTGAATGATTTACCAAAAGCTTGGGAATATTTATTATATTGCAATGCTAGCGAAATAAGAATTGATATTGTTTTAGATAATTCTGGGTTTGAGTTGTTTGCTGATTTAATGTTCAGTTTATTTGTATTGGATGCCGGTTTAACCCACGAAGTTCACTTGCATTGTAAGGAGATCCCTTGGTTTGTTAGTGATGTCGTGCCAAAAGATTTTGATAACTTACTTGAACAATTAGCAGATCCTAAATTTTTTGGAAGTGCTTCTAAGAGCGAAGAAAACATAAAAGCGCTCAAACACGTACAACAAAGAATATCAGGCTACCATAAATCCAAACAAATTATTGTTAAATCTCATCCTTACTGGACATTGGATGATAAATATTGGACAATTCCAAAGTATGGAGACTTATACAATGATCTTTTGAATTCGAATTTAATTATTTTGAAGGGAGACTTAAATTATCGTAAGTTGACTGGTGATATACAATGGGACCCAACCACCCCATTCACTACTGCAATTCAAGAGTTGGCAACTTCGGATTTGCCTCTTTTGAGTTTGCGTACTTGTAAAGCTGATGTCGTTGTTGGATTACCAAAGGGATTGAACGAAAAATTAATTGAAAAATATAAATCCATGGGTAATGAACAAGGGGAATTTTGGAGTTCTTCCGGTAAGTGGGCCGTGGTCTCGTTTTCCGATGGTAGTAGGTAAGTTATTATTTATTTAGATGGATATATATAATACACTAAGTACTACGTACAAATAATTCTAAGTTAACACTGCTCAACAAATCAAAGTTTACATTTCACCAGCTTTCTTAGAATTGCAGGCGACTATTTTGAATTTATCCACACTAATTTCATTATCATTTAAATTATCATTATTATTGGAGTTGGAAACATCTGTTAATTTAATTATAACATTCTTAATTATAAATGTCCATACATCATCACAAAACCTATATGTATGTAAATCTCCCTTAAATGTCAACTTCGACTTAGCTATTCCCAGTTCATTTTTTAATAAATCCGATATAATTCTATCAAAATTGTTTAATATCCTCATAGCCAATTGTGGTTGAATTTTTTCATCAGATATAAGCGTGTCCAATGCATCCGTCAACGTAGTTCCTATTGTAGATCTTCTATAGAGTTCATAATATGCTGGTGCACTCATTTCTAGATTATGATTTATGTGTATAATTATTCGTTTTAAAGGAGTTCGTTTCTAATACCTGAATTTTGATATTGGCACTTTTAGTGAAATTACCTGCGTGCATATAATCACAGCCTATATTGAAATCTTCGACTCTGTAGTATATTATCAACTAAACCAATTGAATATAATGGACAAACAAGGGAATAGGACTGTTTCTGAACGGTATAGAACAGCTGTTGGTAAGTTTCAAAGGTTTATTGAAGGGAAGGGTGGAGCCAATTACCGAAAGGACTCGTTGAAATATCAAAGTGAATTGAATGACATTATTAAAGAATTTAGATTGATTCACCTAATCGTAAACAGGCTAAACTTGTTTAGCGACAATGAGAGCCTAGATGAGACCAATACTAATTATATCCCTTTTTTAAACATTGAGTATTATTTGGGATGTTTATATTCGAATAATTTGATAAATCCAAAAGTAGCAGAGCTTCCAAGTAAAATTGATCCGATTGATTTTAGAGAACCAAACCTATCCATATCCAAGAATATGTTTGTTCAGTACCTAGCAGCTTTAAATAATTTTGGCGATATTTTGTCTAAAGCTCAGTCAACCAGAATCAATTCATTTAAGGACACTTATAACCCTACGTTTGACGAGCTAGTAGCATATGGTAACAACCCAACGTTAAAGAGGGCTGATAAAATTGAAAATTACAAGCTCGAGAAAGAACTCAGGGATAAGCTACAGATATTAAATGAATATTATGACCAATATGAAAAATATGGCGAGGAAGATGAAGATAAAATATTTGAAAAATTCGATGAAGAGACTATAAAAGCAATCTACATAGATCAACTAAAGTTATTTAGTATCAGAACATTTAGTGGGTTGGAGCTGATAACTATGGAATTACAAGTATTGTCGAATAGACCGAACCAACGTCTTGTGGAAATAAATCCGAATGAAGATCAAAATAAAGAAGCTCCGTCCAAAGATAATGATTATGGTTACACAACGAAGTTGGAATCTGTGCCTTTCAAGGATAATAATAAAATTTCGGACTTGGTTTCGAAACAAGGCAAGATTTTAAGACCTTTTACCATAACCTCTAATAAACAAGAGCTCAAACAGAAAGTTTTTGGCACAGGCCAAGTGTTGCCTTCTATGTCTGTTGAAGAATATTTAGACTATGAACTAGCGAATGGTAAAATGATGAAAGATGCACCCGAGGAGAAGAACGAAGATGACACTGAGGATTCCGATGATGAAATAGAAAAAAGGAACTGGGATGATTGGAAAGATGACAATCCAAAGGGAAGTGGTAACATGGGTGCTAATTTAGGTTAATATTATTTATTTTCATTTTAATATCTATATATGCATATACTATACATAATCAACTTAAATCATCTTCAAGCTGTCTCAACCATTCGTGGTATTCCAAATTTATGTCATCCAATTTAATAATGGCTAATGAATCCGCGTTCTCTGATTTTATTATCCACTTATCATCGTCATTATCAAAACTTTTTAAGCAATTCAAAATTATCATGTATAATTCCAAGATTTTTAATTTGTATTGTCTTATATCTTCAACGATTGTATTATTATGAGTTAACAATCCCCTTTGTTCATTCTTGAACCTTGTAATAAACATATACAAAGCTTCTGCAGCACCACGTTTATCTGTTAACAAGCTAGACTTCATTGAAGTTGTAGCTCCAAATAATCTCCACGAATAAAGATATTCATAGCACTTAAGTGAATTTGATAATACTAATTCGTTATTTGCCAATTCCAATAGTATTGAGTCAATTAATAAATATTGCTTCACATATAATGTATTTTCATTTGGAGGTAAAATTACTGAAACATGTTTGTTCAAAATTAACTTACTAATGAATCTCGCCATAAGGTTTTTATACTCGAAGGATTTTGATTCCTTAGTTGAGGATAAATTTGATAAGCATTTGTATACTAAATCATAATTCGATAAATTAAGTGCCATGTCAAAAATGTTCAAGTAGTAAGCTTCGATTTTCGAGGTTAACGATTCAGTAGGCTGTTCTACTTGTTTTAGATTCTCAACAGCAATTAATTCAAATTTTAATGCATTATTTACAAATTCTTCATGGTTGGAGTTTGAAATAGAACCTTGGTCCAGTTTCTTAACTACGTTCATCGAAGGTAAAATAAACTTTTGGTGGTGTGAATGACGACGTGCGTTATTCGCTTGTGATTTTGATAATTCAGATAAGGCATGGAAATAATTTGCTTTCTCTAATTCTTGATCTCCCTCCTTGAAATCATTTAAGAATATTGAATTAAGGAATGCTTTAATATCCAGGTTGACGGTTAAAGAATTCAAAAATGTATTTTTCAAATCATTCTTAATTGAATTATTATTGAACTTAAAAAAATCATGCGTCTCATAAGTCAGAAAGAACTCTAATGGCTCATTATTGATCAAGTAAACCAAGCCTATTAAAAATCTATCGATAATCTTTGTTTGGTTAAGCTTTCCAAAGAATTTTTCTTTAATCATTTGACCTTCGCCATGATTTATTAACTCAATAATAATATCAAGGATGAATTTATCATAAGTTGAAATAACTTCACCATAAAAGTAATCGTAACCTTGTGAAAATTTCCCATCTCTAATGAGATAATTTAAAGTAGGTGTTTTATTTACCAAACCTGACCAGAATAATGAATTCTCAGAATTATTAAGATTTGATAACTCGACTTTAGAGTTGTGTTTATCAGATTCAAAACAAGTGTTGAAAACACAGTCAACAATTACATATGTTGACAATCTCTCTATCAATTTGTTGAGCAAGAGTAAAATTTGATCATTTACTTCACATGTCAAAAATAAGATAACAAGATTTAAAAGAATCGCTTCATGGCTTTGTTTAATATTTTTGAAGGTTGTCATCGCATTTAACTTTGTTACAGTACCGATGTTGGATGAAGTATTGTATTTGAATGCATCGATATCTTGAACAGCATCATTTGGCTCAGCTCGAGAATCAATAAGTGAATTGATTATTTCAATAACATCAGGAATATTCTCTAATTCATTCATAATCAGGGAAGCTTCATCAGCTGAGATCTTATTATTGAGAAAAGTATCATATAACTCCGTGGCTTGATTAGCCGTTAGTTTAGAGGTGTTAAGATTTAGGACGGCCAGATAAATCTTACCGTATGTTTTTGGGGATAAAGTTATCGACAATCTTTTCAATATAGATGCCAATCTACCTTCATTGGATGCTTGATTAAAGTGTGTAAAACCCTCATAGTAATGCGACTTTCTATAGATACTAATGCCGTTAATATTCAAAGCCAAGATTGTAGAATTATTTGTTATGCAACAAGCTAATGATTCTTCACTCAATTTTTTGAATTCTTCGCATAATGAGTCTAATTTATACCAGCAGGATTTAAGATCTTGATCTTTAGCAGAAGCCTTATTAATAGTATCGAAAACTGCTTGGCAAATAGGGATATTTTTCTTAATAGTTTCGAGACCTATGTGCTCTCTAAATATATTCAACGAGGTTGTAACAATCAAAGAGTCATAACTATCGGAATTTAATATTTTATTAGAATAATATTCGACATCACGATAGGAGGCAGAATTCATCAAGATATTAGAGAATTCTGGTTGTGACCAGTTAATGGAAGTAACTGCTCCATTATCAAAGTTGATCTTATAAGTCACAAGAATTGACGAAGTGTTGGATTTCCATAAAATGTGGTAATTTATATAGTTACCTCGATATTCACATTGAAAGTCTTGCACAAACCAGATAGGTTTGTGAAATTTAGAAGCATCTTCATCATCTTGAGAAGAAATCAAAAGATCTGGTAATTGTGGTTCGAATGACAATCGGTCCAATGAAACCAATTCCACTTGGGTGTTGTAATCTTGAATTTCCCATACCTTGAATAGTAACCCCATTTCATTATAGTCTTGCTTAGCATTATCCGAAGTTGTCGTAAAGTGGCAGGTCAAATAAGATTTGCCCATTGTTGCGTCCTCAACGATTTGTAAATATTTTGATGATACAGATGTTAACCACGACGATCCCACACTGAGTTCTTTCTTATTATCATTTAAGTCAATAGGCTGGTGAACTTGATGGTGACTTTCTAAATTCCAGAATTTCAATGTCTTGTTAACTGTCAAAGTGACTATAACACTTTTAGTAAGTGCCACTAAATCAACTACCGAATTAGACGATATACCCTCTAAAACAATGTCTTCATTTGCATTATCCTTCTTAAATAAGCCACTCATGAAGTTCAACGGCAATAATGACGTAGGATCATTGAAATTATGAACATCAAAATCCTTTAAATGACCAGATCTTTGTAAATGTAACATACCTCCATCTTTTAAAGAAACGATAATATTAAGTCCGTCAATAGATTTCATGTATGATGGGGGAGATCTAAGTTCAAATGAATAAGGAATGGATATCTTACCCCATTTCTTGAAACTGCTTAATGAAAACTGACTCTTACTATTATTTTCAATTATAAAATCCGACAACGATATCTTTATGGTAATAAACAAATAATTTTCGTCAATTAAATCCACAATTAAGTACCCTTCATCATCAGATCCCTCTATTGGCTTTTCGAACCAAACACTGATACATCTGCTGGATTTAATACTATGCGGCAACAAAACTTCCAAACGTTGAAATGCTAATCCAAAATTATTTACCTGACTAACCAATGGCGTGAAAACCAATGTTCTTAAGTCATTTAAAGTTTCGTAAGTAACTTGATCAATGAATGTCGAATGAAGCTTGCTTAAGTTTACAATATTTCCAGTGTTAGCCAACAGAGCATGGAATTGTTCGTTTGCGCTTCTCTCTTCCTCTTTTGCCGGATATTTAAGGGGTAGTTTAACCGTTTCAACAGGCAAATGTCCCTTAATCCCCGTTATGTTAGATGTAGCGTAGGATATATCCATCCTCTATATTATTATTATAATTGTTAGAAGTTGTTGTGATGCTATCGATTTTCTAGGAGCGTTTATTTTTTTGTTGATGATTTAGTCTTAAGAATTTTGTGTCACATTAAATATCGACTATTAAAAAGTCAAATTTGATATAAAACTATTAAACTACAGTAGAACTTGAATTTAGAACCCATGTCATCTACCATATTCTATAAATTCTTGTCCCAGAAAACTCAATCGACTATTCATTTCGATGGGACAGGTATTAGTGTGTTTGATTTGAAGCATGAAATAATATTACAGAATCAATTAGGGCAAGGCACAGATTTTAACTTGAGGTTATATCACCTGGAGCAACCAGATTTAGAATACGAGAACGATCAAGATGTCATACCCAGATCTTCATTTATACTAGCCAAGCGATCCCCAAGTTTGTCGAAGAATGGAAAGTTTAATAATGCTTCCAGATATGTGAGCGGAAAACCACGTATTAATAAGAAAGTAGTGAGTAATCCAGCAGCCATAGGGGCCAACGGAACGGCAAACAATGGAGCAGGTAAGCCCATAGATGAAAATATATCGGAAGAAGATCGTATTAAGTTGATGTTTGAAAACCAATCTAACGCATGGGCACAGACTCAAGACGAGTTATCGACTCATAAGGTGGTGTATAACAAACCATCAGCCGGTGGGGCTAACCCAGAAGATCTTCCACCTCCAGGATACATGTGTTATAGATGTGGTGGCAAGGATCATTGGATTAGAAACTGTCCAACCAATACAGATCCTAACTTTGAGGGTAAGAAAATTAAAAGGACAACCGGTATTCCTAAATCTTACTTGAAAACCATCTCCAAGGAAGCGGCATCGGCCGCTGAAAACAAGGACGAAAGTTCCGATAACCAAATCACTACCAATGAAAATGGTGACCTTGTTGACCAACAAGGTAATACGTACATGATTACAGAAACAGGGGAATATGTCATTGCAATGGCCGACAGTAAGACATGGCTTAATTATCAACAGAAACAACAAAATGCTGCCATGAAGGCTAGACAGGATTTCGAACAAAAGATTTTAGAATGCATTGAAAAGGATCAAAGACCGGAATTCTTAGATCCGCTTTCGAGCCCAAATAAGAAACTATTGGCAGCTCCAATTGTAATGACCTCGTGCTGTCAGAATAAGGAGAGTTTGAAGAAAATGTCGAACTTCAATTACCACCAACCAACTTTAGAACAAGTGTTGATCGAAAACGACTTTCACTGTCCAAACTGTAACGCGGATGATGTTTTCATTGATTCGCTTATACGGAATGAAGAATTGGAGTCTGAGTTGTTGAAATATATTAAAGAAAAAGAAGAGCAATTAGGTATTGAGGATCCTACAATTGCTGCAAATAACGCTATGAAGAGAGCTAACGAAGAGGACGACCAATCAGATCCTAAGAGACAAAACACTGCCTTACCTTTGAAGCCCAACATGTTACCAATGGGACCGCCTCCATTTGGTATGCCTCCTGGTATGCCAGTACCACCTATGCCAATGGTGATGAATCCAAACATGCCTATGCCGCCTATGTTCATGCCACCAGTCCCCCCATCATTTCCAATAAATAACCAACAATCACAGCAACGCAAATAAATAGCTACTATGTATCATAAATAACACGATGTACACTTTTCTTCTATGTGGATCTTGATTCTTGCAGCTACTACTGATAATTTAGAATCTATGTTATAGCTAAACCCTATAAGCCAATTTATTACCCGGATTATAAATGAACACAAAGCTATATTTTTTCGACTGAAAATTTTCATGCTATTTCTGAGTAGTTGAATGGACCATATTTTTATATATTTTCTTTCTTCTTGATTATTATAGATTAAACAACCATCTACAAGAGTATGTTTATACATGAACAACTATTGCATTGAATTTACTCTATAAGTTACAACGACTTAAAAAGATGATTTAATATAACCAAATCAAACTAGAGTTTGTGACTATTAAGAATGATCACAACATTATATGCATAATTACTGATATTAAATGTCGTTTTAGAGTTTATTCGTATTATAGCGAAGAAATGTATCTTTCAGTTATACTAACAAGACAAGGTTTTTTTTTTTAATTTTTTTAGTGTGAACTTTAGAAATATTTTTAATATGTATGTTTTAATTACCAAGAATTCTTAAAATTGATACTTATAATGATGATTTAACAAAAACAAAGCTGGAATTACTGGCTGAACCTCTATGATTGATAAGTTTTTGCACCTTGACTGACATAAGTTTCAATTTTATTGTTTTGATTTTCCAAATATGAATACTAACAAAACGTGTTTTTAGGTATGTTTGATATTTTCGTCAATATATCACCGAACGCAAAACTCTTATGAGGAATTATTGCACTGGGCACTGAATAATTTATGAGTGACAACGCATTTATGGTGGGCCTCAGAAACCCACCGAAACTGATTTTCTTGATACATTCAAGAAACTGTGATATTAATTGCGTTTTAATGATATTGTTCTTGTTGCATATATACTAACAGATTTTCAATAGACGAATTTTTCACTTCATTAGTTGAACCTCATAATTTTGTAAAAGTATGTACCTACCATTTCAAAGAATAATAACACTAGATAAAAGATGATCTTTTTAGATGACGAGTCAGATTTCGGGATTCCCGCTGATGACAACCTTATTTTTATACCATTCATGCAATTCTGATATCTAAAAGTGAATATTCAACTTGTGTTGAGGACCACAAATACTAACAAGATAGTTACCATGAACATTTTCAAATTAACCCAGGAGGGTAATTTAGTTAATGCTATTGACGAAGTACAACATTTCTAATAAACGATGAGCTTGAAAAAAAAAGACAAGCATATGTCTGAATCTTTAAAGAAGAGAAACTTTTTCGTGTCTGATATTAAATGTTGACTCTTTGTTAATAGTTAATTGAATTATCAAACTTCGTTTTAACGAATACATAATCGGACGATTATTAATTTATTAAAGGGTAAGTTTGAGATATTACTTCTCTTGACTAATGGTCGAATGTTAATGATGACTTCACCACATTTATCACGACGGTCTACTGCGTATTGGAACTTGTAATTCCTTTACTTTGATGACAAATTTAGGCCTTGACCGGCCGTGGTTCCTGATATACTTTCGATTCTTTAGTCATGATTAGTTGTTCTCAACTAACTCTTACTGATTAGTGTATGTATTATATGACCTTGTTCTTGAAATACATTGATATTTAAAATGATGATTTTATAATATCTTGAGGAGATCAATGAAAAACTCTTAAAAAAATTCGATTTGCATGTCAGTCTGATTTTTAAACCTTTGTATTTGCCGTAAACTTACCGTACATATATAGCTTACTAACAACATTTAGTGTTAATAGACATACTCATCACCATAACTTTTGTAGTGCAGATTCCTTAATAGGTGCGGCATCGTTATCGAATAATTTAATATTATATGATATATAAAAATTTATCTCAATTTAGGTATAGAACCATAGTAACTGTCGATTGGGGATGCATATACTGTTCAATAAGTTGACTGGTAGTAGTGGCGATAAGGAAGATTACAATACGTCCTCAAATGAAAATACTCCAACTGATGAACCCCCATCTTATGATTTATCCATTTCTTCACAATCAGAGATATCAACAGAAGATGGACGATCTCCTGCAATAAGACAGAATTCAAGTAGTATATTGAGGCCAAATCTGTCCACCAAAACGAACTCACTTTCAAAGAAAAATATTCCATACGAACCATCGGAAGATCAAAAAAAGCTACTTAAAAAGTTGAGTGCTTCAAATATTTCCCCAATAGCATCAACTACACAAACCGAGTATTTCGATGTATTGCCATCCTTCCAGATGTTCCAATCTATTTTGAAAAGAGACGATTTCCAATTTAGTGAAAATTTGTCGATAAACCCACCCATATATGGTGATACTTCTAATTCTTCGCCTACTCCTCCTAGTGGATTATCCCCTGTGTCATCCCAAAGAGAAAATAATTTGGACTCACTAATGAATAGCGTATCTGAGAGAATGAATGAGTATAATTTGAATAGCCATAGTGATGAAGATAACTACTATTTTAATGCCGATGAAAATGATCTTACCCAACTGAGTGACAATCATATGGACAATGAAAACACAAGGGGAGAGGTATCTGATACATATGGTCATACGGTACTTGATAATATTGACAAGTTGCCAAAGTTAAACAACTCACCCCTTGATATTCAAATTTATGTAACAAAGAAGGTTCCACAACCTCATTTTCCAAACGACTTAGAAACAAGATTAAAAATGTATTCCAGTGGTGATTTGGTGAATGGTTATATTATAATCACAAATACTTCAGATAAGCCGGTTGATTTTGGATTATTTGTGGTAACATTGGATGGTACAATAAAAACGACAGAACCCAACCCGAATGCCAATCCTTTAGACCTTCATAAGTATAATAAAATCTTAATAAAGAAATTTCTAAAGATGTATGACCTTAATGCATCTTATGGGTATACTCAAATTCCAAACAGTGCAGGCATTGAATATGATACTTATTCTAAAGATTTACACGATGGATGTCAAATTGGCCTACCCAATGAGAGAATCTTAAAGCCACATACGAAGTATAAAAAGTTTTTTACTTTTAAGTTTCCTAATAAATTATTGGATAACAATTGTATCCATGATATATTACCGCATATATTGCCTCCACCATCAATGGGGTTAGATAAAACGTGCTTCTATAACAGGGGAGAAACAATAGCTCTTAACAAGGCCTTAGGTTATGGTTTTTTGAATTTGAGAGGTACACCTTTGTTAACGAAGGATTATGGCTTTGATGATATCAGTGTAAGTTATACAATTGAAGCCAAGTTCATTGATAAATTGAACGCAAAGAGTCAAAAAGATCCTTTGTCTCAGCAAGAAATTAATGATCTGAACTCAGACGCTGATTATGCGATTTCTAGGCATAGTCAGTACTTCTTAAGATTTGTTCCAGATTTAAAAGAAAATATTAAATACTATAATGAAGGATTTCAATATGGAACTGAAACGTACGGTACTATTGGTATTGGCGGGAAATTGTTTCAGAACTATTTGTATTTAAGCACTTGGAGACAGATACATGAATTAAATTATCATATTGAAAAGGAAATAGATTCAAAGTTATCTAAAGATGAATTTGATAACGAAGAAATTAAGAATAAGAATTTATTCATTGGCAACAGTCAAGTGACCAATTCTAATTTATACCATCTCAATATGAGGGAGCACAATACTAGACTGAAACATACTTCTGAGAATGTAGTTGACGTTCATTATCAGGATGAAAGAATGATCGGAACGCAAGTTCCAGTAAAAGTATATGGGAAGAAGAAGAAGAAAATTCTTTCTTCATTAGTAAGGATCGGGGACCTGAAATTGTATGCTAGAGTCCCAAACAATGTCATTCCATATGCATCACCTAAATTGCTAATGAGATATAATAACGAAAATGTTGATGATTCGGAAGCCGGGCTGAAATTGCATACTCTGACATCGACGTCGTCTATTCCTGATAGAATGAAGTTGAAGCCGGTCTCTTCAAATGATTCCGCTGCATCGTCTTCGTCCACAAAAGCTTCGACCACTAACATTAGTGAACTCTATAATCGAGCTGAATCTGACATAATAAAATCGTTGGACTTGGTATTGACATTCAGTCCTTCGGATAATGCAACAAAACCACCCCAAATAAGTTCTATCGAGACTAACCTTGTGTTTTGGTCGTATAATACGGAATATCCTTTACCTATTAAACTTGAATATGATTTTTTCTATGCCAATCCTAGCCAAGATCATTCATCAGCACTTGATGATGTTGAATTTACTAGAAACAATCTTCAAGTATTAAAAGATCAAGTTTATAATTATATCCATTTCTTACATGCGAACCAGACCTACATTTCTAAGTCTTCTTACTTATATTTGAAATCAATCAAATCCTTGGCGATCAAAAAGGACACCGTGAGAGAATACTTCAAGACAATAACGCACTCGACTAACCCTGAACTATTGAATAGTGAGAAAGGCTGGTCAGCGAAGCAATTACTGAATAAGAAGTTCCAATGGGAGAAGAGATTTTCAATCCCATTGACTACAATAAATAAGAATAATGTTAATTTAATTCCCAGTTTCCAGAGTTGTTTAGTGGGTAGATTGTATTGTTTACAAGTACTTGTTAAATACAAAGGCAGCGGCGGTGATCAGAATGAGTTTGCAGACAATATTGTCAAAGTGGATGTCCCAATATTAGTTGGTTGATAGTGATATTGATGTAAGGATGTGACTCACTTCCAAATGAGGTAACTCATTTTTTAAAAAATTAACCGCGATTCGCTATCAATTTTCGGGACGTAAGATAAATTTTTTCACTTCTTCTACTTGTATACTTAAAGACTTAACTTAATACACATTAATTAAAATGATTAGAGTGATGAATCCATGGGCACGTATGCCCAAGAAATCGCTTTGTCGTTATTTAGCTACAGGTAGTCATTTTACAAACAAAACATCGCAATTAGACAGGGCAACGTTAACGATCAAAGATGGGCCAGTTTTCAACGGTTACTCATTTGGTGCTAACAAAAATATCAGTGGTGAGGCTGTTTTTACTACATCATTAGTTGGTTATCCTGAATCAATGACTGACCCCTCTTATAAAGGGCAAATCTTATGTTTTACTCAGCCATTAATTGGTAATTATGGGGTCCCATCTTCTTCTATGAAAGATCAATTCAATTTATTGAAGTACATGGAATCGCCAAGTGTTCAATGTATTGGTATTGTGGTTGCGGATGTCGCTTTGGAATATTCTCATTGGACAGCTGTTGAGTCTTTACAACAATGGTGTCAAAGATCTGGCGTTGCTGCTATTTCTGGTGTCGATACTAGACAGCTTGTTTCATATCTTAGAGATAAAGGTTCTTCTTTAGCTAAAATTACGATCGGAGAAGAATACGATGCCGATGAAGATGCTGCATTTGAGGATCCAGGTTCAATCAATTTAGTCCATAAAGTTACTACGAAGGCACCATTTCACGTTGCATGTCCCAAAGAACACGCAAAGGGCATGCACATAGCCGTTTTAGACTGTGGAGCTAAGGAGAATATCTTACGTTGTTTGGTTGAAAGGGGTGCGTCGCTTACTGTTTTCCCATACGATTACCCAATTCACAAAATTGCTAACAAGTTTGATGGTATTTTCATTTCGAATGGCCCAGGTGATCCAACGCATTGCTCGACCACTACCGAGAACTTGAAGAAGACCATGGCGAAATATAGTGACTTACCTATTTTTGGAATTTGTTTAGGCCATCAATTGTTAGCCTTAGCGAGTGGTGCCAAAACCATTAAATTGAAATATGGTAATAGAGCTCACAATATTCCTGCTTTAGACTTAACTACAGGGAAATGTCATATCACATCGCAAAACCATGGCTATTCTGTTGATGCCACTACTTTGAATAACGAATGGGAGCCTTATTTCACAAATTTAAATGACTTATCTAACGAAGGTATGAGGCATAAGACCAAGCCAATTTTTTCAACTCAATTCCACCCAGAGGCCAAGGGAGGCCCACAGGACACTGCTTTCTTGTTCGACAAATTCTTTGAAGACATAACAGTTTATAAGCAGAATAACGGATTGAACTTGGGCAATGTTGATAATAGCTTATTAGTAGACATTTTACCAAAAGAAAGAGTTATTTAAATATATAGGAGGTACTGAAATTATGCATGTCATAGATTATAGTTTTAATGGATATATCATATAAGATATCTGTACGAGTTGTAGTAGGATCTTTCAATTGTCGTATTCGTTTATCTCGTATACGGAAATAAATCATACGACTAATTGTAATCAGATAGATCGCTGAACGAGTTTAATGAAACCATCTGAAGACACGAAGATACTATAAATAGAGGCATCTGGCACAACTACTGGGAGAGGCATATTCGATGATATAAAATATAACAATGGAGTTCTGGGAACAGGAGTCATCATTGCTGCACATACTAGCAGAACAAACTTGCAGCAACATATCAACAAGTACATATTTTCAAGTTTTACAGAGCTTACAAGATGCCTCCCTAAAGGATCCTTTTCTTTTTAACTTGAGATGGCTCGAAAAGATGTGGGCTGCTTGGTATATCTACATGAACAACGATATTTTAGCTACCGGTATATTATTTTTCGTATCGCATGAGCTTTTATATTTTGGGCGGTGCTTGCCATGGTTTGTCATCGATAGGATCCCCTACTTTAGAAAATGGAAGATCCAGGACGAGAAGGTCCCGTCAAACAGGGAGCAATGGGAGTGCTTCAAATCGGTGCTCAAGCTGCACTTCTTAGTCGAGGCTTTGCCCATCTGGTTGTTTCACCCACTTTGCACCCATTTGAAAATCTCGGTCGGCGTACCATTTCCGTCGTACTTGACGATGCTAGCACATATCTGCATCTTCTTTGTATGTGAGGACATGTGGCACTACTGGTCGCACCGGTTATTCCACCATCGGTGGTTCTATAAGAACATCCACAAGCAACACCACAAGTATGCTGCCCCGTTTGGCTTGACGGCAGAATACGCCCACACTGTTGAAGTCATGGTGCTCGGATTCGGTACCATCGGGTTTCCTGTTCTCTATGCCTACATCGCCAAAGTGGCTCCCGATCAAGACCTACCGGAATTGCATCTTTTCACCCTCACCCTATGGATTGCCTTGCGACTCTTCCAGGCCGTCGACTCCCACTCGGGCTACGATTTCCCCTGGTCATTGCACAACTTTCTTCCCTTCTGGGCCGGTGCCGAACATCACGATGACCACCATCGCTATTTCGTCGGCAACTACGCCAGTTCCTTCAGATGGTTCGACCGTTGGTTCCACACCGAATGCGGTGTCCTAGCCCGCAACTCGAGGGAATCCCGCATGAAGCAGAAGGCAGAGTCAAAGGCAAAGAAGAATTCTTAGATACTGCTACCTCTCCAATATATATGCATATATATCTATACATGTATAACCCCTAGAAACCTCAAGCCCAAGTACCTTTTCGAAAATACCCAAGATTCCCTAGTAGTACCATGAATCTTCCCAATAATGGGCCATCATACAGCGTCGCAACACATCTCCATACGGCAGCCAACATATCCTCCTTATATCTATCCCAGAACCACCATATGCCCCCCAACTATCCATATCAACCCTTCCATTCATTTTGCAATCATTAGGGCATAGACCCGCAACGCACATGACTACTAGAATTTTTTTCACGGACTGCGAATTTTGGGACATAACTCCAAGCAGTTTTGTGTAATTTTCCAGCAAAAATTCAGTTTCCTCAACGATGCCTCTCTACAATAAAAAAATTGTTATAGTGAAAAAAGCACAGTTTACTTGTATAGGTGCCATATACATTTGGAATATCAACAGTAAGGTAAGTGACTATCATAGATTACAACTGCAAGTATGATGTACGAAGAAAGGAACCCATGAGTAGAAACATGCGAAGTTATAATAGAATAAAGAACGAAAGTATTTCACAAACGTTAGAGGTATTCAACAGACTATCACTAGAGAAATATTAGTATAATTTGGACAAACATCAAGTACGGAGTAAACAGAATGAACGAGGATACATGACTGGGACAACGAAAGGAGCGTCATGAGAGTGTTGGAATTGTATTGGGACAGCGTGGTCAGAGCCGTCAGTTGAACATAAAAGTAAAATTGATCAAGTGGACTAGAGCAAAGGCCTTCGGTGTGTGACAATACTATACTATAATTATACTACTTTTGATACGTTTGAACAGGTTCTAGAGCCAGGGGTGAAAATTTGTACATCTTCCATGCAGTGAAAAAAATCGCGAGCGCAACGCATACTAACCAGTTTTAGAATGTCTAGATTAAACGAATATCAAGTTATCGGTCGTCGTCTCCCAACTGATTCTGCTCCAGAACCAAAGTTGTACCGTATGAGAATTTTTGCTCCAAACACTGTTGTTGCTAAGTCTCGTTACTGGTACTTCTTGCAAAAATTACACAAGGTCAAGAAGACCTTAGGTGAAATCGTTTCCGTTAACGTCATCTCCGAAGTTCACCCAACCAAGGTTAAGACCTTCGGTGTCTGGCTCAGATACGAATCTAGATCCGGTATTCACAACATGTACAAAGAATACCGTGATGTTACCAGAGTCGGTGCTGTTGAAACCATGTACCAAGATTTAGCTGCTAGACACAGAGCTAGATTTAGAAATATCCACATCTTGAAGGTTGTTGAATTAGAAAAGACTGATGATGTTAAGAGACAATACGTTAGACAATACTTAACCAAAGACTTGAAATTCCCATTACCTCACAGAATCCAAAAATCAGACAAGTTGTTCCAAGCTCAAGCTCCAACTACTTTCTACTAAGCTAATCGTAAAGGTTTTTGTTTTTACTTGCTGGATGTAATTTTAAATTGGCTGTAATTATTGAGCTTTGGATATAATTTTAACTCTACTATATAAAAAAATATATGTGATTTATATTAGTTTACCAGGTCGTAGATATCCGAATTTTGGGTGGTGAAATACCGTTCTCGCACCGCAACTTTGTTTTAATTAATACGTATTATTGTACCACTACAATTATTCGATAGTCACCATGTCGTACGGATCTAAAGCTGCTGACCGTCTTGCCAATAAGATTGTGTTGATTACCGGTGCTTCTTCCGGTATTGGTGAAGCAACCGCAAAGGAAATTGCATCTGCTGCTAATGGCAATGTTAAATTGATTTTAACGGCCAGAAGAAAGGAAAAATTGGACGCCTTATCCAGCCAATTGACCAAGGATCACTCATCCATAAAGATTCATGTTGCTCAATTGGACGTATCGAAGATTGAAACTATTAAACCATTTATTTCCAACTTACCATCTGAATTTGCGGATATTGATATTCTTGTGAATAATGCTGGTTTAGCCTTGGGCAGAGATGAAATTGGGTCAATCTTAACCGAAGACGTTCAGACAATGTTCCAGACTAACGTCCTAGGATTAATTACTATGACTCAGGCTGTTTTGCCGATCTTAAAGGCAAAAAATAGCGGTGATATTGTAAACCTTGGTTCAATTGCAGGAAGAGAACCCTACCCTGGTGGAGGTATATACTGCCCTACAAAGGCCAGTATCAAGTCTTTTTCACACGTTTTAAGAAAGGAATTAGTGAGCACTAAGATTAGGGTCCTTGAAGTTGATCCTGGTAATGTTGAAACTGAATTTTCGAATGTCAGGTTTAAGGGTGATTTAGACAAGGCAAAGCTGGTTTATGCTGGTACAGAGCCCTTATTGGCTGAGGATGTAGCAGAGGTTATCGTTTTTGGTATTACTAGAAAACAGAAAACTGTTATTGCGGAGACTTTGGTATTTTCAACTAACCAAGCAAGTGCATTCCACATACACAGAGAACAAAGTCTATAGATATAGCTAAATAGAGATATAATGAATTCACATTTATTATCAATGGCATACAGGGTTGTGTAATCCGGCTCCAAATTGCACTACCAAAAATCTGAAGATTTTATTGACTATGCGAAATACGGAGTAAAGGGTTTTGAATAGGTTTTTGCTAATTGTTTAAAAATATATAAAAAGCATGTCATTTGGAGCAAAGGCAGCAGAGCGCTTAGCTAACAAGGTTATCTTGATTACTGGTGCATCATCAGGTATTGGTTCTGCAACTGCGAGGGAGTTTGCCAATGCCTCGAAAGGTAATATTAAATTGATTTTAACTGCAAGAAGAGAAGATAGATTAAAGACTTTATCCAGTCAATTATTAAAAGAACATCCTTCTCTTAAAATTCATTCTGCAAAATTGGATGTTTCGTTGGTTGATACAATTAAACCGTTCGTCAGCAATTTGCCAAAGGAGTTTTCTGATATAGACGTATTAATAAATAATGCAGGTAAAGCATTAGGGAAAGACAATATTGGTAATATCAAAGAGGATGATATTCAAGGTATGTTCCAGACGAACGTTTTAGGACTTATTGGATTGACGCAAGCAGTCTTGCCAATCTTTAAAAAGAAGAATAGCGGTGACATTGTCAATCTTGGATCTGTTGCTGGAAGAGATACTTATCCTGGAGGAGGAGTCTATTGTGCCACGAAGGCAAGCGTAAAGTATTTTTCTCAAGTATTGAGGAAAGAATTAATTGATACGAGGATTAGAGTACTTGAAGTTGATCCTGGGGCTGTAAACACGGAGTTTTCATTAGTTCGATTTTATGGTGATGCAGCACAAGCTAATGAAGTCTACGAAGGCACCGACCCACTATTAGCGGAGGATATTGCGGAGGTCATCGTATTCGGAGTTACTAGAAAGCCTAAAACGGTGATCGCTGAAACATTAGTCTTCCCTACGTATCAGGCTAGTTCAAACCACATTTACAAGGGGCCTTTAGATAAATAGTATCGAATGATTATTATTATTATTATTATTATTATTAAAAAATATACTCTATATAGTAGATGAATACTAGAATGTTAATTGTTCCAAGGTTTTGGTGAGTTTTGCAGCTCCATCGACGGCAACATTATTATCAACACTAACCTTCGCCCTATTCATCTCTAACCCTGCTAATAATACACATGCTTTACAGATTTTATTCGAAGTTAAATAACCACACTTCTCGCATCTATTACCATCCTTAAATTCCTTGTGGCCAAGGGAGACTGTTCCATCCGTATTTATTTCTTGTTCCCCATTAACTTGTAACTTTTTCTTATTTTTATACTGTTGCGTAACCTTTTTTTTCTTAGGCGCCAATGACAAGTGTTCACCACTATAAATTATATCCATGATACAAGAAGGCCTTATTGCTTCTAAAGACTTCAATAACTCTCTCGCAGTACCTCTAAATGCTTCCGGTGCATAAGAACATTCTGTTGAAAAGTAATCTAACTTCTTATAATGCGCATATAAGACGATTTCCTTTTGGTAAGAATACTTGAAAGGCTTTGATCTCTTGATGGGCGATCCTGTAGATTGTGTTAATATTGTACATGATTTTTCTAATCTTGCAGTGTCTCCTCTCAATAAATTCATCAAAACAGTCTCAGCCATATCATCTGCATTATGACCGGTAACAACATGGCTTATACCTAACTTCGCTGCACCCCTATCCAATGCCTGTCTTCTCAAGACACCACAGTATGTACATGACGAACGAACACCAGCACATGAAACAATTTCATCCATAGACCAGTTATATAAGTCTTTATAAGAAATAATTTCTAATGGCATTTCGTACTGTGCTTGGTTTCTTTTCACCGTAGCCAAAGAGTCATCTCTATAACCTTTGATACCTTCATCAATAGACAATAGAACTAGTATTAACCCATAATTATATCTCTCATTTAAGGTCTTTAATACAGATGCAAGTACAGTGGAATCTTTACCACCTGATGCTCCAATAGCGACTTTATCTCCTGGTTGAAATAATTTAGCATTCGTGATAGTGTTGTGTATTTCTGTTTCAAAAACATTATAGAAGCACTCTTTACACAACTTCTGTAAGTTCTTGGGTCTCTTCATAACTGCTTTTCTGCCATTACAAAGTTCACATAGGGACGTTACCTTAATCTTCTTTGGAATCTTAGTCTCTTCC
The DNA here is from genome assembly GCA_030583545.1 of Debaryomyces maramus. Taxonomy (NCBI): domain Eukaryota; kingdom Fungi; phylum Ascomycota; class Pichiomycetes; order Serinales; family Debaryomycetaceae; genus Debaryomyces; species Debaryomyces maramus. The sequence goes on from JAJMIL010000003.1 coordinate 183,641, forward strand.
AGCATTTTTATGTTTGTACTTAAGTATACTATTCTTTAATGAAAATTATATCTATCTCAAAGATAAAAGATCATCAGACCTAAAAAAAAAATTGTTTCTTACCGCATTTGATGCGGCTCGAACTTTAAATCTTAAAAATCAAATTTACATATATCAATATATATATTAAACTAGAACAATATTGGATTGAAAGTTAAATAAAAACTAAGACAATGAAACTAAATAAATAGAGTCCCACATTATTTATCCATATCCATCTTATAATTTCACCATACATCATTATCGTTATTATGAATCTATGAATCAAAAGAACACCTCTATCTTTCCATACGGAAAGACCATGCAAAAAATAAAAACGATAGGTTAAGAAGAAAAGCTTACTCAGTAGTGTAGTCCTACAACTAAGCTGTAGCTTGGAATTCGTCATTGTTAGCATTGACATTGGCGTATCTGAATTTATTATTCTCCTCTTGTATTAATTCTTTCTGCTCCTTTTGTTGCTGTTGTTGCTGTTGTTGTTGTTGTTGCTGCTGTTGTAATGGTTGTTTCCTGCTGTATCCATTTGATGCAGTCTTTTCATTCTTTTCTGTTAACAAACCTACCTTTTCATTCATAACAATAGCTAATTCTTGTAACCTGGTTCTTTGATGGTCATTTGTTATAAAGTTAACAAATTTACTAGATTCATCTATTGAGCCATTGATATCGCCACTTTGGATCATCTTATCCAAAATGGAAGCAACAGTTGCGTTATCAATATCAAAAATGGAAGACAACTTTGAAATTGATAATTTCGTATAAATCGATTTATAAGTGAAAATATATGTTCTTAAGCCTTCAATTTGTAATTGCTTTTTCATCATGGCTAACAATTGTTCGTTATCAGCAAATAATTTCCAAATTTTGATTGAGGATAATAATTTGTAAGCCTTAGCCCAATCACCTTTTTGCAATGCTCTTGAAGCGTGAACCACATGGTCCTTAATACTTTCAGGTGGTCCAGTAAAATATTGTCTATCATGGAAATCCAATTTACTCTTGAATGATTTAAGAGAAGCCTTACGTTTAGACTCCTTTGAAGAAGAAGCCGCAGCCATGGCTGGGATTTCTATTAATAAAGAACTGGTCATGAATACACATTCCAATAATTCTAAATTAATGTGCATATGGAATGGTAACAATTTTTGCTTCTCAGCAGTAGTTGCTTGACTTGGATATTTGGAATTGAAACCTTGACCTAATAATTCTTTCAATCTTTGGGAGTTAGCAATTTCATTTAATGATTGATGTGATTCTTCAATAGCGCCAGTTCTAAAAGCACTTAAACCCAATTGCACTAATGCTCTATTGTACATGACTTGTAAAGAAGAATCTGAGTTATGGATGGCACTGTAGATCAGAGAAGATAAGAATAAATCCCTAGCTTTACTGTATTGGTTGTTAATAGCATAATAATAGATGCTACACAATAATGAATTCTTGCCGTAAACAGATCTTGCTTTTTCCGATAAGAAGCTGCATAAACCTTCAATTAATTCTCTTGGCTCAGAATTCTTTGAAACAATAGATGAGTCGACATTACTGTCAATACTCTTCCATGCTTCAGTTTCATTAGCCTTAATTAATTGGTCTGGCTTGTAATGGATATGCTCTAATCTCTTCATAACGGCTCTAAACAATTGGCTACCTTCTTGCTTTGATCTCAGTTCCACTGGAGTGGTAGATTCAACGTATAATTGGCCTCTCACAATTAACTTGTAAATACTGCTTTCATCTTTCAATCTTTCAATATATTCCATGGAATGTGGGTCGGTGTATTGTAAAGATCTAGTGAATTCGTCATCCAATCTTTCAATTAAAGAAGTTATAGATCCGAAAATAACCTTAACACCATTTTCATTGGTTGGTGGTTCGATATCAATATCATCAGTGGAAATACCTAATTCAGAAACTTGGTATTCACTTGACTTGGCTTGTAATAAATCCAATAATAAATTAAGGTTCGCCTCATTATTTTTCCATTGATCAATTGGCATAAATGATTGACTTGAAGAAGCATCAAATCTGATAGACAATAACATTTGATAAACAGAAATCAATTCAAATGGAGTACCAGTAGACTTAATTTCAGTTAATAATTCTTCCAAAGTTTGGATTTGTTCATATTTATCAATGTTCTTTTTACCACGAGTTTCAGAGATCAGCTTCAAGGTTGTGAAAGTTGGACTTAATGTTCTGGTACCTACAGAAGTAAAACCATTTGCTTCTTCGTCACCATCTTGTGCAGCAGCGCCACCCGATGAAGCCAAGAGACCTTCCAAAGAATCTTCTTTATCAAACAATTCTGGTTGGGATCTGAACAAATCAATATGAGATTGAAATTCCTTAATCTGTTTCTTAACCCTTTGTCTCACAGTATTAAAGGCTCTGGAGTATGTTGCATTCATTTTCTTCTTCGATTCCTTTTCAATGGCTGCAGTTTCGTTGATAAATTCTTCCAAGTTGGCTAAGCACTTAACATAAAAATTTGGGGTCCCAATTTTCTGTTGGCCAACTTTTATCAAATAACGACCTAATTTATCAAATTCGGCTAAGATGTTAGTCCAGTTGCCAACTCTCTTGGCTGTGTTAATAGATTCTATAGAATCTCTCATATCATCTAACAATTTATCCTTGGCTGATTTAACTACTCTTCTACCTTCGTCATCGCTGTCAGAGTCAGAGTCACCACCTTTAGAACCCTTCATGAAATCCCTTTTCAAGAAATATGTTGGACCTGAAGGTGCATCTGAATCAGAGTCACTGGAGTCACTGTCATTATTGAATTCTGAATCGGATGAAAAGCTTTCTTCTTGTTCGGATTCAGAAGAAATTAATTCTTCTTCCGAAGTACTTAACAAGTCTTCTTCTGACGAAGAGGATTCAGAAGCGTAGCCTGATACAAAGAAACGAGACATATTTTACTTCTTTAATGTTTAAACCGTCTTGTTCTTGAACTCTAGTTGTTGGTTTAGGCCTATGAATCAAATTTTCCAACGAACGATGGTATAAACGCACAAAAAAATTTCAGAGACTAAATTTTCGTGAGCATTCTAATATTTACGCGCGTGTACTATATATTACCCGTACTGATATGCTAAATATATGAAGTATTTTACATGTTTAGGTGAATAAATAAGCTAATTATCAATCCTATAACTCCTGACTCTCAGGAACTTGAAAGCCTTTTCATTTTTGATTGGAAAAAGAGTTTCTTCTCCTTCTCTATCGTCATCATCAGTCATTTTTTTACGAATTGCATAATACTTGACCCAGTTTAGCTTATTATGCTTGAATATCCCTCCTAAAGTCTTGATTTGAAAATGGTAATGGAAAAAGTAGTAGGGGACCGACCCTTCATTTATTTCCATGTGAACCTCGCCAGAGGTTGAAATTGACCATGTACCGTGATAAATATTGTGTCCTTCTGTAGGTACCTGTGTGTTTGCTGGTTTATTAGCATCAGGTGTAGCATTCATGATGCTCCTGTCTGGATTATACTTCAGTAATCTAGGAATGACTTTGTTTGGTTCGAGGACTGAGAGTACCTTAACGCAAGTCCCGTCAGGATAGAACCGTAAATACCTGTAATATGTAATAGTCTTTACGGGGTTCGTCCAGCTGCTCGAGAACTCGGCTTTACCACCTTCACTGTAATAATTGACGACGCTAATGTAACACCCTAGAAATTTAAGAAACGGTCTGTTATGTAGCATGAATTTCCAGGAATTATTATACTGCGGCAAAATTTGCAACTGATCTAGCGGAACTGGTAACGAAAGCTGGTCTAAAGAACTTCCGGGTGTCTGTGTTGATTCCAAGTACAACCTGTTCTCGTAATAAACTTGATATGGGTAGATCAAGTAACATAATTTTCTCCAGAGCTCTTTTGACCCTAATCCCAAATATGCATTCCTTTTACACGTAATGGAAAAGCTAAACCACGATTCCGGGCTTGAAATCATCAAAATTTCAAAAATGTTCATCCATATATCTTTCGGTAAATGTAATAATGGAGATACTGGCTTCGAATCGACAATTTCTTCGGAATTCATATTCAAGTTAGCCAATTTTATGGTTAACATCTCGTCATGATGGTGTTCTGGGTTATTTGGATCTGGAGCCTGAGCTTCAATTCCAGCGTATGATTCTAATAAATTATCAACATCTATCGATCGTACTTTTGTTTCATCAAGTCTTTTAGCTATGTTTTTGCCTCCTTCTTGTTTCAACTTATTTACATTATGCGGAACTTTCTTGGTTCTATACAATAAATCTACCTTCTCATTGATCTTGAATGCTCTCCTATAGAATTCAACAGCGTCAGACATGGATCCGTGAGATTCCTTCTCTATACCTTTCTCGAACAATGCTATAGCTTCATGGTCTTTCTGCGACAAATTTTGAGAGACCCCAACTGGATTAACGTCATTACGAGAATGATTTTCTGCTACTGAGGTTCCTCCACTCATTCCATTATACTTATCTCTAGTATGAATTACTTCCAAACTGAAGAAGGTATTTATCTATTTTATCGTGATATTCATTATCTACAAAATTTATGTTCTATATACAGGATTACAACCTTCTATTTATTTATCCTATTAAATCATCAAGAAAGTCTTGATCTGGTAAACTCGTAGGCTTTCGAGGAGTTCCTTTATGGTATTGATTTGATTCACTCTGATGCTTGTTTTTGTTCGAAGCTGTTAAGCTTCCAGGGGTTTCCTTCGAGATGTCCAAAGTGGATAAGAAATCATCAACGCTACCCTTATTGGGCTTATTTTTGCTAGTATCATCTGCATCGTCGTATATTTTTTGATCAGATTTTCCAATTAGTATATTAATGTCATCATCGAGTTCCGTCTCCAGTATATTTGCTACTCCGTTCTTCCCTCTGACCAATCTGGTATTTAAACTTTCTAGTTGTCTTTCATCATTCTCGTTAATATTATTAATCTCTAGCACATTATTTGACTTTAACTTGGATGGATCAAACTTTGCTTTGATTTGGCTATAGAATTTATTCTGTTCCGATTTTGCAGTTCTTTCAGCATTTTCCTTGATTTCTTGTTCAGACATATTTCTCACAGAATTCTTATTGTTAATTGTAACTTTCGAATTATCAGCTAATGAAGATTCACCTATTCTAAACCCATCTAATTCGCTGCTTGATATCTTATCCAAATTCCGTTGTTGTTTGTGTGAGTAATATGGCAGGTTATAATCATTTATATCTTTCTTAACAGTATCTGCATATCCATCAAGACCATACTCCTCCAAAAGATCTTCAGACATTTTATTCTTAGGCATTTTCCTGTTGCGATTAGTCTTCCCTAATATGAGATCTTTGGATATAAATTCATCAAGCTTTTGGCCCGATTGAGGCGTATCTTTCAATCTGCTCTCTTCAGAGCCTAGATATATCCCATCTTTTTTATCTTTTTCTATATTTCCCTTTGCCTGTTCTTCAGCTGATCTTTCTTGTTCGAGGATTAGATCTTGCAAAATTTGTTGCTTAATTTTCTGCTTCTGTTCTTTGCTGAGGTCTTCTTGCCCGATTTGTGGATAATAATGGTTTAATAGTTCCTCGTCTTCGTCTGAGTCCCATTCACTATCAGTGTCTTCAAGTATTGTTTGTGGTCTACTATTTCTTGTATCAGGACGTTTTGATGACCATTTAGGTCGCTGGTCGGGTTCAACGATTACAGGTTTTTTGATTAGTCCATGCTTCTTCAAATACTTAGTTTTTGCCTTCTTATCCCACTTGGAATTTTTCAATACCATCGCTGAATTTAAATGGTAATATTCTGTTGATTGTAAATGTAGGGCTGAATTACTCAAAATTTTGGTGGCTCGAAATTACGCTCAAATTGGCGATTGAAATTTGGACAATCTAACATTTCTCAATACGATATACAACACAGATATTTAATAGAATAGAATGTCGGGTGAAGATAATAAGAATCCTCCTAAGTCGATTGAGCAGTTAATGAAGCTCTTGTCTATGGGAGAAGAATTAACAGAATCGCAAGCCAAAACAATGAAGGATTATAAATTTTGGAAAACCCAACCAGTTCCAAGTCTCGATGAAAAGATTGATTCTGAGGGCCCAATTGAAGTAAAGACACCTGCAGATGTCCCTGATACACCTTTACCGTTATTAAAGGAATTTGAATGGAGTACCGTTGACTTGGAATCTACCGAAGAATTAGATGAAGTGTACCAGCTTTTATACGATAATTATGTCGAAGACCAAGACGCTACCTTCAGATTCAAATATTCTCATGAATTTTTTAAATGGGCTTTGAAACCTCCTGGGTGGCGTAAAGAATGGCGTGCCGGTGTTCGTGTTAGAGATACTGGAAAATTAGTTGCTTTCATTGCGGCTGTTCCGGTAACATTGAAATTGAACAAGTCACAAAAGATTGTTCCCAGTGTTGAAATTAATTTCTTGTGTGTTCATAAGAAACTTAGAACGAAAAGATTGGCACCTGTTTTAATCAAAGAAATTACTAGAAGGGTCAATAAATGCGATATTTGGCAAGCCTTATATACTGCTGGTGTCGTGTTACCTTCCCCAGTGTCAACATGCCGTTATACTCACCGTCCGATTAACTGGTCTAAGCTATTTGATGTTGGGTTTTCGCATTTACCACCAAATCAAACTAAAGCAGCTATGGTAGCTAACTATTCCTTGCCAAATGCTACAAAGACTAAAGGCTTACGTCTCATGAAAAAAGAAGATATAGATCAAGTATTTACTCTTTTCGCCGAGTTCCACAAACGATTCGATTTGATACAAGTATTTGAAAAGGAAGAGCTTGCACATTGGTTATTAGGTGATACTTCTGAAAGTACTACTTCAAATGTCATTAAAACATTTGTGGTTGAGAATCCTGAAGGTAAAATAACAGACTTCTTCTCCTACTACTTGTTACCATTCACAGTGTTAGATAATCCAACACATAATGAATTAGGTATCGCCTACTTGTTCTACTATGCCTCTGACTCTGCATTCAATAAAGATGAATCCGTTTACAAACAAAGATTGAACTCTTTGATGAGTGACGCACTTGTTACATCCAAGCAATTTAATGTTGATGTTTTCAACTGTTTAACTTCTCAAGATAACCCTTACTTTATCAAGGACTGCAAATTTGGAAGTGGTGACGGATTCTTGAATTACTATTTATTTAACTATAAAACCTGGCCTATTCATGGTGGTATAGATTCGCTATCCAAGGAAATTACTGATGATAAAAGTAGTGGTGTTGGTGTTGTTTTATTGTAACATACCTAGTCTATCATCTCTGGTATAGCACCTAATTTATTATAATTCTGAATGGTTATTCTATATTGTATAATGTAAGGCTTTTACAGTTTGTAGTCTTACAGGTTTTGTACCACTAAATTTTTTTTTGTCTACTGAAAAAAAATATTGTGCAACCTCATCTCAAGAGAAGATCTACAACCATTCCCTTTTCTTATAATATTATCTTACATTGTGTATTATAAAGAATGATCTCTTCAAGTAGTTGGGTCCCAAGAGGTTTTGCCTCCGAGTTTCCTGAAAAATATGAATTGGATGATGAAGAAATGGAAAGAATCACGGCTATGGCTAAACTTGAATTAAACGACGCTAAGGATGAATTAAAGGAAGCTGAAAATGAAAATGATTCTGAATCTGAAGACAAGAAATCAGTTCAATTGAAAGATCAAATCGAAATAGATGATGATTTAAAAGACTATGACTTAGAAAATTATGATAATGATGACGACGGAATTGAAGGTGAACAGATAACCATGTTTCCAGGATTATCTAACAGTGATGCTAAATTCCATCAAGACGAGGATGGTGGCAAAGACCCATATTTGAGCTTGCCAACTGAAGTTGATTTACAAGAAGAAAAGCAAGAATCTCAGATTTATCCTACAGATAATTTAGTTTTGGCTACTAGAACTGAAGATGACATCTCATTTCTTGATGTCTATGTTTACGATGATGGTGCAGGTGCACCTGAAGGTGCTAATGAGGAAGAAGAGGATAAATTTGACGCGGATGTTGCCAAGGGTTTAGTTAGAGATTCAAACTTATATGTTCATCATGATATAATGTTACCTGCATTCCCATTGTGTGTTGAATGGATTAACTACAAACCGGGACAAGAGAATATTGAAGAAAATGATAACAATGTTGGTAATTTTGCGGCGATTGGTACTTTCGATCCTCAAATTGAAATTTGGAATTTGGATTATATAGACAAGGCTTTCCCAGATTTGATCTTGGGAGAACCACAACAGAATTCTCTAGGTGCTTTATCAAAAAAGAAGAATAAGAAAAAGAAGTCAAAGGCCCACGTCACCACACACCATACTGATGCTGTTTTATCTTTGGCACATAATAGAACCCATAGAAATGTTTTAGCATCTGCATCAGCTGATCACACTGTTAAATTATGGGACTTGAATAGTGCAAGTGCAGTGAGATCAATGAACAAGATTCATGCCAACAAAACTGTATCATCCGTTCAATGGCATTCTCAAGAAGCATCTATCATGTTAACTGGTGGTTATGATGGAAGTTGTGGTTTGACTGATGTCAGAATTTCAGATGAATCACAAATGACTAAGAACTACAAGGTTTCAAGTGGAGAAGAAGTCGAAAATGTTAGATGGGGACATATACCAGAAATTTTCTACGCTGGTACTGATAATGGTAACGTTTATTGCTTCGATATAAGAACTCTTGATAAACCATTGTGGACTTTGCATGCTCATGATGCTGGAATTTCTTCATTGGACATTAACACTCACGTTCCAGGTATGATAACCACTTCAGCAATGGGTGAAAAGGTTGTCAAGCTTTGGAAATGTGCAGCAGACACTGTCAAGGGTCCATCAATGGTGTTATCTCGTGACTTTGGTGTTGGCAATGTCTTAACCTCTTCTTTTGCCGGTGATATTGAGGTTGCAGGAAACTTGACGATTGGAGGTGTTAGCGGTGCCTTGAAGATGTGGGATACTTTCTCGAATAGCTCTGTCCGTAACTCGTTCCGTGAAGAATTAAAGCAATTACAAGTACAAGCTAAGAATGAAGCTAAAACTCATGGTAGAGCTTCGAGGATTGCTAGAAAATATAATAAGACTAGTAACGAAAATATTATGACCGTTGAGGCTGCTGATTATGATGATTCCGAATCAGACGGAGAAGGTGAAATGGAAGAAGATCAAGACTGAAGTTTAGTATATTGCAAACTGTATATTAAGTAATTTCGTTTATAATTTAAAACAGCAATTTGTTAAACTACTATCTTGTCTAGTAATATAGAGAAGAACGTATTCTAATGTAACAATTTTATATTGAGTCTTGAACATACAACATAATTTGATCAATAGATTTCGGTCCCTTGGCCCAGTTGGTTAAGGCGTGGTGCTAATAACGCCAAGATCAGCAGTTCGATCCTGCTAGGGACCATTTCTTTATCACCCAATACAGGGCGTGTGGCGTAGTTGGTAGCGCGTTCGCTTAGCATGCGAAAGGTCTCCGGTTCGACTCCGGACTCGTCCATATTTTTTTTTTGGAAACAGCTAGTAATACCTTAATGGATCATATTCTCCAATAGTAATAAAATGATATAAAGTAATAATTTGATATATATTAAACGTTATTGGAAGTAAAATACAAAAATTGAAATGGTACATACATTACAAGGTTTCTTACAATTAAATAACAACATTTTGTGCTAAACTCTTCTTATAGTCCAAAATAGAGCCATTCCATCTAGTAGCACCTTTATTTTCAATGACGAAAATATCTTTTGCAATCTTATCCAATAACCTGAAATCGTGCGAAACAACAACAACACCACCATTGAAAGCATTAATAGCTTCAGCTAAAGAATCGATAGTAGATAAATCTAAACCGTTAGTAGGTTCATCTAACAAAATCAAGTTAGGAGCTTCTAAGGCTAATAATGCAAAAACAACACGAGATCTTTGACCTTCAGATAAGGTAGCCATTTGAGAAGTTTGACCTTCACCAGTCAAACCATAACGCCCTAACTGCTGTCTCCAGTATTGGAAATCTTGGGAGATATGAGAGAATTTGTCACGGACGAACTCTAATGGATTCTTAGTCAAATCCAATTGTTCAGCTGAATGTTGGGAGTAGACACCTAACTTAATATGTGTATGTTGAATGACTCTACCTGCTTGAGGTTGTAACTTACCTTGGAATAAGTTTAATAAAGTAGATTTACCAATACCATTTGGTCCAACTAAAGCAACTCTTGAATCCATATCGATACCTATATCTAAATTTTCGTATAAATTGTCTTCTGGCTTTCCAGAGTATGAGAATGACATACCATCGAAAGCTAAAACTGGAGGTGGTAACTTATCAACATCAGGGAATCTGAATGAGAATACCTTATCTGGAACAACTGGTTGAATCAAACCATCGGCTTCCATCTTATCCAAAATCTTTTGTCTAGATTTAGCTTGTCTGACCAAATTAGCATAAGTACCAGCAGAGGCAATAAACTTCTTGATATGAGTAATTTCTTCTTGTTGCTTAGTGTATTGTTTCATTTGGTTTGTTTCCAATTCGGCTCTGGTCTTAACATACGAATCGTAGTTACCACCGTATAATTGTATAGCCTTCATTCTCATATCAATCATGTTTGTACAAACACCATTCAAGAAATCTTGAGAGTGCGAGACCAAGATCAAAATTCTGTCGAATCTTTTCAAGTATTCTTCTAACCAAACACAGGCTTGTAAATCCAAATGGGCAGTTGGATCATCTAATAATAATAAAGTTGGTTTAACGAACAAAGCTTTAGCCAAAGCAACACGCATTCTCCAACCACCAGACATATCCCTGGTTCTTTTCTTAATGGTAACACCGTTGAACCCTAAACCAGTCAAAATAATAGCAGCTCTCGATTCGAAAGTTGATGGATCCATTTCGTCGATCTTTTCGTATAAACCGTCCAAGGCTGGATTTTCTGGACCATCCTTGACAATGATTTCCTCTACTAAATCTTCCAATCTCTTCATTTCGTGCTCGGCTTCCCTAACAACGTATTCTAATGCAGAGAAGTCAGTTGGTTCTGCTGGCTCGTTCAACAAGTAGATATCAATGTGTTCTGGGATTGGGAATTCTCTGGCAGCAATAGACTTCAATAAAGTAGATTTACCACAACCGTTTTCACCTAATAACCCGTATCTTCTACCATAATTCAATTCCAATGTCGAATCTTGAATCAAAACCTTACCGTGGAACAATAACGAAACCGATGACAATTTAATATCTCTGGACGTAACCAACGATTCCAAAACACCTGTGGTCACTCTATCGGAAATACCATCTTCGTCTTCTTGTAATTTCAATTTGGAAATCTGTGCATCCGCATCATCGACATCCTTCTCTTCTGCGTCCTTGGCTGCTTGCTTCTTGGTCTTCTTCATGGATTTTCCAGCAGCTGCCTTCTGGGCCTCTCTTTCCATACGCTTTTGCTCTCTCTTAGCTTTTGAAGATGAAACTGACATTTCTATTATTCAATTTTACTTTTGCAATCGCTTTTCAAGAAAAAGAACTATGTTAAATGATATTTTTCAGTACTACTATTCTCCTGGTCGAAGACCTGAGAATTTTTTTGATTATGTGAAAGGGAACATAACCAGTAAAAAAAGTATCAATCGCCATTACGTAATGCGTCTTTCTAGAAAAGTGTCCTCATGGTAGCAAAATACAAAACTCCCTATACTGCGTCATAAAGGCTATACCATTGATGTAATCTCTTCGTATATACCTTGGTAGGTAATATAGTACAGTAGGTGATAGTTTTGTGCGTATCAATTGATTAGTTGTAGATATATTTGTAAGTAAAACAGGTCGATGAATTCACAAGGGTCCAGAAGATTTGGAATCATACAGCCGAAGAGTTGAGTGTTCTTATATGTGTAGTCATAGACGTCTTAAGACTATTCTAGCTCTGACATGAGAAGATATCGGATTGGAAAAGGATTGAATAGTAGATGGAAAAGATGTGCGTTTTTGTGATACCAATAGCTACTGTAGTGGCAAGGGCAAATGCAGAAATATTGATGATTAGGAATAGATATTGGAAAACGATAACCAATTGGCATTGATATTGGTGTAAGAGGTCATAGGATAGACAAAATGACACCAATGGATTCGAAGCCAAGTAATACACATGATGCAAAGAGTAGAAGTAAGATCAGTGCGCCTATTCCTATCAAGAATCAATATGCGTTAGGCACAATGGATAGGGCAGCATCGCTGTTCCAGCCCGACGCGGAGGACAAGGGCCAATTCGATAGTCATTTGCGATCATATACTCCGAATACCAGCAGACGGGTCCAGCAGACGGCTACCAGAAGACCATCGTATTCGAGCGTAGAGTTGACTCGAGAATCACACTACAATTTAGACTATCCTGACGATGGGGAGGATATTGAAAAACAGCAATTGGATGAAAATTCCCGTTTTTTTGCAAGAACCAGACCCAGGACATTAAACCTCCCAAAGTTGCTTCCGTATGAGACCGAACACCCTAAAGACCAAGCTAAATTTTTGAGCCATATTGTGTCTCATCTTTACATAGCCATCAAGAGTCTTGATATTCAAGGGTCAATATCTATTACTGCTAAGGACTTGGCATCTTTGAAAGATGTTGGCGGGTTATCTGATATTGATTTAGCATTAGAAACAAATTTATTCGAAATGAATAATGCTAATAATGAGGATACAAATATGGATGATGAATCCAGTAACTATTTTGCAGTCGAAGAGTTTGGTGATTCGGACAGTGAATACGAGGAAGAGGATGAAGATGGCGATGATACCGATGGTGAAGATGCTGACGGTAATGAATCTACTGTTCAGCACAAAAAGTCACCAAAATCTGCTGCCGTAGTAGGTGTTCGAATTTGGACCCATGAGTTACTCGTCTGGCTTAAAATGAAATATGATATGCCGTTATCCTTGAGAATGAATTTAGCTAGAGTTTACTATTCAATTTGTTTATGTAGGGGGCAACATATTAATTTGAAAATTTACGTGAAGGCGTTTGAACTTTTAACAAAAGACTATGAATTGTTGAAAACACATGGCCTTGTTTTACCATGGGAAGATTTGTGTAAGGAACTTGAAAACCACTTTCCTCCTATTGATTCATCACATGAACAATTTGAGAAGAAAGATCATAAGAATTTGATACGTTTAGCGGAAAGGGCCTCTAATTTTTTCCCTGGTGATTCATTGCCTTTGATTTATGAAAGATTGGGTAGCAAATTTTCCATTCCCAACGCAGCTTTGTCCCTTTCTTCTATGTCGTTAATGCCACATCCATACACAAGAGGAGGGATTGAAGATCCTAAAGATATTCGTCATTACATTGCATCATTCTTCTATATTTGGTCAAAATTGAGTAAAAGTTCAGGAATTGATTCTCATCTTACATCAAGGCTTGGAACTGTTGCCATGTCTTCATTAATGGAATTAAGCTCGAACGCAGAAGCAATAGAGTATATAACTTTAGGGGGATTTGGTGTATTTTCAGAGGATCAGATGCAATTTTTCATCAACACTTTAATAAATAGTTTGAGTATTATGCATGAGAAATATTCGTCATTGAAAACAAAATTTTTTCATGGGTTTGCATCAGTGATAGTATTCTCGATAAATGGTGAAAAGTGCCTTGAACCTAATGGTATTATAGATTACCTTCAAACATTATTAAATGCTATTGAGAGTTATGTTCACCCTTCAAATAGTGGTGAGTGGTCTCGTTCTATATCTAAATTGATATTAAGTTTAGTCTATCAATATCATAAAAGATACAACTTGGAAACCCAAAAATATGGTTCGTTAAATGGTTTGCCTAGTAAATATAAATTGACTGAGAAAATCACTACCAAATTTGTCGAAATCCTTCTACCATTAGTAAGAACAGGTGTACAATCAAAGAAAAATAATGTTACGGATGATTTTCTTACATGTCTCCATTTATTAGCCTACTTGAGACCGACTTTGGTTGTAGAGCATGTTCTTTTGGATATATATGAATCACTCGAAGGAGTTATATCCACACATAGGGTTACAGTTGCATTGCGTTCTATGGAAGAATTAGCTAGATATTTTGCATCAACCCCTGTAATTAGGGTTCATTTGACTAGGATTTTACTGTTGGCCTTACCAGGTATTGATTCCAATGACTTGGAAAAAACAATCCACACTTTGAACATGTTTGCTTCGGTTGCAAATTTCGTTCCATTCCACGATTTAACCGAAGGAGAAGGTGATCCTAACCTTGCTATACAATTCACACAAGATCATTTAGAATACTTGCAGCAAAAGATGTTTAGTACTGAAGATCTGTCATTGAAGTTCGATGTCGATAAAAACTTAGAGTTAGAAGCTTTGAGATCATCATCTACAGGATTCCAAATAATGATGAAAAACTTAAGCGAAAGAATATTTCTCCTAATGGAAAATATTCCTGATCCTTCCAAGAGTACTGGAATTGAGAAAGATTTGGCTGATGCGTTGCCAAAATTCTTATATGTTGTATTCGAATCTTTATCAGATGAAATATTTGCCCGCTTCCGTGATGACTTTTTCAAGTTTGTTACGGATAACACGTATCACACAATTGCAGATGTGGCTGCGGAGATTTGTGGTGGGCTTATCAAACATGATCCGTCTAGCTTCAAAAGATTTGCCTCAGTTTTGATTGATAAAATCAAAGAAGACATAGAAGAGAATGGTGCTGGAGCTTCTAGGACTGGTATAGATATTGTTCCTCGTGATCAACCACTCTTTTGGAATCTTGTCATTTTGAATGAATGTATTGGTAATGCAGGTAGTTACGTTGTTGAGTATGCGAAAGAACTCACAGATCTATCATTCTTTTTAATGGATAATGTTAAGGGACCAACTGTGTTTGCAGGATCGTATTTATTGAACCAGATGCTTCAATCAACTACTAAGATCAGACTTCAGGAGAATAGACTAATATCTCCCGCATATAAGAAAAAATATGGAATCGATGAGAATTGTTGGGGAGGTTTTCAATTCGATGATCAAAGATTTTCAGAGGAACATTTAACGTTTGACTGGTTTATTCCTACAGAAAGGGAAATTAAATTTGCTGTTGAATGCTTTAGAAGTCATGTTTCTAAAAGTTTAGAGAATATCCTGAAATTAATGAAAAGACATTCAGAGGTAGTCAAGACTGATGCAGGCTCTACTCTTCAACTTACAGATGACTTAAGGCTGAACTTTTTATATTTGAGTTATGGAATTAGTGGTATATCATTCTTATTAGATCCGTCATTTGATGAAGACATTCCTAAATTAAACCAGCATGAAACTCAGTCCATTCAACAAAGATTGTTGTTGTTGAATCAAATAAGAGGAATGAAAAATAGTAAATCTTTGGGAAAGGATGAGTTGCGCATTGAAAACATACATGAAAACTTGGAAAGGATTGTTGAGGATATAAGTAATGATAACCTAAATTATTATATGCTGGATATTGATAAAATGGATGAGTATAATATTCCTGAAGGTGCCAACGAAATCAAAGGTAAGGATGATATTGTTAATCATAGACATGAGAATTCATACTCAGAAATAAATCATCACCTGCATTCTTTAAGCAAATCTGAGTCGCCAGCCCCATCACTTGATTTATCTGCTAGAGGCACTCCTCGTATTGAGGGCGTGGATATGTCTAGTATGAATCCTGGCATCACATTTAGAGAAAGAAAGCTTTATACATCTCGGTATTTTTTTGGGGATGATATGGAAGTAAGGAGATCAAATGAGCTCTATCTTATTTTACATAAAACTAGAAGCTTGATAGGAAAAAGTTTACACATCATTTGCAAATTTTTAACTAACCATTTCCATGATAATACTAAGCTTTTCAAGCACTTTTTATATTTGATGAATATGTGGTTTGCTGATTTTGGTCGTGAACGGTTATTAGACCATAGCCATGCAAAGATAAATTTTGGTTATGTTAGCAGTATCCAACACATCAACAGAGTTCGCAAACCTTATACTAGGATCGCGCTTGGTAGTCGAATTGAGTCATATCATCTGCTTAGGGTGGCACTTCATGCTACTTCGAAAACTCAAACTGATCTCGACAAACTATTATTGGAGGATGTCGTAAAGTTATCCGTCTCTACCTACTTTGCAATCGCAAAACCTGCGCAAGCGACTTTAGTTGATGCCATGAAAAGATTAAATGGATCATACAATGTGTTGATTCGCTCTTCTTTCAAATACCTTTCGAAGGCTCTAAATGAAAATGATTATAAAATGATTGAGAGTGGATTAAGTATATTTTGCTTGAAAAGAATTAAGAACAAGATTCAAAATGATTATTTCAATCTTCAGAAATACGTGGATCTCATTCATCGGTGCCTATTAGTAGATAATTTTGAGGTAAATGAAATATCACAGAAATTATTCAAAGGTGTCTATAATAGTATCACACCACCAAGTAGCGTTTGTTTGATAAACCACGCAGGTGTTGATTGTATTAGACCTCCAGATGAATATATTGACTTGGAAATAAGAGCAGTTAGGCTAGCTAAAGAAAAGAAGAGAAAGCTTTATTTTGATAAGCTTCGAAAACTAGAGGACAGTGTCCTTTCTTCTGAGAAAACAAATTCACATTGGAAAATCACATCCCTTAACTTGTTTTTACTTATCGATTTGCAACTTGATTTAGAAATATCCGTAAATCATGATATATTCCAATTAATTGCCAAAGAAGCATCCAGTGACCATCCTCTAATCTCAAGATTGGCATTGAAAGGTATCACAAAAATGGTCAATAAACTCTACCTCCTTCAACTCTTGCAATATGATCTCAATAATGCTTACAACCTTGATTTTGTTCCAAGTGATTTTAAGGTTATTGATACTTCACCCGAGTCAGAAAGATCATATTCTGATATATGGTTACTGGAAATAGGCAATACTACTTCGCCAAACTTTTTTATTGATCATAAAGCCAATACGGGTTGGTTATTCTGGGGTAAGGAGATGCAAGTGGTTACCAGTGAACCGTGCTATCAGCTTAATTTAAGAGAAAGTGAAGCAATTGCCTTGAAATCTTTTAGTAACTGTGTGACAAAAGAATGGTTCCATAACATCGTCAAACTATGGGTCACAGATAACGAAGCTAACTCTGCATATCAAGGCACAGATGTCTTTGTTACAGCCACTTTGGTTCACTTAATCTCAAATGGCTATGTAGAGCAGTTCTCATTCGATGATTTATTAGCTATCATCAGCGATATTTATGTCAAAGATGATAAAAGTGCACATATAGTAGTATGTGAATTGATTGCGGGTATATTAATTGGTTCGAAGTTTATTAATGCAGATTTGACTAAAAAACGAGATGACTTCATTACTGGGCTTTTGCAAGATATTTTTGATCATGATCTATCTCCAGATAATAGAGGTATCTGGAATATATTTTCCTGGTGGGTACCATCGCATGTTGATTGCAGAAGGTTTCCTAAGGTAACAAATACTCTACTCGATTTTTCAGTTGATCCGGAGTCAGACTCGGCAATTAAAGAAGCTACAAGATTGAGTTACATAAGATCATTTGTTGCGGCCGTTACGTGGACTTTCCCTAATCCAGATGCCACGTTAAAAATGTGCTTTTCTAATATTAATCATCGTTATCAAGCAATCCGAGACCAAATTGGCTCCCTTATTGCAATCCTTTCATTTGCTTATTACACTGAATCAGTTGCCAGTGGAGAATTATTCTCTAATGCCTGCAATGATAATTCAGGAGCTTCATTGTTTCAGGCAAGCAAACATAATACACTTCTTAAATTAATTCCAGAATTATTTGCCACTATTGAAAACTGGCGATTGGAAGTTGCTCATTTGTCACAACAGGAGATTTTGAAATCCAACTATATTTATTCAGCTACAACAGTTTTGACTTGGTTAGGTCAGGCTTTGAATACAAGTGTCTCCGTGTTGTATCAAGATGATGTTGATACCCATATTATCCCATTCTTACTCAAGTTGATTCATATGAAGGAAGTTTGCCAATTGGGTAATATTGATCCTATAACTGTCTTTAAGAAAGCTTCACAAATCCCTTATAGCCCGCATTCTTTAGAAAGAATTGTCGTAATGCTCGAGAAATACTCGACTGAGCCTTTAACAGTTGTGCAATCAATAATTGTTGGTGAATTTACTGAAACGGTTTATTTTAAGAATTTGTTCCGTTTCACCAGAAGTCAAAGAAAAAGAATTATTGATCTTACGAACAAACTATTGTTTCATAAAAACGTTGAGGTTCGTGAAGCTGCAGCGTCTACGTTATCGGGCTTAATTCATATTTCTCCTCCAGGGGAAGTTAAAGAAATTGTCGTGGCATATAGTAAATCGTACGCCCACAATTTAGACACTGTTAGAAAGAAGTACAGAAAATCTAATTACAAAAACATTACAACTGCAGACACTATTCTTCTACATGGTGCTACGGTTGGTCTTGGTGCTTTAATTCATGCATTCCCATTCTTGTCTCCTCCTCCTCTATGGGTGCCAAATATTTTAACAATGTTGGCGAATAAATCCTCAGGTTTGCCAGGAATAGTAGGCAAAACGGCGAAGGAAACATTAGGTAAGTTTAAAAAGAATAGACAGGATACTTGGCATATTGATAGTAAGGTGTTTAATGAAGATCAAATGCAAGATCTCGAAGGTGTTTTATGGAAAAGTTATTTTGTTTAATGCAATTTATTGTATTATATTTAGCAATCTTACATGTTTATTGAATTCAGAATGCACATATGCAAAATGAAATTGCAACCACTATAGTTAATTTACACAGAATATACATAAATAATTAAAATTTATTGACATGATTAATATTACAAGTCATGGAAATCATCATGACAAATTACTTACTTCGAATAAAAAGTCCAGGAAATTGATGGTAGCGACACCAGATAAGTCCTTGTCGTACTTTTTGAAGATGTCAGTTAACTTTCTCAAGTAAACCAATAACTCAATAAATGCATCAAATTTCAACTTTCCAACACTCAGGCCATCATCGAATCCATCATCTCTTGCTTTATAAGAAAATTTCAGAAATAAATGTAAAACTAAATCAATATTCAATTTATAACCAATCTGCTCTAAAATTTTCTGGAATTCTCCAAACGAAATATCACCGGACTTATTAGTGTCGGCTGCCACAAACAATTTCTTGTAAGCAGATAAGTACTTCCATAAGGAGACAAATTGATCGAAGTTTAGTGACTTTGGTCCTCCTGTACTTGTTGTTGTCGAGCCACTGAATAACTTGATCATCAAGACCACTGTCGAATCTTGAAATCTCGTGTGATCAAAGTTAAGCAATGCTAACGACAATTCCTTAGCCGAAATCTTACCAGAGCGGTTGGTATCAACTTTGCTAAAGACAGATCTTAATTCATTTTCCAACTTCTGCTTCGAGGAAATATGTGCTTTTGGGGGTGGGGTATTGTTAGGTAATAACGACTCCTTGGACGCAGACGATGCTGCTACAGGAATCGCTTGTGGTGAGTTCTGGTAGGGGCCTGGTGCGTGCAGAGATGGTGGTGGTTTTTTCTGTGAATGTGACAGCTGAGGTGCTGGAGCAGGTGGGGGAGCATCGTACAGCAGTGATTGGTATCTTTGCAGTTGCTGAGGATGTTGTGGTGGTTGTGGATGGGACTCTTGGTACCTTTGATGTTGCAGGGGTCCCGTTTGGTATGGTTGTTGTTGTTGAGGATGCAGCTGGTGCATTGGCTGTGTGTTGACATGAGGTTGCATATTCCCCGAAGAACTGGAGTACCCCTTTGGCTGGTATCCACCGTAGCCGGGGTGTGAAGCAACAGGAACTGGTTGCGGCTGATAATATTGTTGTTGTACTGGTTGGGGTTGTGGTTGGTACTGGGGATACTGTTGAGCCTGCGGTGGTGGTTGGTGGTGCTGGGGCTGGGGTTGGTGAGGTTGTGGAGGTGTTTGATAGTGGTTCTGTGGCTCGACCGGTGGTCTACTTTGGTAGTTTTGCGTATTATGTGGTTGTAAGTGGGAGTACTGCGATGGTACGGGCTTCAGGTGTTGTGCTGGTCTATACATCACGTTTGACTGTTTCGAGTGTGTTTGCTTTCTCGAGCCTGGATGAGGCGGACTTCCAACCACATAAGCGGCTTGCTGTGGTGTGGGATACATTGGCAATTCATCGACCGGCATTATAGGACGTTAATAGTAGGAAAATAAACTATATGGAAAAATTACGAGAAATAATGCTAAATTTAAGTCTAGAGATGTAATTTGCTATGGGTGTGCGAAATTGTCAGCTGGTTTACGCGTCACACCCAAAAATGATTTTAGACGAAGACTCTAGTTACTGTTCTTAGAAGCAGATAACCAGCACATACGTAGATCGCTCGTAGACAATTTCGGCTACGCTGATAGAGAAGGCAGGCGAAGTGGTAAATTAAGTTGACAGAATATTGACAGGCAGGCTTTGACACATGAAACCAGGCTTTAGCGAGGGTGGGTCTAGATGTAGTACGCAAATTATAAGTACAATAGATGTGGATCTTTTATTAAAGACGAAATAGAGTTTACAAATAGATTTATATATAAAGCACAACAATTAAATTAACCTAAAATCATAATATGAAGTTACATCAAGTTTGAATAATTTAATCACGGGCTCTCTTTCTGTAGCTATCACCATCTCTTCTTGGGCCTCTGGAAGCACGTTGTGGTCTTTCAGCTGGGGCACCCTTCAATCTGGTTAATGGTAAGATACCTTCTGGGATGTTCAATTCGTTTCTTAAGAATTCGACACCTTCGTCAGTCAAGGTGTAGTAGTAATATTGCCATGAAAATTGGGTCTTAACGTAACCCTTGGAGGTTAACGATTGTAAAGCCTTGATGACCCACAAGTTCTTGGTATCGATTTCATCGTGCTTTGGAGCATCGAAATCCTTCTTGGCGACAACAACACCTTCTATAAATGAGTTAGTACTGGTTTCTGCAAACTTCTTCCTTTCACGAAACTGCCTTGGAATCTCCCCCTTTTCCTACGCTTTTCCTTCGTCCTGTGTCCCGAAGCCATCCGTTAACTGTCCTGTGCTGTGTCTGAGGCCCTTCTGTCCACCCTGCACCATTTCCACTTCAACCCCATTCTGCGGCCCACCCAACTCCTTCACTCTTCATCTGTGCCATCTGCAACACTCCATCCTCTCCACTGCTCCATCTGGCTCGCCCCGTTTTAGCTCCACGGACATACTTAACGTTTCTAGCTTCGGCAACATCACTCCGGCTTTCGTTACTTGTGCTCTTCTATTGCTTCGTTACATACCTTGGAAGAGGTATTGGTGAATCTTCTTTCTGTCTTCTCTTGGAATAAGCATGTTTAATACTATAAGACTATTAGTGACTATCGAATATCAAAAGTTCCTTCAATATATCAATCTAATTCCAATAAAAAATCAATTTTTTCCACTATGTGAAAATTCTGACCGTATGGTAGTTCCTGTGGCTAACTGAAAATTTCCACTCACTATTGAAATATTATGTAAGCTTGGACATAAAGGTACGAATGAGAAAGGTCGTGTAGAAATTCAATTAATTTTGGGTGAGGTCTGGCAAACACAGTCATGCACACGTGGTAAATTCTAGGGCAAACCTTAAAACCGGGTTATAGGTGGATTTAGTGCAGCATGGAGGGGTGGATTGGCGGAGGGAGGAGAGCTTTTTGCTGGTTATGCCGCTATATCGGCCACGGCTGAGGTTGAGGTTCCAGCCAGCTATGTGACGGGATAGGACCACGAGAAGAGGACGAGAGTATGGGAGCGGGTGTGGGTCGTTGGGACAAGACGGGGGTTGTCTACGGGGCAAGGTCGAACATTGCGACCATAACCCGCGAGTGTTCCTTGCAGGGTTGTAGGTGCGACTTTAAAATAGAAATTGCCTAATAGGGCAATTAGCATGCCACCGATAAGACACCAGACCCCCAAAGAATAATTGCAACGGCCGGCAGACATGGCCCATTGTGGCTGGTAGCGAGAGCCTGGCATGGTCTGTGTGGAATACAAGGCCAGCGGCCGACACATGACATCGGTACAATGGCATAGACGGTGTAGCAACTGCATAGTGACCTCACAGGAGGACTAAGTCAGAGCTGGCAGGACAAGCTAAAGGATAATAGAGACTCTTTATTAGAAACAGAGAATTAGTAGTAGCGTTATTGAATATACTGTTGTACAAGACATTGCTAGGTGAGATTTCTAGTATTTATTTTGTGTATGGCAGAGAATAGGCTGAAGTCTCGGGTTACAAAAAAGTTTATTTTTATCGCGCAAGTCAAATCAGTTATCAGTGTAATAGTATTCGTCTATTTACTATCCCAACATGAGGTCATTTATAAAGGGACATAGACGGAACGAGTCGTCGGTGTCGGAGAATGTCAGTCTCGAACAGGAGATCGAGGGCCAGGGGCGAATACCTCATTCCCATTCGACTCCAGCACCTTCTCCCAACTTCCAGCAGAAATCCCAATTCACACCTCCTCAGTCTAAGCCCAATACCCTTTCCATCAGCTCGCCCAAGAAGCTCTTGACACCAATAAAGAATTTGTTTTCGTCGCCGGGACATGCGAAACCACCGGCAGGCGTTTTGACGTCGGCAGATCAATTACACCACGCGGTAGCTGGCCCTAATAAGAAGAATAAGCATAGCCAAAAACCTGAACGAGTGAGTCTAACGGGCGTTGATCCTATAAATAATGGCAGATCTCGAAACGAACATAAGGTCTACGGCTGGGGAAGCCATTCCGAGTCGCAAGGTGGGCTACACACATCGGCCACACCATTCCAGAGCCCAAAGTTGAACTATCCTAACTCCAAAACTGCATCATCTTCCCCGTCATTATCGAGAAATGAAAACTCTCACTTACCGGTTGAAGAATCCTTACCGGTGCCGCAGCCGTTATTACACCCAAAGACACCACTTAATGGGGAGCCAGCATCAAATTCTTTGGATGCCCCATTTGCATTGGATAAAGACCGCAACCCTCAGGTGGAGCACTCACTAACTGAGTCAAGTACTTCCTTGGCGAATAGTGAAAATAACTTTGAGACAAAGCAGGTATCGTTTGAGTCAAATGTTGAGCACGTAAATAACAATTATTATGATCAATCTACCGATGTCGAGAATGAAGATTCAACGGATTCTGAGGCTTCATCCCAATTTTCTTTTGTCAAGGATAAAGGCG
The DNA here is from genome assembly GCA_030583545.1 of Debaryomyces maramus. Classification (NCBI taxonomy): domain Eukaryota; kingdom Fungi; phylum Ascomycota; class Pichiomycetes; order Serinales; family Debaryomycetaceae; genus Debaryomyces; species Debaryomyces maramus. The sequence continues at coordinate 207,022 of JAJMIL010000003.1, forward strand.
GAGGAAGAAATACTTCGGTGAAGTACTACAAAACGGTTAAAACGCCACTGGATAATGAAAACGGATTCTCCCATGTTAACACGTTTAATGAACACGACTTAGGATACGAAGTAGATGAGTTTTCCGATTACGATTTTGAAAATAATGGAATGGATGAGGATTTGGATTATGATGACGTCCAAGATGATGACGTACAATACAACAGTCTTTTTAACGATGATGACCCAAAGGATGAAGTTACGTATGAAGAAAGAGATCTTGAAAATGCTCAATCTTTTGATTCGGCCAGTAACCATCTCGAAGAGAGTTCAGCACCAAGTTCAAATACTTTTGATAAAATGGAAACAGAGACAGTGTCGACTGATACGAAGTTTATTGATGCACAATTGAAGGATTATAAACCGTTTAATCACTCTTACCATTTGTCTATTGAAGGGGTTGATTTATCGAAAATTAATGACAAAGATATCTTACAAGAACCAAAACCCAATGATGATATACCGGAAGAAGATATTTTAGAAAATTATTTGGACTCTAGGAGACTGTCGTCCGTGGATGTTACAAGCTTAAATCTAAACAGAAAAACTCCTGACTTGCAATCATCCGTTAATTTGGAACTTTTCGATCTAAACTCACCGTTGATAAATGGCTTGACTATAGGTAACAATCTAAGACATAGACTTCCAAGGCCAGAATCTTCATCAAAAGATGTCGATGCTGACAGCAATACTAATAAACTGTTTATTTTCAGACAATCGTCTGTGAATAGTGAAAAGGATAAAAATACTTCCAGTTTTACTAAACGAGACACATCAATAAGACCTGATTCTGATGTTTTTAAGAAAAGAGCTCTTAAAAGTTTTCACAGCTCTATTAGCGATAACCTTGATTGTAAGATAATTGAAAAACTAAATGAATTAGAGAGGTTTCATGAGACTAGAGCTGAAGGTGCGAAGCCTAACAGTATTGCTAATGATATAGGATTAGGTATATTAATGGAGCCAGAACCAGAAGACAATATTATAGACGTTCCTAAACCATCATCCCCTGAAAACAATGATGATGAACATACAACCAATGAAATAATGCAAATCCTAGAATCATTAGATCCTGTTCACTCCACTAGAGACAAATCTGCTATGCCATTGGAGATTAATAATGTTAAAGCCAACTCTAGTGAAGGAGAACAATTACCAGAAAATTCACAGAATGAAAAGAGGCTGTCAATTTTGGGAATGATGACTGTCTTATCAAACCTACAGAATCTTAATGATGATCAGAATAATACCCTCCATGAGAATAAAGAATTACAGAAGCAGAGGAGAAGTTCAGTTATTGATATGATGAATAAATTATCAATTCTTGAATCCGAAAATTCAGATGCATCAGGAGCACCGAAGAGAAATTCAATCACTAATATGATGTCCACTTTAGCAACTTTGGAGCAGCAATCTAGCGTCCCTAGTATTGCAGTTGTAAATGACCTGAAACCCATTAAGTCTATTCACTTTAAATCAAAGAATCCTATTAAGAGAATAAACACTCAATCGAAGCAAAACAATAGATATTCTTGGTATGGTAATGATGAAACAATTAATCTCAAGGCCGTCAATGTTCCAGATACAGTCGAACAGACTTTAAAGGAGCAAGTTCCCCAGAATGATCACCATAAACATAAAAGAGTACCACTGGACACTGAAATTACAGGTTCCTTTGATAAAGATTTAATAGATGAGGCTAACCAGCTACCTGAAGATTATAACTTTGAAGAACATCAAAGTAAATACCCAAGTTCTGCTATAAATGAATCTAATTTTTATAGATCTAATTCGTATAACAAGAAGCCTGCAAAAGCTGTCCTGGATAACAATTATTTATCTAGCAAAATTGAAACTATGAATAAGACTATTACATTTTATCGAAGTAATAGTACTGGCCAACATTCAGACTTCAACAGAAGTCGAAGTATTAGCAGAGGTCCATCTACTAGATCCTTGAAATCTTCAAATTCCGTTGATAGTGAAGTTTGGAGTGAGGAGGCTGCAGAGGCTCCTGATAGTCTTAAAATTAATGTACCTAATGGGCCTTACACATTTAGATCTAACATTACCTTATCACCACAGAGCACTGATTCATTTAAAAATTCTTACAGCCTAGGAACCATATCAGAAGCTGATAGTCCACTCGTTTAAATACAAGTATATCTGCATAATAAATATCTAATTTATGTTCTATGTAAATCTATGACATAAAAAGAACTAACAAGAATTAAACAAGTAAAAATAATTTAGAAAGAAAAATACGAAGATAAAAATTTGGCGAAGTTTTTCGAAAACTTGTCACTTCTCAGGACTAATGCTTTGGTACTGCTTGTTGCTTCATAAAACTGTTGAAATCATAATTATCAGTTGTGTAGTCAAAATATTTAGATTCCGAATTTGGTTCAACACTTCTTGGAATAATAGGTGGTATGCCTTTAGAGATGCTTTGAACTTTGGCCGGCCTTTCAATAGCTTTCTGTGATTTATTAATTGGAGCAGTTCTAGGTAACGGGAGTCTGTTAGACTTGTTTTCAAGGTTTATTTCCAATGGCTGAGTGGTTCCATCATTAATCCTTTGTTTCTGAAGTTGGTATGCAAGTGAAGTTTGGCTTTGTCTATATTTTTCCATTAAGCTAGCACTCGGTTTTACCTTCAATTGTTGCTCAGATTGAACTCCACTCTCAAAAGATGCAGTGCTTTCATTAGAAGCAGAAGACTCGGTGGAGTTTGTTCTAAACACCCAGTTTCTTCTATATTTTGAATAGATACTGGCTAATTCATCATCTTCTTCATCGTCATCCACTAGCACAACTTCTACATCTCTTCCCTCTCTTTTTTCTGTTACAGATCTGTAAGATTGTGTAGAAGAGTTCCTTTGGACCATGCATACATCATATTTGTCTTTCGTGAGATCAATAATAACACTATCGTTATCTGATATCGATGTGCAATTACTATTCTTATTACTTCTACTGGACTGATAACTTGAACTCGAACTAGAAGAGGTCATATTGGAACGTGCACGTGTGGGGAGGTTATAATGCTGACGATTAATTGGGACGCTCATGTTTCTTGTTTGTGAATAATTGTTCTTTATCCCACTATTAACTTCTGGCTTTAAATGTGATTCATCCATGCGATTATTAATTCCAGCAAGCTTCTCTCGTCTCGAAACCATTCTGTTGTCATTGTTATAAATATGTGCTGCTGTATCGTAAGTGGGAAAGTTTTCCATACCTGATGCTTCTTTAAAATCAACGGCATAATTGATTGGAGCCGGTGGTTCAGTAACACTAATTTTCATTTCATTTGATGTAGCTTCTTTATCATTATATTCCTTTTCAAAGTTTTTCAAATTCTGTTGCTTCCCAGAATCCAATGGTTCGGATGGTGATAGTATCTTTTCTAGATCAACTGATTTGGATCTTTTATGTGGTAGTATCCTTAGAGGATTTAAGTTTACATCATTTGCATCAAAGTCAATATTACATAAAGACTTATGACGGGCATGTCTTACTGGCGATTTTTGTTGTGGAGGATTTATATTGTCCGTTTTGGAAACTTCGTTTGGAAGAGGTGGCAAATCACCTTTGTTTTTGATAACAAGACAAGGAGTCGATTTGGATTTTCTTGTCGTGCTTGCAGGTTTCGAAAAGACTTCTGAATCAATATCTGTGTCGGAGTCATCATCACCGTACATTTCTCTGAAATGTTCTTTAACAACATTTTGTGCTGCTTCACTAGGAAATCCAATTGGCTCTAAATTCGAATGTTCGGGTTCGCTTTCTACCCCCTTGTCCATTGAGGTTTCAGACGCAATATCATTGAAAGTAGTACCGTTAAAGGAACACACTGGACGTTGCATAGAATAAATATCATTTGAATTGTCATCTAAATCGGGAATCTCAATTTGACCGTTATCAGACCTGTAAGTATTACTCAAATAGCCTGACCTAGAGGATTCCCTGGAAATGAGTTTGTTCCTTACTTCCCTACTATTAGTGATATTCTGCTCTCCCGCAGGGAAACTGAATTTTTTCCCTTCCCCACTATTATAGGTGTCGTTATAATGAAGTACATTTTGATCAACAGACTTATTAGTATCATCTATGGTAACATCCGATTCACCCAAGTACAAGTCTGCAATTTCTGATTCATCATTACTGGTAAACACAGCAGACCCTTCGCCCTCCAAATTTTGAGAAGAGATACTGCTATTAATAATTTCTTCCTTCTCAGAAACCTCTTTTTGAATTGAGGGTAAAGGTTTGTCGTCGTAGCTGTCTGTATTCAAAAATTTGGATTTTTCCCTGCCAAAGTCGGTGAGAGAGTGGGCAGATTCATAATCATTTATATCTATACTCTTCTGTAGCGAGTTCCAGGATGCACCACTTGCATCAGATACGGATGAACATAAAGATCTGGATTCGTCGCTTCCGTTAGCTGATTCAACTTCTCTATTGAGCTTATTCCGTGGACCATAAACAGCCTGGTTGATGTAATTTGGAGATTTCTGGCGCATGCTTAACATGTTTCCAAATGAACTAAATGAGCTGAGAGAAGATACTTTAGATTCATCACTAAAACTTCTTTTATGTATCTTCAATAATGTATCTCTATTCGCAATGGGAGCATTAGAATTAGATAATTGGAGGAGTCTAATATTTTCTTCTGTAGTTGCCCTAGGCATGGAAGAGCTAACCAAGAGGTTTGCTGTTGGATGTGGAATATTAGACTTGTTCACGTTTGGATCAAGTACTAGTGGATTTTCGTTGTTACCTCTTGTTGAAGAAGGATCAGGATATTCAACAAACTTGAACTTGAACTTGTCTGGATCTTCCATGGGATAAGGAGTAGGGTTTTGTTTTTTTGAAGTATTTTCTGTTTCAATGTTTGTTGAGACATGTTCAAATGGTGAAGTTGGAGGTGGAGGCAATTGCTTCTCTGATGGAAGTAATTGTTTTTCTCTTTTCTTCTCTTCCACAATAGATTTAACACTTCCATTCCTTGAATATCCGTGATTACTAGCTTCATCAATAGTACTTAATTCATCGTGAGACAAAAGTTTAGCTTGGAAATTTTGTTTCAGTGACTTCCTCTTGTTAGTCATCACAGGGGGTGGTGCGGGACGACGAGGCAACGATACTCTTTGTTTCAAATCATCTTCTTCATATTCGCTTTCAGACAGCGATTCTAGCTTCTCGTATCCCCGTCCATTGTATACTAGCCTGGTTTGCTTCGAAGGAGATTTTGATCTGCTTGGGGATTTTGAACTATTTGGAGACTTCAATCTGACAGGAGACATGGACCTACTTCTTCTATCAGACATCTGTTCCGTAGACATGGCTCCATCGGTAGGAAAATATTGGTTATGCGGACTCAATTTAGGAGGCAATTGAAGTGTAAACGGAATCGGAATCACATACTTCCCCGATTCTGGAGAGGCGTTCACATGAAGTCTACTGAAAATTGGCGATTTCGACAACAGCTTTAGTTGTTTTGGTGACATAGAAGCACTAGAGGAAACCGATTTGATCTCTTCCTGGCTCGCATACGGCAACTTTGGTAGCTTCATGTCAAAGAAGTTCGGTGGTAAAGAACGACGATTCTTCACGGGAGAACTAGATCTTGCCCTTCTTTCTGATACAACCGTCTGGGACGCATTCAAACCCAAGTCATCAACTGACTTGTTTAGCTTTAGGGATGATGTTTCCATTATATTAGAGTCAGCAAGAAATTCCCTGATGTGATCTGCTGCTTGTTTTCGATTATTTCTCTCTAATGGGATTGTTTCCAAAGTAAGTACCAAGTTATATGGAAAAAAAAAAAAACTATCAATTCCAAATGTAAATCAAATCACCATGATACGTGGGAAGTGATGCTGGATGTATTGTATTTAATTTTCTTTGAAGCCTTTTGAAATTTGCTTGTTTACATCTTTTCCCAAAAGAGTATCATTAGATTTTTGACTTCTCGGTTTTTTATTTTTACCAGCCGCAATGGTGCAACTTTTCTATACAGCCTATTGTTTAAGGACCCTAATAAAAGCATTCTTTACCAAAGATTCTCCGCATCCATAAAATACTTCCATATAGCAAACAACATCACAATAAGTTAAAATTCTTGCCTTAGGAGAATTTGTTGGAAATGTTGTTGTATGCAGCATTAAATTTTAGGTTCACTTCTCACTAAATTTTGCAGCCTATTTGTGGATAATGGTTTGTGTTCTACAGTGGCTTTAGATTCAAATATCATTGATAACAATTGAGTTTGTTGATATTTAAAATAAATGGATACTGAGCAACCATTAGGACCACGGAAATTCAGTGGAGAGCATAGTGAGATGGAAAGCGTCAGCTCCAAAACTAAAGCGTTGGAAATCTTCAACGATAGAACCAATGTCTGTCAAAACAGTACCAAAAAAAGTTCTGGAGTCTTGAGGAAAATAGGAGAAATCAGGGATTCAGAAATCGTTCTCGATACCGTACGTGAGAATGTCACGTCATCGAAGGTTAATTCAGGGAGAATGGACACCCGACGCGCTGCCGTTCAAACGTCTTCGGTTGGGCTTTCACTTCTCCCGGACCAGCGAAAGGCTTTGAGTTATAAAAAGGGTGGCACATTTACCTTGATGGTTGTTGGTCCCTCAGGGAGTGGTAAAACCACCTTTATCAATACGTTGTTTGGGGACAAGCTACTTGATAATTCAACGCAGGATGAACCAACTAGAAAACTTACGTTTCACCGCCACGAACTATCAGAGAATGGGTTTCCTTTGCAACTAACTGTTATTGACACACCAGGATTCGGACAACTTATTGATAACCAATACGCATGGGCCCCAGTGACGAAATTTATCGATAAGCAGTTTAGGTTGCATTTGCTCCAGGAAGGGCAACCATACCGTTCTAAAATGATAGACTACAGGGTTCATTGTTGTTTGTACTTCATTGTCCCTAATGGAAAAGGTTTATCCCACTTAGATATATGCACCATGAAAGAGCTTTCCAAAAGGGTCAATTTAATACCAGTTATTGCAAAGAGTGATACTTTCAACACTGAAGATCTAAACAAATTTAAGGATATTGTCAAGCAAACATTGGCAGTGCAAAATATCAGAGTGTGCGATCTCATCTTAGACCAGAATGTGAAGGAGGAGATAAACTCGTTGATGCCGTTTGCTATTATCGGTTCTAATGAATTACATGAAAATGCCCAAGGACAACTTATAAGAGGAAGAAAATACAAATGGGGGATAGCCGAGATAGAAAACGAAAGGCACTGCGATTTCTTAAGGTTAAGAGATATATTAATGACCAACAATTTGCTAGACTTAATTTTGTCGACGGAGACTCACTATGAGAATTACCGGTCTTTGTTTTTGGAAGAGCGGTTCAATGAAGCCATTAAGGATAAAAACTTAACGGAGGAGCGAATCAAAAGAATCAAAGAAAATGGTATAGAACAATACATATATATTCATAACATCCTGTTGAATGCCAGTGAAGGTTCTGCAAAAGAACCTGATCCGATTTTGTTGGAGAAACAGAGGCAGATGAAAGAAAAACTAACTGTAATAATCTCTAATCAAGAAAAGAGATTTAAAGATTGGAAAAAGGCATTGGTTGAAAAGCAAAATGATTTCAATGGTGAGATCGAAAAGCTCCATCAGAGGATAATTAGACTACAAGATGTCATTGGACATTTAGAAGCAGGGTACGTAGTTAGTAACGACTCTGATTATAGTTCGTTAGATACTGAAACGGACGAAAACTAATTACATACCACCAACACTAGGTCTGGTATTTGATATTTTTTAGCTCTTAAATAGAATATATGTCTGCAATTGTAAAACTAAATATGTTTTCATGTAATTTGATAGTCATTGTTTGATGCTTGCAAAAAAAATTAAAAAGGCGAGCAAGAGTAATTTTCATTAAAATTACACTATTTCAATTACCACTCACTAAGAAGTAATTTCTTAATTTGATTAATGATCTCGTTAGGTTTTTGAAGTAATAGTATATACCCTTCAAAAATAGAATGCCACTTGATCCGCATGATAATGAGGCTATAAGAAATGAGTTAAACTACCATGATTTTGATGAGTTGGTTCCATCAGAAATAATCAAAGAGACTCGTGAACAAGCTGTTCCACAGCAAACGTCCAAGTCAAGAACGATTAACCTAATTTTGGATCATTCAGCATTTGTGAGAGGAATTGGGAATATCAAACGTTGGTTCAATCTGGAGTATATCAAGTCACACATTAACAATAATGCTGAAGAACAAATTTATTTAAACATCTATATTCCCAGCTACACGTTGCACGAGTTTGATTATGTTAAGAAGGGCACTTCAATGATGGCAACAAATGCTAGGGAAGCTATTAGATTTGTGGATAAAGTCTTTGAAAAAGATCTTAACGAAATAGATGAAACGTCCGTTGGTGGAAGTTCAGAAACGCCTATCAAGAAGCCCATTATTTATAATCTTTGCATCGAATCTCCAACGGAGTCGGGACCATCTTGGCGTGAGTGTCTTAAGTATAAGATTCATTCACCAAAGATTAAGGAATTTCCAAATTTCAAAACTAAGTTCGACTCCAACTTAATAGGGCAACATCCGACTTCGTTTGGTGGTGATAATATCGATCATGATGACGAATTCAATGAGTCAAACTTCAATAGTACATTGAAACTGAATAAGTTGAATGATATACAATATGAGAATTCCCAATCTTACCAAAACGCATTGGCAAATGCTGATGAACAGGCCGAAATGCCAACTCGTCTAAGATATTTAATCAGATCGTGTATATATAAGAGATTTTTCGAATCCGCTACGTTCAGTAGCCCCCTTGAAGAATGGAAATTGGTTGCAGAAGATCCCATTACAAAGGTATGGGCTACTAGTTTTGGTATTGACTGCATGAATGTCAATGAAGCAGAGCTTTTGATCTTCCAATCCTATGACATCAACCAGTACCATACGTATGATCCCGAGCATTCCTTTAACATGGACGAAGAAAGAAAAGCCCCAAACAGTATATTGCAAAATACAATTGATACTACCTTGTACTCCTATACTAAGATTGACCAACACCCTAGAGGTTATAAGGCGAATAAGAACAAGAATAATCGCAAAAACGCTAATGGCAAACCAAAGCACATTGACGGTGTGGTTAATGACGGTTGCACTGGCTTTAATGGAGATTTCGTAAAGAAAGAAAGATTTGATGCCATCAACTACGCTCCAAGAGGTAAAGGAGAATTATGGAAGCCATAATCTTTTTGATTTTCTTGATTGTTATCTTTAAATTTGTCTACTAATCTGAGATTCATTGAATTCTATGTTTACCGAGGAGACTTTTTAAAACATAAACCTATCCATTCTTTCAGAATAGCTCCATGTTAGCTAGTATCCATACCTATGGTTTGTAAAATATGTAGATAAGATCCTCTAAATATATTTTCGGTCAGTACACTACTCGAGAAAAAGTTGTTTTAAAATTCACGTCAACACTAATAAATATATATCGTAAATTTACTGTTCAACCAACAATCAATCTCTTCTCTGCTTGACTATAAGTATAAATATAATGAATCGGCAATTTCTGCGAGAAGAAATTCAGAAGATTCTTCAACGTTGGCATCAACTTAGACAACAATTTGGCGAGCAGGCAATTAATGTCCCTGAATTTACCCACCTTAGTAAAATTATCAAATACTTACAACAACAAAACCAGCAATCACTTCAAAGAAAGGGACCACAACAGGATCAAGCACAGGCACAACCACCTCAACCACCTCAACCACCTCAGCAGCAGCCGCAACAATACAGACCGGTACCTCAACAGATTGACAACAGTAATAATGGGACACCATCGAGTTCAAATGCCATGATGGGCCAAGCAACGGGTAATATGCTGTCCAATACACCGCATCCAGTTCAACAGCCAAATAATTTCCCATCGCAGCTGCATCAGTCTTCATTTTCAGCACAACCTAGCGCTACCCAGACTATCCCTCAACAACAATTACCATTCCAGAATAGTGTACCAGGAGCTTCAAATGGTGTACCGCAAGCGGTTCCTAATACGTCCTCTGAATCTGCGTTTTCTCCACAACAATTGCAGATGTTGAAAGTTCAATTCCAAGCACTCAAGTTTCTCTTGAAAAGTCCAGGTCCGGGAAGTCCATCAATACCCCAAAATGTAATTGATTTTGTTACCAATGACAGGTTGGCTTTTGCCAATGGGAATTACAGTTCTTCTGCTAATCAACAACCGGGACCTCAAATTCAACCGCAAATTCAACCGCAGCTGCAATTACAAGGCCAATCCCGTCATCCATCACAAACTCAAAGTATGATGTCGAATTCCCAATCACCAATGATGCCTGTACAACAAAATATGATGCAGCAAAATAAGCAAATGCCACCAGGTGGTATTCAATTTTCAGCGCTGCAAGAGGACCTTCTGAAGGGGCTTAAGAGACAGAATAAGAGAGGCCCTAAACCTAAAACCTTAAACCAAAATGTTAATTTAAGTACAATTCCTACGCCAAATCAACAGCAGCAGCAACAACAGCAGCAGCAACAACAACAACAGCAACAACAACTACCAAAACAGCAACCGGGCATGAGATCATCTGGGGTAGACAATAATTTACCCCAGGTCACAAGAAAACCATTCAACCCAGTTTGCCTTGACCCAAAACCTCCAGTTAGTCTTGATGAATTAATTCCTGACAAAAGTAAGAATGAAAAAACAATAGTTCCAATAAATAAAGCTAATATTCAAGTTGACTGCTTTGAGGTTCCAGATGTTTTCGGAAATAAATTCAAGGATATTCCATATACAGCATTATATTCACATCAGAGCAGATTCCAAATTCCAGGGTTATTACCAGAAGGTATTGATATGGATAATCTTATAAATAATAGGGAAGCGTTAATTGTACTAGAAATTGATCAAAAAATCACATCTTTAAAGAAACAATTAGAATCATTGGATGAAAGTGAAGAAAATGAACGTGTAGAGGTAGAAGCAGAATTAAGGAAGCTAGAATTATTGCCATATCAAAAACAATTAAGAGGAAAGGTTTTATCTCAATTATGGTTTAGCAAATCTTTGTTACCAAATTCACATCCTAACTTCTTGGCGAAGTTCAATAATTTATCCAGTAATAATGTTACTTTAACTCATGAACTCTATAAACAGCAATTGCATTCATTACTCCAGGCACAAAATAAGAGACACCAGAGTACAATTAAAGAAATTTTATCCAATAAAGCTAGACGGAATAGTAAACAATTTAATAAGAAAGAAAAAATCGAAAGGTTCGGTAATAAGATTAATAGTTTCCACAGTCAAACAGCAAAAGAAGAGCAGAAAAAGTTAGAAAAAATGGCTAAGCAACGTTTACAAGCTTTGAAGCTGAATGACGAAGAAGCGTACTTGAAATTGTTAGATCACACTAAAGATACTAGAATCACGCATTTATTGAAGCAAACTAATCAGTTTTTGGATTCTTTGGCGCAGGCTGTTCAAACGCAACAAAGAGAATCACATAATAGAGCTTCTAATAATGGAAAAGTAATTCAAGATGAAGAAATTGAAGCTTCTACAAATGATGAGGAAAAACGAGAAAAGGTGGATTATTATCATGTTGCACATCGTATTAAGGAAGAAGTGACGAAACAGCCATCTATGTTAATCGGTGGAACGCTTAAGGAGTACCAGATTAAAGGTTTGCAGTGGATGGTATCTTTGTTTAATAATCATTTGAATGGTATTCTTGCAGATGAGATGGGTTTGGGTAAAACAATTCAAACCATATCGCTACTTACGTACTTAGTCGAAATTAAACAAATTCAAGGTCCGTTTTTAGTTATCGTTCCTTTGTCAACCTTAACCAACTGGAACATAGAATTTGAAAAATGGGCACCTAGCCTTAAGAAAATTACATACAAAGGTACGCCAAATCAGCGTAAACTCTTGCAACATGAAATAAAGCTGGGAAATTTTCAAGTTTTATTAACAACATTTGAATATATTATCAAAGATAGGAATCTATTATCTAAAGTTAAGTGGGTTCACATGATAATCGATGAAGGTCATCGTATGAAGAATGCTAATTCGAAATTATCAGAAACTTTGACCCATCATTATCACAGTGATTACCGTTTAATTTTGACTGGTACACCTTTGCAAAACAACTTGCCAGAGTTGTGGGCATTATTAAATTTTGTATTACCAAAAATTTTCAATTCTGTAAAATCTTTCGATGAATGGTTCAATACACCATTTGCGAACACAGGTGGTCAGGATAAGATTGAATTAAGTGAAGAAGAAACATTATTGGTTATTCGAAGATTACATAAAGTGTTGAGACCTTTCCTTTTAAGAAGATTGAAGAAAGATGTTGAAAAAGATTTACCAAACAAGGTAGAAAAGGTTGTGAAGTGTAAGATGTCGTCATTACAATCTAAGCTTTATCAACAAATGTTGAAACATAATATATTATATGCAAGTAAGCCTGAAGATAGTGAGAAACCTGTGCTCATAAAAAATGCTAATAATCAAATTATGCAATTAAGGAAGATTTGTAATCATCCTTTCGTATATGAAGAAGTTGAAAATTTAATTAATCCTTTATCTGAAACTAATGATCAGATTTGGAGGGTTGCTGGTAAGTTTGAATTGTTGGATAAAGTTTTACCAAAGTTTCGTCAAAGCGGCCATAGAGTTCTAATTTTCTTTCAAATGACACAAATCATGGATATCATGGAAGATTTCTTGAGATTACGTGGTATGAAATACATGAGATTAGATGGTGCTACCAAGGCAGATGATAGAACAGGATTATTGAAGTTATTCAATGCAGAATCTTCTGATTACTTTTGTTTCCTTTTGTCTACCAGAGCTGGTGGTTTGGGTTTAAACTTACAAACAGCTGATACTGTGATTATCTTTGACACTGACTGGAATCCACATCAAGATTTACAAGCTCAAGATAGAGCCCATCGTATTGGTCAAAAGAATGAAGTTAGAATTTTGAGGTTAATTACGGAAGATTCTGTTGAAGAGATGATCTTGGAAAGAGCACATGCTAAATTAGAAATTGATGGTAAAGTTATTCAAGCAGGTAAATTCGATAATAAATCAACTGCTGAAGAGCAGGAAGCTTTATTAAGGGCCTTACTTGAAAAAGAAGATGAACGTAAACAAAAGGGATCCGGTGAAGACAATGATGAATTGGATGATGATGAACTTAATCAAGTAATTGCCAGAAATGAAGGAGAATTGATAGCTTTTAGACAATTAGATGAAGCTAGAACTCTTCAAACAAAGGAAGCTGCATATCCTAGCCGTTTATTTACTGACCAAGAATTACCTGAAATCTATAAAAAAGATCCTGAAGTCATATTGAAGAAAGATGAAGTGATAGAAGAATATGGAAGAGGTAATAGAGAACGTAGAACGGCTTTGTATGATGATAATTTGACTGAAGAGCAATGGCTAAAGACTATTGATGGTGTTGTTTCTGATGATAGTGATGGCGAACGATCGTCGAAGCAAAAGCGTAATAGAGGAAGGCCACGGGCTATACCTCGTTCTAAGGATGAAGAAACAGACATGGATGACAATGGTGAGTCACGTTCAAATACTGGTTCTGTAGTTTCCAAAAAGCGGAAAGTTTTTAGTGATGATGAGTCTGATGAAGATATGATTGGTTCGGTAGTTAAGCGGCAAAAAGCCTCAACCCCTAAAATATCTGCATCCCGTGGCCGTGGCAGAGGAAGAGGGCGTGGTCGTGGTAGAGGCTCGTTATTATATCGTGCTACGCCTGCGGTTGATCCATTAACTCCAGAGGAGAGGCAAGCTTTACAGGACAATTTAATTTCTATTTATGATATGATTATTGAGTATACCAACGAAGAGGGAAGAGCATTGAGTGATTTGTTCTTACTTAAGCCTTCTAAGAAACATTATCCTGATTACTATGTATTGATAAAGCACCCAATAGCTTTAGATGTCATTAAAAAGAGGGTTTCGAGTAGGAGCTACTCAAATATTAGGGAAATGTTGGAAGACTTACATTTAATGTTCAGCAATGCAAAAATATATAATGAGGAGGGCTCAATAGTTTATGAAGATGCTGCAACTCTAGAAGAATTATCAATCCAAAAATTTGAAGAATTATACTCGGACATGGAACCTGAACAAGTTAAGAAAATCCTAGATTTCACTGAATTTGATGAAACCTATGGTTTGAAACCATTGACTACCAATTCAGCAATTAAGCAACCAATCCAAGCAAGAATAGAATATATGGATAATGACGGCTCGATTGACAGTCCAGTGTCATTAAATGCTCCGGATGTTGAAGACTCTACTCCGTTAGACATTGACTAACAATGTAATTTTTAAAGTAAATAACCTTGTATATTAATTTCACAGTGTAATAATATTAGTTATGTATATTACGTGGGCGTATATCTAGGGAGCTCTTCATCAATTTCGGTATTGTTTACCGCATCATTTAACACTTGATTGAGTAGTTCAGCAAACTCAAATATTCCACCATCATTAAAACTTACTTTTCCCTTGAACCATTCATTCTTCGGAAAGCCATCAATATTGGATTTTGAGTTAGCCTTGCTGAAAAACATGAACTCCCAATAATTTGCTCCGAACCAAGGCGACTTTAACAGATGTGAAAATTGCAAAGTTGCAGTACTTGCCATATCAACCAGAAACGTATCAATGTCTCCCAGAGATGCAGTGATAAATACAAATCTTTTGGATGTTAAATATATGTACCCATCTTTACCAACTATGTTAATCTTTCTTGACACTGGGTCCTGCAGTGTGATTGATAAAGATTGCCTAGCTGTTGGTGTCACATACTTCAAAATCTCAGAATCTTCTAAAGCAAATGGAAGATCACCACCTCTTAAATGACCATTATGTATGCCTTGTAGCTTCACGCTATTTATGGACATTATAATATGTAGTAAAGACGTATGTCTATGATAGGCATTTCTGATTCTTTAAAATCGAATTGTTGCACGTGAGAGATATCATCATCAAATTTTTGGTTTTTGATTCAGCTTTTCAACTATCAAGGTGAAGTATATTCAAAAGTAATTGAAGTGACAGGTAATGCGAAACGCTTGTAGGTCGCTTAATCCTTCATTGGTGGAAAACTTCAAGGCGTTTGGGTTTCCTAAATACCAGTATGGTTATAGGCATATTATAAGGCCGCAAACATGTCAAGATATAATAGATAAACTAGATCTTAAATCGAAATACCCAAACTCGCATAACCTTGATATTGTCGATGTATTCTCAGGATATGGATTGTTATCGAGTATGATTAACTATGAGTTGAAACCTAGAAAGCATGTTATTATGGAAGATACAAAGGAGAATGTACATATATGGGAAGAACGTATTAAGTATCTACGAGAGAAAACAGGCAATTCAGAAAACTTCGAATTATTTCCACATAATGGGTATAATTGGTCCACATTCGAAAAGCTAATCCGTGAAGACAAGATCATACAACCACAGGTGAAGCTGAGAGAAAAAATACATGATGAACTTCTAATTGTAGGTAACTTAACTCCACAAAAGTTCGGTGAATCGTTACTAGCACAGTGGATCATGTGCTCTGTGTATCAAAATTGGTTGCAGAGATACGGCCGTATAAAGATGGTGTGTCTTGTTCCGGAGGCTACTGCTCAAAAGTTCTTATCTGGAGCCCGTTTTCCAAAGAGAAATAAATCTGCGATTAAGCGAGAGCTTTTCACTGATTCTAAATTGATTGGACTTGTTGAATCGAACAATAATCATACTATACCTGATGGTAATGATTACGATCCAAATTTGTTGGTGAAGGACCAACCATATTTAATTCCATCTAGGTCAATTTTACCTGTTGGTGCGCTGCTTGCTGTTATAGAAATCAACCCAAAGAACATCGCTCCCATGGATTTTGATATGATAGAATATATACTTCAAATTTTGATGTATAAATCAACTGGAAAACTTTCAGAAGCCTTGGCCCAATTAGCCCCAGGAGCCGAAACAGACTTGGCCCCTAAACTTCCAAAAGAAATATTGAATAAATGTCCAAGAGATCTCTTACCTGAAGAGATATTACTTGTATTTAAAGTTTTTGATAGCTGGGCTTTTAAGCCTTCACTCACTGACACTATTGGCATAGTTCAGGAAGATACAAGAACCTTTTGATAGGTATACATAATAGAAAGTAAACGCATAAAAATTAACATCAAGCCTCGAATTCCTTACTACTTGATATAACTTAAGATACTCCGATTTATATTTATTAAAAGAATATCAATTAGAAATCAAATTCATTTAAACTAATACTTTTTAATTCAGAATAAATGCTCGAAGATTGGGGACTATTTTTTATAATTGAATTATCCTGTTCTTTCACTTCTTGCTGTATTTCTTTGTTCTCCGAACCTGAAAATGCATTAATTGATTTATCTAAACCAACATCCTCTTCGAATATTAGTCCGTTTTTCAACTTTCTCAAGCATACCCAAAATACAATGCTGTAAACAAATAGTTGTAAAATGTAAAATAAAATGATAAGATGTTCTCTTATTGAAAGGAATTTTATATCAATGATTGTTGCCACAGCTGCATTATAAATTTGAAAAAAACAAGAAGTTATATACATTATCACAATTACTGCAATAGCCAGATAAATGGTGGTTTTATTTCGAAGTTTGCAAAGTTCAATTATTAGTAAACACAAGAATGAAATAAGAGTCGACAACATGATGAACAAATTTCCCACTTTCAATAGATGTAAACATTTCGTCAAGTTATCAATGTTATAACCTTCGGAACTTAGGGCAGCATTGTTAAATAGAACATAAATAAATTGCCTAATATACTGTTGTGTTTTCAAGAAACTTGCTGATTTCTTATTATATATTATGTCAAGATAATTCCAGTAATTACCAATTTGCAAGTGCAACGTGTAATTAATATCTATATCTGAAAAAACAATAGTATTATTTGACAAATTAAAGTATGCTTCTTTCAAGAGTATATTCAAAGATGTAGGAGACCACTTTATATGTGGTTCCACTATTATTGTGCTAGAATTCATATTTTTAAGATATCCAACTTCTTTCCGCAAGTATATGTCTGTAAGTAAGTCAATCAATAATTCATTTGAGTAATGAAAAGTTCTATTCAGCATCAAGCTATAAGATGAAGTAGGAATATCATGTGCCCTTTTCAATATAGGAATAATATCTACTGGAGGGAATTGATATTCAAAAGACAAGCAATGATGATAATTTATAGTATTGGTTAAGACATAAGTAACAATCGTTGCAAATATAAAGTATAATCTCTGGCTTTTGAAACCTGAAACAAATGAAGCTGTATTACCACTCGCATCTACTTCTTTAATCATGGTTAACTTTTCTAGGTTACTGATCTTTCTTTTTATAACTAAATTCTATCTTAGGTAGTTATTTGTGAGACATAAGCCATTATCATAAAAAAGTGTTTGTACTCGTTTCTCAATTTCGCAGCCATGTTTAATTTGAAGCTTCCTAATAGCACACAAATTATTTACAAGTAGAACGCATACTTCTACATATATTGCTAAAAGATCTAGTGTACTACAATTACTTACTATAATTTAAAATATTCTTGAATATAAAATATCGCTTTTAATTTTATGTACATATTTGCAAAAAATATAAAAATGAGTAAACTAAAATTTCACATATGGAAGTATTGATAGAAATAAAAAACATGATATATATATATATTACTAATTAAATATATACCTAGATTCAATATTATCATGTTTGAATGTTAATTAGATGGAATATTAGGTAAATTCGTGAAAAGTTCGACCAATTTATCATTGTTAAATAAGTGATCGGATGATGGTCCAAAATAGGATGAGTTAGGTAATACACGAAGTATATTGTATGTAGTGTTCCCAACAAAATTTTGGGATTGGTGCTGATTATTCACAGAGCTTTCATTATTACTAGAGATAAGACTATCATTGTGATTCGAAGATTCAGTTGCGATTTCGTCTACTGTAGGACTTTGTAGTTTTCTTTTCTTGATCGTTTTTTCAGTTTGAATCTCATAACTTTCGTCATCTTTAGCCAAATCAAATTTCTTGATTACGTCAATAGAATTTCCACGATATCTATCGCTAAATAGTTCTATAGAATCATCGTCTGGGAAATATTCCTCATATCTACTGTCTAGACTTTTGATCAAGTCCAAATCACCATAAACGCTCTGATACCTTGAAAATTTCTTTATTAACTTTTTGATACAATTCTTTTTCCTTAGATTTTCTTCAGCTTTATTCTTCTGCAATCTCAAATCCAATCTCGAATTTATTGTTCCGTTGAGCTCTTCATTTTCAATATTCACATCCTGTAATAAAGCCGTTAGACCTTGTTCAAATAACACCTTGATACTTTCTCCCTTATTAATCATGATTAAAAAGTCCAAATATGATAAGAGAAACTCACCCTGTTTCTTAAAATGTTTCATTCCTAATTCAAAAATCTTACTAGCTGTTTTCAAATTATCAGAATGATATTCCATCAATGCATTCTCAACGTAGATTTCATGCCCAATGGTTTCGAAATTGTTACGTGCTTGTTTAAAAATTGCACGAGCTTCTTTGATTCCCTTTGACCTCTTACAGGCTATCATCCATTTCGTATAAACTAAAGTTATTGCCTTCGTTAATTCTTCCTGGCTAATTTGTAATTGGGACAAATGAAGAGACTCTTCCTCACTTAATTGAAAAGTTGGATTCCTAATCGCATCATCTTCATCATTGTCGTCGCTATTATTTTCTTCATTATTATTATTATTATTATTTTTTTCTTCCGAGTTATTGCTTTCATTATGCCCATCATCGAAGGCACGATTTGTAATTGAATCAATTTGTTTTTGTAAATTATTGTGGTCATGTATTAATACGTTAATTAGATTGCTGAAGGTCTCTGTAGCCTTATTGATTGTATTATCTTTTTCGTACATTTCGGACAATTGAAAAGATAACAAGAAACTTTTGGGGTTTAGGACGAGGGCCTCATTCAAAAGATCAATACATTTATTAGAATTTGCTTCTTCGTTACTACGCAACCAGAATTTATTGAATTTGAACCATAATTCAGGAACAAATGGCAAGGCCATGATAGCTTGTTTATAAACATACTCGATTCTCTGTTGCACCAGAGTATCATCTTTTAAGTTCAATTGATTCTTCTTTTCTAAATCAATCCACTTAAACCATAATTTAAGTTGATCATGGACCAAATTATTTTCGTCGTTATGAATTCCGATTGGAATGATATCTCGGCGTAACAGCCTTTCAGTAGCATTATGCCATTCTGTATTCCAAGATCTGGCATCCATGAATTCTGTCGATTTCTCGGCAATAAATTTATTAGCGGTGGACGGATTGATTTCGTTTTCCCACTTTGTATAGGTTGACCAAACTTGTTCTATCTTTTCTGTTGGGATTACTAAAAATCTTTTATAGACTCTTCTAATTAAGTCTGTTTTTTGTTGTTGCTCCCAAGTTGCAACCGGTGTCCAGGCCTTTAAAAATTCTAGATAATCATTCCACAAGTCGCCACTTGTTACATCAATGCCCACTTTATTCACAGCAAATTCAAAAGCTTGCACCACAATACCACGAGCCTTTTCACCACCAGTAATAACATCATTTGTACGACGAACATAAGACACGTACAATCGACAAAGCTCAATATGGTCCGTAACTGGAAGACACTTCGAAAACAATTGTTCAACCTCTTGAAATTCACCTCTGTTCAATAAATAGTTGATATAGTTGCACCATTGTTTACCCTATAGTTTTGTTAGTATTCGTTCTTTTTAATTTATATGATATCCCCTCGAATAAAGATCCGAACTAAGTACATTATATTTTAATAGATTATCTATGTATATAGATGTGGTTGACTTCATCCTTTGTCTAAACCAATCGTCTAAGTCAAAGAAGCAGCCGAGAACTGAAGGAAAACTCTATATTATAACCAACCTTAATAAACGAAATTAAATACAAAAAGAATTGAAGGAAAGGTCTTGGACGATAAATCTATATACAAAGGAATCTACCAAATCAATGTATCCAAGGATCAAAAAACACATACGTCAAACCTGAAAATATTTAAGTATTTGTTGAAAACTGACTTCACTTGTTCCTCTTTATCCTTTGCAAGTACTTGTTGAATCAATTTAGTCCACTTATGATAATCTAATGGATCACTCTCTAAATCATCTTCTAATTGTCCGATAACATCCAACGACAACCTTTTCTTTTTATCGGACTGGATAAACATATTGCTAGGCATCTTGAACAAAAGACCAGCTATCAGTATTTCTCAGTATAATATACTTCGAGATGTATGGATAGTATAGACTAAATAAAGAAAAGCTTAATAAGATAGTTTTCAATAGTGGCTGGTTTTATGAAGATGAATTTTAAAATATTTGCGACAATGTCGCAAAATTGGTGGATGTTAGATCGTAACATTACAACAAACTAAGTTCATAGAATATTTCATTTATTAGAGTGAGAAGGTATAATGATTGAGCTACACGTATGGGGTCATGGGTCAGAGATTTCTGTTATTTCGCCTGAATGTCTCGCCAGCGCTTGGCTTCTCAAATTACATTTAAAACCTCAAAAGATAGCATTCAATATTGTCACATCATCGAACACAAATTTATCAGATACCGATAAGCTTCCACTAATGTTAGTGGATAATGGGAACAAGAAAGAGAAATGTGAAGGATTCCATAATATCTCCCAATACATATCCAGTAACTTTGGCTCTAAGCAATCTGAAAGCAGTCTCGCGTATCTACCCAATGAAGACCTCGCATCAAAAGAACAACAGTTAATCAATAACAGTCTTATATCATTTATTGAAAACAAAATCCATAATATAGGACAATACAACTTGTATATTAATACCAAGAATTATGAGAAATATACCCGGAAGCTATTTCAAAACTATTTTCCATTCCCCATGATGTACAACCAACCGCTCAAGTTCTACCATTCTGCACAAAAGCAAGTCCAGGTTATAGGGTTAACTGCAAATAAGACCGGGTTTTTCAGCATGTCTGGAACGGATGACGTTGCGCAGACGGAATTTTTTAATGATGAAATGGAGGAGGATGAAGACGTAGATCAAGTTGCCATAAGTGCATTACACGAGAAACAGTTACTCGCTAAATCCAAGGGTAAAGACTTGCTAAAGGAATCAAAAAATTCCTTGAGATGCTTGAATTTGATAAATGAGTATATGAAGTACATTGTGTTGTTATACCAAGAGCAAAATTCATCGTGTTCGCCAGACCTGTTTTCTTACCTATTTTCAGGCAGTAAAGATCGCAAAAGTAACTCTGAAGCAATTTCTTCTTCGGAATTGCTTTTATTCGCTTACATGAAGTCTTTATGTTCGGCTGAGCTTCCTGATAAGTTTATTGCTAATTATTTACTCATGAAGTATCCAAAGTTCCTTACATTCGTATATGACACTACAGCGAAATTAAACGAAGAACTATACCAAGACAGCAGCATCTTCCGTGAGCCTAGAGGTGATGAAATTCCAAATTTATGGAATGAATTGAAGTATTCAACTGGATACGTTGAATATTAAGCTAATCTTTTTGTAAATAGACTATAGAAATGAAGTTATCAACACCTAGTATTTTCATTATATTATACAGTTACCCGGTTCTCTAATATGAGACTACTTGAATAATTTTCAAAGTCTTCGAATTATTCGATCTCTTTTCTTTTCTGATTGTACTTCTAGTTCTACGAGTAATATAGAATAATACATAACACTCCCATTAAACTGCAAATCTGTAGTCTCTGTGTGAGTTCCGTCTGAGAACTTTGAATTTTATAAAGGAATACTTCAGAGCACCTTTTCTTATTTTATCCTACAGGCTTGGCATATCACCAGCCAGAATATCCACAATATCTCTTTCCTGGCAATCTTAGCATAGTTTCATTTTATACTACAATCAATGTATCTAATGATGGAATTTACTTGCCACAAATCAATTAGAATTCATTCTACTTAAGTATCACCATTCTCAAGTAGAAAGTGAAGTTTACTGCTTAATTTAGAGAATTCACATACACTCTAGTAGACGTATCCCGGCTAATCCGCCGCAGCCCAAGCATGCTCTATATGCTTCTATGGGCATCAAGGTCCATCAGTAGCGTATTCGTTAATCCAATCACGTGATATATTTATTCTACCCATATGGTTTCGTAGCTTGTACTGGGGCTCTTTTAGAATAGATAACAGTAGGAATAGACTATAATATTGGATCTACGGAAGTACTCTATTAATGAACTAACCTAGTTGTTATTAGTTGATATACCTCAGAGTATTAAGAATTGGTTCGGGCCGGTTTTTATCTTGCCGCGATATATAAAGAAATTCAAAAATCAAAATCAAAATAATTCATAATTTTCTTTAGGAAGGTGAACCACGATGAAACTATTAAATTTAGTTACCTTTGCTATATTTGCGATTGAAGCCAACGCAATAACTTCCCAACCACCAGATCCTACGGAAACTGTAAAGTTACAAAAGAGGTATAAGAATAAAATTATTGGTAAGGAATATGCAAAGTTACAAGCTGAAAAGACAGCCCATGGTGAGAGTACAACAACAGATGGACCAAAGCCATGGGTTAGAACAATTTACTCTAACAAAGTTGAGATCGTTAGACCAACAGTAATTGCTGGTGTTACATTTAGCGCACGTCCACCGGAAACTACCAACGGGTTGGAACCTTGGATTAATTTGAACAAGG
Organism: Debaryomyces maramus; assembly: GCA_030583545.1. Taxonomy (NCBI): domain Eukaryota; kingdom Fungi; phylum Ascomycota; class Pichiomycetes; order Serinales; family Debaryomycetaceae; genus Debaryomyces; species Debaryomyces maramus. Next base: position 229,984 of record JAJMIL010000003.1, read on the forward strand.
ATGGGTCACCTAAAACTATCAAGCCACAGTATAAAAACGGTCAATTCAAGAAAGCTTCACCAACATACGGAACATGGTTTGCACAAGTGACTACACGTGTCCTGAGCAAAGAAGAATTGAAGGCCCATAATATGGCGGATGATGAACTATTCGAGCATGAAGAAATTATCCCGGAAGATCAAACATATCAATCCTTGAATCCATTAGTCAGGTGCACACCGGACAGGTATTCCAAGAAAGGTCAAGGTAAGGATATCAGTTCTCAACCATTTTGCACTCCTCAAGACAATCAGAATTTGAAAATGGATAAAACGTATTTTATTACGTGGTATTCACGATTCTTCAAAGATGCAAAGAAAATTAAAATACATTTGTCATTCCTTAAGGAACACGCAGCCCGTAAGGGTACAAAACGTTCTTTGGAAGAAGATAAGGAAGCAGATATCTCGAAGAGATCATCTCTTATTGAACAAGGTGCAACCGTTAATGAAAAATCATTTTTCCAAACGGATTGGCTTGATGTTGAAAAGGGATATTTCCCCCTTACTATCGATGAACAGTGGTTCGGAACAAAGGATTGGTACAGAAAAGTGTTGATCTCCATCCAACCTGAGGATACGAATATCGAAGAATTTGATTACCTTAAAAACTCAATCGTCATTGAAATCTCCAAGGGCGCCAAGGTCAGCAAAGATCATTTAACCGACTACAAGAAGTTAGAGGAAAAATGGAGACAACAGGAATTAAATGTGGCAATCGACGAGGGACCCGATTTCGAGAAGTACATCATAATGATGTCTGTCCCTACTTGTGTGGCTCTCTTCGGCTTGGGTATGTATTTGTTTGTTATGATCAACAAAAAGAGCCTCGACTTAAGTCACTTGAAGAAAAGGAAAATTCCTGGAAAAAATACTACCCATAGACGTATTCCTTTTAGAAAGAAGAAGAACACATATAGCGAATTACCACAGTACAAGTCTGATGTTGAAACCAAGGCTGATTAATCATTCAATAATACCAGTTTATAGATATTTAGTATTTCGGATAATATCACGTGATATTCAAATGAATATTTTTATCAGTAACTATTGAGGTTGGCTCTACAATAGACGACTACAAGCTAAGAACTTGTTATTATTATCAATATTTTGTTTCTTCCTTAGAAACCATCATAAATGATAGACTTGAAATTTTCTTCCAGCGAGGGCTGGTACCTTACTTTTTTATCTTCATTCTTGTGTGTTCTAGGATGCTTTGTAATATATTTTGATGATATATATGCAATATTGCTCCCAAAAAGAATCACGAACAGATATAAGTTCCAATTGAAGGAGAATTATGGGTTCTTGAATGGCTCATTATCATTCAGTTCTGGGTGCTTACTTTTCACATCGCTCTTTAAGTTGCTACCAGAGGCACTAGAATATTTCCATGAATCACAACGCCAGAAGCCCCACGGTGAGGCTGTAGGGACTGAACGGAAGTTGAACATCTATTTGATAGTGTCATACATCGGTGGAATTTTGTTATGTTTTCTGTTCAATGCAGTGCTACATATGGTGACCAGTGAGTCTGTGGTTCATTGCAACCATAGTGGTGAAGATCACTTCCATGATCATGGCCGGAGAAGCTCTCACAAACGCTCTCACGCGAGCCATAATTCTGAGGATCCAGAACAAGGAAATGGAGGCTTTGAGCCAATTTCGCCTCTGAATTCAAGTCATGGCTCTGATACGAACCAACAACAAATTACTGTTGAAGAAGTTCGTTGCGAATCCACCCCGTTATTAAATCGGTCCAAATCTCTGTCCTCGAGGAAAAATTTGATTCATTACTTCAATAGTCGTGATGAAGCAGAGATTGGTGAATGTAAAGGGTACACATCAGCAGAATTATGCTTATTCAATAACCACACTGATTCTCATGAGTTGCATTTTTGTGAAATACCGGCACTAGCAAAATCCATAGATTACAATGAATTAGAGATAAATCCTGTGTACTCTCCTAAATCTTTCCACCTGGAAGCTGCTGCTAATGTTCATAGAAATGACGATAATATCAGTAGGCATAGCCCTGGCAATAGGCATAGTACCAGCGACATGCACAGCAATTATAAGCCGGACCATCACCATCATATCAATACACCTTTTTCTCGTCTTTTGTTAATTGGCGCCCAAACAACCCTAGCCATATCTTTGCATAAACTTCCTGAGGGTTTCATTACTTTTATCACATCAGAAGCCAATCCACAATTGGGTATTCTGATTTTTCTCAGTTTGATGATCCATAATTTCACCGAGGGCTTCCTGATGTGCTTACCACTTTATTTTCTGTTTACTTCGTCATCAAACGCCCTTGCTAAATTCAAGGCTGTGACTATCAGTTCATTGCTAGGTGGTCTTTCGCAACCCATGGGCGCTTTGCTAGGCTATATTCTTTTGAAATCCAACAACCATAATGGAAACGATCCCTTAGATATTCATAAACTCAATTTTGTACTTGGGGTGGCCTTGGCTGTCACCAGTGGGTTCTTATCAGTAATCGGTATTTCAATGTATGGATCGGCTGTTTCATTCAATGGAGGAATGCTGAATTTTATTTTATTTTGGTGTATTTTTGGCATGAGCTTAATTGGAGTCTCGTCAATTATTACTATGTGAACTATTTCCGTGAACACATCTTATATACCCTATAATATATATATATATATATATAAATGAATACTTTCTGAAGTTTTTGCACCTATTCTCAAATATACGCGTGTCATCATACAAATATATAATATAGTCGTAAATTACAGTACAATTTAAACATCATCAAATCATGTGGTTGAAGAACATTAATATTGCCATCTTTAATTATGTATGCTATTGATAAAGACATAAAATCAATAAATATTTAATATAATATATGATTAAACAAGTATTATTACATCAGTGTTCAACATTTTATATTAATAAGATTTCCTTGAAAGAATAAAACATAAAATATGATGGCGCATGAATTACCATTACTGATTCATACGAAGAAATCCAATCATAGTTCCCAACCTTCGAAACCACCCAACAGCAAGACAAATAAACATAAGCCAGTGAAAAATGGACTAGATGATAGAAAACTACCAAACGGGGCTAAGGCAGATTTTGGAAATGGATCAAGTTCGAATACGAGTAAGAAAGCAAGTAAGAAATCGAAGCACACGTCATCAAATCCATCAAACGGTGACTTACCAGATGCAGTGTTACCAGATGGCAGTAAGCCTAATTTTGGCAACGGGAAAGATTCTAATAACAACGGCGCTAATGGAAACAACCATAAAAAGCAAAATAAAGAACCAAGCTTGCCAAACGGTGAGAAACCAAATTTTTACAATGATGCGTCCAAGTCGTCTTCGAAGAAGAAGAAGGGAGAACAAACGCTGACAAACAGCGACAAATCTAACAACGATAAGCCATCTAAGAAATCTAATAAATCCAAAGATAAGAAGAGTAATATTATGGAAGAAACGTATGCGGGGTCTTCGTTTCATTCATCTCCAGCTGCGCTCAACTTACCAAAGCCTTCATTCAAGACATCTCCTAAGCAGTCCAGTGCTCAACAGAGCTTATCAGAACCTAAATATCATCCTGCACCACCACAACATCCCGTTACGGCTTATCCTACTGGTAACCCAGGGAATAATGCACCCCCACTCCCTACAAACCCAATGATGTTTCCTCCTGGAAACAACTTCGTTCAACCAGGATTCTCATACAATGTCACTCCCCAAGGCTATATTAATTACCAGTACCCTCATGCACCCCCACCACCACCACTGGCTGGTGCTTTTCCCATGGTTGCTACTCCTTTCCCACCACAACCACCACCACATCTTCCAGGCCCTCAGCACGGGCAAAGAATTAGCTTTAATGAGTTGTTGGGATCTTCAAAGAACTAGGCATTTTAATTCTCACTAATTGTTTTATTTACTTGTTATCGTTATTTTTGTCAATGTTATTTTTGTTTGGATTCAATGCATTCATTCCTCGAGTTCTTTATTACTGATCTGGTAATAATAAGTCTCGTTGTTGTTTTGTTGTTTTTGTTTTTTGTTTTTTATTTGATTTATTCATTAATTGGTTATACATTACTTGCGATCTTGGATGTTTGTTCCTACGTATCAGACAATAACGAATTACATTAAATTATTTGCAATTATCCTCTGAAGATAATGCATTTGTTGGTACTTTAATTTTTTTTTTTGCAAGTTAAATGTTAACTTGGGTTTAGTTATTTTGTTGCTTTGGTTTCTTTAATCTTATACATGGCATTTTTTTTTATTGCTTATTTACGCATACTTGTATAATATTCAGTTGAATCTATATATACGTTGTGCGTTATCGGTTTACTAATTAGATGTATTAATATGTAGAATGTCGCGCTAATTTTTTTTCTTAACGCTGCTCGGTTTTTGTTTTGAACTGACTTCATCTGAAATTAATTAGACAATATACAACGAGGCAATAGAATATCTAATCAGGACCAGAATGGCTGGAATGACTGGAAAAGAGATCAGAATCACGTCTTTATTGATATTAGATACAATTTTCTTCCTCTTGGAAGCTATTGTTGGCTATACGGTTCATTCGTTGGCATTAGTAGCAGATTCATTTCACATGTTAAATGATATTATATCATTATTCATAGCATTATGGGCGGTGAGGTTTAAAAATACTAAGCCAGCAGACAGTAGGTATACTTATGGATGGCAAAGAGCAGAGATTTTGGGAGCTCTTATCAACGCAGTATTTTTGTTAGCGTTATGCTTCACAATTCTCCTTGAAGCAATTCAAAGATTTTTTGAACCACAAGAGATCACCCAACCGAAGTTGATATTGGTTGTTGGGGTTCTAGGATTGCTCAGTAATGGTGTTGGATTAGTTTTGTTTCATGAACATGGCCATTCTCATTCTCATGATGGATCAGTGAATAACATTGAACCTGAAGGTGACAGACATAGCCATTCTCGCAGTGATTCAAACTCTGATTTTGAATCATATATCCCTGAAAGTGTTGTCAATAGCTACAACGAGCAAAGCCCTTTAATTAATAATGAAGATAATAAACCTAAGAAGAGAAAGTCAATGAATATGGAAGGGGTTTTCTTGCACGTATTGGGTGATGCATTAGGTAACATTGGTGTTATTGCTACTGCTTTGTTTATTTGGAAAACTGATTATTCTTGGAGGTATTACAGTGATCCAGTTGTTTCGTTGGTAATAACTGTTATTATTTTTACATCGGCGTTATCGTTATGCCGTAAGTCTTCCAAAATCCTCTTGCAGGCCACCCCTGCACATGTGAATTCCAATTTGGTATTAAATGAAATAACTAAGTTACCATCAGTTAAATCAGTGCACGATTTCCATATATGGAATTTAAATGAAGATATATTAATCGCGTCATTACACGTTGAATTAAGCCGTGATCAAACTCCAAGTACGTCTACTGAAAGCCTTGATCAAATAGACAAAGTTGCATTTATAAATGTTGTAACACAAGTCAGAGAGATATTACATAGTTTTGGGATTCATAGTGCTACTATTCAACCAGAATTCCACAATTCTAGAAAGTTGAATAAGAAACTGAGTGCTTATGGTCAAACAAACAAATCCAATTGCATAGTTGATGGTGTTTCAGGATGTGACAATGATCACTGTTTGAAATGAAATAAACGGGTTTAAAGTTGTCTACCTTAGAATTGGAATTTTATTGTTAACAGACCATAGTTATATATATGAATAGATGATAATTATAAATTATATATATGAATAGATTGATTATTGGATTAGTGTAATAATGTAAAGCATTGCTACTTCATATATAATTTGAAAATATTACTTTATGAAATACTGCAATCTTGCACATTCAAAGAACTCGAATCTGAAGTGGCATTTGAACGAGTCGACTTAATACTCAAACTTGAACTAGTTCTCTTCGCATCTGAATTACTTCTATGCAAGCTAATCGATTTATTTCTCGAATTAAGCCCTTTCAAACGACTTCTCATAGCCTTTTTAGCTTTCTTTTCGTTTACCTTTTTATTAATGTCTTCTGAACCAAAAGAATTGAGTAAATCGTATGAGTCATCTTCGTCATCGTCTTCATTATCTTCCTTTATTTGAATTAAATATTCCTGCTTTTCTGAGTCTGGAGTATTTACAAAAGACTTATCATTATCTTGTGGAATACGGATTGAGTAAATATCTTCATCTGCAAATTGCGACGATTTAGTACTAGTACTAGACATTGTAATAATGCTATCCAATCTGTTTGCACGTATATCCTCAAATATTGGCAAGTCAAACAAAGGTTCCTGCCCCTGCGAGATCAATAAGCTGGCTAAATTATTGTAAAACTTAAGCCAAGTAAATTCGACTTCTGGAGAAAACTTTTTACGCCCCATTTTGTCCAATATTGTTAGCACCAATCCTTCCCCAACAATGTTATAATGATTTGCATCAAAATTCCATACCCGCGAGCTGATATGACTTAATTCCAGGACAATAGAATGATCATATGATAATCTCTCCAAATTACAAACGATAAAAGAAATCAAGTGAATCACAGAACTTAGATGATAGTCGTACCGTATGCTATCATACTCTTTCATCTCCAATTCTCTATTTAAATAGCGATCTTTCATGTCACCACTCAGGCACAAATATTGCATTATGTTGGTGCATAATTCGGATTCGAATTGGTCTACCTGATCTTTGTTCATTTGCACAGAAGTTACATCAGTCTTCTGTTTTCTCCTGGATGAATGATGTGCTGAAGAATCATTAGCCTTTGGATTTGTACCAGCCAAACCAGACGTGATTAGCTTCAATGATTCCCATAACTGGCGAATTATTAAGATCTCATACTTATTAAACTGAAATTCCGGAAGTTCCTTAGTAGGATACCTTAACCGCATCTCCACATAAGAACTGGTCATAGTTAAAAGCTATTGATTCGTTTTTATATATGTTAACCTGGTTCAAAAATTTTCTATTTGGTGTTTAATTTGCTTTAATAATTCTTCACTATTAGTTCAACTAACCGGTGGAAGAAATTACCCAAAAAACTGTGAAATACCCAAAGTTTTGAAATATTTATTAGACTTATAATATCAATGTGTAAAGAGAACAAATTTTTATCGCTATGTCAACTGCTCTCTTCTTCATAACCAATCCAACTGTTGAATTTCGTTTATCACAATAGATTAACAGGAGTATATATTGTGTATTTAGCCGATTTTTCCTATTTAGGTATATAGATTATTATCGAGAATAAAAAAAAAAATTTGCAAAAAAATAGTCAAAAATTATTAGTCTTACAATAGTTAATTCAATAGAAATAAATACATTCTGATATGAGACTATATAACATATCTAATTTAGGTAATTAATTGGATGGGTAATTTTAAAAGTAAAGAATTTTATCCAAATCTTAAGCAGCATGAAATTAAATGCTCGATGTAGCGTTAAGCCCACAATCCTAAGTGCTGCGAAAAAAATGGTAAACTCCACGAAAAAGTAATTAACGATAATTTGAAGGTATAATTAGTCGTAAAGCAATCTATATTCATCACCAGGATTCATACTCATTAAGCAAAGACATCATATGGAACAGACTTGACGTTGTATTTCTTACCCTTTCTTTCACCATTACTAGTGTATTTGGTGTCAATCAGGGATCTTCTCTTGCTGAAGAATGAAAAACCGGAAACAGTTGATCTGTTAGATTCGACAGTGCAGACAGAAGCCAAGTCGGAAGTCAGTTCGCAGGACAAAGAAGACTTCTTTGATGAAGATGAGAAAATCGAAGAAATTCTTGATCTCAAGGTTCTCTTCTTTGAGTCGGTCGACATAGCAGAGTTAGTGCTTTGTAAGTCGGAGACTGATCTATGATGCTTTGGTTGAGATTTCATTGATGCCATGGTTTTGTTGTTGTTAGCGTTACCGTTGGAAACATTGGTCACTGGGACAAATGAGTTTAATAAGTCAAGACAACCGTCATTATTGGAGCTGAGAGTGCTTTGAAGAGAAGTGGTACTGCTCTTTCCTGAGTTATTGCAACTAGACACAGCTGCTGGGATGGTTGGTGGCTTGAGAAGCACGTTCTCTGGTTCGTTGGAACCCTGTTGTTCAATTTCTTTCTTCAAAACAAAACTACTTCTCATGAAACCAAGCGAAGCTCTTTGTCTGAATTGCTGTTGGCTTTGAGTTCTTGCAGTTGGAGAAGCTGAAGAACTTAAGGATGCATATGATGATTGGCGTCTTGCCGCTGAGTCATTTGTCTGGGAAGCGAGTGGCTTCATGTAGCTAACATCACTCGATGTGGAAGCTTGCTTAGCCGTGTGACCCATTTGGAATTTATTGAACTCTGGTGATGGAGATACTGATGTAGCATCGCTACCTGAGTTAATGGAAGATCTGTAATCACTATTGTGTAATGATAATGTAGATACACCAGAACTTATTTCATCTGCATCAGTAGATGAAGTAGAACCATACTTGGATGAAACATTGTCTTGGTCAATTTCTTCGTCATCACTTTCGTACTTAGAAGAGGTTGTTTCATCGTAGTCTGATTCAACAATTGGAGCTAAACCCTTAATACCAAAGCTGTTGTGGTCAAAGGCCGATGGTCTTTGATATGGCAGTTCAGCGATAGCTGGTTCTTGTTGATTAGCCTCAAAGTTATAGTCATCTTCAACGTCACTTACAGAAGAGTCATCTCTGTGATTATTGGAGAATAATGGAGAAACCGGTTCCTTTTCTGACTCTTCGTCGGAAATAACTGGTGATTGAGATTTCTTCTTAGAAAGCTTGCGAGGATCGAATCCGAAACCTCTTTCCTTTTCTTCGAATTCATCATCGGAGTTATCAGATATAACATTGGAAGGTTTCGAGAAGCTCATCTTACGGGGATCTGATTGTAATTTTTGTTGCACTGGAGCTGCCTCTTCCACTTGTGGGATCTCTGGAGTATGTAAATCTTGAGCCAACACAGAATTTCTTCTGGCTGAACGTTCGGGTATTTCATCATTAAGTCCAACGGAAGAAGATCTCTTGTTCAACTTACGTGGATCAAATGAAGACGAATCCTCGCCGCTCATTTCTTCGCTATTCAACGAAGTAGACGAACGAGATAAGTTTCTCATTCTTCTTGGGTCGAATGGAGCAGAAGGTGGACTGAGAGGTGGGGTCACTTGTTGGAATGTAGGAGTAGAAGGAACCTTGATTGAAATTGGTTCAGGGTTTGGAGAATCCATTTGAACACTTCTTCTGAAACCTCTGTATTTTTCATTGCTAGCAAGTTCAAATTTAATGGTATTAGAAGGCTTTTCCTGTAACACAGGTTCGGCGACTGGCAGGGCTGGTAATTCCGGTTGCACGGTTTCTTGCACTGGTTCTGCTTGTGGTCTTCTTCTTGGTCTCAAAGCTTCGATTGGCTTTTCTTCAATCGAACGGGTTTCACTCGAATCTTCGTCAGCAAACAGTAACATGCAGTTTGCGATATATATGTAAACCTTAACCCATAAGGATTGTAATGTTTCGTCAAATTTGCCCTTACCTAACCATTGGCGGAAGGTAAGAATCAAAGCAGAGCCCATTGGCTCGAGATATTGCGAACCAGCGTCAACGAGAGCTGGGTTTTCCTTCAAAAATGCATTCATGCATTGGTTCAAGGTTTCGGTGTCATCCAAGTAAACCATGGTGAAACTCAACAAGTCCCCAAACAAGGTGGACTGTTCGGTAACGATGGCGTCATTGTGGAAGACCTTCTTCAATTTTGGGTTAGCAGCAATCAAGTTGAAAAACAACCTGGAAATAAAGCTATCTTTGTGATATTTGTTGTTGTTCTGCAAACTCGACCAACAGTCGGTAAGCCTGTAAACATCTTCTTTCGATAATATTAACTGAGTCGACATTTTACTATAACTGAAATTATCTCTTTAGAAAAAATTGTTAAACACAGAAAAAGTTGCCAATTAATTTAATCTTTTTGAAAGTAGGGATTTGAATTCTTTTATATTTTGAAATATATTTAAAAGGGTAACCAAACTATTATATACTGGATTCAACCATTAACCGAATTTGTCATTTCTAAAATTCCCGTATATAGAAATTATATCTTCGATAAATCATATCCATTAATTATATCATTACCTATTTTGGTATAGTTTCTGCTACCGATTAATGTAAATACATAGTAGAGGAGACAGGGGGCTTTCGCAGTAACAAAAAATACATTAATCAATTCTCCCAATTAGGTAATTTCTATTGGAAGTAAATATCATTTTCCTTAATAGGAAGTTTTGCAAAAATAGTTAACTAAAAGAGGTAAATGAGCTTTTTTCGAGGGGACGCATTAAAACATTTCTTAAAATTACAAATGTTCCACATACTTCCGTATTCGGAAGTCTACAAGGGAATCTATTTAAGAAAATTATGCTTACAAGAATTACATTTCTTACCGCATACGGCAGTGGAGCTTATATCTGCAACTCTACTATTCACAAGACAAAATGAGATCTCTTCTCAAGACATATTAAAATGAGCACAGCAATCCTGACTGACGGAGATGTAGTGTTAATGTGTTGATTACTAAGGGGAATATATTTGAGAGTGACCATCACCTTTCGGTGCGGTGGAGTCATCTATAATATCCTTAAATTTAGGATAATGTAGTGGATTACGGCAAGCGAAACTCCGATTACGAGATAGCGTATTAACATACGAATGTATATTACAGTAAAATTCTAGACTAGATAGCTGATTCTGATCGTTTAAGGGTGATTTTCCTTGTCATCCTCTAAGAGCTTTTCATTGTGTAGTTCTGGTGGGGACCTTGTGTCGACTGGCTGAACTATCTGCTGCTCACCCCCAAGCCAATTCTCAGCATTCTCAAGCTGGTCATGGAACACGTTCGTCAACTTTGAGATCATGTCTAAGGACTCTTTTGCAAACACAAAGATTCTGTCATTAGCTTGTTGTGCGGAAGTGTTATTTGTAATCGCAGCCTGCTGGATCGTAGAAGGTAACCGTAAGATAATATCACGTATAGTAGATTTAAATACCAAGTCTTCGGAAACAGTACTAGAATGACTGGATGTCGGGGTTAAAGGATTAGCATTTAAGGAAGACGGTCTGAAATTAGAAATGACGTGGATTATTTTCTTAACAGTCGTAACGATTTCGGTTTTCGTCTGTTGGGCATCTGTTTGTGCGTCTTGAGGGACACCATTATTGGAAGTACCATTAGCGGTTTCCGAAGATACTTCTCCCTCTTTCTCTTTATTATCTGCTCCCTCATTATTTTGCGACCGCTGCTCTTTAATTGACTTCTCCTTATCAATGACTTTCCGTTGCAAAACGTTCACCTTTGAATTAATATTTTCGTTAGCTAATCTCAAAATATGCAAGCAGAACTGTAATCTTTTCTTTGTCTCCATAGTCATAATTCTACTGTATTCCGAGCTCTCGCTTAATCTTCTTTTCTTGGACTGAGGTGAACTGGACCCAGATAACGCCGCCTCCTCCAACTTTAGTTGCCTGGCCTGGTGTCTGGTGTTTAAATTAACTTCGATCTTATTGACCACCGGTATAGCAGCCTTTTCAACTATTCCTGCAGCATAGTTAAAAGCTCCATAATTTCTCTTCGAATGTTCGTAATACTTCACTGCATTAGTTACTATAGGATGTTTGGATGCCCTACTAACTTTGGTCACTAAAGGATGTTCTATGATGCCTGGGTTGTTGTCTGAAATTTGTTTGTTATCCTCGTTGTTTGGCTGGATGGACAATGTTGAAAGCGGTGATGCTACATTTGATACCAGCGTTGTTTGTATCGGAGGTGTCACACACCTAGTAAGGTTTGTCAACGCCTCTGCAGCGGAAACTAGGTCCTCATCATTTCGATTTGGGTCTTGCCCGTAATTTTGGGTATTATATGGTGGAGGTGGTGTTGTAGATGAGCTGTTTGTTGTTGAAGTAGGCGATGAGTTCGATAACTTTCGTTTAACGGTTCTCGAAGAAAGTTCCGTCATATTCTAATATATTCAAGCACTAGATTTGTTTGTCTGTTATGTCCTGGGTACTAGTATATATATATATATATATGTGTGTGTATAAGAGGTTGTCGGAGTTATTGGGTATTAATTTTTTTTGGTCTGACAGAGCATGTGAATTTTTTTTGTATCGCTCCTCACATAAAATTCTTGTTAGATCGCAAGATACTTCCTTAACATACAAAACCGATTTTATCAATACGGAGTTATGCAATACGTATCTACACCTGTACCTGATAACCGTACTGATATATCATGGTATTGTATACTTTTATTTTAATGGGAATTAGATTTCCGAAGATCTTTTCTATATAAAATATATTTAGATCTATGCCACTTGGTTTTCGAGTCTAACGAGACTGGAATGGCCGTATTTTTGTTCTTCTTGCTCTAATTTTTTCAAGGAAACCCAACCTCTACCAAGGATGAAAATACGCCTAAATTTCTTGTTGTTTTGGTCGGTTTTTAGGATGTCTTTGTACCTAAGATTGACTTGGTCCGGATTATTTTCACTAGAAATCTGGTTGATGTTTACGGATTTCAAGACCGATTGATTATTACCTGGAGGTGCGTCGGATTCCTTGGGCTTGATTAATTGACTTTTGATATATTCTTTCCATCTTACTCTTCCTTCAGTCGTAGAAATATCAAAAGATGACTTCAGATTTTCACCCTTATTGTTGGCCTCCGGAATAGTCAGATGTATAGGTTCAGAAATAGGAATAGTAGGCAACGAAGTGAAATTCGAGCGATTGGTGTTTTCCTTTGTTGAATTTGGCTTAAAAAATTTGGTATTCTTATCGCTTTTGTATAATTGTGACGTACTTTTGTATTTAGAATTGTAGCTGTCGTTGTCGTGTTGCATATTTTTGTAAATGTTTGAAGATTTAACGGAAGCAGGAGGAAGGATAGCAGCTGTTGGTCCGCAACTAGAATACATATAGCCTTTCAATTGACTGAACTCAGCAATGACGCTATCTAAGGTTTCAGAAACATTTTCAATTTCTCTTCTAACGTCCCCACCACGATTAAGTCTTCCCTGCAAATTCCTGGTTTCTGATTTGATTGTTCCAATGAGGGAAGAAACGGTGTTGTAGATTTCCAACTGCTTTTCATTAAGGATCTCAAAATTATCAGCTAAATGGCGAATATTTCGTCCATAGTGTTCAAAATCCCTATTCCGAAATATAAAAGTCACTATAGAATGAATAGCAATAAATACCTGTATAAATAAACTAATTAGAACTCCGGTTATGACAAACCAACTTGAGCCAGAGGAGGATGTATTGAATTCAACAGCGCGATCAAGTATATCTGCTTGATGGTAGCAAGTCTGAATGTTCAACAATAATGCCAAGTCATTAGGGTTACTGGAGACAATATCAAGACAACTACAATATTAGTTAGTATATATCCTATTTCATGGAAGCAAAAAATAAAATTGAACCTACCTTTCCAATTGAGTATGAGCTATTGAACTCATTCCGCTTCTAGCCTCACCGCTCAATTCATTTCTGAAATTCTTAAAACATTGTATACCATCTGACTTATCATTACATTCAATTAGTTCTTTAAAAGTGTTTGACAGAGCTAATTGAAAGTGAGGGCTATCTACCCTAAAACCTGGTTTTCTCGTAATTGATACATATATTAGATTTCCGGAAATAAATATTAAAATAACCAAAAACAATGGATGGAGTCCATTCGAATAATTAAATTTGAACATATTAGGATATCCCATTTTGTCTTTAGTTGGTTGCATGGCTATTGATTTATGCTGTTATGAATAGACATAGATATTTACTTCTGTTTAGCCGCTTTTATAAAGTTTGCGATTGCATTTTTCGCAGCCACAAATGCGTCCTGGATTTCGTTACTAATATTCTATTAAACAAGACAAATATATAAAATGATAAAAAACTATACAATAACAGATGCAAAGAAATTAAGAAATAAACATAAGTCGAAACTATACAAAATGACAACTTATTTTGGTCGAGACATTTATTCATCCTTTTGATGTGACTGGACATATTCCGCAGCCTTAGCTTTAACACGAGCAGCAGATTGTAGATCGGCCTTTTCTTCTTCAAATGAGAGCCATTTGCTGAAAAAGAATTTGGCTTGTTTGCGAGATAACTTCTTGGTAATGACTCTTTCAAACAAATCTTCAACCTTCGATTTCAGGTCTTGCTTGATTTCTTGATCAATGTAGACATTCCATAAATCTATTCTCTTCGGAACGTCGGAAATTAATCCTTCGAACAAAGACCTACCTTGCTCGGGGTCACCTTTATTGAATTCTAATTGACCGAATTTTCTAACGACTTCAATGTGATCCTTCTTTGGTAAGACTTGTAAAGCACGAGCCAAGACTTCTCTAGCATTGTTGTTCAAATTACGATCTAATAAAGAAGAACCATATTGGACCCAAATGGATACGTGTTTACCAAACTTCTTACCCATGATTCTATACAAGTCATCAGCTTTACCAAAATTTTCTGACATCGTGTAGATGCCAACTAACTTTTGGTGCATGGTTAATGAATCCATGTACTGACAAGAGCGCTTGAAAACATCATCGAGGGTTTCATCAGTACCAAACGTATTTTCCAAGTTTAGCAATGCAATCCAAATATTCATTTTCTCTTGCTCTTCACGGTAATTAATTGTCTTCAAAGCTCTTTCACCAATTTCACGAGCCTTATCAACTTCACTCAATTGCAATTGGAATGACATGTAATTCATCCACATAATAGAAGAGTTTGGATTACCTACTAACAAACGCTCAAAATCTGAAACAGATTGTGGAGCTCTGGTGTTCAAATCAGCAGTTTTATCTTCAACCTTTTGAGTCTTCTTACGCTTTTTCTTTTCTTGAGTAAAATCTTCTTCATCTGAGGATGGATAATTGTCTTCAGCTTGATCCAAAATAGAAGCTGTCCAGTCAAAACCATTCGTCGACAAACCAGATAAGCTGGAAGGTTTAGTATCATCTTCTTCACCATCTTCACTATCACTGGAGCTTTCATTTTCGTTTGCATTACCAAAAGCATCTTCCATAACCTCGTCATCAGAAGCGTCATTCTCTTGCTCATCAGATTCAGATTCAGATTCGTTATCATCATTCTCCGCAGACATTTCAACGTCGTCCTGATCTGATGTATTATCGACAACGGTGAAGTATGAAGCTTTCATGCCTAATGATAATTGCTTCTTTTCGTTGTCGACTGCTAAAATCTTAACTTTGACTCTATCGCCTTCACCAAATAAAGATGCAACGTCTTCAACATCATTATCAGCAATTTGGGAATGATGACATAAACCACTAATATTAACAGTTCCGTCCAATTTAATGAAGGCACCGAAATCAGTAACCCTTCTAACCGAACCTTCAAAAATTTGACCAACTTCCAAATCATCAAATTTCTTTAACACGTTCAATTCACCGTTGACTTCACTTTCCTTCAAAGTCATAAGAACACGTCCCTCTTCTTTACATGAAGAAATCTTACCAAGGATGGATTGATGTGGTTTGAAATATTTCTTCCAGTCTTTCAAATATGAATCAGATAAATCTGAAATACGGACTAATGCATGAACAGATCTACCTAATGCAACATAAACCCCATTGTTAGCCACATTCTTAACGAACCCTCTGACAATATCACCACGATTTAAGTCTTCAACGGAGTTAATAGCCTTATCAGTGCTTTCACCGTTACGTAAAGATACTGCAACCTTTTGAGAGTCTTCATCAATAGCCAAAACTGTTGCTGTACAGAAATCATTAGTGTGAAAAACACTATCTAATTTGTCTGTATAGTCATTTAAAGCATCCGTGATAAAAGAAGAAGCAACTACGTTTTTGCCCAATTCAACTAAAACAAAAGTGTCTCTAACTTTTAAGACTCTAGCTGGTAATTTATCACCAACCTTAATAGACTTTATTGATGAAATAGTGTTGCGTCTGGCATTCAAAATAACTGTATTATGATCATTATCGATATCCTTAACAGTGGCCTTGATCGCAGTTCCAATAGGCAATTTATTTTCTATGTCATCAAAAACAGAGACATCGTCAGTTAATTCCATAAATGAAATACGACCTTTCATTGTTGGAGTTATAGAAACCCAAGCAAAACCCTTAGCAATATTATTAATATAAGAAACCCATTCCGAACCTTCAGATGTATTCGACAAGTTTATCATGTGGTATGGTTCATTTGGAGATTCTAATTCTTTCTTAAGCATAGACAATTCAAGGATGATATGTTTGTTAGATTTACGATGCGTAATTGGTAAGTATCTATGTGTTTTAGCATCGTGGAATCCAATAACCTTGACATCTACTTTATCATTCTTATGGAATTGGGATAACGGTTGCTTTTTATCTTTGATTTCGGACCATGAATTAAAACATTGAGTAATATCAATCCTACCTTGCAAGTTATCAGCTAATTGGACATTCAATTGCGTACCTTTAATAGACTTGATAACAGCACTAGTAATTACACCTGTATTGTAATCACCAATAGTTTTCTTTGAGGAATCAATTGGATTTATGACATCTTCGCTATTCGAAGCATCCTTTGAACTCTCACTCTTTTTCAAAGATAATAAGAATCTCTTATTCTCTTCGTCAATTCTGATAACACGACAAGAAACAGATTGGTACTTATAGAACTTTTCAGATAAATCATCATTTGGTTTATCGGTAGCATATTTTGCCAATACCAATCCTGTTAATTTTCCGGCAAACGAAATAAACAATCCCATATTGGTAACAGATTTAACGAAACCATGTATCATTCTGTTATCCACTTTAACGTCCTTGAAGTAGGCAGGAACTTCGCCTTGCTTGGCCGCGTTAATTAAAGATTCCTTAGCAGAAAGAATAACTGATCTCGCCTTTAAATCTTTTTCCAAAACAAGAACATCAATTTTATCGCCGATTGGTAATTTCTTGAAAATGTTTCTATTCTGTTCGTAGTTACCGTCAGATAAATGCCCACTAAAGATAACACCACGCAAGTTGTTATTCTCCAATTCAACAATCACGGATTCTTTAGCCTTTTCAACGACAATAGCACTGACTATTGATTTTCCGGGGTACAAATCAACTATTGTGGCTTTTTGAGAATCACTTAAATCGATAGATTGTCTTAAGGTAACCAATAATCTTTGGTCTTCTTTATTGATAGTTAAAATTCTGACATTAACAGTTTGGCCCAACTTTAAATGGTCGTTTGCCTGATTAACAAAAGTTTCGGAAATTTCATTCTTAGGTAAATATGCCTTTAATTTACCGAAGAAAGATACTATAGCACCATTATGAACGAACTTTTCAACAGTAGCAGGCGTCTTAAACCCAATAGTCGCCTTTTCAAATTCTGACAAAACTTCATCATTTTCAATATTTACTAAAGATTTCTTTAAGGTAATGAATAATTTCTTACCTTGTTTCTTCAAAATTCTGCCCTTGATTTTGCCACCCACTTTGAACTTTCTCTCAGGATACACTAATCTAACATCAGACATATGGTTACTAGGAACGAGGGCTTCAAAGTCGTTAAAAACTTTAACAATAATACCAGCTGATTCAGGTAAAACTTTCACAATTTCTCCACCGTTAACAAGCTCTCCAACTGGGATATCATCAGCAGTTAAATATTCAGAATCGATTAATTTGGGTTCCATTGTTAAAACTAATAGGTTTTCCATTTGATTATAGCCAATAACTCTAGCTCTGTGATTTGATCCAACGTTATAATTTATTTCTAATGACTTTTGAGGGTCCACTTTGGAATTATGTACTTGACCATACAAGGTTGAAGACCCAAAGCTTACATATAAATAATTAGGATCACTACCCTTTACTTCAACATTTTCAAATATATGTCCAATAGGGAATGCTTCTAAGGCATTAGAGTCCTCATTTGAAGGGTTCGACGAAAAAGAAATAATATGCGGTAATTGTGATAAGATTAATCTCTTGGTTCCTCCTTTCAACAAAATACCAATGACTCTAGCCTTAAAATTATTACCAATCGTGTACTTATGCTTTAAAGTTTGTAAATCAAATTCGTTTAAATTTGGCAAGTTAATAGTTGCATCAACTAAACCAAAAACTTTCGTAACAATACCGTTCTTTGTAATATCAGACACTAAGGCATCGACTAAAATACCTGGCTGAATAGCATCAACAGAAGAGATTGTTGACATAGATGCTTTCTTAGAAGTGGAGTTAGATTGAACTGGTCTCAAGGTTATTGTTCTAGACGAAGGCTTTGCTACTATACTAGTTAACAAAACGCTACCAATTTGTAATTCTGTAATATCAATATCCTTTGTATTTTTTAATTCCTTGTTAGAAACAAAACCTGAAAAATGTGGTTTACCCGTGTTTAAGATAACACCATGATCTTCAATAGACTTAATAGAACATTGCAACAAGTTTCCTGCAGTCAAGTCCTCGTCCTCTAAAGTGGAATTCAAAACTTCTGGTTCTACTGATAATTGAATTCTCTTCTTTTTACTCTCATTTGAGGGTTTAACGACTTTAGCTCTTAACCATTGGCCAAGCTTGAAAATTTTGCTCAAGACAGGGAATTCTGATGATTTTGACTTCAATGTGGCAGTATGTATCTCTTGATCTTTTTCATCATCGTCGTAGGCTAATTCCTCCTCATCTTCACTCTCGTCTAACTCTTCAAATTTTTCGATCTGTTCAGTGATTTCTTCACTTATGGAAGTAATTGGAATAAACCCGACTAAGTTGTCACCAATGGACAAAGTTAAATCCAACTTGCCAATATCAGTAATCTGTCCTAATACTAATGTGCCTGGTATCAAATTCTTGAAGTTGAAATTTTCAATCTGAACATTGGTTTTATCTTCCCCATCTGTCTCAGAGGTTTTAGATGCCTTCTTTTTAGATCCTTTCTTGGGCTTCTTGGATGGTTGATCTGATTTAGATGAATTAGATCTTTTGGATGTATTTGACGCCTCAAATAAAACATCTTTGGTGGCTTCATTTGAGATGTCCTTAATTTCTAGAGGTGTTAAAGCTGTAGCACCACCTCTTGGAAACGCAACTTCGCTACTACTTATCACAGATTTGGAAGTCGAGGGATCCGCCATATTATAATATCTTTATATATATGGTTACAAGACTAGTGTAGTGCTAATTCTTTGAAATATCCACGTAAAGTATGATTGAAATTTTTCAGCTTTACCATGTCATCGTGGTAGATTTTTTTTTTTTTTGGACCGAAATAAAAAAAGTTTTTGAAACCACGTGACTATATCATCGCAAGCTATTAAAGAACATCAAGTAAATCAGCAAGGTATTTGATTAGAGATTGTGATGTAGAAGAGTTAGGCCAGAATATGGTACCTAATGGGGTAACTGGTCTGATAATCTTGGTAACTTATGTCCCATTTCGACACATAACGACATAATAAACAGGGCCAAAGATTATGTTCTGAAAGACACTTGAGTGCTACATGGGTAATAAAGGAAAAAGCGATTGCGATGTCAATGCATGTAGACGGTCTGATTGCGCGTGTCATGTAAAGAATGTCAACTGCGTAATTACTATGAAAGATTGTGCGGTGTGCCATGCAAATTATGTAAATGTAAAAGAGTGACTGAGGTGGAAACATAACTGCTTAATAGGTCTGCCATGCGGGCAACCGGTATATGTGTGGATAGACTGTATTGGGGTAGTACAAGCAGAAAGATCTCTAAGGACAACTTGAAAGCTTCGTCTCTGGTAATATTTCTATTTCGGGAGTGAGTTATACAATGTTTTGAGAAAGAAGATAAATTTTGCACCCTAAATACTTGAGTATATACTATGCTATGTACGATTCATGCATTAATGATATTCATGCATTCATGATATATCCAATGTGTCAGGCGAATTATTTTACATTCGATTATTTTATTCTTCTATTATGAACCGAACCACTTTCTTTTCGTTCTTTCATGATTTTGGCTGCTTCAGTTGCATTATATCGTTTTGTTAGTTTTGAAAAAAACAATCCACAGGCATTACATAGACTCCGGCCACCATCAACACCCTTCCTCCATTCTGGTGTATCTTTGGAGCCACAATGACTGCAAGATATTTCTTGTCTTATGCTTAAATCTGAATTTAGGGTACCCAATTCTTGCTTCGGTACGGACCTGTTCGAATTTAATTGCGGCATTTTAATATCAAGCGGGACTATACTACCACCAGTGCTGAGCTTAGTTGGGTTGGAAGTAGTGGTACGTGAGAAAGTACCAATGCTTGACTTCCTTCTTTTGCCTGTTTGCCGAGGGCTAGCAAATTTTCGGGAAGGGGATGGGGGTGAATATTGAGAATGTCTATGTGAGCTTGGCGATACAGATATAGACAGAAATCTTTGTTTTACTCTATTTTCTTTGCTTAATCGCGTAATCATATTCTTGAGACTTCGTAAGGTATTCATATTTTCTTCATACTGCTGTATCATACTATCAATGCTTTGTGGAGAAGTAGATAATATAAAATTGTTGAAGGATTCCTGGGTAATATATTTGCTGTGACCAGAATTAACGTAACCCTGCAAAACGTTCACACCTTCGGGGACTACATCTGGTGCTTGGTCGACTAATGACAAGTAATTAGCCTTAATGACCTCAATTTCTGCACTATGAAATCTGTTGTCTAACATTCTACTTAGGGATGATAAAAGGTTCTCTTCTTCATTTTTTTGGCTGGAAATTTCAGAACCATTTGGATGGGATATATCAGGAAGTGATAAGCTTTTCAAATGCCTAGGGGGTTTGATATATGGCTCAACTTCGGTAGGGTTGGAAAGCTTTTTATTATTCGGTGGCTGACTGGCGTAGTTGATGTCCCTGGGTTGTTGCGCAGGAAAGTTAAAAGAAGCACTTTGCATTCTTCTGACGGTCGGCTCTTCTCTATTACCATATTCAAGGATGGATGGATCACTTCTGCATGTATATGGGTTAGATATTATTGATGGGAGAGTACTTGATGTTGATGTATATATACCTTTAGGATTTGAAATATCATTTTGTTGGCTCTTGAATGATTTAATTAATTCTGAAAATGATGGTAACCTAGATGTTAGTGTTCGAATTTACAACCTGAGATTAATATGTGATATGCTTACCGTCTATGATCGGGAGATGGGTTTCCTTTATTATCACTCATTATGCGCTGCTCTATTTAGTCAGTGTAGATAGGATACATAAAAGTTCTTATAGTCTATCCTTGACTACACAACTTGAAAATTATGGACAAACGCCATATACCAATTTATTTGAAAGGAAGATCGTAGAAATCGAAAACGGCAATATTAATAAATATTACTATTCTGTTTGTATGAAAGTTGACCACAAATTACATTTTTGCAATCAATTATTAAATGCGAAAAAAAGTTTTTGGCGGCAACTTACAGAACCTTACATATCGTGTAGAAGATTTAATATGATATTATACATTTAAAGGGATGGTTTATTCGATGCATTTCAGTAACTTTCAATATGTGAAATGATAATATTTCTAAATTGTATGCTTATTTTTTTTTCTTGTTCTTCAGTCGAGACTTTTTTGCAGTCTGACTTTGTTGAATAACGACAGTCCCATCCCTAACATCTTCTGGCTCATCTTTAAATTTTTCCTGACTCTCTAAATAAAACATTAAATCATTGATCTGTTCAGTTAAGTCCTTATTCAGAGAAGTTAACTGTTTATTTTGTTCAGTCAAGAATTCTACCTTTGAAGAAAGACCATCATTTAATGAATTTGAATTATTTAGCTCTCTTGATAGGCTATTGATTTTTTCATCTTTTTGACTTAGCTTGCTCTTAAGAGATGGGATTATGTTTGTAGTTACATCTGATAACTTTGCATTCATGGTTTCGAATTTGGCTTCCAATTCTTGAAGTGAGTTCAGATTATTATTTGAATCTGCGATTATCGATCCACGATGTATCGATTGTCCTGAGGAATCTGCTATAAGTGATTCATAATATTCTCTCTGGCTTGCCAATTGACTAATTAATAATTGTGAATATTCAAATCCAACTTCGTCCACTTTATCAAAATTGGCGTTAGTGTTATTAGATTTAAAGTTAATGCTTGAATTATTACCGCTTGGTCCATTGAAAGTACCACTAGTACTATTGTAAGTTTGCTTTTCTGGAAGCTCGACTAATTTACCATCCGATTCATTGGCAACTAACCGATGCACATAATTGTCACCTGCATAATCCCAAACTCTAGATGTGTTTAGCTCCATAGCAAAACAATGCCCAGTATTAATAAAATGTTTTAAAGAATGCTGCTCGGGAGCATATCTATCACAACCTAAATTCCCACAAATAAGACATATCCAAAGGTTTGAATCAACCTGACATTCAAAACATCGTTCAGAGTTACCTTCAGCACTAGAAATGCCATCTCGTTGAGTTGACATGGAGAATGAAGGACCTGGTAAATTTGTTGTATGTTGAGATCTAGTTGAACTAAATTGCAGGAGTCTTCGTACGGATCTTCGTATATTTTGATTTGATACATTATTTGAATAACGGCATATTGGACAAGTATCATCCTTCCATTTTGATAGACATTGACAATGGAATGTATGCTGGCATGGTATGGTTAATAATCCTGTTACAACAGAGTCCATTCTTTCCAAACAAACTGGGCAAGTTGGCAATTCCATTAAGGTGGCATTAGATTTATTAAATAGGTTGGATTGCTTCTGGGAAAGAGTGCTATGATTTAATGCGGGAGATGAGGTAAAAGGATCGTTCAATAGAAATGGTATTAATTGATCGTTGGCTTGATCTGTGGTAAGGTCATCAAAACTGCCCGTTGCATCTAATCTTATTGATTTAACAAAGATAACATGACAAGTTTCAGGCTCCATGGAATTAAATGGTTTCCCGTTATATTTTAGCTGAAATTCAGCAGTTTTTACTATGTCATTAAATTTTATCAATACTAAAAATCTATTAGGCTTTTCACTCTTTAGTATCCTTATGTGCGTTATGTATTTCATATAAGCTTCTCCAATAAACCCTAGTAAATCAGTGGCTGTGAAATATGTGGGAACGGCCACAATGGAAACCATAGTATCGTCACCAGCTTTAGATATTTCATTTTCTACTGATGGCAAACCTGGCGATGATGGGGATGGCAACGCATAATCATTATCTGTTTCCTCTTCCTCAAATTGCCGATATAATCGAATATTCCCTTCTCCTAGAAATGTAGCTTTCAATGGCTCTATATAATCAGTCCCCATTTCGCTATTATTAAAAGTCCGTGGATTGTCTATTGATGCAATTTCGATTGATGAGTATCTATAATCCAATAATGAGTAAGTATCTTTTGAGCTCGGTATTTCAATGACTATATGATAAGAATCAGTTCCTATCATTATTTGACCCTAACGAATCAGGCTATATGGGAGCTATCAGAAGAATGTAGCTAGATTCTTTCAATAACTCTATTCCATCCTATGCAAGATAATGCTCACATTAGATGCGTACAATTACCATATTAAATATAAAGTACCATTTACCACCTAAATCTAAATATAATCTATATTACTATAAGGAAAACTTTGACTTGTCAAAATCAAGGAGACTCTTCAATATTTCACCATTATCACCAATAATATTTTTTTCTTCCCCATTTAATATTTCAAGAGCATTTTCATCAGGAAGCCAAATGGTGTATGAAGTTGCAGCAATAGCTGATTTTACACCTGGAATACCATCTTCAAAGATCAAACATTCTTCTGGCAAAATTGGATCCTTTCCGCTCTCACTTCGATCTTTGTTGATGCTATCCAAACAAGCGAACCAAATATCAGGGTGTGGTTTTCCTCTTCCACGCGGAATCCTTGGGTCATCTCCAGTAACTACATGCTTACCAAACAATTGGAAACCTTCTTGTAAATGGCCAGTCTTCCTTTTATAGTTAAGAGAATTAGAACTTGTTCCCAACGCAATAGGAATTGAGTTTTCGTGCAAGTACTGTAACAATTCTAATGCACCAGGCAAAAATCTGGACCGGTGCCATTTCGTTTCTTGTTTCTTGACAGCCATTTCTGCAAATTCCTCTGGGGTAACTGGCAAATCATACGTGTCAATGACGATCTTAGTTGCCTCAAGCCCTGGCCTTCCTTGCAAATTGATCTTTACGTCCCATGTTAACGGCCCCTTACCAAAACTAGCCAATAATTCACTAGTACATTCAGTATAGAGGTCCTCAGTATTTATTATGGTTCCATCCATGTCTGCAATGTTAATATCTTGCGTTTAAAATAAGTTTCAGATGAAGGATTTAATTGCAAATATCAACGATACAATTTTTTTTACATACCAAAAAGACATGCCTTAATGTTTTTAGGACTGATTGTTAGTAAGAATACTTGTGAATCATCTCAAAATCATCTACATACATTTGAGCCATATTTGAAACGGTGATATCAAATACAGTTGAAATATATATTTAGTGAATGCTAATTTTTTTATTGAAGTACATAAATCTGACTTACATAAGCACGATGAAATCGATGTCTAAGAAAAGGTTGTATTATAAACGAATAGTAATAGAAGTAAGGATGTAAGTGATTGCGTAACAAAGTAATTGCGTAATTCAGAAGAAACGCACCTTATAATGGGGCATTTTTAAATAAATAAGAAATACTTTCACCATTATGCAACCTTCTTATAGCTTCAGCCAATACAGCAGAAACATCAATCGTGTCTAATTTAGGACAAAGTTGAAATTTCTCTTCAAATGGAACAGTATTAGTGCAAACCACCTTTGTTAATTTGGAGTTATTAATATTCTTGACCGCATTACCACTCAAGATACCATGAGTAACAATAGCAATAACTTCTTTGGCACTATTATCTAATAAGACTTCGGCAGCCTTAGCCAAGGTTCCGCAAGTATCGGCCATGTCATCGACAATTACACAAATTTTGTCGGTGACATCACCAACTAGAACCATCTTGGAAACCTCATTAGCTCTAGCTCTTTCTTTATGAATCAAAGCGAAATTTAAGTCTAGTCTGTCAGCTAAGCCGGCTGCTCTCTTGGCACCACCTGCATCCGGTGAAATAATAATGGCGTCTTTATAATTAATCTTTTCCTTGATGTATCTAACCACACTTGGTTCCGCATACAAGTTATCAACTGGAACATCAAAGAAACCCTGAATCTGCGAAGCATGTAAATCCATAGTAATAACATGATTACAGCCCGATGTTGTCAACATATCGGCCATTAATTTGGCGGTAATTGGTGCCCTGGACTTGTCCTTTCTATCTTGCCTTGCGTATGGAAAGTTGGGCAAAATAACAGAGATTCTTCTTGCACTTGCAGTTTTACAAGCATTTATCATAATCAATAACTCTATAACACGATCATTCACTTCTCCCGATCCAATCTGACAAATAATGAAGATGTCTTCATCTCTGACAGATTCTCCAATGGAAAATAGAACTTCGCCTGTAGTATCCCTTTTCAATTCAGATGGTGTCAATTTCAAGCCCAATCTACGAGCTACCAATTCGGCCAATCCCCTATGGACATCACTTGCCAACAATTTAATGGAGTTTGCGGACATTATCACTTAATTCGAATTACCTTGGTTAAGTTGGATTTTCCTTGGTATGCAATAGGTTAGAAAAATGAGCTATAGCAAAGGAAGATGTAGAGTCAACAATGAAGTAGTTAAACTGGTTAATGTTACTATATCTTTAATTCAACAAAAGAAACGGCTTGTCCTAGTTTTACTAAACCCATATATTCTTCAAGTTCAACCACTACAGAATCAATAGATAATTTTTTTTTATTAAATTACGCATGCGATGTTCCGCGACATCATCACTACAAACCGAGACATTGTCGTAACACTATATACCTAGAATAAATCATCAATATCATCTAGATTATCGTCTCCTTCATCGTCTTCTCCGGGCTGGCGACCTTCTTCATTATCTTCATGCTCATCTTCGTTATCCTCAATGTCATCGATGTCGTCGTTGTCATTATGTTGATCAAATTGTTTGTCTTTATTAGGGTCCATTTTATTTTGTAATTGTTGTTGATCACTAGCAATTTTTGCCAATTCTCTTTTCTTCGTGTCTAATGATGATTTCAATGTATTGTAACTGGTTTGGAATTTCATCTTCATCATCTTGTGAGTAGCAGACGCTAAACCCTTTCCGTGAACCTCTACCGCCTTTTCTAGTTCGGCAATTTCTTCTTCTAGCATTTTAACATGCTGTTTGTCTGCCTTAGATTCGTCATCTTCGTCTTCGTCATCGTTGTCATCATTATCATCGTCATCATCGCCGTCATCGTCATCATCGTCGTCGTCATCGTCGTCCTCGTCTTCCTCATCTCCTTGGTCTTCTTCAACTTCCACTTCTTCCCCACCATCGTCCTGTTCCATGTTTATATCACCCACCAATCCATCGCTATTTTCAAGAGCCTTGGCTAATTCTTCCTCCAAGTCACCATCATCTATTTGAACATCGAAATCCTGCTCTTGTTCTTCATCCTCGTTTTCTTCACCACTTTCGGCTTGAGGTAACTGATAGTTTGCTGGCGCAGCAGATGGAGTGTTTACAGCAGACGGCGTATTACTGACGTTGGCGTATCTATGCAGTTGACTTTGTTGTTTCTTTAAGTCAATGACTTCGAAATGACTCTCCTCCGCCTCCTCATCAAGTCTAATCAACTCTTCAATTCTCAGATCTATATCTTGAATAACCCGATGATTGGCTTTGCGTGGTCTGAACCGTCTATGTACATCCTGAAATGGGTAAATTAGACCATCGCGATAAACAATCTTACTTGGCTTCAATTCATTCTTTGGCGACATCCCATAAAGCGGATGTGTGTGTACGTGTTCAGCTGGTATTTCAAAATCACGCTCCAAGTTCAAATCGGCGGGATTCACTGGATGTAAAACCAACAAAATTTGGCAGATATCTATCGTTTTGAAAATATTCTTCTTGTCTATCGTCTTGTACAATTCTGTAATTGTTGGCAAGTCAAGTAGCCTTGCCGAGTATAATGTTCCGTTTACGTTGACCACTGCTTTCTCTTTGGTCACCCACTTGATGTTCAATCCAGTTAAGTCCCCCGAATCGACTGCGTTGTGTACAAAATCCAAATTTGCATCATTAAGGAATCTTACAACAATACCCTGTTCAATCAACGGATCGTCTTCAATATCTGGTGCCTCCGAGTCATATCCATCTCCTGGTACTCGTGTTGGCTTTATTCTAACCTTTGGAACTGTCCTTATCGGTTGGTTAATTTCACGAATTGCCACATTGTCGATCTCGGGCTTTCTCTGCGTCAAACTGAGTTTGAGCTTTTTATGCTTTTGTTTGCCTTCTTTCATATTCTTCTTTGATACTTTATCATTCGCCTTTGGTGCTGGTGGCTTTATTTTAAGCTTTGGGAGTCCGCTTGCGCTGCTTTCTCCAGAATTCCCATTGGAATGTGGCGGTCCAGCTGGAGGGACTTTAAGCTTCAACTTTAATGCCATATTTTGCCAATTGTTTGATGCTAACCTCTTTATTTACCCTCTTCTTAGTTCATCTTCTCGTGATGTTTTTGAAATATAAATCTGAGAAATCGTGCATGTACCACATAAATACTACACTGTTAATAGATCTTTGATTACTAGCTTACGATTGATATGTACGTCACTACGGTGTAGAAGAGGTTAATAGAAGGACAGGGAATCGAATACACTCTTCAAAGCTCTAAAATTTTCACTATTCAGTGAGTGAATAATTATGGACCTTCCATAACTTCAAAATATGTCCTCATATACCCCTAAATTGCTTCATATTGGCGATGTCCATCACATATGTCTTTCATCGTCTAAAACAAAGACGAAAAACACACTTATATCGGTTTTAAACAGAGTTTTCTTCCCATTTATCAACCTTGTGCAAGCCATTATCGAACATCATCAGAATTAAATATCACGTGATAATATGTCCCCATAAGCTTCGCTCATCTTAAACCTAGAAATTGACTGAAATTTAGTTGCTTCTATTGGATTTGCATCAGAATGGGTCAAACTTCTAGAAACAGTTCCCATGCTCCGAGAAGCAGAAGGTCTTCTTCTATAGGCAGAAGATCTCGTCATAATTCCATTGCTTCTGTGGAGTCTTGGACCAGCTTTTTGGTTGATGATAATAATCATGAAATGTTTTCTGGGGCTGCCTCAGAAATCATTCCTTCTTCTATTACGTCTTTGCATTATCCACATCATTTTAGACAGTTTAAGAATCGCCAGGGTTCGAGTGTTTCAAGGGAAACCTCGCCATTGTTGGAGGTCAACGAGAGACATCCATCGAGAGATAGTGATCGCCTTTCGGTCAGGTCAAATGAGAGTGACGATACCCAAAGGGGGTTCAAGTTTTTCTCTGCTAATGAAATCGAGATGGCTGCGGGGGGATCAACTTTAGAAAACCCTGAGGATCCTATCGATTATAATACCAACTGGGACTATTCGGTTGACAAGTACACCGACGATGGTGGGTCTATTGAAATGAACGAAGGACCTTCTTTTTTCCATGCTCAGCCTGGTAGCTCTAAAAAGTTTTTGCAGCCAGAACTGGGGGTGCATAGTGATGAGGATGACGATAGCATTAATGGGTCGGTGAACTCAAATGCTGCTTCTCATTTTGAACGTCGCAACAGGCGTGATTCGGGGGATTCAGACGACACAGACAAAAGCGATTACTTAGACAACGCTACAACTGACCTCGATAAGGCAGAAGAGGTTCTAAAGGATTATCCAGCAGTTCTTGAGTATCAAAGATTCTACTTGGCAGAGGAGGATTTAGTCATTGGTATTGCTGGTTATTGCAGCTGCTTGTGGAAGAAAGCAATCTACTATCTTATTTGTATTTTAACCTTTGGCTTGGGATATTTGATTTTGAGATGGTTTCCAAAATACAAGGTCAATTTAATGGGGAATAGATCTCCATTGGGGATGGCTGATTGGTGCGTCGTGGAAAATGAATTTGGTGAATTAGCGATAGTTGATATTCTCAAGCAAAGGCTTAATGAGAGACTCTCGAATTTCTTGATTGTATACGATTCTGAGAAAGATGGTAATGACAAGCTTGATATTTCCGCAGAGGAACACGAAGCTGATATTAAACAAAAGGATCCTATTATTCCATATATGCATTCCTTCAAATACAGGTATATGAAATTCTTCTATAATCCAGTTGAAGATATTTTCAAAAATAACTCCAATTGGTACGATGTTCATTGGCTTAATGTCAAGAATACCAAAGATGGTATATCACAATCATTACAGGAACAAAGAATCAACATATTCGATGAGAATAATATCGCAATAGAGGAAAAAACAGTTGTACAGCTATTGATGGATGAAGTATTACACCCATTTTATATCTTCCAAATTTTTTCCATTCTTTTGTGGATGGCTGATGATTATTTCTATTATGCATTTTGTATTTTCTTGATTTCGATGATTTCTATAGTTAATTCATTACTTGAAACTAGGGCAACTATCAAGAGGTTGCAAGAAATATCTAGGTTCTGCTGTGAAGTTAGAGTTTGGAGAAATGGATTTTGGAAACAAATTGATTCGAATGAATTGGTACCAGGCGATGTATTCGAAGTCGATCCTTCCTTAAATGTTATTCCCTGTGATGCATTGTTAGTCAATGGTGAATGTGTTATTAATGAATCAATGTTGACTGGTGAAAGTGTTCCTGTATCAAAGGTAAGTGCAACAGAAGAGACAGTAAAATATTTGCCTGAAAACTTTACTGCTCCATTGTTGGCGAAATCATTTTTATATAATGGGACGAAGTTATTAAAAATGAAATCTTCAAACGATGAACCAGTCAGTGCAATGGTCGTGAAAACTGGATTTAATACAACCAAAGGTTCGTTAGTTCGTTCAATGTTGTTCCCTAAACCAACAGGTTTTAAGTTTTACGAAGATTCGTTCAAGTATATCGGGTTCATGTTAATAATCGCTGCAATTGGCTTCACCTATTCAACTTATAATTTTATTAAGTTAGGCATCCCAAAGAGAATCATGGTTTTGAGGGCTTTAGATATCATCACCATTGTGGTTCCACCGGCATTACCAGCAACTTTGACGATTGGTACTACATTTGCAATCAATAGGTTGAAAAAATTCCAAATTTTTTGTATAGCGCCAACTAGGGTTAATATTGGTGGTAAATTGGATGTTATTTGTTTTGATAAGACTGGTACGTTAACTGAAGACGGTTTAGATGTGTTGGGTGTCCACTTAGCAAACAATGCCACCGGGCGGAAAGAAATCATCTTTGAAGATTTAATTGAAGATGTTAAGTATTTGAACACTGACATAAGCCATGGAGGGAAGTACGAAACTGAAAATGGAAAGTATTTATTGGGTGGGATGTCATCCTGTCATTCATTAAGATTGATAGAAGAGGAGTTATTAGGAGATCCGCTAGATGCAAAGATGTTCGAATTCACCGGATGGCAATTTAGAGAAGATATAAGTGGATCAAATGCGATAGTCTATCCTAATTACGAAAGCGATGGGTATAAAATTAGAAAAGAGTATGAGTTTATTTCGTCGTTGAGAAGGATGTCCGTGTTGGCTAATGATGGTAATGATAAGAAATTTATTTTCACTAAGGGAGCACCTGAAGTGATGCTGGACATCTGTTTACCGGAAAGTTTACCGTCAAATTATGAAGAGTTGTTATACAAATATACCCACAGCGGATTTAGAGTCATTGCATTAGCTTACAGGGAATTTAATCACGGTAATGAACACAAGACTCCAAGAGAGGAAATTGAATCTGGATTAACTTTCACGGGTTTCATCATTTTTGAAAATAAATTGAAAGATTCCACCAAACCAACATTGAATCAGTTGAACAATTCAAAGATAAGGACAGTGATGTGTACTGGTGACAACGTGTTGACGGCAATTAGTGTTGCGAGAGAATGCGAATTAGTCGAGCCATCGACCGAGCACATTTATATTCCCACATACCAGGAAGGAAGCAACGAAACCAACCTTGTATGGGAAGATTTCAATAACCCCGACGATAAGTTGGACCCTATTTTGTTGAAGCCTTTGGACTCCAATGCACATGGTGGGGACTACAAAAATGCGGACAACTACAAACTCGCTATCACCGGTGATGTATTCCGTTATCTATTGATTGAGGTTAAGAATCCAAGCATAACCCAGCGGATGTTGATGAAGTGTGATATCTTTGCCCGTATGTCTCCCGACGAGAAGCACGAGTTAGTCGAGCAATTGCAGAAACTCGACTACACCGTTGGGTTTTGTGGAGATGGTGCTAACGACTGTGGTGCTTTGAAGGCCGCCGACGTGGGAGTGTCGTTATCGGAGGCAGAGGCATCTGTGGCCGCTCCCTTCACGTCAAGAGTATTCGAAATTTCTTGCGTATTGGACATCATCAAAGAGGGAAGATCGAGTTTGGTCACCAGTTTCTCGTGCTTCAAGTACATGTCGTTGTACTCTGCCATCCAGTTTATCACCGTGACTATCTTGTACAAGCGAGGCACCAACTTGGGCGATTTCCAATTCTTGTACATCGACTTGTTTCTCATCTTGCCGTTGGCCATCTTTATGTCGTGGTCCAAGCCGTTCGATAAGATCGTGGCAAAGAGACCCACCGCCAACCTCGTGTCACCCAAGGTGTTGATTCCGCTCTGCTGCAACATCTTGGTGCTTTTGGCATTCCAGGTCATGATGTGGTTGTACGTGCAAACAAAGCCGTGGTACATCAGGCCGGTGCCTGCCGGCGACGACGACGTCAAGTCCTCCGATAACACAGTGTTGTTCTTGTTTGCCAACTTCCAGTACATTCTCATCGCGGTCGTGTTGAGCACCGGTCCGCCCTACAGACAGTCGTTTGTGTCTAATCACCCCTTCTTGATCAACTTATGCTCCTCCATCCTCATTTCGACGGCTCTTTTTGTGGTGGACCAGCTGTCGTGGTGCGGTGACCTCATGCAACTCACCAACTTGTCCACCGGCTTCTACTGGCTCCTTCTCGTGGCTGCGTTCGTCAACTTCGCGCTCATGTTGGTGGGCGAGCAGTATTGGTTCAAGCACTTGGCCCGCTTGTACAAGAAGACGTTCCAACGCCACAAGTTCCAACGCAGCTCCAAGCTCTTCAAGAACTTAAGAAGCGAGTACTCGCAGTTGCAAAATGTATGATAGTGCAACGGTGAGCCGCACCTCCGCTTATGGCAATTTTTCACTGGTAAATAATTATAATTATGTCCGCATTTTATATAGAACATATATAAACACTGAGCATATACAATTTGGCTCCTACTGTAGCATGCTACCTAACCACGCCTTTTTCGCCGCCTTCTTCGTCTCTCGCCCCACGCCTCTACTAGTCTCTACTAGTTTCGTATTTCCGCTTTCCTTCCGGCCCATTTTGCCATTCATACCTCCCATTCATACCTCCCATTCACCTTTTCCATTCGCACCTCCTATGCATTCCCATTCCACGTCGTATTCACTTCTCCGAATCAACAATCCTCGTCTCATTCATCAAACGTAATTGTGGGGGCCACTTTCTCATTCATAACGGGCTCTTCACCCTACACACGATAGACGTGACTTGCTATTTTCGTTTAGCCAGAATACCCGAATTTGGTTGGGTAAAAGCAATCCCTTTGTTGCATCTAAAACCCGAATGCTCTATTGCATCGATTTCGCTTAAGCCCCCAAGCTTTTTTTTCGGGTACAATTTTTTTTTTTGTGGGGTCACCCACTCAATTATATAAGTCCGAGAACCCGCAACTTTTCAGCATAGTGAATATCCATATATATCCATACGATACATATAACCTATATTCCATCACTATGTCATCGAACGATTCTATACACAGCTTTAAACGCGAACATAATGACTCCATTCCCAGCGGGAATGAAGCTAGCCACTCCGAGAGTGGAATTTCTAAAGTCCATACTTCGGGAGATGGAAACGAATTTGTGATCATTGGGGACAAGAAGTTCTACAAACACGAATTAATGACGGCCTTCGGTGGTACGCTTAACCCAGGTTATGCTCCACTTCCCGTGCACCAGTTTGCCAACCCAGCACCTTTGGGATTGGCTGCGTTCTCGTTGACGACGTTTGTGCTTTCGATGTACAACGCACAGGCCATGGGGATTGTTGTTCCGAACGCAGTGGTGAGTTTGGCGTGCTTTTACGGGGGTGCAGTTCAGTTTTTGGCCGGGGTATGGGAGATGAGTATTGGAAATACTTTTGGGGCCACTGCGCTCACGTCGTACGGGGCATTCTGGTTGTCGTACGCAGCCATTTTTGTCGAGAGTTTTGGAATTGCTTCTGCCTACGAGAAAGACACGGTCATGATGGGCAATGCCGTGGGGTTCTACCTCTTGGCATGGGCACTCTTCACGTTTATGTTGGTACTCTGCACCTTGAAGTCCACGGTGGCCTTCTGCGCACTCTTCTCGACATTGACACTTACATTCATTCTCTTGGCCGGTGGTGAGTTTTCGGGCAACATCAAAGTTGCACGGGCCGGTGGTGTTGTCGGGGTTATCACTGCGTTCCTCGGTTTCTACAATGCATTTGCTGGTGTGGCCAACAAACAGAACTCATACTTCACCGCAAACCCTATTCCTTTAACTAGATCATAGTATGTTTTTAGTTGGTGTGGACGGCGCCTCCACCGTTTGGAACGGTGATATTTATTTTTATTTATGGACAATATTCAATTGCATCCGTGTTTGTAGACGCTGCCAGCATCGCTGGATGGTTCCCGGTATACGCAGAGAAGGTCCGGCTGTTTTTGCTGGCAAATCTGCTATATATCAACGTGTAGAAACGTCTACCCGTAGACTGATTTCTTTCCATTAGTAGTATAAGAAAGTGCATCTTTGAAGTCTGCAAAAAACGTCCCTCCTTTGTCTACACAAGGATCAAAAGGAATCATATCTTCATAACTACCAAAGATACGCCAAATACTCCTACAGAAGTCTATATTACCCCCTTTGGGTCCATATCTGATGCCATATTCACCCTCTAGATAGTCGATTACTAGCGATTTTTGCAGTAATACAAGGATCCTGCACACAAGTTGGCAATAATATGGGTCCCACGTGCACCCTTTTAATATATTAAAGCTATTCATTCCCATCCGTAGACATCGCTTATTATACTGACAGATTCAGTGTTCTTTATATTTACTCTTCAAATAAAGAACAATGTCATCGCAGAACAAGAGAATTGCCTTGCCTGCAAGAGTTGAACCAAAAGTTTTCTTTGCTAATGAAAGAACATTCTTGTCATGGTTGAATTTCACCGTCATCCTTGGGTCATTAGGTGTTGGGTTACTTAACTTCGGGGACTCTGTTGGTCGTATCTCGGCCGGGTTATTCACATTCATTGCCATGTTCACGATGGTGTACGCATTGGTGACGTACCACTGGAGAGCTAAGGCCATCAGAATGAGAGGATCGGGACCATACGACGACAGATTCGGGCCTACAATGTTGTGTGTATTCTTGTTGGTTGCAGTGGTGATCAACTTTGTTTTAAGAATCAGATCGTGAGTGCCATGCTGTGGTTAGAGGATCTCGTGGATGCGTGGGGTTTGGAGACTACAGAGACTGACAATGGTTTATCGAGTTATAGGCGTACAATTGACGCTCACGTTACTTTATAGCATCTTCTTCGCATAGGATAATACATATATTAATCAGAAAAGCCTACAGCTGTAGAGGCTACACACCGGAGCTATCAGAGACTTTTTATGTGCTTTTGATTGTAACTTGCTAATGTATAGAGCAAATTGGGTTGCGATTGGCGTAGATAATGTACTTATTCTCTAAATTTCCAATAACCACCAACCATCTCGAAAGGGCAACCATTTCTCATATATATTAGCTTCTGTAGGTGCCAATTCGTTGAATTCATGATTTAATTCACGATTTAGCGTGGATTAAAAGTGAATTCTGGTGATTTCGCTTTATCGCAAACTGGAAAAAAAATTCAAGTATTCGGCTTTATCTTTGCAATATTTAGGAAATCATTATGTCAGGAACAGAACCGCTATCCAAGTATAACAGTGCCAATTCTGATCACTTTGATTACAAACCTTCCAAAATAGTTGCGATATTTTTAATAAATTTTGATGTGAAATATGGGTATAAGTTGGTATGGTCAAAACAGTCAGACACGAGTCCATCCATTAACTTGAAGGGGTTAGACTATAAGGTTTTACCATCGGGCATACAAGAGCATGAGAGTAACACTGTATTGATAAGTCACAAGGATGGAGATACTCTTTATTACGGATTGGGCAGATTTCGCCAGAAAGCTATTGAGACTGACGAATCCAATCAGGTTAACAGGGACGATGTTAGAATGTACTCGATTGGAATACTTTGCAAACCAACGGTGAACCAAACATGGAAATCTAACGAGTTCTTGAGCAATGGATGGGAGTATATAAATAGTTTGGATGAGGCTCTATTGAAGTTTATTATGGGGGGTGACTATAATAACTTTACGGTCTTTGAGGATATATTCAACAATGTTGGCAATAACCATTTGAAGGTAAACAAACCAAATAATAATATCAATAATCATCTTTTGAATAAGTTGCCATTAATGTTTCAGTCATTGGGGCCATTGGTTTTCACGTTGTATAAGCAATGTCTTTTACGAAAAAAAATCCTAATATTTCATCAAAACCACAGCAAGATCGATAATTTCAGTCTGGGATCGTTTACCTATTTGTTATCATTATTGTCAGTAATCCCTGCCGATGTCGAGAGGTACACCGATACGATTCTGGATTCACAACCGATATACAATATAGGTTTGAATGACTTAGGATCCTCACTCTTGGAGACTCCTGCTACAATCGCTAGTACCAACGACGATATATTGATGTATCAAAATGGTATCTACGATTACGGTGTTTTCTTGCCTAATGAACAGTACAATAACACATTTGTATTGAATGCGGACGCGCTAGTGAACGATATGAAGAATCCTCTAGATTGCTTGAGTCAACGAGTTAAGGCCACGCAGAAAGATTATCATAAATTCAAATTAGTGTTTAAACAATTGTCCACAAAAATCCGTGGAAATATGTCAACCGACGATTTGGCTTCCATCAAGACCACAAATTCGAATATATCATCTAGAGGTTGGGGCGCGAGTCTGCCTAAGGATGACACATTCATAGAATCAGAGCCGTCCTGGTGGTTAGAATCTGCCACCTCGCCCATATCTTGGAGGGAATACATATGGTCAGCGTTTTCGTGGTTCGCGTCCGCAGGTACGGTTAGCGAAGATTCAAACCAATTAGAAACCACCGATGAACAGCCAACGCGGGCTATTGATAATGAATGCCCTGTGCTCAATGAGGAGGAATCCAAAAAGAATTTGATCCAGCTCGTGGGCATTATCGGCCAATTCCACAAACTAACCAAAAAATGGTTTCACTTGATAAATGAAATTGTTCTTGAAGAATTGGAAAATCACCAAGGCCAGCCCTCAGAAATCAGAAGAGAGGATCACACTTCATTGCTTCCTCGTGAAAACTACACAGAAAAGGTGAGTATCGAAATGACATACCAGGATATAATTGACATGGAGCTCGATCCTTACTCAGAACAAGACTTGCACTTTGTGAAAGATTTTGTAGTGCTTTACTGGGGATCCTTAGTGGACAATGTGGACATTGGAATCGGCCTTAATGGCATTTGCTGTTAATAGTTTACTACTAGTATATAGAAGAAAGATAACGGTATAGCGGACCAAATAATATGTTACCCGGAACGGAATTTTTGATTTTGTCGTGGCGTGTAAAAAATTCAACTTAATTATCAACAAAAATGATTAAAACAACTAGGCTTTATCAGTAGTAATCAACTTATTAGATTAAGTAAGTCTAAATATTACTATTACCATAGCAATTGGCATACAAGAGGTTTGATTTATTCCTTTCCTTTTCCAATCTACCTGTCTAGTTTAATTCTGTTCGCATTATATACATAGAACAAGTTCGGACGTGTAAAGACCCCTCACCCATACTTCAAAATCGATCCATACAAAGGCATTGGTAATATATGGTATTTCAAGGGACCATTGTTGATAAGTAATAGTGGGTAATAAGGAAGAAATAGTATAAAGAGTATACCATAAAAAAGTTCCTCAAAATTTGTTTGTTTGTTTATTAAGTAGTGATGAAAGGTCAAAATCAAGGTAGCCGTGGTGGCAACAACCCAAAGGCAACAGTTAATGGACACCGTCGTTCCAATTCGCGTTTCAACAACAACAGCAATAATAATTCACAGGGTGGACAGCAGGGTCCTCAGAACAATAATGACGAATCTATAAATAACGACAGATTATTGTTCCTAGTGGCTAAATCCGTTGGTAAGAAATGTATTGCAACTGTTACGTCGGGAGCACGTTATCAGGGTTTGTTACTTAGTGCAGATTTAGCATCTCAGCAAAGTCAGCAGGCGTCATCCCCATTATCAATTGTATTACAAGCACCCCAAATTGTTGGAAAGTCGTTGATCAACGAGAAAAGCAATGCCGACAAAGCAAATGATCTTCCAGAAAAGTTAATTATCCAGGCCAAGGATTTGATGGACTTGGAAGTTCTGGATGTAGATTTAAATGAACCTGTCAAGAAAGATAATAGTGCTCGTTCGGCTTCACCAGCGGCTGCATCGCTGACTCAACCTGCCCCGGGTACGGATGAAAGTAAATTCAAAACTGATTCTGATATAGGTGGTCGTTTCCAAATTAAAGAACGAGAACTTCAAAGATGGGTTCCCGAAGATGAACCAATGGGGTTAACATTAGAGGAAGATCACCTGCATAATCCAAAGGAAGCGTGGGATCAATTCAAGGTAAATGAGGAGAAATTTGGTGTCGAATCAAGTTACGATGAACATTTATACACAACCAGAATCAATACTACTGCTCCTGACTATCATGAAAGATTGAAGAAGGCTGATAGACTAGCAAAAGAAATTGAAAACCAAACAACCAGTGATCGACATTTGTTAGAGGAAAGAGGCATTGAAATTGAGGATAGTGGAGTCGACGAAGAGGACAAATACTCTGGTGTTGATAGAAGAGGTGACGAATTAATGGCAGCTTTGCGGAATGCCAGCCTTTCAGGCGAAGCTTCTTCCAATAATGCTGGTAGTACCCCCGGAAAGTACGTTCCTCCGCGTCAAAGGGCTGCTCAATACCATAATGACCCTGCCATTATTTCGAGTTCTGCTGCTCAAATTGGCAAGAAATCATCTGAAACAAATGAAGGAAATCTACCAGGTACGGAAAATCCCACAAATTCTAAAGCAAAACCAAATTCAATTCCTCCAAAACCTCAAATTCCAAATCAACATAATGAGTCGTTTAGATTAAATGCCCAGAGTGAAATCAATTCCTTACGCGAATTTAGTGCTAATTTCAAGATTCCTCACCAGATGCCAACAGACTTATTACCAATTTTATCTAAAGACAAACTCAAACAGGACGAAATATTACACAAGCAACAAGAGCAACAACTATTAAAAGCAAAGAGAGAAGAACAGAGTCGGTCAGAAGCTAAGTTCACGACACCTCAAGGTCAAGTACAACCACAAAAGAAGAAAATGGATCCTACTAAGCCTGCCTTTAAATTGAATCCTAAAGCTGCGGCATTTACTCCTTCTAGCAAGCATACACAATTATCTCCAAACCCTCCTAAAGTTAATCACAGGTCACCAAACAATCCTTCACCACGTATGAACAACCAAAGACCTTTCACTGGCGGTAGCGGATCAAGTATTGGCTCCAGCACTAATTCTAAAAGACACCATCAAATCTCACCTGCTGATTTCTTTGGTGGTGCAGACAGAATTCCAACTAAAGAGGGTCAAATCCAAAAGGTTAAAGAGTTTAAAGTTTCCTTCAACTTATTCGTCACGACTAAAAAGAAATACGAAAAGGATCCATCTACCTTATATTTCGAGAAAACATTCCACACTCCACCTACTTGGGACTCAACTATTGATGATACTTACGACAAATTATTTCCTCCACCTAATTCTATTAAGGGACCGGGACCAATAATACCTAACTCAGCTGGTATGCCATTTATGCCAAGTCCAATGATGGGTACGCCGACACCTGGAATGCAAGGTGCCTATTCGGGATTACCTGGAACACCAACAGGAAATAAATTCCCAATGTCACCACACCAGCAGCAACAACAAGCTGCCGCTGCTATGGCTGCGCATTTTCAACAGCAACAATTCCATGCA
Source organism: Debaryomyces maramus (assembly GCA_030583545.1). NCBI lineage: Eukaryota > Fungi > Ascomycota > Pichiomycetes > Serinales > Debaryomycetaceae > Debaryomyces > Debaryomyces maramus. The sequence continues at coordinate 269,492 of JAJMIL010000003.1, forward strand.
GCCATGATGTATCAGCAACAGCAATTTTCAGGTGCCCCTCCTGGACAACCTCCAGTCCCGATGTATGCTCCAAACGGAGAACCACCTTTCCTTCCACCGGGTGGTTTTATGGTACCTCCACAGAATTTTACTGGAGGTAGCCCTGTTAATGGAAACATGATGATGGGCGGCTCACCCTACAATGCTGGTGGTAGTCATAATTACAATAGTCACCATCAAAATAGTGGAAGTGGTGGCAGAAGATATAACAATCATCATAACCCAAATACCCAACATGGTCATAAAGGAAGTAGTAATAGCTAAATCGAATTACGGATGAAGCTGCTTGAAATTGTTTGAAATTGTTTGAAATTGTTTAATTATAATGTCAAATAATTTTCGAATTACTATTACTATTATCATTATATATTACCATTCTCTGAAACTATATCAGAATCAATTTAGTTACAATCTACATATTATACTTTTATCTCTTTTCATTTTAAACAGGCTTGTCTAGTTGCATTCACGTTATCTAACATGGGTTTTCTATTAACTAGCAGCGCTTTTTGTAGTTTTTTTTGTAGATAATTATATACAGGAATATCTGGCGGTATTTTGATTCGATCGAATTTCAATGAACCTGTGTTATAAACAAGTATTCAACAAGTATCAAAAGATACCTGAAGGACATAATAATGAGTGATGCAGCGTTATCAAGGATAGCGCATCTAATTAAATTAGAAGATGATTTAGTTAAGATACAATCGTTACGACAACAATTCACTAAAGAAAAGACATCAGTCGACATCAAGTTGAATGCTGCTACCCAAACGCAGATAGATTCGATCATGACAAATTTAAAGAAATTAAACAACTCAGCTACTAAATTGAATTCGATTAAGTCCAGTTTGAACAAGCTTAACCAAGTGTACGATGAATCTGTTGGTAGTGTAGCCGAATACAATACAATCAGACAAATGACTGGAGTGAATCAATTCTTGACCCAAGTTCTGCATTTATACAAAGATATATCTAAGTTCAAGCAATTTTTGGATTCCATAAACAAAATGATCGACCAAGAATACGAAATAATCAGCGAAGACATATCGTATCCGTTACTAAACATTTTCAGAATCCATTATAATTTGACGCAGGCGAGAAACTTCCAAGACTACCTAGAAAATATATCCGATAGTTTGTCAGATGATTTGAAGTCGATTGTATTCAAGGTGGTTTTACCAATAAAGAAAACCATTAAGAAGTTCGATGATCTCTTACGAGAAGTTATTATTAGTTTAACAGAAGCATTAAAAGATGGAAACGCTGAATTGGTTTTCAAATTAATCAAAATAATTGAATTTGAATCGAATGAAGATTTAAAGTATTCTCTTATGAAGAGCTTGAAGTTAATGGACAATAGAAATATATCGAATATTAACTATGCGAATTTCAGAGGTGCTAAGCGTAATTACAAAAAGTTCTTTTATGATAAATTAGAGGAGAGTCTTGGTGACACATTCGATAAATGTGTAGAGCATTTTAGCCATGATAAAATGCTCCTTTACGATAACTTGAATTGGTTAGAAGATGAACTTGTTTATGTTAATGACACGCTATCACCATTATTTCCAACCAGTTGGGATATCAATAATTTCATACAGAATGCCTACTATAATAGGTTGCACAATTTCACCATGGATATTGTTAATACTGATCCACCAGCCGAAGATTTATTAAGAATTTTGGCGTACGATTCGCATTACGGGAAATTCGTTGTTGCGTTACACACTTCTCCAGACATCGAGGGTGATTCGAAACGTAAGTCGCTTGCGAAGAAGGAACAAAAGTCGATCATTGGTGAAGAATTAAAGAAGGTTGTGTTAGAAGATTATTTGAAAGTTATTGTTGGTAAGATGGAAGAATGGAATAATAATTTGATGAAACAGGAGATGTCTTCATTCATTGAAAGAGAATCACCTCCTGATATTTACACATATTACCAAACCATTGAAGATGAAGATGCTCAAGACCAGCCAATAACATTGGAAATCCACGGCGAGGTATTTGTATTACCAGACTTCAAAACACCATTGAGTATGTTAAAAGAACAGGCTGATGTTGCAGTAGATTCTGGCTACGGTAGCATTCTAGTTGGTGTAATAGAGAACTGGTCACAATGCTACGTCAAAAGAGTCCTTAACTATAAACAAATTATAGAAGAAGAATTCGACAAGTACATGTCTGCCTACAATAACGAAAGATTCTTAATTAAAGAAAGTAAAACCAAACGATTATTTAGAAGACAAACACCTCAACCAACTTTTGATATCGAAAACATGTCTCCGGAAGAATTAGCAAAGATTTCTAAGCCTGGTTTGATTGAATACTTAACTGCCTTAGGCAACACATACGAGATTAATACCGACCGTTTACAAGATAAATTTCTACCAAATTATAGAACTAAGGTACATTCGAGTTATCAAAGCAAAATTCAATCAGCATTTGAGGATACAGTTTCACCAAGTACGGAACTAAATGCACAGGTTATAAGGGCTATCATAGATATTATTCTTAACGATTTATATCCTGCATTATCTACAGTCTTCACTAAGTCTTGGTATGACAGCAGCAAGAGTCAAACTTCTGACGAGCCAAATATGGCGGAAAGAATTCTTGAAACAATTTGCGAATACATGCAAGAGCTTAGAAGTTACGCCTCCTATGATATTTACCTGTGTACGTTTGCACTTTTCCTAGATTCATTCATCGCAGCATATATCCGTATTGGGTATGAAAATATTTTACATGGCAGTGGTAAGAAGATAGATCCTACGACGACGAAGAAGTTTAAGTCTTTTAGTGAAGGGGTTGGAAGAGATGTCACCATATTTTATGGAGGATTAGAACATTTGTTTACCAGAAAAGACTCCGCTTATTTATTAAATAGTTTAAGGGCCATCGAATTTTTAGGGGATTTGGCTACGTGTGAGGATCCAATGAACTTTATCCCACAAATGTGGGAAAATGAAATATTGGGATCGTTCTACTATTGTTCCGTTGAATACGTTAGGGGAATTTGCTTGTGTCGTAAGGATATGGACAAGACCCTGGTAAGTAATTTGGTTAACCAATTGGAAGGAATAAAGGCTGATTATCATGAAAATGTTCCGGTTCCTAATCAATTAATATGTACTCTAAATGAATTTTTCTACACCTAGACATTAGTATTAATAAAAGTTTCACTCGTTAGAAAGTAAGGACGTAAATTTCGTATATATATGCAATAAAAGATTAATCATCTTCGTCAGAAGATGAGTAATTACCAAGAGCTTCGCCTAAGGACCCATGCGAAGGGATCTTCTTATCAGCTGTTATCTGAGGCTGAGGCTTAGAAACAACCAGCTTTTTCTTTATGGTGATTGTTTGTGTTTTCTTCTTGGGTATGGTGTTGGCAGTGGCCGCTGGAAGAGGATCTTCTTGTAACGCACTTTCGTGGGATCTCTTTCGCAGCAGTTTATCGTCGCTAGATATTCCATTGGAATTGAAATTCTTGAATGCGTTTTTGGCCACTTCTTCATCCTTCTTATCGAGCGAGTCTTCTTGTTCGGCCTTAACTAGTTCAATTTCTCTTTCCAATTTGAGCCTGGCCTCGTTTAACGCCTTGTCTCGCCCTCCTTTTGCCTGCAACTCAGAACTGGCGGCCTGTAATTGCTCCAAATGCTCATTCAACTCTTGTTGTCGCTGCTGATCCTGCAATCTTTTCTCGAGGTTCTCCATGAGGTCACCCTTTTGGTCTTTCAAGCTTTCGTGCTGTTGCCAAAATGGGTTCTTTTTCCGTTTCTCTCGAAGTACCTGGAATGACTTATTCTCCTTATCTTCTTTCTCCAACCTTTCAAGGATCTCTTCTTCGGTTTCTGGCTTGTCTTTTGTCGTGGTGACCGCCTTCGGTTCGTAGTTTCGAACTGCTCCTGATTCTGGAACGTAGCCGGCAGTTTGCGGGTTAGTCTTGAAAGTTATGTTATTGTTGCATTTTGGACAGGTGATGTGAAACCGTATAATCTTGAAGCTCATGTACATCTCCGACGTAACCTCTTTTCGGGCGTTAAATTTTCGTCTGTCTGATATATATTCATTACACTTGGTGCATCTCATCGAGTAGGGGGCCATAAGCCGAACCTTGATGATCTGGTTCGCAGGTTTCTTCTTTTTCGGTATTTTGGACGGATCCCAATCCGGAGGATAGTATTTATTGATCCCCTTTCTCTCGGACATGTTGGTTGTACGTCTGGGTAGCGGTGTAGGGTGTGTAGTTCATCTAAATGCTTGTGTACCAAAACTTTTGGAACACATATTAGCCAAAGTGACACAAAAGTGACACAAAAGCGACACTACAGCCGTCTCTCTATGATGGCCCACCAGTACGACGGGACTACAGACACTACAGCCATAGACGATTAACACATACATTGGGGAATTATAATACACATAAACGTTTTTTTATTAAAAAAGATGCATCCCAACAACTTAGACTAAACCAAAATTATACTATTCTATTTAACAAAATTTTCTTGAAAACCTCTTCAATAACAGCAATAATATAATATCGAATCTAATCAGCGTTTCTTCTAGCAGCTCTCTTGGCAGCACGACGTTGAGTACCGAAGACCTTCTTTTCTCTGTTCTTCTTTTGCTTTCTTTGTTGTCTGGAAGCCTTGTCAACCTTTTCAGCTAAACCGTATCTAACTAATCTATAAGATGGCTCGAATTTCTTGGCGTCAGCAACAGATTGGTAGACTAAACCGAAACCAGTGGACTTACCACCACCGAATTGGGTTCTGAATCCAAAAACAGAAACAGCGTCCTTTTCGATCTTGTAGATTTCAGATAATTTTTCACGTAATTCGTCCTTGGACACGTTAGCTCTGTTTGGGTGTAAGACGTCAATGACAAACTGTCTTCTGGCCAACAATGGGTTGGAAATAACCTTACGAGTTCTGATAGTAACGGAGTCACTCTAAAAATGCGTTAGTATTACGTTCGCCTGGGAATTTTCAAGTCGCAGTCTATTCGTCGTCCACCACAATCGTACGTCTGTCCATCCATTTATACCTTGGCTATCCTCCACATCCTTCATACTCTCCATATCTTCGTTTCTGGCTGCGTACCCTCCTACACGTTTTCTGGCACATTCCCGTATGTCTGCCACTCCATCTTGATATTTCTGTCATGTTCCATATTTCTCATATACGCTATCATTTATGTCCACTAATCCATGGGGCCAGTACTTTCGAACGAACTGTAGCTACGACCTTTAGTTTCGAATTGATAACATACCATTTTGTCGATATTTCTATTATGGTTCAACTGTTTCTTGAACTTTACTATGAAGACTTCTGAAAAACTTTTAAACAACTGCTCCAGCCCTACTGAGAGGACTGAGGGAGAACTGAAAATTTTCAGTCCGTATACTGCTGACGTCAGCCGAGGCCTAATGATGATGTCAGCAATTACACAAAGAGCCGAGATTTCCCGACGCCAAAACGCAGTCACAAAGTCATCTGACAAATAGCCGAGGATGGGCCCGCTGGGCGCGAGCCAGAGCTTCTCGGGCCGGATACTCTTTCCACCCCTTTACCTCCGGCCCGAATGGAATAGGAAAAGATGCGGGGTGCGGCTCACAGAGATTATGTACCCCTTAAAATAGTGGAACCAACAAGCCTTTAGCACTATAGGAAAATAAGTAGATTCAATTATTATATGAATAGTTGGTTGAATATATGAATAGTTGAATCTACTTATTGAAGCTATTTATTTTCACAGCACGTATAATGGTTAGACTTACACTTTTATTGTTCATTACATGTGTGACAGCTATTAAATTAAAAGCTCTATACGTTAATGATATTGCGTTATCGGGTGGCTATAAGGGAGGTTCATCCTCTTGGACAACCAGAAATGTGGGTATAGCATCTGAAGACAAAAAGACTATTTATTGCAGTGCGGACGACATGGTAGGGGGAGACGGAGCAATGGGAACACCTTCTTCCGATATTGGGGCTAAGTACGAATTTACATTTAATTCATGCAAGAAGTTAAAGCGCGGACCACCTGTCTGGCTACACTCTAAAGGTGTGAACAACAAGATGGGTGAAATCGGTAGCTGCTGGGTTGATTTTGATGGAAAGACATTCAACGGTAAGGCTGGTAAGGGAGCTCATATCATACCGGGCGGTGGGTCAACAGATAGTAGTTGTGAGGTAACGTTCGATGCGCCAGATGATATGGTATGAGCTTTAAAATAGAATAAAAATAAAAATAAAAATAAAATACGAACAAAATAATAAAAATAAAGATAAAGATAAAAAGATAATAAAAAAGTAATAAAAGTAAAGAATAAATATATAAAATAAAATAAATAATGCAGAGTTTAGTTTTAGAGGTGGTTTTCACCATTTCTAACACGACTAAATTAAGGCTGTATATTATTCGCAGGTCAGATGATATTATCTGAAGCTAGAATACCGAGTGTTATCTATGCAATGTAGAAGAGTCTCTCAGACCGTTAAATGTAGTCAAGTGTCTTAAGTTATATCGACATGGGATGATGACAGCGACAGACATGCCGAACAGTAGGTGAACTGATCTGGCAAGCAAATCACCTAGAGGTATAAGCCTGAAGATAGTAAGGGAACTGGGTTCCAATATGGTGATTATTCCAAAACTACTGGTGATATATGTTCTATACTCAGAACTCTTTGTTACTTACGTTCTTACTCTTCGTTAACTAACTAACTAACTTTAACTACCCGTTATTAGTTTCTAGTCCCCTTGGCGCTCGTCTGAGAGTTCTGGCGAGATCCTCTCTATTTATACCTTCATTCTTGAAACATCTCGTTGCAATACTTGTTTCAATCTTAATGACTATCCTACACATGCTAGACACGATGTAGAAGCGACGTAGAAGCGATACCAATGACATAGAACCGTTACAAACCGATGAGAGAAGAAATATCTGTTGCAACAAGTTCATGCAGTATTGGGGTCGAATCAATACTTCACACCTTTAATGCTCGATCATGGAACTGCTGAAGTGTTTGCTACGAGTACTACGCCGATCTAGTAAAAACAAATCCTATATTTAGTGGTACATAACTCTACTGGGAAAGACCGATTCTGACGGCCTTCACCTGGGTGTAGTTGTCCAAGGCCTCGGCACCCATTTCTCTGCCAATACCCGATTGGCCAAAGCCTCCGAATGGCACCATTGGATGGAAGTCGTTGTAGGTGTTGACCCACACGGTACCGGCGTTGATTCTGTTGGACACGCCGATGGCCTTGTTGACGTCCTCGGTGTGGATCCCGGCGGCCAAGCCGTACTCCGAATCGTTGGCCAAGTCGACCGCCTCGTCGACCGTCTTGAACTTGGTGATGGTGACCACGGGCCCGAAGATCTCCTCCTTGACGATTTTCATGTCTTCCTTGACGTCACCGAAGATGGTGGGCTCGACAAAGTATCCCTTGGACCCGCGTCTTTGGCCCCCGGAGATCAAGGTGGCACCCTCGCCCTTGCCGACCTCGATGTACTTCAAAATCTTGTCCAATTGCATCGACGACGCCTGGGCGCCCATGAAGGTGTCTTCGTCGAATGGGTTTCCGATCTTGATGTCGGCAGCAGCCTTCTTCAACTCGTCGAGCACTTTTTCGTACACGTCTTCTTGCACGTAGACTCTGGAGCCGGCGCAGCACACTTCCCCGGTGTTGTAGAAAATACCGGCGACCAACGATTGAACGGCCTTTGGAATGTTGGCGTCGTTGAACACGATGTTTGGCGACTTTCCGCCCAATTCCAACGTGACCTTCTTCAAGTTGGACTCGGCTGCTGCCTTCATGATGTGTCTTCCGGTGGCAGTGGAGCCGGTGAATGCAACCTTCTTGATCTTGGGGTGCAACGCAATGGCGTTACCAGCAGTCTTTCCGAATCCCGACACGATGTTGACCACACCGGCAGGGATACCGGCCTCCTTCACCAAGTTGGCGGTATACAAGGCCGACAATGGCGTCAGCTCGGCCGACTTCAACACCACCGTGTTTCCGGCGGCCAAAGCTGGACCCAACTTCCACGACATCATCAACAACGGGAAGTTCCATGGGATGATCTGCCCGCACACTCCGATGGGCTCTCTTCTGATGTAGTTGAAATGCGTCGAGCCCGTTTCTGGCACCGATCCCAAGATCTTGTCGGCGAAACCAGCACACGATCTGAAGTACGAGGCCGTCAATGCCACGTCTCCGCGCGAGCACATCAACGATTTCCCGTTGTCCAAGGTCTCGATGAATGCGAGCGTTTCCGCGTGTTCTTCCACCAAGTCCGCCAACTTGTTCAAACAACGCATTCTCATCGCAGGGTCGCCCTTGGACCACTCGCCGGCAAATGCCGCCTGGGCCGCTGCCACGGCGGTGTCCACGTCCTCCTCGAGCGCTTCGTACACCAGCGTGATTTCTTCTTCGGTAGAAGGAGAAATCACCTCGAACGTCTTATTCTGCTTTGGCTTCACAAACTCGTTGTTGATGAACAACCCGGTGGGTTGTTCGTATGTGGTGCCATTGGGCAATTTAATTGGGACCTTAAGTGGTAAATTTGAATACATTCTGATAAAGGCTTGTGTATACGCGGTTTTATTAGCAGCTACTTGTTTTCCGATACTACTCTTGAACATAATCGTAACGTCTTTCTTAAACGCCCAATATATATACTGGGGGATTCGCTCCTATTTATACCCGCTTAATAGTGGGGTTAAGACAAGTCTACTCAATATTCCACCTGTAACGCCGTCCCCTCTTTTTCCCAAACAAAAATTCGTCACTAGGGGCCCACTGAGGTAATGCCGGAGTTACGATTATCGGCGATTGCTGCAAAAATTCGGCGCCATGGGTGTTTGTGGACTTCCAATGCCATTACTAGTTATTAATGAATATGGAGTTAGCTGATGGGGGACAATGGGGGCGATTGGAAGAAATTTGGGTAAAACCTGAATAAAGTGTTAAATTATGCTGTATTGAAATTGAAAACGGCGCTCAACGGTGATAGGTGATTTTGTTAGGTGATTTTCTTATTGTACTACTTTAATTGGAATGTGAGCATCGATCGTTGAAATGGAAGAGAAAACGATCATAAAATGACGGAGAGCGATATAGAATATGCAGCATCATCAGAATAACTAGCATAATAGAATAACTAGCATAATAGAATATATATAGTCCAAGGCTGAAAATAGAGGACCAACATACTACTAATAGTAGCTTGGTTAAATATACAGCACCATTTAGCGTCCCGGGCCATCAGAGGCAAAGCGACCCATTGAAAACGCCGGCGGTTAATACCGGCACTAGGTGGATTGGGAGGGGTGCGGCGCACGGTCTCAACGGTTTCCCTTCGGGGTTTGGCAATGGACCGCGAGGCGCCACTGGAAGGATTTTGGTGGCCAATTTGGTGTCCCGTTTTGTGTCCCATTTGTTTTGTCGAATTTGTTTGTCGAATTTTTGTTTGTTGTCGCGTGCTTTGTAAGCAATCGACAGAGACATCGATGTCGCGACATCGCGACATTATCTGGAGCCTTCTATATAGATACTATCAAGATGAGATTGGCAGATAAGCCCAACTGTATCTGCGATGTCACAATGGATCAGAGGCCCTGTATGTGGGGTCGACAACTGCCGAAGCAGGCTCTATCGGCTGACAGATGGCATGAAGATATGCCAGTACGGGCATGTGATGGAAGGGAACGTTGAGATCAACGATGATCAGGACGAGAATTTTGTGTCGACAAGACGGTTGAATCTCCAGTTGGACCACGGAGGGTTTGCCATCGCGCTGCAGAACGTGCAGACGCGGCAGGAGACGTCAAAGAAGGTGTATGGGATCCACGGGAAGACGGTGTACATTCGGTGCTTGCAGGTGTTGATGAAGAAGCAGATGGAGCTGTTGCAGGCGATATTTCCGTACCAGACGGCCGATTTGTCGTCTGTGGTCAGGCTTTACTGGATAAAGTACTTGGAGACTATGGACCTCGACGATCGCCACGGCGAGGTCCCCGGGGCGTTGGATTTGATCTCCATTCTCTACTTGGCGGTGTTCAAGTTGCGAGGGTATCCCATATATACATGCGACATCATACATGCGCTCAAGCATAACCGGATCCCGTACATGAAGTGCCTCCATCTCATTCCCAAGCTGTACTTGGAGCAATTGCCGTCGTACTACATTAAGAGCTTGGAGCCCTACAAATTGCCGTTGAACAACGAGCTCTACGAGTCTATATTGAAGAACGGGAGCAAGATATGTGGCGACGCCAAGCAGTTGGACGTGCTGTTTAATTATTACTACCCATTGGTTTTCAAAGTCCTTAGCGAGTTGCTCATATTTCCCAATGCGCCCGAGTTATTCCACATGGGTGTTAGCCTAGTGGAAAAACTAAACTATAAATTTAGCATTGTATTCGATGCTAAGCCCGACCGCTTTCCCGATGTCCAGATCGTTGCATTTATTATATTCATCATAAAGATGTCGTTTATATATTTCAACGATGTCAACTACGTCAAGTGGCTCGACACCTTGACCAAGTACGAACTAAACACCGAATTCCACTTTGCCAACAACGACATCAGCACCGACGACCTCCTAAATTGGTCCGACTTCAAGATTGATAAGTACTGCCAGTGGATATATGACAACGTCATCTCCGAGCAAAACGAAGATGACTTATCAATTATGGATAAGAGACTTTTCCAGATCTTCAACCTTGACGAGTCTATGAACTCGCCCAGCAAGCCAAGAAAACTAGACCATGACCAGGATAAGGACCCCAAGCATGCTCCAATAGAACAATTCCTTGCGGATATCGCGTCCACTAATGTGAGTGCAAAGATAAGGACTCAAGATGTACGAATTATCGAGAATAAATTGTTCGATAAATTTGCCAGTAATTTTGGCATTTCCAGAAAGATATTGAGTACATGTTATGAATCCATCGAGCTCGACATTAAGAATAAGCTAATCAACTAGCATTGTATATTACGTGTATATATGGTATTTGTATAATAAATGTTAATAATTCTATTTGCAGCTGGAGTCGCGATCTGATCAAAACATTAAAATCAAATTGAATTTATAAATATTGATAAATTTAAATGCATACATCGTGAACCAAGAGAAAACATAATGGAATACGATCGAGATAATCTACCAAGTTCTAATACAGCTGATGGTTCAAGCAATACAAACGTGAAAGGTCTGGAGTTTTCAAATGAGGAATCGATCTCTCACTCGCCGAAGGAGAGCCAACCTTCAAACGAAACACAAATTGCCCACGACAGTGAAAGCGAATATCAGCAGACTGTCACTGGTGAGCAAACTAATACTAAAAGCGATTTATCTAAGTTTACTACTGAGGCTGATACGCTTGGTCGTACTGGTACGCTTGAACCAAGTGAGGCTTTTGAACAACATACAACAAACACTGAACAAGATACTGGGGAGACAGATAATGAAAGCCTTACAAAGGAAAATTCGGTAGATACCACAGATCAAACAAATGAGCAATCTACACATTCTGAAGATGTACGAGGATTAAATAGCATTCCCGAAGAATCAATACTGACAAGCATGGCTACTGAAGAGGTGACTGCACCAGAAGATGAGAACGTGCGAAGTACTGTCGATCCCATACCGAATACAAATGGCAGTAATGAAGCAACATTACCTGATGATACGCAGCTGTCAATCAAGCCAATAAAACGAAAACACGATGACTTACTACCATCATATGAGCCAATCGACCCAACAGCCTTTCATGCTGAATCAGCTAAGAAAAGAGTAGCAGGAAAGCTAATTGAGAAGTTTTGGGAACCTATAGATCCACGAACGATCAATTCCATTGATAGGATACTCAACATGTGCTTGAACAAGACCATTGAAAAATATAGGACTAGTTCCAATAATACAAAGTTATCGAAAAGAATGATAGACGCTCAGAGTGTACTAGCTAAGAATTGGACGAATGACATCAGTAGTAGATCATTCAAATCTAGATTGAGCGTCACGAAGATCCCATTACCGTCTACAATGCAAGCATCACAGAAGAATGATCCTAACTTTGATATTTTGAATTATGATCACCTAACCAGACGCATGCAATTCTTGGAAACATATTTACTGGCAGAACTAAGACAATTAACAGACCTAGAGACATATTATTCCGACCTAGAAACCATGTATAATCTGGATTTAAGCTATTTAAATGAATTCAAAAATACAACATCAAAGCATCAATCTAAAATGATAAAGGACACTATGGCTAAGCGAGAGAGTCTAAATATAGCCAACATAGAGCTGTCGGGTGATGACATTAAACTAGTACAGAACGATGAGCATACTAGCTCTACCTTCAACCCTGATACGGATAAGGATACACGAGGCGTATTAAACGCCTTAGAAAAGCACCTCGAAAGTTTGTCATCAAATACCCCTAACCTTACGACCCTTAATGAAAAATTAGACACATTGTTTAACATTCTTAATAACTGAAATGTACACACATAGATTAATCTACAAAAATCCAATATACAGAGACCAATAATGTATTCATACTCGAGTCGGCCTCTTTCGCATCACCTTGATCTGTATTTTCAAGCTTTTCAGCTTCTTCCTCGGCACTTTCTGTTGAGTCAGATGCCTGCTTCTCTACTTCTTCTTCTTCATGAGTGGATTCTTCATCCAATTTCTTACCAGTATGCTCTTCTGTAGTCTCCTTGTCTCCATTATTTGATTCAATTTTCAAGCTAACATACCCATCTCTTTCAGAATCCCAAACAGCACCAAAACTCGACAGCAAGTTCAATTCTGCCTCTACTTTACCTGGTGCATTCAACTTAGTAGCTTGAATTAAAAATTTATGTTTAGATGACTTCTTCTGTAAATTACCTAGTAAATGCTTAATCAATTCATTGGTATCGGAGAATTTGGCTATGTCTTTTATTATTATGTCAGTCAAATAATCCACTGTCACTGGTGACTCCTTTGACAGTGATGATGCAGTGGTAGACACTATATGATTGGTCATTATCGTTTTGTTGATATTATCAGCCATTATCACCGTTTAATGTGGTGAAATTTCAATCCCTGAGTCGCGGATTAAATTTTGTTTGGTAAACATTTCTGAAAATATATTTCTTATCTTATACTATAACAAGCCTATGAATTTCTTTAGAAAGAAGGACCTGGATAGTGGTACCACAAGCTATACCAACTCAGCGAGTGATGTTACTTCATTATCGTCAAAAGCCAGCTCAGTTGGTGGTGGCCCTCCAAAGAAAGGAAATGTTAGCTTGATAAAATGCTACACTCCGTTTGACAAGCCAGTTAATCCTATAAAGCCACCAAATTTCAACTTAACTGAAGAACAGAAAGAAAAATATGATCAGGTAGAGGCTCATTTTCACGAATTTATCAAAGAAGAGTTCCCCGTAAACGATCAGGTAGATTCTGCTAAGCATAAAATTTTGGATGAGGAGATAGCGTGGTTGACAAAGGAGTGCTTCTTACGATATCTTCGTGCATCTAAATGGAAGCTAGACGTAGCTATCAAGCGTATTGAAGAGTCTTTGGTCTGGCGAAGAACTTTCGGGGTTGTCAGTATTCCTGATGTTACCGACCCGAAAAAGATTATTACTCCCGAGCTCGTAGAGCATGAGAATACGACAGGTAAAAACCTCATAGTAGGATATGATAATGACAATAGACCGTGTCTATATTTGCGAAATGGGTATCAAAATACTTCTCCATCGTTGAAACAGGTTCAGCATTTGGTTTTTATGTTGGAAAGAGTAATTCAATTCATGCCTCCGGGCCAAGATACTTTAGCCTTGTTGATTGACTTCAAGGCTGCCCCTGCAAATTTGAATCTTTCTTCTAAGTTCCCATCCTTATCCATATCAAAACAGGTTTTACATATATTGCAGAATCATTATCCTGAGAGGTTAGGAAAGGGATTGTTCACCAATATTCCATGGATTGGATATACCTTTTTTAAGTTAATTGGGCCATTTATTGATCCCTACACAAGACTGAAAACGATATACGATCAACCTTTTGAAAATTTTGTTCCTAAACAACAATTAGACAAAGAATTTGGCGGTAATTTGGATTTCGAATATGTACATGGTGTTTATTGGAAAGAAATGAACATTATGGCTGAAAATAAGCGGGAAATCTACATGAAAAATTTCTATGCATTAGGTGCAAAGATCGGTATAAGTGAGTTTGACTTAAGATCAGGTAACTCAATTAACAATAGCTCGCATAGTTAGACAAGCATAATATAGATTCGACAGTATATATATATATATATACTAGTTATACAAAATTCAATATGAAATAACATAAAGCATTTATTATTACAAGTTTCTTCAATATTTGACTGCAAAATTAAAAATTCCTATTTCTTAACATTTGTGTCAAAGTAGAACCCAAAATAAGGCACTAATAAGGCATCCCTATAACTAAGTCAGTACAGACTTAAGTAGATACTAAAAACTATGAATCGAAATATTGAAATATGATGTCAATATATAGTATAATCTGATAAAAGAGTATACTACTGCATATAAAACAAGAAAAAAAAAAAACTAGTTAGCTTGAGTCATATTGAAAATGTTGACTATATGATCCAAAACACTCCTATCGTACTTTCAATATTGGATATGTCGAACGTAGAATCTTACTCCTTAACAGTCATATCACATGGCCCAGATTTGAGTGAAGAAATTACAGAATACTTGGAAAACTTCTTCAGTGAAAAGTTGAAGATAACAGTATCTCAAAAAAAGGTATTATCTGCAAATAACAGAGTTCTTGACTACACTGTAAATATCAAACAACAGCTGGATGAAACAATCAAGTCTTTCATAAAAGAGGAATTGTTGGGAAAAGCATCAGGATATGATATAATTTTCCAAAAGACAAGCGAACGTAAATGCAAAAAGTTATTTATTTTTGACATGGATTCTACGTTGATTTACCAAGAAGTGATTGAGTTGATTGCGGCCTACGCCAATATTGAAGACAAGGTTGCCGAAATTACTGAAAGGGCTATGAATGGAGAACTCGATTTCACTCAATCTTTACAAGAACGTGTGTTATTATTGAAGGGAATTGACTCCACATCGATCTGGACAGAATTGCAAACAAAAATCAAGATTACGAAAGGAGCAAAAGAATTATGTAGGGCATTATCAAAATTGGGCCTTGTTACAGGTGTGTGTTCCGGTGGATTCATACCGTTAGCTGAATATGTGAAACAAGAACTTGGATTACAATACGCCTATGCTAATGTGCTAGGTACTGATTCTCAAAATATATTAGATGGTACTACTCGTGGCTATGTAGTAAATGGCGACAAGAAGGCAGAATTATTGCTTGAAATTGCCAAAAACCATCAAATTGACCCTAAAAATGCTGTGGCAGTTGGGGACGGGGCAAACGATTTGAAGATGATGTCTGTTGCAGGTTTTGGAATTGCTTGGAATGCTAAGCCTACAGTTCAAAGAGCTGCACCATGTTGTTTAAACACAGATTCGTTACAAGACATATTATATATAATGGGTTATAACGATGATGAAATCAAAGATTTAATTAAATAGACTTATAAATAAAAATAGAGTAAATTATCCAACAATTTTACCTCTAACAACACCCATTACCCCATTAAATAATAAAACTTCACTATTTCTTTCGATAGATCTTAAGGGGATGGTTTCTTCTTCAATAAAGTCTTTCCTTAATAAAAAGTGTCTCATAACACCACACAAGCATCCACTACTTAATTGTGGAGTTATCCATTTGTTATCTTTCTTCCTTCTAATTGCCACATTCGTAATTGACCCCTCCATTAAATGTTCCAGTCCATTGATCAACAACACTTCCTCTTTACCAGGCCTTGTTGCTGGCAACGATCTTTCACGCGCTGCAGTATAAACCTTCCTGTTGGTCGTTTTGAATGATGTGAATGGTGACATGAACGTCAGCTCTTTATCGATGTAAACGTCCCAGATATCATCTGGAGATGGATGCTGATTTTGAATCCCGTCAAGTAGGTTTTCTCTATATCCAGTATCATGGAGTTCTATTTTTACTTCACCATTCAATGTAGTTAACAATCTGATTTTCATCGGTTCAAACACTAATCTATTTGAACAGCTTATAGCCTCAATAAGTTTATTTAACAATAATTCTTGTGGGAAATCAAATTCCAATTCATCCAGGCCGTTAATTTGACTATGGAAATACTTCAATGTGAACACTAATCGATGATAATGCTCATCAAGTAAAAAGAAGTTTTCCTTGGTTATATCTGATGCCATTATTGGTGGTATTACAGTTAACTTTGGATCATATCTAATTGTGGAGAGTATTTGAAAATCGGTATTTTCAGGATTGAATACCTCAGTCAAGTATTTTCCATGTATCTCCTTTGCAATTCTCTCATAGGATTGACTTTGGTCGGCCATTTTATCTTAATTAAATCTTCATGGATTAAAGAATGTATTTCTATAAAATAGATAGACTACAAAATTTTGTGTGAGAATGAGGGTTTATCAATAATTACACCTTTTCTATTAAATGAGTATTCCTCCATTACTTAATTATATTTACAGAATCTTAATATGGCCTAAATCTTTTCTTTTCTCTCATGAGTCTAACCTTTTCTTGATCTAACTTGAATTTTTTCAACAATTCATTCATTTCATCTTTCTTACGTTGTCTCAATTGGAACCTATAGAAATCTTCTTTTTCTTTCTTTTTCATGTTGGCGTTGGCTTTATCCACTTCAACAGTAGCAGCTAACTTTTGCTTGCCCATTATTCCTGCCTTGGTCTTTCTATGGGAGCCCACGACTAACGTGAAACCATCTTCGTCCACTAACTGGGTTTGAGCTTGAAGATTTTCCATAGATTCTTTCTCTGCCCTATCAAAATCTATAAGTGCTTGGGAAACGATATTTGATACTTCTTCGGCATCGAGAATCTGTGATTGATATTTTGACAAGAAATATGACGAACCAAAAGTCGTGGCTTCGTTTATCGGCCAGTCTGCTATGGTGGAAGAAGATGCTAATTTTTTCAAAGAGTTAAATGCAAGTTGAAATGCAGCTTTGTCTACAAATGTAGCAATACCACAATTTTTAGGAAGCTTGGACGCTGTTTCGTTATTCTCCTGCGAATTTAATTCTAAATCAGATGTTAATTTCGTTAAGTCTACCCATATATCTTCCGGATAATCCGTTAATAGACTTGGGGTATATGACTCTATGGTTGATCCAATAGCGACTGCTTGGAAGAATTTTTTTAACACCACTGTGGATGTATTTATTGGTAAATTGAAGAAAAATATTGACCTGGTGGACGTATTATCATTGCTATTCTTCGCGTCATGCTTTTTAAAGTAAATGTAATGCGAAGAGCTGGAATTTGGTAGCTTCACCATTAACACATGGAACCCTTTAATCTCTGTGACAGCCATGTTCCGTTTATCGTCTTACTTTACTATACTATTCAGAAGGTTTTTAGGATCGTGAAAAATGAGAAGAGTTGTCTGGTATACACACGTCCCAAATAAATAGGTGGTAGACATTTGGATAAGGTTAGATACAAGTTTGCAAGAAGTCTCTGCTTGGGGTTGACAAAGATAGAGATAGTTATGAAGAAGATATCTAACTTGTTTTATAGCTCTCAAGATGCAACTAGACGTTCTTGTCTTGTAGGTTTACTGAACATCAAGCAAAGGACGAGCCGGCGCACATATGTAGAAGCTCAAATTACTTGGGATACTTAGGATAGTTAGCCATTACCCTATCGACTAAGTTCTATGTATCTTCTTCAAGTCTACGGTTGTTAATCGATTAAGTAGTAGCTAAAAAAACACTGCCGGGGTTTTGTGTCGTTTTTCATAGGTCTCAAAAATTTTTCATAGAACTAATAGTAAAGGTCAAGTAGCTAAAAGCATACCACTATAACATTATTAGCAAGAGATAATGGATAAAGATACATTGCTCAAGTCCTTAGCGGGAACATTAGATTCTGATTTCCAGACGAGAAAACAGAGTGAGCAACAATTACATGTTTTTGAGGTACAGCCAGGATTCACTGCTTATTTGCTTGATTTAATCACAGAACAAGATGTACCTTTAGGAATACAGATTAGTGCAGCAATTTTTTTCAAGAACAGAGTGGTAAACTATTGGTTGGTAGCCGAAAATAAAACTGCAAGTGCATTAAACATTCAGGATAATGAGAAATCAATAATTAAAGAGAAATTGGTCGAAACGTTGATCAAGAAATATAAGAATAACCAACTCAAATTACAGTTAGCTACTGCATTGCACAATATTTTGAATTCCGAAAAATGGGAAGAGTTAGTACCAGTAATCAAGAAGTTGATTAGTGATGTGGACAATATTGATCATGTTTACACTGGTTTGTTATGTTTATATGAATACACTAAGAATTATAGATGGGCAGGTTTAGAGAGTGCAAATTCTAGTAATCCGGTATTGGAAGAAGTTGCCGAAGAAATGTTCCCTATATTGGAAACTTTGGTTACTTCTTTGTTGAACAATGATTCACAAGTCACCGATGAGATGTTGTATTTGATCATTAAGATTTTCAAGTTTACAACCTTTTCATCATTACCAAGTTATTTCCAGGATACCTCTAAATTGGGTAATTGGTGTCATTTGCAAATTCTTATCATAAATAAGCCTTTACCTGCATCTGTTATGGAAGAAGATTCAATTGATATGAGAATTACTAATCCAAGAATTAAGACCGTTAAATGGTGTTTCGGTAACTTGCATAGATTATTAACTCGTCATGGTGGTGGATTCAGTACAAAGGATAAGAGCAATAATGCATTCGCAAAAGCATTTTTGGAAAATTTTGTTCCAGAGATTTTAAATGCTTATTGGACAATTATTGAAAACTGGTCTGTTAAGAAGATTTGGTTATCAGAAGGTTCTTTATACCATATGATATCTTTCTTGGAGCAATTAATCGAGACACCTGCTTGGGCTTTAATTTCAGATAAATTAGATGCCATTATTCTCCACGTTATCTTACCAACATTAAGTGCTAATGAAGAGACTATCGAATTGTATGAAGATGAACCTGATGAATACATTAGAAGGTTCTTTGATATCAATAGGGAGAGTAATACTGCTGATGTTGCGTCAATTAATTTCATTTTCAGATTATCTACCAAGAAGTTTAAGTCAACCATCAATCAAGTTTTGGGTATTGTTAATGACATATTTTCCAGAAGAAGTGAGAATCGCCAAGACATAAAGACAGCCATGGAGACTGAAGGAGCATTCCGTATATTATCAACTTTATCATATAAATTGGATAAGAAGTCATCGCCAGTACAAGGACAATTGGACAGAGTTTTACATACATTTGTTTATCCAGAATTGTCGGATGAAGCAGTTGCAAAAACTCCTTGGTTAACTGCAAGAGCTTGTGATACATTGGCAATGTTCGTTTACAAGTATCAAGACCAAAACGTCTTACAAGATATTTTCCAAGGTGTTGTGAAATGTTTCCAAAATCAAGATCAATTTCCAGTCCAGCTTACTGCAGTTGATGCATTACGTACATTAGTGGACGAGGAATTAGTTGCCGACCACATAGCTGGACAAGCACCACAGCTAATGGGAACATTATTAGATATGTCAAAGAAGTTTGAATCTGATATTTTAACTAGTGTTATGGATTCGTTTGTTGAGAAGTTTGCTAAAAATTTAGAACCTTATGCCCACGAATTATCATCTAAATTAGTCGAACAATTCCTCAGATTGGCTCACGAATTATTAGATCAACAATCATCAGGAAGTAGTAATAACATTGATCTTGACAAAGAATATCAAGCATCAGGTATATTGAACACGTTGACTACTTTGGTAATTGCCATGAATTCTTCTCCTAATGTTGCTGCTTCAATGGAAACAGTTATTCAAGATATGGTAAAATTCATCCTTGAGAATGCTATGGTTTCATTTTTGGGTGAAGCTATAGAAATTTTGGAATCAATCTTATTTAGTACTCAACATGTCTCACCAATTTTATGGAGTTTGTTCCAATCTTGTGTTGATTCATTTGAGACGTATGCTTTAGAGTACTTTGACACATTTCAACCATTTTTTGAGAGTGTTATCAACTACGGATTCAGCCTGAACGAAATCACAATTGAAACTCCCTATGTCCAATCATTACTCAATGTTTGTTTCAATATTTTCCGTAGTGATGCCTTGGATCCTATTTTTGCAGACTGTGCGTTCGAATTAATCGAGTTAACTATTTTAAGCATGAATACCAGGTTCATTTCATTCTTACCAAGATTCCTTCCAGAAATCTTTGATGTCTTTACCACATTGGAATCACAAGATGCATTCGACGGTCATATGTTGCACCATTTATCGGTTTTGAAAATATTCTTTGGCTGTCTCTATATTGACCCATCTACAACATTCAAATTTTTGAATGAGAAGCAATTTACCGGTGGATTTTTCCAATTGTGGATTAAGTATTCTAGCGATTTCCAAAGTGTTTATGGTTGTAAAATCCAAATATTGGCTTGCTTGGCCATATTGTGCGATTCTGATTTATCCTTGATACCACAACAAGATACAATCCAAGAAGTGACTGATTTATTAATCAGTAACTTGGAAGTATTGCCACATGCTATCAAAGCCAGACAAGATATCCTCTCAGAAGATCGCGGAGTAAAGCAGTTTTCAAACACAAGTACTGGTGGTGATGATGATGAGGAAGATGAATATGATGATGCCTATTTTGAAGACGACGATTTCGAAGCCGATGAGGCAGAGTTGGAAGCTATGAAGCAGACCCCAATTGATAATATCAACGTCTTTGAGGTGTTTTCAAATAAGGTTGCCTTAATGCAACAGCAAGATCCTACTAAATATGCTGGTGTCTTCGGTGGTTTGGACTCTAATCAACAAGACACCGTTGCTAAGATAATACAAATTAGTCAACAACAACAGCAACAGAACAAGTAATGATCTCTTGCTTTTATAGACGAATATATAATGTTTGAATTTAATAAATATAGATCAAGATTGAAATTTTGGTTCTGAAGATCATAGTCGCACAAAAGTCAAAAGTTGCACTAAAATCAAATGGCGATATCAACTTATCGAAATTGAGATTACAATTAAACGATTAATAGTAAAATCAAGTATTGCAAATCTATAGAATATGTTTTCCGGATTTGGATCAGCGATGTTTGGTGCATCCTCATTTGCACCAATGAACTCTAAGTTTGAAGATTATTTTAGGAGTTACCCAATTGCTATGATGCCTGATAATATACGGAAAGATGATGCAAACTATGGAGGCAAAATATTTTTACCTCCTTCGGCCTTAAATAAACTAACTATGTTGCATATAAGATATCCCATGCTATTCGAACTAGTTAACGAGGGGAGTAGTATCACAACTCATAGTGGTGTCTTAGAATTCGTAGCAGAAGAGGGAAGGGCATACTTGCCTCAGTGGATGATGACCACTTTGCAATTATCCCCGGGGCTGTTATTAAAAATCTCCAACTGTGACTTGCCGCTTGGGAATTTTGTTAAGATTGAACCACAATCGGTTGACTTCTTGGATATAACAGACCCTAAAGCAGTATTAGAAAATGTGTTGAGAAAGTTTTCTACGTTAACTGTGAATGATATCATCGAGATCAATTATAACGACTCGATATATGGGATCAAGGTTTTGGAAGCCAAACCAGAATCTACCAGCAAGGGGGTCTGTGTGGTTGAAACAGATTTGGAAACAGATTTTGCGCCCCCAGTGGGATATGTTGAACCGGAATATAAACCAAAAGCAAGTAAACCAACCACCAATTCAATTGACCCGTCAAGTGTTAACCGCGGTGCCGGAGCTGGAACAATGGCCAAGTCATTAAACTATGCTAATATAGTTGCAGAATCGTCAAATCCAACCACAAAAGCATTCCAAGGGTCAGGTCAATCGTTATCGGGCAAACCGACATCAGAGAAGGAGGCTCCAAAGAAAGACCATAAGATAGATGACTTGGATCCTGACGCACCTCCAGTGCCATTGAATTTACCTGATAACCAATTATTCTTCGGATTTCCTGTTGTTTTACCTACTCCCGAAGAAAGTGATGGGGAGAACGCGAATAGTGCATCAGACAATGCATTCAGTGGCAGTGGACAAACCCTAAGACAGAGCAAAAAGAGAAAAGATAAAAGCAGTAGCCACCCTTCACTAAAGAACCATTCTAGAAGTCCCGATTATATTGAAATCGACTGACTTTTTTTACGATTACATGCGTATATACACCCAAGTACTTTTTTAAGTATCAATTCATAAAAATAAATAACTCATATATACTAGAAAACAGTAAATAATGCACAACGAATATAACTAAGGCAAGAAGCAATCATTGCCTTGTTCAACAGCCATTTTGGTGTGGTAAACAATGTCAACGGATTCCCAAGGATAAGCAATCCAGCTGTCTGGAACGGATCTAGCAGCAAAGTAGTTACCGTCCATGATTTCCGATGGTAATTCAGCTCTCTTAGGCTTTTGCTTATCGTGTAAAACGAAGATACCAAACTTGGTGTCATTTGGGTCTGCGTTCTTAGCCTTGGCTTGTTCTGCAACGTCCTTCTTTAACTCAGAAACGGCGTAATGTAAGGTGGTTCTGGTGTCATCAACTTCGTCGATAATCAACACGTTCTTACCGACCAAGTCGATCTTGGATTGTTGGTAATCAATCCACTGGGTTCTGACCACATCGGTACCAATCTTTTCTTCAGAAGTTCCATCCACAACTTCGTAAAGTGACAAAATAATAGCCATGATTCTGACGTTAGGTTGACCTGGTTCCTTCAAGAACGAACGCAACATACGGGCTGGAATGAAACCACCACCACCAATGGCAATAATCAAATCCGGCTTGAATTTCATAATTTTATCCGCCGATTCTTGACATAATTGGTGGACATTGTTGTATGAAATATACATTTTTTCTTCTTCGGAACCCATCGTGGCGTACAATTTGATCTTGCTGCTACTAGTATATAAGGATATTCCCTTTACCCAAGGACAAAAGAGTTTGTCACTAAAGTTTATTTATGTTGGTTCTTATTATCACCAGTTCGCAGAGGAAGGAAAAAAAAAATAGAAAAATTTACTAGCTACGATGAGCTGCACATCTTTGTTCATCCCGTACACCCTCTATCGAAGCACAGAACTCTTGCTTACTCCTCTATGGAGAAACTGAAGAATCACAAACACTCCCATATAATTTTTGTCATCGTAGCATTGATTTTGTAGGACTAAATTGTCACAATAATGGGATTAACTCCATACACCCATAGATAAAACTTACAAAAGTTCAAAAATCAAAAGCTTACACAAATACACCAGTTAATCCGATCCAAAAATTGGCACCCCCAATTCCGAATATTGCATGATCCGAACACCAATATTTTCTTAACTTGCAGCAATGAGAGAACACGCTGTTCTAATTACTAGAAGCAGTAATTATCGTGCAGAGACCGAAAATGAGCGGACAAAACACGTGACTTATGATCCCTCCACCCCTCCTCTACTCACTGAGTGGTAGGTATTTTTCAGTGGATTAAAAGTGGATGCTTGCAGAAACCAGATATATTATCAGATAAAGTCAACTGGACAGGGAAGTCATTGAATATAACGGACAATGAAACTCATTTTATATTTCATTTGTTTAATTGCAACGACAACTGGTGCTATATTGGGGATTGACTATGGCCAGCAGTTCACCAAGGCTGTCTTGTTGGCACCGGGGATTTCGTTCGAGATTGTGCTCACAGACGAAGGCAAGAGAAAGGACTTGTCGGGGATTTCGATCAGAGCCAACGAGGACGGATTAGAGCGAGTCTACGGGTCTGCTACCGGGTCGTTGTGCACCAGGTTCCCGCAATCGTGCATCATGGGCTTGAAGCCGTTATTGGGAAAATCGGTGGGAAGCCCGGAAACACAGGCATTTTTGGGCCACAATTTTGGCATTAAGTTGAATGCGGACGAATCGAGGTCCAACTCCATCAAGTTTGACATGGGGCTCAAGAACCAGTCGTACAACTTTGCAGTTGAAGAGATATTGGCCATGAATTTGCACGAACTCAAGGGCAGGGCCTTGAGTGACTTGGAGGAAAATCCTTCTGCGCAGCCAATTGTCGAGGATGTGGCAATATCCGTACCGCCATTTGCCTCTCAAGAAATGAGACAGGCCTACTTGGACGGGTTGAAGATTGGGAATTTTTCCAATGCTTTGGGATTGGTTGATGAAGGGACAGCCGTAGCTTTGAATTATGTATCGCGTCAAAAATTCGAAAAGAGTGATTACAATGACGAGAAGGAATATCATATTATTTATGATATGGGTGCTGGTTCGACCACTGCTACCTTATTTTCCTTCACCCCATATAATAACGGCACAATTGTTTTAGAACTCGAAAGTATTGGGTACGACGAATCATTTGGTGGCCAATTGTTTACCAACTCCATATATACTATTATTTTGGAAAAGTTCTTGTCGTCATTCAACTTGAAGGATTCTACTAAACTTCCACCTAAGCTTTTGGCCCGTATTATGGAGGCTGCCGAGAAATCCAAGATTGTTCTTTCTATAAATTCGGATTATCACGTCTCGTTAGAGAATCTTTATGATGATAAAGACTTTAAAACAACCGTTTCTAAGGATGAGTTCGAGGAAATCAATTCGGATTTAATGGATCATATTACCAAACCAATCAACGATGCATTGAAGAACTCGGAACCTAAACAGACAATTAAAGATATTAAATCGGTTGTTTTGAATGGTGGCTCTATCAGAATTCCATTTATTCAGAAACATTTAGCTACCTTGTTAGGCAAAGATAGAATTGCAAAGACCGTCAATGCTGATGAAAGTTGTGCGTTAGGTACCACATTAAGGGCTCTCCAATTGAAAACAGAATTTGGCACAGGTAAGGATATCAGTGTTATTGAAAAGTCTTACCATAATTATGAAATTATTATTGACGATGGTGAATTTGATCAAATGGTTTTCCCAAGAGGAAGCCATGTTGGCAAAAACACGAGAATTAGTTTGGGTAAATTGGGCAAGGATATCAATATTGGTTTATATGAAGATGGACGCTTATTTAAAACATATAAAGTTGATGATATATTGAAAAAGAGTGATCAATTGAGTTGTTATTCAAAGGATGAAAAAGAAGTCTTTGGAACATTTACTCTCGACCATAATAAGATGTTTGACTTATCAGGTTTGGAAGTTCAGTGTTCCCCAACTGGTAAGGGGGGATTCTTACAAAAGCTTTTGAACAAAGACGATGCTGCTAAGGGCGCAGAGGAAGAAACTGAAGAAGTCGAAGAAGGAATTGAAGAACAATCCGACTCGGATAATTCCACAAATTCGACCTCTTCTCAGAAGTCAAAATCCACGAGAAGAAAGTCCAAACCACTTTCCGTCGCTATCCCTAAGCCAATTTATCCTCACATCAAGCCAATGTCAAGAACTACTAAAGAAAGAACATTTAACAAGTTGGCATATTTGAATAGTAAAGATGAGTTACGTGTTGAAGTCGACCAAGTCAAAAATATATTAGAAGGTCAATGCTACGAGTTACGCTCATTTATTGATGATAATCAAGACGATTTAGCTAAAGAAATTTCGGAAGATAAAATATCCGAATATAGTTCCTTTGTTCGTGATACTATCGAGTGGCTTGAATTTGAAAGTGATGGTGCATCAGTCAGCGATATCCGTGATAAAATCAGCGAGTTGAATTCTAAAAAGAAGGATTTGGATTCTATATTAGAAATGACCAAAGCTGATGTTTCACGTGAAGGCATGAAGAAGTTACACGGTGACGGTACAAATATTGCAATGCAAATCCAAAGTTATTTGTTAGAGGCAGGCACTCAGATTAGTGAGATTAGACAAAAATACGAGAAAGAAAATTTCAATTTTGATAAAGAAAATGACCGTATTAAGTTGCAACTCTTGAAAGATGGTGGCGATAAAATGATGCATTTGGATCAAAATTTGGCTGCATTCAAAGAAGACTTGACCAAAGTCGGGGACTTAATTGCATTGAATGAAAAGAAATTTAACAAAGTCACCAAGAAAGAACTCTTTGAAATATACAAATCTACAACCGACAAGATTGTTGAAATGTTGGCTGATATTATTTTAATCCAAGAGCAAGGTAAAAATAGAATCGATACATTTAATAAAAAGTTCGATAAGTTATTAGAAAGAAAAAATAAAAAACAATTTAGAGATAAATTGAAACAAGAGAAAGAAGCAGAAAAGCAAGCAGTGAATGATGAAGAGACAGCGGACGGAATTGTTGAAGACGATTCTGATTCAGAACCAACAGTTGCTCAAGATTCTAGTGAAACTTCTTCTGAAGTTATTCATGATGAGTTATGAGTTATCTCTTATATAAACATTTGCCTATATATTTTTGTATATACCCAATTTTAATCATTAATTTAGAGAGCAGTTTGTGTAATAATTTTGGAAAAAGTAGATGAGACAAAGAATAAATTATCAAACACTTTCGCCTCTAATCTACCATTACCGAATACTTCTAAGAAACCGTAATTCAATATGAGTAACGATAATTGTATGTATATATAGGCTAACACAAATTAATATCGATATTATAATCAAAATTCAATTTGGTGAGGTACTAAGAGTATAGGTGAATACTAACATTTGCAACAGATCGTCCCTCATCATCAGGAACCTACATGGATAGGGATGCATATAATGGAAATAGGGATCATAATGGAGGATATGAATATCAGGCCCGTGCAAGAGAAAGAGTCCGCGATGGTCCATCCAGAGATGGCAATGTAAGTGAATATAGTGATAGAAGAGGAGGAAGAGATGACAGACGAGATGACAGAAGAATGGGAAGCAGTAATGGTGGATACAGTAATGGAGGTTACAGTAATGGAGGATATGGAGGATATGGAGGATATGGGAATGGAGGATATAATAGATCTTCTAGACCATCACATGATACGAGGAATGATAGGGGCTACGGTAATAATAGGTATCATAGAGACAGAGGGGATCACTATTCGTATCGACTGAGATATGATGATAGACAGAGAGGTAGAGAAAGAACGCCTACTCAAGAATCAGAACCAGAGTTACCCAAAGAACAAACAATTGAAAAGCTTCAAGCGAAGTTATCTCATTTGCAGAAAGTACCAAATTTAGAGGACATATCCATCATAGATTCCAAATGGGGTATTAAGCCCAAGGGATTTGAAAATGTTACAGCGCAAAGGGCTAAATTGTCAGGTTTATTTCCATTGCCTGGGTACCCAAGACCAGTTGACTTTACAAAATTGGAAGGGGTAGCTAGAGATAGATTGTTGAATTCAAATGATATTTTGAATGGTTCGTCCAAGATTGACCCGATTGATTCAAGAAATTCAAGCATTTTGATTGTGAAGAATACTGATTTTGAGAAGATTGATTATCTAAAAATCGCCGAATATGTGAACAAGTTCTTGAGTGTGATAGATATCCCCGAAACTACATTAAATAATGTTGAAACCAAAAGAAAGACTAAAGACGATAAAAACTTGATCATTGAATTCAAAAATAACACTTGCGCGACCATAGCACTCGCACTTAATTCTAAGAAGATACTGTTGAATGATATGAAATTAGTTAAGAATGATGACGAGGGTAACCCAATAAATCAACCGGAGCTGGATACTACTGGTGAAGACATTACGCTCAGCATTTCAAGACCAGGTGAATATGTGGCTCAATGCTTACCACCGTATAATGAGATTAAAGTAGACGATATTGAAGAAACAGTCATTGATAATCCAAGAAAACTAACGCTTTTAGTTTCCCCTAGTCTTACAGAAACAGAATTGATAAACAGCATAAAAGAGATAAGTCCAATCAAAGGATTTCAACTATTAAGAGAAATAGGTACAAAAGAGTCATTAGGAATTGCATTTCTAGAATTTTTTATTGATCCTACTAAATACCAAAAGACTATAAAAGCTATTCCAGTTATACAAGAATTGCTTAATCAATTAAGCGAGAAAGAATTTGTGAATGATGCATTCTTTTCGTGTATTACTCCAGAAGTAACTAGTATTCAAGATTGTCCAATTGAATTAAGCACGTTGAAGAAGCTTGTTAAGAATGAACATGTTACTACTCATCCCAAACTGAGAGTTATACAATTAATAAACATTGTAACGGCCAAAGACTTGATGGATGATAATAATTTCAAGTTCATCCAGAATGATATTCAACGGGAGGTTTCAAAATTCGGAAACGTTAGAAGTCTTAAGATACCCAGACCCGCAAATGATTATACACCAGGAATATCCCAATTCTCACAACCTGGCCTTGGGAAAGTGTATATAGAATTTGATGAGGAAGAAGTTGCGTTAAATGCTATCATGGGATTGGCCGGTAGACATTATAATGATAGAATAGTGCTCTGTTCATTTTATGATTATGACGATTTTAAGAATGGATTACTTTAAATAGGATTAGTTGTATTTATGTTCAATTAGAAATAATTTTAATTCATTGGGAACGTTTTCGTCGAATGCATGTCTTGTAATTAGATCGTATAATCCTTTGGGCAATTCCGGAATGAAGCTTAGACTTAATTTTATGATTTCATTCTCTTCTAATGGTGGGAAATTTCTCAAGATTTTCATTGGTTGTTGGGAGTTTAGCAACTGTGACCTATTGCTAATAAGCTGGGCTACAATAAACAAGATGTTCATATGAGTTCCGTATGCAAATAAGAAGTCCCATAATTTAAGGACCGATTTCAATGGTGGTGTACAGGCGCACAACGTTAGCACCGATGGAAAGGCATATATTTCTGCCTTTAAAAATTTGGAATCAAGATATTCGCTTAACACAGGGTCAATGATCTTAAGTACAACGTCCACAAGGCTCAACCCCGTATGAACACCGTCTAGGTTGGGGGTGATGTACTGAGGGATCTGCTTCGTAATTAGATGGTGCAACATAGCAAATGCTTGCGGTTCGCTCTTCTGACAGGTGTATGCTATGGGTGCTAGCAATACATTCATTCCTTGTACGTATCCCACCTTGTTACTAGTTGTGACCGCTATAGCCGATAAAATCCTAACAAGCGATTCTTCCAGCACCTTTTGGTGAAAATGCTTGTCATTCATCAAGGTTCTGAACGTATCATTCTTGATTTTTTGATATACCTCCGACGACAAGTTGCCTGGAACATTATCAATTAATTGCAAATAGTCATCGGTCAGGAATGTGGGCACCCGGCAGAGAATTGACCAAACATATAGTCTGTACGGACACAGATCATACCCTGGTGGAATTGACAAACCTTCGATTAGGATCATATATCTCAACTGGGACAAGCTGTTTTCGAGAAAAAGCTGCGGCGTTCCAATAAACTGCTCTATAGAGTCCTTCTTTCGCCCTCTCATATGGTTCTTAGTGGGTGAGATCATTATTTATGTACTTTCTAAGGTATTTCTACACAAGGTGTTGATAATGGTAAACATATAAAATACCGTGCTCACAATTCTACAGGTTAGAAGTTTACAGTTTACATTAATATCTGCACTTTGAGAAAATTGCAGGTTACTTCCGAACATCTACGGTTTCGTTAAGCAAATACTATAGTATAGGTATAAGATTGGAAAATAAGCTGAAACTACAAGAAAAAGCAAATGTTTGGGCTCGGTAAATTGTTGTACGTGATAATCTTAACGGTAAATGGTATAGCAGTTCTTAGTGAAGATCGGTTTTTGAATAGAATAGGATGGGGATCGACGGTGAATAATAATCCCAACCAGCCATACCTGCAATTTTCCAACTTACAAAATGACAACTCGGGAGTCAAAACGAGATTGATCAACTTGATAAGTGCGGTTAGAACTCTTATGAGGTTGCCATTGATTTTCATTAATGTGTTGGTCATATTGTACGAATTGATCTTGGGTTAGAATGGGAGGTGTTTACTCTGTATATTATTAATTACACGGATAAAATTGCGTTTTGAATCTATTTATTAAACTAATGTACATCTGTGGTATCGGTGCAGCCGCGATTGCCCGAACCACTGTCGTAGCTATCATTATTGTACAACTCTGAGCGTCGTGTTGGGAGGGTTTTGTGGCGAGGTCCCATCACAACTCATTCTTCACCTCTGAGCTGGTACTCTGTAACCGGTCCCGCGATTTCTTGAATAGTTCCTCTTGTTGCTTCAAGAGCTCTTCCTCTGTTAATCCTGAATTTTGGAATTTGTTGTTTTTCTTTTCCTTACCCTTCAATAACTCCTTATGCTCGTCCAAAATTCGGTTGATGATCTCGAGGTAGTTGTGGAACCCCAATTCGTCCAATGCCTTCACAACATGGTCCGAGGCAATGGTTTTTTTAGCCTCTTTCTCAGCAATATCATTCAGCTGGGTTGACAAAATCATTATAAATTCAATACTGCATTCGGTGATGGCTTCTCTAGCTTCTTTAGATATGGCAATATCTTTTGGTAATATTTCCCCTATGATCTTTTGAACAGTGGCCTTTGGTAGAGACAAGTCCTCTCCACCGCTACTTGGATAATCTGACATTCTTATGGGGTTTTGCTTCAACCACCTACAACGAAGAATAGGTGGATTTTGTGGGCCTTTTATATTAGTTGCCCGATTACATAAGCTTATTTATTCACAGATTTGCAGCAACGACCAGACCACTGTACTGGCATTCGGCATGTTTCTGTATACTGAAGGATGTAGGTGGATCACTATGGTGGAAGCAAACATGTAGACAAGTCAAGAAGTATTCTCTATGAAATTTTCATTTTGTTATGTGGGTATTATATCTTGTATTTGGAATAGAGAACACCGCGACGGGTAGATTGTAAAAGTCTGGTTAGACTAGTTGACAATGTATTGGCGAAAGAGCTACCAAATTGGATCATTATAGAAGTACGGATACTGGGGTTCGGACACAATAACCCTTCTAAAGGTGATGGAGTTTGCAATACTCTCGGATAACTGACTGGTAGAAATGGTGTTGTTAGAGACAACAAAAGCAGCCCACTAGACCGTATGAAGAACGGGTCAAGAATAATGGATGACTGGTGCTTAAAAAACCTTCAGACACTCTTCTTTTCACTCTTGTAAAGCGGAATAGATGTTTGGGGCCATTTTCGAGTGCTGAAGATATAGTGCTTCATACCCTGAAAGACGTCCCAAACAACCACACAAAACAACAGAAGACTTGCACTAGCTTTAATTGAACTTTATTCTCACCAGCTACCGTCTCCCATCTTGTCTGTACTGTTTTCTTGAATCAGAACACTGTTGTTGGTTTTGGCTGTTAAAAGCTGATTATATAATCATAACGAAATAATTTTTTCACAAAATTTTGTGCAGAGCTCATCAGAACTCATCTGATTCTAACAGAGTTACTTCATCAAGAGTGGATTGTACGGTCAATAATACAGAGAATATAGTTATAATACATAGGTAACTAAAAGAAGCATTCATTTATTTATCCCTTTGTTTTTGAAGTCCGTATAATATTTTCCTAGATACATATATATCAAAAATGGCATCATCCGGACCATTAATAAGTGCTAAGTTCGATCCTACAAACACTTATTTAGCATCGGGTATCGTTGCCTTGGACACACACCAGGTGAGAGTACAGTCGATAAACCCCTCACAATCTTCCCTAAACACAACGTTCAGCTTGGATAAGTCAGCGAAGTTGACTGTTTTATCGTGGGTAGCGTATCATGAAAACCAATTCATCGCCATAGGGTTGAACAAAGGATCGATTCTTTTGTATTCCCCATTAACCAATGAAATAATATCAGAGCTAGTAACACCTACTAATTTGTCGATACTAGACTTCCATTATTCGGAGTCAACTAAGAGTGGATGGTCTTGCGATGTTGGTGGAAACATCCAAGAATGGGATATGTCCAGCTTCAAGTTATTACAAAGTTTCACCATCAGCGACATATTAGAATCTTCAGAGATAATCGCCAAAATAAGTACTATTGTTTATGAAAAGTCACCACATTTATTACTTGGCTCCCATTCAGTATATCTTACGAACATCAAAACACGGGAAGTGGTCAAGACCTTCCCAGCTCACATTCAACCAATCGATACCATTTGCCCAATTCCAACTGATAATGACTTATTCCTCACCAGCGCTATTGATGACAGATTTGTTAATTTATACTCCATTGCTAAACTGAATACTAAAGCTGTATTTGTTGCCGAGTCACCTATTTTAGATATGGCTCTTGGTGTCAAAAATAACGAAACATCAGTATTGGTGGTAGTTACCCAAAATGGATCTTTAGAGGTATTCAATAATCCGTTATCTACTGAGGCATCTATTACAAGTAATACTCATTCCAAGAAGAAAAGGAGACAACAATTAGCAAATACTCAATCGCGTTCTTCAAATGCTTCTATTAAGTTGGCGAGACCTCAGAACGAAATCAAACCAGGCGTTGAAGCAAATTTGTCAGTGAACACTATTTCTGTTAATGATGATTCCATCGTGATGTCCTGGTTAGAAAATGCTAATTTGCAGTATTTTGAGTCCATAAAATGGTTAAATGAATCGGGTACAACTGTTTTATCAGGCTCGATTAGTATTGAAAAATCAAAGCCAGATTTGAAGACTACTAGTCATTCCGCTTACGGTCATGATATAGCATCATCAAAGCATTACAACGAAGGTAATGCAATTGTTACCGACGGGTCGAATTTCAAAGACTTGGAAAACAAAAGTGATGAAGAAAATGAAGACGAGGAAACATTAGCAGATAAATTGGATAGATTAACTACCGATCAGAAACCAAAACCTAGTAATCCCAACAAGAAAAAGTTAGGTCATAAAAATGCACCTGCCACTTTAACGGTTATTCTTTCACAATCTTTGAGAAGTAATGATCATTCTTTATTAGAATCAGTTTTAAGTAATCGTGACCCACAAGTAATTCAAAGTACAATCTCAAGATTAGATTCCTCATTGGCGGTTGTATTATTAGATAGACTTGCCGAAAGAATTACCCGTCAGACCTCTAGATTCGACCAATTAAATTATTGGTTGAAATGGATTATCATTATCCATGGAGGTGTTTTAACTTCCTTACCAAACTTGAATAGTAAATTATCTAATTTACATGCTATCCTTTCGAAAAAGGCTGACACATTACCAAGATTACTAGAATTACAGGGCAGATTAAATATGTTGTACCAGCAAAACGATTTGAAGAAGGAAATTCTTAGAGACGACTTCAATGACGATGAAGAAGATGAGGAAAGTGATGTCGAATATGTGGAAGAATTAGATGATGCACAATTGAATGATGATGGAATTGTTGAAAGTGAGGATGATATGGATATTGTCGGAGAACATGATGATTATTTGGACTCAGATATGGACAACGAAAGCATAGATGAAAATGAGAGCGAGGAAGAAAGCGAAGTTGAAGAAGGTAATATAAAGTCTGTTATGGACTTGGATAACCCGGAAGATGAAGAAGCTTATAGTGATGTCGAAATCGCTGTTGATCATGATGATATTATAGATGAAGATGAGGAAGACCAAAAAGCCTCTGATTTAAAAGTTAAGAATAGCATTAAAAAGTTAAAATCGAAGAGTAAGTAGAATAGTTTACTTTATAAATAATAATATTAATAACATTAATAAGTACAATCTTCTGTAGTTGATTTTTTAAACTCGCGTATTTAATGAAGTAAAAATATATCTTTCTATGGTTTTTTCCGTAGCATGTTTCCAACTCTTGATTTGAATTGGAGGTACGTGTATTTCATAGCCATAGGCTTGAAATTTGTGTTTGCATTATCTGATTCATACATTCATCCTGATGAGCACTTCCAAAACTTTGAAATTTTAACGAATCAAATTTTCAAATTCACAACTAGTAGACCATGGGAATTTACAAGTGAATCACCTGCCAGGAGCTTTGGCCCACTATACTTGTTTTATGGGCCTTTATTGCACTTAATAAAATTCACGGGTGTCACATTTAGTCCATTGAAGTTATGGTATTTGGTCAGACTTCAAAATGTTCTTCTTGGATGGGTAATCACAGATATGTGTATTTATAGATTATTGCCCACGAAACCCGAAAGAATAAAAGGTATTTTTTTTACACTGACATCGTACATTACGTTAGTCTATCAATCCCATTGCTTTTCAAACAGTATTGAAACATGGTTGGTTTTAATTTGTATATATATTATTGATGATTTGAGGTTTATACAAGAACTGAATATACCAGAATTACAAAGGAAAACTAAATACAGAAGCTTATGGTGCTTTGGAGTTATTGTGTCTATTGGTATCTTTAACAGAGTAACCTTTCCAGCATTTTTAGTTATCCCATCGTGGTTTTTAATCAGGTACTTGTGGTCAAATAAAATTGGAATTATTGCCTGTGCATTTGGATTTGCAATCCCATCTTTATTATTCGTGATCCTTGATACCTTACAATTTAAAGGTTCTATTAATGCAATTCTTAATGATCCTTTCAAGCTTGGAAGCTATGTAATAACTCCGTTAAACAACTTGATCTATAATACTAAAGTGGACAATTTATCAAAACATGGTCTTCATCCATACTACACCCATTTATTAGTGAACTTGCCTCAGATATTAGGTCCTGGTTTGTTTTTCATGGTTTCAAATTTCAAGAACCAATACTGGAAAACGACTCCTTTCTTGTCGATGATCAGTGGTATTACTGTATTATCTCTCATTCCACATCAAGAGTTACGATTCTTGATGCCAGTCATTCCGCTAGCTTGTTGTTGTTTTGACTTGATGAATCTTTCAAGCATTTCAAATGATAAAAAGGTAACCAGAGCACCACTTTCGGTGTCAGTAATGATAAATTTATGGTATGTTTTTAACATAGCGTTAGCCATATTGATGGGTATCTTTCATCAGGGAGGAGTGGTTCCTGTGTTGGACTATTTTCATAATAGGTTTCAGGAACCAACTTCCAAGCCATCTATACAGATTTGGTGGAGGACTTACACTCCACCTTCTTGGATTCTCGGTGATTCCCAGAACTCCTTACAAATATTGACTATCACAGATGAGTCCCCCAATTATAAATTAGATCCTTCAAAAACAAATTATTTGATAGATACAATGGGTAGCGATTATACAAATGTTCTTCGTTTGATCAAGAATTTACAAAAATTTAGCGGATCCATTTATTTGATTACACCTGTGGCTTCTTACAATTGTGAATTTAATAATGCTGATGTTAATTTTAATTTAATTTGGGATTATTCATATCATTTGGACTTAGATCACTTAGATTTTGGAAATTTCGAGAGCTTGAAACCAGGATTAGGTGTATATGAGTTATTATAAAACTGTATATATTATTTTACAAATATGTAAATATAAACTTTTATTCGTAAATAAATCTATATAGATCATTTGTAAAATTCAAATTTACCTTGTTCAGTACCGCTCTTAACTTGAGAGGTATATGCTTCTTCCAAGTCACTTTGCAATATCATATATCTATTCTTTCTGACAGCTCTTAAACCAGCCTCTTGCATAATGGCGGCTATGATAGCACCCGACAAAGGATCGTTTCTTATAATTAACGAATCCAAATCGGCTTCTGGAGCTAATGCCATCTTCGATGCTATAGTGGAGAAAATCAATCTTCTTTCTCTTCTATCCTTTAATGATGGGAATTCGATCTTTCTATCTAATCTACCAGGTCTCAACAAGGCTGGATCTAAAGTATCGTGTCTGTTTGTTGCCATTATAACTTTAACTGTGGAGTTTTGATCAAACCCGTCCATTTGATTTAACAATTCTAACAAAATTCTTTGAACCTCTCTATCTGCACCCGTTTGAGCATCGAATCTCTTCGTTGCAATAGCATCAATTTCATCTATGAATATGATTGCTGGCGCGTTTTCTCTAGCTAAACGGAATACATCTCTCACCATTCTTGGACCTTCACCCAAATATTTCTGCACGAACTCGGAACCATTAATTCTAATAAATGCAGCTGTTGACGAATTGGCTACCGCCTTGACCAACATAGTTTTACCGGTACCAGGTGGACCATATAATAACACACCTCTTGGGGGATCAATACCAATCTGAGAATATAAGTCTCCTTGTGTTAACGGCAACTCAACCGCTTCTCTGATTTCTTGTTTTTGCATATCTAACCCACCAACGTCTGCGTATGTAACATCCGGCTTTTGGTCATCTCCCACAATCGAGATTGATGAATCAGCTTCTGGAGGCAAGGTATCGACCAACGCATTTGAGTGACGATGCAATGCTACAGATGACGATGGCTTTAACAATTCTCGATCTAACGTCGACAATATTCTTACCACATAGTTCGATCCCGTCGTCGACGAAACAATACCCGTATATTCGTCTATGGGTTCAAGAAATTGACCGATCACCAATGGAACAGATTTGATTCTCTTCACTTCCTCCTGTGCTCTTACCAACTCTCTCTTTAAATGACGCTGCTCATCCTTAATATAATCTTCTTGCAACATCAATAAATCCAATTCCTTTTCTAGCTTCTTCAACTTCAAATATACATCCGTGTTTTCCTCATTATGGCTAGATTTGGCATTGAGTTTACTGATCGCTGGTGCTTGTGTTTGCGAGCTGGAGTTTTCGTAAATACCAAGCTCTTCCATCATATTCTTTTTTACCAATTCTTTTTCAAAACACCGTTTAACTAAGGTGATTATTAAATACTTGGTTATATATAACTTGATAAAATTGACTATTCAATTAGTAGTTGTCTATTTTATATGGAAGAACTACTATATTATCATCAAAATTTCAGTGGCAATTGTTCTTCAAGTCTATACACACGCACGACCATATCAATATGACCCGCACTTTACCAGTTTAATGGGTTTGAAGAAGATATGAACTAGAAATACCGTCTATTTGTCTATATATAGGTTGATTATGTGAAGTACATAGTGACAAGGCTTCCCAAAGCACATCCGAAAAGTGTGATTGTAGTGGCAAGCCAGCCAAACTCATATTTTTCGAATTGTAGGGTACGAATCTGAGTAGATTTTAAAGCGTAATAGTGACTGGCAATTGTTCTCTTAAAGCCATTCCAAGTCCTCTCTACTAGGCTGAAAGTCATGGGATATACGGATGAAGTCTGGGTATCGTCAGATTCATCGGAGTTGAAAAGCCAGGACGAGAGGGACGAGACTGGTTCCTTAGGTTGCACGGGGACACTGTTTTGCTGAGATAAGATCTGGTCCCATTTCCCATTTTGCAATTCTGACATTTCCACAATCGCTTGCTTGACTTTATCCTCAAATGACCCTACCAAACGCTTACGTTTCCAGGGTTCCACGACGAAAGTCGCGAGAACAAAGAGGAACAAGTTAATGCCCATAAGAATCCACGTACCCCAGGTTGAGGCTCTTCTGATTTTATCAGACCAGATTTGCTCTTCATGATACCTGGTTAAGATCAGTTGGGTGAGCTTTAGCTGGATTGCGTCCACCCGTTGTTCCGCAGCATTTAAGTCGTTGTGAGTATTCAGTTCTTCCTGTTCGTTGACATGGTCATTTCTGTAGAGATTGGTGAAACGTTCCAAGTCTTCTGGGGACCAATTGTGCTTCCGGGTAAGGAGTTCGTTGATTTCCCTTTGCAGGAGTGAACGGCGCAAGATGGCTTTTGAATATAGGTCTTTACAATTTTTGACAGTCTCTTTTTCTTGTTTTAGCTGAGCTTCTAAAGAATTAATGGATTCTTTCAATTGCTCGATAGACGAATACCCAGTAACGTCATTAAGGGTCCGAGTGGCAGTAAATATAGTGTCTTGTAACGAGTCTAAATATACCTCCAATTTTTTGGCAATCTGATATCGTTTCGTTTCCTTTTGGGACGGCAAGTTGCCGATTTCTTTCTGAATATTCTCGTTGATCTCAGTTGGAGTTTGTATGTTGAACTTATCTTTCTTAGTAGAGCCTGAGCCTGAGCCTGAGCCTGATTCTGCTGATGTCTCCTTCACCATAGGTTCGTCCGGTGACTCTAGATGTTCTTTTAATTCTTCATTTTTTGACAATTCTTCAAATGCCTCTTGCTCTCGAAGTTTTTTATCTTGCATTTGTTTTTTTTTGGCTACCTCGGAACCGAAGTTGGATGTTTCTATTATATCTCTGAGTTTTCTATCATTTTGGGGATCAGTTTCGTCTGTTACATGCGGTGGAACATCTATTTTGGATTTTAAAGATTGTAATCTGATTGACAGACACGTTAATAATGGGCGTACGAACAGATGATGTATAAGCTTATGACCGAATCGAACAGGCCCTATACTATAAGCTAAAATACGCATCCGTATGTGTGTATTATAAACCTTTAGAAGTGTTTGAAAAAAAAATCAAGTTGATTTCAAGCTATTATGCGGAGCCGGTTTATCGGTTTTTCAGAATTTATTTTCAATACTCTTTCTACAGTAATTTTTTTATTTAAACAAAGAAATTCAAGAATAGTCATTCTAAACTACTTAAACCTATAGAACAACATGAAAATCAAAGTCTTCACTCATACAGAAGTAAATTAGAAGTTCTTGTCAATTAAAGACTTGGCAAGCTTCCAATCATTATCTTCAACATAATCCAAGACAATGATACCAACACCCTTCTTGAAGGTGTCACTAATCTTACCTTTGGTCATCTTCTCGGCAACTTGCTTTGGCCAGCAGTCGTGGTTAAAGAAGTTAGAACCGGAACAGAAGTTGACAAACAACTTTGGGTCGTTGTTGGACGAGTTGTATTGACCTGCCTTTTCGGCCAATTTCTTAACGTAATTAACCTTCTTGTTGATATCGTCTTCGCTTTCGATTTCACAGAAATCTTGCACACAGAAAGGACCACGATCATCTTCCGAACAGTTGTATTTCCAGGAAGCAGCGTCGAAACCGAAGTTTTGTCTCTTCTTATCGTCATTAACACCGAATCTTCTGAACAAGATGGCCTTACCTCTAGCATCACCAACCTTTGGCACATCGGTCTTCAAGTACCACTTGTCCTTGTTCTTGTTGACGTAACGGTCCCAGATACAGTTGGCAAATTCATCCTTGCTGTTGTCCCATGTGTCTGGACCTTCTTGCTTAAGCGAGACAATAACTGTTTCTGAGTTGTTGTCTTTCAAGAAGTCGTACACTTCGTCCAACACGGAAGACAATTTCAATGGGAATGGAATTCTGACTGGGAACTTACCATGAATAACTTGCAAGTCCTTGGCTTCGTCACCTTCCTTTAAGAATTGTTTGGCACATCTGATATCCAAAAATCTAACACCGTGCTTCAATTGATCGGTGACAGATTCTCCTTGACATTGCACCGATGGTAAAGCAGTATGACATGCTGCAGAGTTGTGAGTACCAGGAATCGACAATTTCGAAATCTTGGTATCATCGTTAACCTCTTTCATCCATCTTTTATAATCGACCATTTTTAATTTGTTGTTATGTTTCTAATTCAATTGATATATTAGCTACAATTCAATTGATATTTTTGACTTATTCTAGATATTCACCTCCTTATATATTCCGACCCCTGAGATTTTCATTGCGCCTAATATTATGAAGTCATATGAATTGTTGATGCTTCTGAACAATGCACTAAAACAATAGAACGTATACATAGAATATTTCTAGAGATTATTATTCCATACCAGGTTATAGCCGTCACGTCCAAGTGTCTCTGGGACAAACTGTATGACACAGACAATGTAGACTAAGCTAACGAAGAAGAAAATGTAGAATACAGCTCCTCCCATGTAAGATTGAGCTAATGGAAATAGATATGCAAGTAGAATGTTCGTTGTCCAGTTCATCGCAGAGCCCACAGATTGTGCAGGACCGACAGAAGCATGGTTGGTGAATTCGGGGGTCATGATGAACGGAATAGGACCCAAGCCAATGGAAAACGCTATTATAAAGGCAAAGCAGGCGACTGTCGCAATGTATTTGAAATGTTTCAGTAGACCAAAAGCTATGGATAACGATGAGATGCCCATACCTGCAATTGAGACGTGAAGAAGCGTTTTTCGGGCGAATCTGTCAATGAACGGTGCGCCGAAGAGAGCTGCAACGACATTGCAAAACGATAACGAGCATGTTAGTACGAGCACATTGGTCCCTTCGGGGACCACTGTAGATAGAATTGATGCTCCGTAGAACGTAAGAGCATTCATTCCACATAATTGTTGTGCAGTCATGATGGTCGTGACGGCCAAGAGTTCTCTTCTATATGTTTTAGTAGTTATGAATTCGCCCGTTGAAACATGGCCCAGGTCCATTGAGCCCGCTATGGGGCTCATAGTGTGCAGGGGGAGATGGCTAGCGTTTGAATCTAGTAGAGGTGTAGCCAGTGATATTTCTTCTTCGGGCCTCGCATTCATGGACAATCTTCTCCAATGATTGATTTCATGTTTAACTTTAGATTTGTTAGATCGTAAATCGGTCAAAATGGAAGTGGCGTTGTTCACGTCATTATGGTGAATTACTAACCATTTCGGAGATTCAACAGTAGTAAATAGCATGAGGAATTGGCAAAGGGCGAGGCAGGTTGCGAACATGAATATTAGCCTCCACTGCTGAATATTAGACCAGTTGAAAGAGACTACCTGTGCGAGAAAAATTCCAGTCACAACCGCCAATTGAAGAGAAGATCCCAATGATCCACGGTGGTTCACGGGCGTCAACTCATTGATTAAAATTGGCGAGATCACCAAGGACAGGCCAGAACCAATACCGTTGAGAAATCTCCCTAAATTCATATGCCATTCCGTGTTCGATAAAGTCATAATCAACGACCCGGTAAAGTAGAAGGTTGCATTAATAAAGCAGATCATCTTTCTACCCACGGTGGTCGATATCTTGTTCGAACCAAGCAATATAGAAGAAAAAAGCCCTCCTATTGTAAACATGGTGGTAGCCAATGCAATCCCATTAGTCATGGGAATGCATTCCTTAAACCCATGCTTATACCAGATCGTATCTGAATATGACGGGAGTGGTCCGTTTTTATGACTGCTGCAAGTTATTACCGATTCTGGTGCATTTAATTCTGCCTGGAGAATGTTAGTATCGTATTCGTATTCCTTGTTTCTATGATTTTACGTACCAAATGAAATCCAAATTGTAACGTGCTTGAACAGGCTATTAGGGTAGCCCAACCTAAATGGAATGTAATCTTATGGTGTGTATTTGGGGTGTTCTCCTGAACCATATTTACTGATCTGCAATTCGCCAATGAGATTACAATTAACCAAAAGTGCCTGTCTAAATCAGATCTGTTTCCCTAAGCCTTCCTATTTATAGTAGACCACTTAGTATGTAATGGGCTTATCAAGCCACTTGAAGAATTGAAAAAGAGATTCGATGAGTGTAACAAGTGATAAGAAACCCAGATCAATAGAAATAAATCCGGTGATGTGCGACCATTTTGTTATCGCGATATAATCTACAGACCTTTTATCATAGAGGGTTTGACTTTTATTAGTCAATTTCTGAATCCCATTAGAACAATTCAACCGCACTACCATAGCTCTACATCTTTCTAAAATAAACTTCTGGTATAGTATATTAAATTAAAGAAATAAATGATCTTGAGGGTCAACAAGAACATTGAATTTTATACTTTCATCAATAAATGTTTCATTAACAACCCTGGGAATTCTGGATGTAGAATCCAGTTTTATTTCAACACTTTCACTTATGCTTTTGCTTATTTCATGAACAGTATCTGTCAAAGTTGCCCGCAAACTGAGATTTTCATTAAGGTCATTTGGAACAATAATAAATGAACATTCATTTAAATGCGTAGTGACATGACCCTGGAAACGAGATATCTTTCTACTTAATATATCGAGAGCCCAATTCTGCTCTAAGTCGATGTCAACCAAGTAGAATGATATGTTGTAAAATAAAAATGCTTTTGGGAGAGAAATATCGTCAATATTCAAATCTGAGATGAAGTCATTCTTGTACTCATTAAATTTTTCAGCAGACAAGCCTACCTTTATATTCAAATTGCTTGCAAACGTGCTGAGAGGCTCGGTTGTGTTGATGATGTAACTGTCGCCAAATTCATCTACTCGTTCCTGTGCTCTTTCAATTATCTGTGAATCATTGGTTGCAAGTATTAAGGAAGGTTCGAGAGGAATGATGGTATTCTTAC
Source organism: Debaryomyces maramus (assembly GCA_030583545.1). NCBI lineage: Eukaryota > Fungi > Ascomycota > Pichiomycetes > Serinales > Debaryomycetaceae > Debaryomyces > Debaryomyces maramus. Next base: position 311,915 of record JAJMIL010000003.1, read on the forward strand.
GGATACACTCGAATACCCAATCTGGTTTGATAATATCAAACCCCTTTTTCAAATATATTTCACATTTGGTTGTTTTTCTTTCGCTTAGGATTACAGTTTGCTTAAGCAGTACTGGGTACAAAGGGTTGTGAGTGATCTCACCACCATTCTTCTTGATGGTTTCAGCGATTTCTAATATCGATATCCTTTCGCTAGTGTTGTAATCCAATTTATCAGACAATATCGAAAATCGGAAGTTCGTGAACAAGTCAGTGATACGTTTAACACGGATACGCTTATTTTCGGAAATCCTCTGCTCGAAGGAGTTGATTAGTACCTTTCTATTTTTAATTATTGATTGGGATTTATTAAATTCTTTTGAATACTTCAACTTGATCTCCTTGTAATCATTCAATGAAATGCACTCATCATATGTTTTATCTTCCCTAATGCATCTACAATATAAATTATGCAATGTTGTCCCTACAGCATATGTATTTAGATAAGTGCAATCAATTGATCTTGCTTTAATCTCGAGGACAACAGAATCTTTTGGATGTATCCATAAAGTTGGTTTCTTCGTACCATATTTCATGACATTCAGGGGAGGAGGGTGTTTCTTATAGTCAAACCATTTACCAGTTGTTAGTCTGTCTATTCTATTATACTCTTCTTCAGAGAATCCGTTTGCCACAGTACAGAATGACTTGAATATATCATCATCATCCGTATCCTTAAGACCACACATATAAGAGTTTTTGATGCCTGGAATAATACCAATTACTACCAAATCTAAATTCTCTCCAAATTGTTCCAAGTATTCAGGCTTAATCTTAACCCAGCAATTATTTCTAGACGCTACATGATATGCCAGCTTGGTGTTTTTTACCATAATCCCTTCAGTCCTCTCAGAAATAATGTTCTTAATCGCCAACTTAATATCGTTTGTATTTGCACATTTAATAAACGGTAGGATTTCAAATTTATGGGGAACAGGATTAATCACTTTGTTCAACAAATCTTTTCGATAAAACAACGGATAATGGGTGAGATCCTTTCCATTCAAATGTAAAATGTCAAATATAATGAACAATGGCCAAGAAGATTGTTCCTCAAAGACATCGGTGGTGGTGAACTGTCTAACTGCCTCCTGCACTGCTGACGCTTTCAATGTACCGAAGGGTAATATAACATTCCGTTTATAGTCCCATGCAACCATTTCGCCGTCAAGTATAATTTTGTTCACTCTCTGATTGAATGCATCCAGTAGGTACTTCGTTAATGAGCCAATTTGCAAATTAGATCCATACAATAACGTATAATCTTTAGTTCTCCGCGAGAAGAACTTGAACTTACGATCGTTATCCATATGCATAATCATTCTATCACCGTCCATCTTTTCTTCAATAAAGAATTCATTATTCATTCTGGTCGCTAGTTGGTCATAAGATATCGATAATTTCTGCGACAACTGGGGTAAAAAGGGGTACATTAGTTGAACATTCAATTGTTCCGGCTCGAGTCTTTTCGTCGGGTCAGTAAGTAGCCAAAGAACCTTGGAAAGGTTCCCACAAATGTTGAACAAAGTCGGGGCGTCCGGATGCCAGCACCTGAAGAATATAACTTCAAACGACCCCAAGATTGATCTCTTCAAAATCATCGTGGTGAACCACCGTATCTCCTCAATTGTTAGCTTCTCGATTACCGGCTTCAAAATGCTTATCTGGTCGTCACTCTTGGTGGCCTCGGGCGAACACAAGTTGTCGAGAACTTGGTTAATCTGATTCACTGTTATCGTAGGCTTCACTACCTCGTTGGGGTTCCTTCTCTCGGAAATAATCTGGGCAATTATCAACGGTAGCGACCTCAAGTGCTTGTTTCCATATCGATTCAAATGCTTGTAATCGTGGTAATGCTTCTTGTAGTTGAAAAGCTTATCGTGGTCCACCGATGTTTTGGGAATGTTGAACATCTTCACCACAAGCCGAGCAAGTGTCACATCCTTGATAAAATAGAGCCGCCTATCTCTGTTGGGAAAGATCAACCTGGCCCCAGGAAAAATATCTAGCCCAATAAACTCTCTCCATTGCTTGATGAAAGACTCGATTATATAGTTCTTCCTGGCCGTAATAGTGGGAAACGGTCCCAAATTCTCCGGACTAACCCCATCAAGCTTAGAGAATAACTGATCTACGAGAAAGTCGAACGCCACATCCTCAATCTGGTTATTTGGCCTCTGTATATCATCTAGATATGACATAAAGACCCATATGTCCCAATGAATTTTTTTATGTCCGGTTTCGTCTCGGATAAACTATGGGTCCGGATTAAGTGTACCAAGGCTCAGTCACCCAATGCCCACCTACTCTATTCTACAAACCAAAGGCTACGTCGTTCCGTCCATCTACACAACCAGTCCGTCTGTCCGCCATCTGTCCGCCATCTGGCCCAGACCCAGTACTATAACTTCCTACAAACTCCATCGTGGGCCCCAGGTGCATGCGCGACTCCACTGTGGAGCAAGCAACTAAGGTAGCCCAAACTCGCCCAAACATTTTTTCCCCTTATATTCCATCTGGACTTGCCTACAACGGCCGTATCGACAAGTTGATATTCTGCTCTGTGGTTCCCCGTATCAGTGGGGTGGTACCGAATATCTTTTATTTTGACGTTAGTTCCACTGCTTTTGTTCTCGGCATCAGCGAACAATTGTATCTTGCCATATATTTCTTCCATGCAATGCCTAGTTGCTAACAAGGCACTTGTTTGGTGACGTCCATCTCGTACCGTGGCTTTTGTGATCGTTACTACCGTGCCAGGATTAGCGTCGTTCCCTATTATTGCCGTCAGCCATATCTATGTTATTCCCTATTGTGTAAGAACAATATGTAGGCACAACCATGCTATACAGTATTCCAGAGATACAAACAATATGTATTGTACATCGTTATCCACACTAACAGTGTCCGGTCACTGCCACTTATTCTATAATGACGATTTTCTTCCCCCTAAGTTTTTCAGAGATTTTTACTAAGAGCTTGAAAAGTGACTATTCCTTGTAGAACATCCGGAACAAAACGAAAATCCTCCAAAGTTACGGACATGCTTCTAAGCACACGAGGGGGTTATTGTAGTATCACAACATCCAAATCAGTAAACTACAAGGGTCCTTGGCAGAGGAAATAAGACCAAATATGGTGTACGAGAGAGAAAAAAAATTTAACAGCAAGTGAGTGCGCAGCCATCCCAAAGCAAATCCCTAAAAATATATATATTCTTCTTGATCTAGCATTAGTTAAAATTGACCAATTAGCCAGTATTAGATATTAACATAGGTAATCTAGGACAGGTATATAACCATGCCACTTTCGTTTCTTTCCCCTAAACACATTTTCAGCAAGAACAAGAGTTCGGATAGTGTCAAGCAGCCGAAAAGTAAGTCTGCAACACCCCCGGCACCAGTGGCTAAAGATGACAAATTCGAAAACGCCCGTCTGGCACCATTACCCAAATTAAGGACGCAGAACTTGTCACCAGGGTCGGAGGGATCGGCGTCGCTCGAAAGCTCGCCTGTTTCACCGTCGCTCAATGGGACAAACCAGGATTTCAACCGTTTGTCCCCGTTGAGGCCACCGAAATTTGATAGTGCGTCGGTGACATCGTCGCCGGGAAGAAGAACACTCAGCGACAAGGTCAAGTCCACGCCGTCGTCGTTGGTGCGCCAGCTGAGAGGGTACTCGAACTCGATGTCGGCGAACGACGTATGCTCGAGTCCTTCGATCAGCTCGCACCGCAGCAGAGGCTCGTTGCTCAGTCACAACAGAACCATCACCGAAAACTTGCCGCCGGAATTATCGCCAGTGGTGAATTTAATTCATGCCCAGAGGTTGCGGACATACGCCGTGGGGTGTTTCCAGGTTCCGGGTATCATCAACGGACAAAAAGTATGGTTAGAGGTGGAGGCCAAGCTCACCGGAAATGAGTTGGCCATTTGGAGACCCTCGGACGAGGACTACACTGTGGACGTCGGGAACGATGAGTTCAAACCGAATTACATTAACCTCATTGATTGTCATATCAGGATCAATGCGCAGCAGCTCGAGATGACGGTAATGCAAGATTTCAACGACAATTCCACGTTGATAAAATTCGAAACTAGAGAAGAACTCGATAAGTGGACCGGAGCGCTTAACTTGTCCAACTTTGAGTATATATCGTTGAATGAAGCATTCACGGCTGTTATGTTATCTTTGAAAGGTCCTAAACTATCAGATGTTCATATTTTATTATCCCAAAAGAAACGTTTCCCCAGATTTGAGTGGTGCAACTTTAGATTGCCCCAAATATCCTCCAAGTGGGTTAAATTGTACGTTGCCATTATTCCCTCCGACTCGAAGAGAAATGGCTGTATTGAAATCTACTCCACCGACAAAATCTCCAAAAAGCACTTGGTGCTTTACATTCCAGATGCCTCGAGTGTCTTTAATGTATATCCAGAACATGCCAGCATGATTGATTTCAATTCTATTATGAAGTTAAATGGTAATATACACATTAACAAGCAATTCGAACATTTGTTTGTTCATAATGAGGGTGGTTCGCCTTCGGCGAAATCCCACTCAAGAGTCGGTTCTTCCTCATCGTTTTCCTCGATGGCAAATGGAAATCCAACCTTTGGAAATCATTCGAAGAACGCTTCTGTGAACTCCACTTCGTCATTCTTCAATAATGCATCATCTCCACGGTTAAATGATTCGGGCCCAAAGTCGCCAAAGAATGCGACAACCTCCTTTTTCAAAAAGCACATGGATTCGTTTGTTACTACAAACTATTTGTACATTATGCCAATCCCTCATCCAGGGGTATCTGCAATAGAGATTATGATAAGAAATTTCATTCATATTATTGATGCGTTCAAATTATATGGAAGGCCGCACCATTTGATTTCAGACAAGTCACACATGGACTCGTTATTATTTGGTATTCCATCCCTACCACACTTTCAGTATTTGTCTATTGATGAAGCTATGGTGGTGGTAGATGAGAATGTTAACAGAGCTTCGGCTGAAAACTGGGACGAGTTTTCCTGGAGAACTGTATTTAAAGCCTATATTGCCAAGAAGTTCCCAAACTACAAGGGCGATGGAAACATTTACGAATTGTATAACGGCTTGGAGCTCGATGCCAACGAAATATATAACTATGCCGTCGATTCTCCTAGAATCGAGATGCCAAGCGGCATGAGATCACAGTCCAACTCCATTTCGAACTACGACTTGAAGGCTAGCGATGGCTTCGACAACTTCAGCGATAGTGCTGTCAGTCCCCCAGACGGCCACCAGAATCAGAATGGAGCCCTCTTGGGCGACCCTATCGAATTTGGCTACGACCCCAACACCCAACCCAACCAATACCCCAATGATCATTCTTTAGAACCTGGCTTTGCTCATATAAATAACTCGGTTCCTGTAAACCAGTAGTTGTTATTGCTACTTTCCTTTTCTACAGCAATACCTATCGTTTAGTATAGTTCACTATTTACAAAATACACACTAGTGCGTATGATTATCCGACCTTCGGCTTCTAGGAGCAACTGTAATTGCAACTCTATATTGCAACCTTTGTATCATGTTTCTATATGCATGTTCTGTTATTATCCTGCTTCTTTCGTTCACAATCATCAGTCACGTCTTACTAATTCCACCTTTTAATGCCTTGGTTACACGTCTCGCGTATACGCGTAATGCATTTTAGGAATTTTGTAAACAAAGCTACTTTGCTTTTACTAACAAATGCCCAAGCTTACACCCACCACCATTGGTATACAAATATCTACAATTCCATCTCTTTGATTCTAATGTTTCCCTGGCCTCTTGTAGCCATCGTAACCAATTGCTACGATTCTATTAGTATATATAACGTATATTACACAGTATTTCTCTTGGTTCTGGCAAAAAAGTAGTAGTATGTGTTTTACGCGATGATCTGGGAATCGCGTTTTTTTGTGAGGGTTACTCGTTTATTCTACAGGTAAAAGGAACATAATATTGTTTTCTTCTACCCGTATACGGATTATAAAACCGAAACTAAACAAAAGTTGATATAAAAGTAGACGGATCCCAGATTTTCTAGATATATCATAATTTTTTATAAGTTGATTAGCAGTTATTAATATTATAAAATCCATAAGTTGCTATCAAACATATTACACGATGTCAATTCAAGAAACACCAACTAAAGGATTAACAGGAAAAATTTCCGGGTTAGATATGTCAGCCATGAAGGGTAAGTCGTTGACCGACAAATTAGCAGCTGAAGCACAAGCTAAGGATGTGTCTCAAACCAACTTGATCGACCAAAAGGGAGAATACAAGGAAGACAAGCCAGCAGGTGATAACAAGACTGCAGAAGATATCGAAAAGGAATTAAAGGAAGCTGAAAGAATCCACAAGGAATTCTTAGGCACCCACAAGGCACACCGTAAGGAATTAAAGGACTTAGAAAAGGAAGAGCCATTGTTGATTGAAAACACCCGTCGTTTCGTGTTGTTCCCAATCAAGTACCACGAAATCTGGCAAATGTACAAGAAGGCCGAAGCCTCTTTCTGGACTGCTGAAGAAATCGATTTGGGTAAGGACACCCACGACTGGAACGAAAAATTGAACAAGAACGAAAGATACTTCATTTCCAGAATCTTGGCCTTCTTCGCCGCATCTGATGGTATTGTTAACGAAAACTTGGTGGAAAACTTCTCTGCCGAAGTTCAAATTCCAGAAGCCAAGTGTTTCTACGGTTTCCAAATCATGATGGAAAACATCCACTCCGAAACCTACTCCTTACTTATTGACACCTACATCAAGGACCCAAGAGAAGCTGATTTCTTGTTCAATGCTATCGACAACATTCCATGTATCAAGAAGAAGGCTGATTGGGCTTTGAGATGGATCAACGATGACGACGCGTTATTCGGTGAAAGATTAGTTGCATTCGCTGCTGTCGAAGGTATTTTCTTCAGTGGTTCCTTTGCATCTGTTTTCTGGTTAAAGAAGAGAGGTTTGATGCCGGGTTTAACTTTCTCTAACGAATTGATCTGTCGTGATGAAGGTTTACACACTGACTTCGCTTGTTTGTTATTCTCTCACTTGCAAAACAGACCAGATGCAGTCATCGTCGAAAGAATCATCACTGAGGCTGTTACCATCGAAAAGGAATTTTTCGTCGATGCTTTACCAATTTCTTTATTGGGTATGAACTGTAACTTGATGTGTCAATATGTTGAATTCGTTGCTGACAGATTATTAGTTGCCTTAGGTAACAAGAAGGTTTATAACGTTACCAACCCATTCGATTTCATGGAAAACATTTCCTTAGCTGGTAAGACCAACTTCTTCGAAAAGAGAGTCAGTGACTACCAAAAGGCTGGTGTCATGGCAAGTACCACGGAATCAAAGGGTGGTTCCAACTCTTTCTCCTTCGACGAAGATTTCTAAAATATTTAATATTTTTACTATCACATAAATTAGGTTTGATTTTGTTTGCTTTTGATTTTACGGTTAATACTTAATAAGGCTACACATCTACATTTATTTTGCCTTGCTTCCTTATAGCCTTCACGTTTATTTCTCATTTAATAGTTCTATAAATTGTATATTATAAAAAAACATATATTATTATCTTGGTAGTGTAAAAATCAATGATCCAAAGCCATCTCAAAATATCTAAATCCTATTATATCTATAGTATTTTGGAACCTGTAGTTATAATGGCAAAGGGAAAGAATAAAGCCTCTGAAGAGAGAACTAGTAAGGCAAAGACCTCTAATGGTCATAAAGCAAAACAACATCATATAAGGAAAGGTAGACAAGAAACTGGAGCCCAATCTCTGCAAGATGATGAAGGAAAATTTCCAGTAAAGATAGCTATGTGGGATTTTGATCATTGTGATCCTAAGAGATGTTCAGGGAAAAAGTTGGAAAGATTAGGACTCATTAAGAGCCTAAGAATAGGGCAGAAATTCAATGGGGTTATAGTATCACCAAACGGAAAAGGTGTCGTCTGTCCAAACGACAGAGAAGTGGTTGAAACTTACGGGAGCGCAGTTGTTGAGTGTTCGTGGGCCAGGTTGGATGAAGTGCCATTCAACAAGATAGGTGGTAAGAATGAGAGATTGTTGCCATATTTGGTCGCAGCCAACCCAGTCAACTATGGAAAGCCGTGGAGATTAAACTGCGTAGAAGCTATAGCTGCATGCTTTGCTATTGTAGGACATGTTGACTGGGCTGAAAAGCTACTCAGCAATTTCTCGTGGGGATTAACCTTCTTGAAGATCAATAAAGAATTACTAGAAGTTTACGCCCAATGCACAGATTCGGAATCGATAGAAAAGGCTCAAGATGAATGGCTAGTCAAAATAGAAAAAGAAGCAAAGGACCGTAAGGCAATGGCTCAAACGGAGGACGTATGGATGATGGGTAATGTAAATAGGGTAAACCTGGATGAGGAAGAGGTCGAGGGTGAAGAAGATGATGACGACGATGAACAAGAGGAAAATGACGACGTCGAGTACGATAATCTAGGAAATATCATACTGAAAAAGGAAGCAAAATATGACAGTTTAGGTAATATAATAGACGATAGTGGAGAAATATCAGATGATGATGACTCAGAAGAGGATGATGAATACACAGAAGACGAAGAGGAAGAAGAAGGGCTATACGATAAACTAGGAAACCTTATTATCAAGTAAGAACAGTCATTAAACCATCACATATCCACAGCTACTAGTGTACATACTCAAATTCATCAGCGAAGTGGCCAAATATACAATTTTTAAAATTATTCTTCTGTAATTGTAGTTTTTAAATACTTAAGGCAACTGAGAAGTATAATATAATCAAGATTTATTCGAAATACTTGTATAATTTTAAATTTGAAGTATTTTGAAATTCTCGGAGATAATAGATCGGTTACAGTTTTCAATTTATCGAAAGGCACAATAATTAGTTTTGGCGCTAGCAACCCCAATTGAATTGTAATTAAACAACTATAATGAAGGGAATACAAATTGCGATAGATAGAGGTGGGACGTTTTGTGATGTTATTGCAAAAATCCCTAACCAAGAAGATTACGTATTTAAATTATTGTCCATTGATTCAAATAATTATGAGGATGCGCCAACGGAAGGTATACGTAGAGTCTTGGAAAAGGCCCAAGGTATTTCAATCCCCAAACATGAAAAGTTGGGATTAGAACTAATTGAAAGTATTCGTATGGGAACTACAGTGGCTACGAATGCATTGTTAGAAAGAAAAGGTGCAAATGTATGCCTAATAACAACGAAAGGGTTTAAGGATGTATTGGCCATCGGAAACCAGACTAGACCTCATATTTTTGATCTCACTGCGAGAAAGTTAGGTCACTTATATAGTCAAGTTCTTGAAATCGACGAGAGGGTTACCATTGAGAGCTTTTCGGAAGGTGGAGGAGAAAATTTATCTAATGATTTATCATCAGATCCTGAATTGAGTGAAGGTATTACAGGCGACGTTGTTAGAGTTCTTAAAAGGCCGGACTATGAATTAGTTACTAAACAATTAACTAAGTTGTATGAAGATAGTGAAGTAAAAACCATTGCATTATGTTTGTTGCATTCATATACCTACCCTGAACATGAATCTCAAATTGCCAAAATCTGTAAAAAAATTGGTTTTCAAGTTTCAGTATCTCATGAATTACAACCAATGATTGGTATGGTTAATAGAGCATCTTCAACAGTTGCAGATGCATACCTATCACCTGTGATCAATGAATACATACAAGGATTTGGCTCAGGTTTTAAAGGTGGTTTAGAAGCATTTGGCAACAAATTATTATTCATGCAGAGTAATGGAGGTTTATGTCCTTGGTACAAATTCACTGGTTTGAAGGCCATTTTGTCCGGCCCAGCTGGAGGTATGGTAGGTTACGGTGAAACCTGTTTTGATTCTGTTACTAATAAAGCAACCATCGGCTTTGATGCTGGCGGGACTTCGACTGACGTTTCGAGATACGCAGGATCGTTAGAGCATATTTACGAGACGGTTGTAAGTGAAGTAAGTTTGCAAACTCCGCAATTAGATATTTCTACGGTAGCAGCTGGTGGTGGGTCAATGTTATTTTGGAGAAATGGAATGTTTGTTGTTGGACCTGAATCAGCAGGTTCTGATCCTGGGCCTGCTTGTTACAGAAAATGTGGCCCTTTGACGGTCACTGATGCAAATTTATTCCTAGGTAGATTATTGCCTGACTACTTTCCGAAGATATTTGGCCCCACTCAAGACCAGCCATTGGACTGTGAGTTAACTGCGAAAAAGTTTATTGAATTGACTAAAGAAATTAATAAGGACAAAGCTTCAGAAAATATTAAATTATCGCCAGAGGAAGTTGCAAGTGGGTTCTTAAAGGTAGCAGTCGAATCAATGGCAAGACCTATTAGAAATTTAACTGAAGCGAAAGGTTTTGTTACTTCAGAACATAACTTAGCTTGCTTTGGTGGTTCTGGTGGTCAATTTTCTGTTTCCCTATCAAAAAATTTAAGAATTTCACACGTTGCAATTCATAAATATTCTTCATTATTATCGGCGCATGGTATTTATTTAGCTGATATTGTTATCGAAAAGCAATCGCCAACATCTCTTGTATATTCTGAGAGTACCTATAGAAAGATTGATGAAAAAATTGATCAGTTATCGAAACAGGCATATAAGGAATATAAAGATCAGGGTTTAACTAACTTTGCAACTGAAATTGAAGTTTATTTGAACATGAGATATGTTGGTTCTGACACCCATTTATTGATTCCTAAGATCGAAGGACAGAGTGATTTAGATTCCAAATTCATTGAAAAACACCGTAACGAATTTGGGTTTACGTTGGACAGAAACGTCTTAGTTGATGACATTCAGTTATTGCTTATAGTAAAAAGTGCAGATAAGAAAAGCATTAATCCGTACCAAGAATACGAGCAGTTGAATAAGTTTAATGATGCGGCACAATCAAATATTATTAAACCAATTTATTTTGAAGGGCAAGGTTGGTTAGATTCGTCGGTGTATAGTTTGGACAAGCTAAAGGTAGGTACAAGTATTGAAGGTCCATCTATTATTATTGATAACACACAGACAATCTTAATTGAACCAAGATCAAAGGCTGCTGTATTATCTGAACATATTTTAATATTGGTAGAGCAAGAGGAAAAACCCACATTATCATCCGATGTTGTAGACCCAATCCAATTATCAGTGTTTGGTCATAGATTTATGTCTATTGCAGAACAAATGGGAAGAACATTGCAACAAACAGCAATCTCAACAAATATCAAAGAACGATTGGATTTTTCATGTGCATTATTTGATAAAGATGGTGACTTAGTTGCTAATGCTCCACACGTACCTATTCATTTAGGTGCTATGTCATTTGCTGTAAAAGCTCAAAAGGATATGTGGAAGGGCAAATTGAAACAAGGTGATGTTTTAGTTACGAACCACCCTCTGGCGGGCGGTTCTCATTTGCCTGATATCACTGTCATTACACCAGTCCTTGATAGTAATAACAACCCATTATTTTGGACCGCATCAAGAGGACATCATGCTGATATCGGTTCTATCTCAGCTGGATCTATGCCTCCAAATTCTAAAACTATACATGATGAAGGAGCTGCAATTATTACTCACAAATTGTGTTCCGATGGTAAATTTGATGAAGTAGGAATTACAAAAATATTGTTGGAGGAACCTGCCAAGCATCCTGGAGGATCTGGAACAAGGGCATTAAGCGACAATATATCCGATTTGAAGGCCCAGGTTGCGGCTAATTATAAAGGTATTACATTGTTAAACAGGTTAATAGAAGAATTTAGCTATTCAGTTATTGACTTGTACATGGGTGCGATCCAATCTACTGCAGAAGTCGCTGTTAGAGGTTTATTAAGAATGGCGTACGAAAAGTTTCATGGGCGACAAATGGAAGCGATTGACTATTTGGATGATGGCACTGCAATTGCATTAAAGATTTCGATTGACCCAAAAACAGGTGATGCAGACTTTGATTTCTCTAATTCAGGTGATGAAATGTACGGAAATTTAAATGCGCCAAGAGCCATTTTGTACTCAGCTGTTTTATATGTATTGCGATGTTTAATTAGTTCTGATATCCCCTTGAATAATGGTTGTTTGAAACCAATCAGATTCAAAACTAGAGAAGGGTCAGTGGTGCATCCATCATATGAAGCTGCAGTGGTTGGTGGCAATGTTGAAACCACTCAACGAATTGTTGATGTGATGCTTAAAGCATTTGAAGCTGCTGCTGCATCTCAAGGAACTTGTAATAACTTCACATTTGGTATTAATGATAAGGAACACAAAATATCATTTGGGTACTATGAAACCATTTGTGGTGGTTCAGGTGCTGGGCCTACTTGGGATGGTCAAAGTGTTGTACAATGTCACACGACTAATACAAGAATCACTGACAGTGAATTATTTGAAAAGAGATATCCAGTAGTATTGCATGAATTTTCAATTAGGAGAGACTCCGGTGGAAAAGGTCAACATACTGGAGGAAATGGTGTTATTAGAGACATTGAATTTACGTATCCTAATTTAGAAGTATCTTGTCTAATGGAACGAAGATCATTAGCTCCTTTTGGTTTACTCGGTGGAGATGATGGTTTACGGGGCAAGAATTACTGGTTTAGAAAATCAGACAAAGATGGAGAGTATAGAAGAATATCCTTAGGAGGTAAATGTACAGTTAAAGTTGGTAAAGGCGATAGGGTTGTTATCATGACTCCAGGCGGAGGTGGATTTGGTTCTAAGATTAGTAAGGAAACTGACTCGATTAATTACAACGTTAGTAGTACTAAACCCTCTATATTGACAGGATCTGTGGGGATGAGAAACATGACTCAAGAAACAAACTAAATAGTTTTAATACAGTTTTAAAAAGTTTTTGCAGTTATTTCATTTATTCATTAATTTTGTGTAAAATTTTATAATGCCTCTTAATATAACTATTAACTGTAAAGCTAACCTATTCGTTGAATTCTTATTTCATGCCTATTTGATTAAAACCTCTATATATCGCTAATACTTCACATTTGCTACTTTGTCCGAACTTCAAATCATTCTGAGTAGAAAACCTGGTTATGGTGCAACAAGAACGAATATTACACAAAGCTGGTTTCAGATCACGGCCTTATCAAGATTCTAAGGTTAACAAGAGCCAAAAGACATATTTTTTTGCCATATTCATATTAATTGAACAATGTATAGATAATGGCACCCCAATCAAAACCAGTAACACACTTACCACTTCTTCATAATCCATTATTAAATTGCATATTCAACAATCCCCAATTTTCCAAAAATCCGTTTAGACAGACAATTCAAGAATTGGGGGACAGTCATAATGATTTTACGTTATTAATACCCCCAGCTCACATCTTACACGAATTTTATGATCCAGATACTGAAAAAGCATCAGTGAAAGTTTCGTTACATGATATGTGTTATAATAATGAAGATTTCATACGATCGCATATTATCAAGACCAGCAATACATATACTTCATCAATTACGTCTGCTTCCAAAGCGCAACTGGCAATTTACAATACGATGAATGGTAAGCAAATTTTAATAAAGAATGGAATGGTGTTCACCGGAAAAGGATTCAAAAGAAGCTTGAAATTGAGAATATTGGACTTGGGGTATTTCAATTCATTTTGCGATTACTTCCCCAGAGGAAGCAAATTCATGGTATTATACATTGAAGATTCATTGTTCGGAAGTTATGATCCTAATAAATCTCATGAATATCATCCGAAAGAGATTGAATTAACAAAGCCAATACAAATTAATACAAGAGATCCGTCGGTAAATGAGTCTGTTACGTTTGAAAAATTACTTCGAAGTTTCCCTTTACTATCGAATGCCGTTTCAGATAAGTTTTATAAGTTATTCCATCACAACAATTACCAATTTCGGCTATTAAGAACAAATACAAGAAAGAAGTTATCAAGCATCAAATTTGAATTTCAAAACATGCTAGACGAAGCCTTCAGAATTGTTCTGGACAGTGTAAAGATCGATACTCCCGATAGTGAACAAACTTACCATTTAATAAACCATATCCTTAGCATCTATCCGGGTTTGGATTTGAATAGATTAGTTCATGAATACGTTGAGTTGAATTTATACGATAAGCTATGGTCTCAGTTGATTTTTCAATTTAATTATTCAAATTCTGATAAGCTGAACTACGATCCTGACTCAATAAAGATATTGACATCCGAAAAATACAAAGAATTATCTTGTTTATCGTTGAACCAGTTAGATGTTCCCATAGTAGAACCCTGGCTCATAAACAAGCTACATAAACGGATTGTTAACGCGATAGCTGAATTCAGTAAGTTATCTGATGCATCAATAGTTAACCTGAATAACAAAACTAAGGTGTTGAAGAATACTGTTAATATATTAACTAATAACTCAGAAGAAGATTCCAAAAAGGCTCAAGGATTGGAAAGTTCTGGAGAGAAAGATCTTGTTATAAATGCTGATATTTTGATCGGATTATTGATAATGGTAATTGTTCATTCTAGAGTGGATAATTTAGAAGCTCATTTATATTATATCAAGAATTTTAATTCAGTTGATTATGTTAATGATGGTTACTTTTGTTATATACTAAGTAACTTTGATGCTGTCATATACCATTTGTCATCTTCAATAAATGATCAACCACAATACATTGGATTGGTTAAATCTTCAGAAATGAATTCTAATTTCTGGTCGATTATTGAGACGGGCGACACGGAGAGCTTATCACATCTATTAGAGGAAATTAACCGAGAACTAGGAGGTAATGAAATTCCAAGTAATCACTTTTTAAAAAGTAGAAATATACATGGAGAAAATTGTTTAATGGTGGCTATAAAGTCTAAAAATTTTCAGATGTTTAATACTATCGTTAATTATAACCATAATTGGTTTTCTATTGACGATATTTTATTTGATAAAAATACAACTACGAATCAGACTTTATTAATCGTTTCCGTAGTGGAAGAATGTTATGAAATTACCAATGAATTGGTAGACTTAATATTAGACAATGCTACCATGGAAGAACAAATTATGTATTTTAATATTATTGACACATCAGGGAGATCAGTTGGACACTATTTGTTTCATGACCACAGTTTAATTGATAAGATAGGATTATTAATCGACTGGGAATTAAAAGATTTCAATTCACACACACCTTTGTTTAGTCTCTGCCGTTGCTATGATCATTCTAATTATGCTTTGTTAATAGAGAAGGGATTCAATTCTGTGTACAAGAAATACGGAGACTGGAAAATTGACTTTGACAAACATATTGATAAGATGGGAAATACCTTGCTTCATGTAATTCTAAAGGATTTGTCAACCACGAAATTATTATCATCTGAATCCAATTTAATTAATGTGAACCAATTGAACTATAAACAAATGACTCCATTGACATTGTACGTAAAATATAATAGACTAGAAAATTTGGAAGAGTTATTAGCTGATAGCAGATTGAACTTTAAATATGAAGTATCTAATAGCTTTAATTCAGTTTTCGATTTTCTAAATAGCCTGGCATCGAAGGCTTCCAAAGGATCAAGTGATAAGGTATTTCTGAATATCGAAAAGATGATACACAACTATTGGTTTCAAAATTATTATCCGAATATAGAAAAAGAAAGGATTTCTGCATTGAATGCCAAATATGATCCATCGAGGAAAGACTGGGTTATTTTCTTTGCTAGAAGTAAAGAAAATACATCAGCTGGATCTGAAACCTTAGAACGATTACGCCAGTTTACGTACATTTTCAAGATGGAACATCCATACTCATTCTTACCTGATAATGAAATATTCTGGTTAAATTTTCCAGCAGATAAATCTACGGTCCCACTTTTTTCAAGGTTTCGTGTTAATAGAATTATTGAGCACTTCAATACGTACATGATCAACTTAGTATATCATCCGGCCTTTGCGGACGATTTGGCATTCCAGAGATTTATTCGGAAAAACAAAGATAAACTGACATTGGAGTTAGTAAATGAAATAACTGTAAAGCAAGAGTCACTCAGGGCTGAATTGGATGGGGTGGTTCTAGGGCGTGCTCAAGTCGATGAAATAAGTTTCTTCTTACGATTCTCAATGCATGACTTGCAGAAATACCAACACGTTGTCACCAAACTTAATAAGCTTATCAGTATCGCAGATGTGAAGGAATCAGATTTAAATACAGTGCGGGATAGATTATTGGGCAAGCTATTCAATAAAGCCGTGCTTACACAAGAAGTGCTCGATAGACTACACTTTACCCTTTCAAACAAAATTAAAATGGACAACCCTGCGTATAGAGAATTGCTTTCATTCACAATGTGGTTGGAGTTATCTACTATTGAATTGACGAAAAATATTCGCAAGGTTTTACTGAAGGTCGAAGACTGGAAAGTCGTCTATTCTAACATCAAGGAACTAAACAGCGAGTTGAAAAAGTACGAAGAGAAAGCACCATCATATACAGCAGATCCTGTCGTTCCAAGGACCGCACACGCAGCCGATACCCGTTCTAATGAAGAGGTAAACTCACCTCAAACCCCAGATCTGGAATCACGCAGCTTGGTGAATGGTAATTTGCAGCCGCCCCAGCAGCTCGAAGCCGAAGCCGAAGAGATAAACGATGCATCCTCCTCATTCTTCAGCTTTGCGAACATCATGGAAAACAAACGAACAAGGTATAAAAAGCTTTTGTTAATGAAGGCAGACGAAATCAAAAAGATCATGAAGTTGAACACCGAATTGAAGCTCGAACATGAAGCAATTGCGGCAGAAATTTCTCATTTTTTGAAGTTCAAATCGAACTTCATTTGCCTTGGTATCAAGAGCTATACCAGATCAAGCCTATGCTCCCTCAAACTGCGCCAATATGAGCTAACCAAACTATTAAATAGCTGTAAGTAGTTATCATCAAAAAGTAGTGTAATGCACAGATCTTTTGCTGGAAAATTCCAGAAGTCTTTCGCGGCCACAATTTAAATAGATAAAGAGGCAAAGAATAACTTTATAGTGATAGTTGCAATAAATTAAGGTATAATGTCGGTAGATAATAAGGATATTGCATTGAGTGTGATTCATTTTTTAAAGAAATCTGTTTCCAGTAATGAAATCGCGGAAGATTACGCTGAATCAATGGATGTTGCCATTGATTGTATAGCCGATGCATTTGAAGTTAATAAGGATGATGATTCCAAGACGGTTGAAAGTAAGTTTGGTGGTAAATCCTTAGGTGATTTGCTTAAGGGTGCAGTTACCGAAAAGCCAAAGGAAAAAGCTAGTGCTGCTAAGGAAGTGGACCCAGCCACTAAGGCAAAGGCGGACGGATTAAAAGCCGAAGGTAACAGAGCCATGGCAGGTAAGAACTTCACTGAAGCTATCGAAAAGTACACCGAAGCCATTGAATTGGATGGTACGAATGTTGTTTTCTTGTCCAACAGGGCTGCAGCTTATTCTTCTTCGTCGCAACACGAGAAAGCAGTCCAAGACGCAGAAAAAGCTATTAGCTTGAACCCAGACTTCTCGAAATCATACTCTAGATTGGGATTAGCTAAGTATGCATTAGGGGATGCTACTGCTTCCATGAAAGCCTACCAAAAGGGGTTAGAAGTTGAAGGCGACAAAAAATCGGACGCTATGACCAAGGGCTATGAAACTGCTAAGCGTAGAGTCGAAGAAGACTTAGCAAAGTCTATTCCTCAATCATCTGTGACTCCATCTGAGGGCTCAGGGGATTCTGGTGCTGGTGCTTCGAGAGGCGCTGGTGCTGGTGGTGCGGGCGGTATGCCAGACCTTAGCTCCATGTTCGGCGGAGGCGGTGGAATGCCAAACTTCTCTGAAATGATGAACAACCCTCAACTCATGCAAGCTGCCCAAAGTATGATGTCTGATCCAAATGCTATGCAAAATCTTATGAGCAATCCTGCTATCCGTCAAATGGCTGATCGTTTTGGTGGCGGTGGCGGCGGTGAAGGAAGTGGCCCTGATCTTTCTAATTTAATGAACAACCCTATGTTACAAAACTTAGCCAGCCTGTTCATGGGTGGTGGAAATGCCAACAACAACAGCAACAACAACAATAATAATAGTAATAGCGAAAACTAGACGTTGAATAGACGTTTTATTTTAATTCTTTTGCGTATATAATTAATTATAGCTTAATACTTAATATACTGCTTGGTAAAGATATGTTTTACTGACCACACTTACGTATGTATATTTTTTGTTTGAATTTCATTTTTGAACTACTTGTAAAGTAGTCTACTTTGAAAATTGATTTTAGGAATCGCGTTCTGGGTTTTTTATATTTATGAATACCAAGAAGAACTAGTGATGGATACAGACAATAATAAGCCGAAAGAAGAGATTGGAATACCTATTTCTACAATTGGCAGACTCTTTCAAACTGTTGCTTTCAAGAATGAAAATACACGTATAAGTCAGAAGACTTTGGAGCTCTCCTCTGAATACATAAAGCTATTCTTGAATGAAGCACTCATACGATCAAATGAAGAAAGATTGACAGAAGGGGACTCATTAACCAAGGTGGATGGTATAGATAATTTGAATAGACCCAGAGAACTAGATCATGAAGATGCAGAGGCGGGGATCAACGATACCACAATGAACGACGGAAATGAAGAGGACGAAGATGAGGATATTGATGACCCAACGCAGACTGGTACTCAGAGTAAAACAGCATTCGCGTCTGATATTGATTTGGGTAATGATACATTGGACACAAAGCATTTAGCAAAAGTAGCGGGCATATTGGTGTTAGATTTCTAGTACGTGGACAAATTCAGTCATAAATCATCAATCATTAGTTATTATACAAATATACAGAAATTAAGGTAATATATACATCTAACATGAAAGCTCATATTTCAATGAGGAAGTCGCCGACATCCATAACAGCCCAGTAACCATATGAAAGGATTTTATGAGGCAAATTTAGTGCTTTTATGGATTCGGGAAGCTGGGATTTAATAGTTATATAAAATGGAATTTTGAGATTTACCTTAGAATCTTGTAGAGTTGAAGATTCCACGGCAATGTTTAGCGGCATCAGGCACCAGTTATCCCCCTTCTCTATCATTGTATCTGATAATTCCATCGAATCATCGGCCATTTTGGTAACAGTGTTTAATTTGCCAAGTCTCATGATCATTTCAGCTCTCGCCAATTTGGTCTTTTTTGTTAAGAATGGAGTAGGAATAGATCTAACAATTGACGCTGGATCCTTTTTTGAACTCTGTCCTCCGATTGTGATCTCCGAGACTGGTAGAGTCAATTGGACCTCGACACCAGACTCCGAAATAAACTTCTGGGGTAAAGCAGGAATAGTGGATAGCACTATCTCTACTTCTGTCAGTAGGGGATTCATAATGCTAAGAAGAAAATTCTGGGGCTTCCCTACCTTGAGTGACTTTGGGAATTCCTTGTTAATCAAGCTGGATATTCTTAGTGTGGGCATAAATTGTACTGCATTCCACTTTTGTTGTAGCTTGATCAGGGCAGGCTCCTTATGTGGCATGGAAAGTACATGCCTACAAGCCATACACCGATACGATTTCTTCGAAAATAATTTTCTTGGGATTGGGAGATGATTCTGTCCGTAGTCAGCAAGTTTGTTAGGGAGGCTCATCAAAGAGCCGTTATTCATGGTTGAGTTGAAGCTCCCCTGGTGCAATTGCTGGTTGACTGACGTCAATTCCCCAAGACTCCTAATGGATGACAACCGACGAACATTTTCCAAGTCCTGATCTTCGTCGATGGGCCGTGAGCTGCATTGGTCAATCCTGTTGCGCAACGTATCCTTCTCGTTAGACGATCTGTTCGCATTACTAGCCAAACTCGACAACTCCAAGTCCTTTAACCTCTGCAACATCTCTCTCGATAATTGAAGTCCCTGTGGGGCTCGAACGTCCTGACCCTTCGCTTCTAGTTCGCATAGTCTTTGTTTATCACCGTAGTACTCGAGAAACTCCCCGAACATTTTACCATACCCATTATCCTGCTGCTTCTTCTGGTCCTTGATGATACTGGTCAACGGCCGTGGCTTGATAATTATACCGGTGCTGTATTTGTACCTACAATACAGGCATTTGAACTTGAATATCTTTCCGGCCTTCTCATCCACCTTCCCATCGCTCACACTAACAACCAATCCCGATTCACACATCGGGCAATTAAAGCAATTCTTACTGCACCGACTCTCTGCACTGTTACTGTAATCTGTCATACAGTTCGAGCAGTACTTGCTCTCAATGAAGACATGGCAACATGTGATACACTTCTGGGCTTGACATGAAGGACAGAAATATAGATCACTAATTTTATGTGTACTCCCACTTCTTGTAATTGACGAAGGTAATTTTGACTCTTTAGTGCCCGTGGTCACCCCTTCCTCTGAACAGGGACAGAACACCTTCGTTTCAACGTATATCTTTGACATAATTGGATGTTTCAAACAATTCGTTGAAAACGATTGATGTATTGTTATACCCGCACGTGGTTTTTGATAACCCTTTCATGAAAAAGTCACATAGCTACTATAAATACCCCAGAAATACCAGTAAGTGGTATATTTGATTTAGAATAGCATAGAACCATTAGAATTGACTAGAAAGCACTACGAAGCAATACTCATAGTCGAAAATGTATTATCAATTATTAGCTTGTGCAATTTTTGCGACCAAAGCTATTGCAGCAGTGGTTCCAAATCAAGGAGTTTTACAATTAAGAGACGTCCAAGAGCCGGAAATTAACTATGATGTCCCAGGTGATTACGAAGTTGTTACCGGACTTTTTGAACAAGATGATAAGGACACCGATGACCTGAAATTCGATATTATCAAAGATAACTTTGGGTTAAAGAAGGACACCAAGTGGTCTGATGTGTTAGATAAATTGAAGGATTTGAACGACAAGTCGAAGAAGGATGAAGTCTACAAGTTATTCTTCTTGGCTAGACATGGAGAAGGCTACCACAACATCGCGCCTGAAGGCTACTCGAAAAAGGACTGGGACTGCTACTGGCAAATGCAAGATGGAAATGGGACCATGGAGTGGTACGATGCTGAGTTGACCGACAATGGACACAAGCAAATCGAATCACTTTCTGACGCATGGAAGGAACAGCTTTACACCAACGGCGCACCTTTGCCCCAATCATTCTACATCTCGCCATTGAGAAGATGTCTCCAGACTTACAACTATACCTGGTCGAGTATCACCAATCAGTCTGAGAAGTATATTCCGGTGATCAAAGAATTTTCCAGAGAAACATACGGGATCCAAACTGAAAGCGGACGCCACAACAAGACTTATATCCACGAGTTCTTGCCAATTGCCAAGTTTGAAGATGGGTTCACCGAACAAGATGAACTATGGAGTGCAAAGAAACGTGAACCAACCCAACACAGGGACTATAGAGCCTTAGTCTTGTTTAATGATATTTTTGCGCACGACAAGAACGACATCATCTCCATTACTGCTCACTCTGGAATCATCAATTCCATGTTGAAGGAGTTGAACCACAGAGACTTTTCTTTGCAAACTGGTCAGATGATACCAGTGTTAGTCAAGGCTAGTAAGTTCGGCAAGTTCGATGCTCCTAAATTAAACGATAAATGGGGTACTATCGACGATGTATGCAAATCATAAATAAAAATATCTGGTCTTTCTTCTTCGCTACAAATATCGCTAACATATTCTAGTAGTTAGTTTACAATTCTTATATACTTTGATATATAATCACATGAAATCATCATCTTCAAATTCGTCATACTTCGATTCATCCATGTCTTCAAACACATCTTTCTTGAAAGAAGAATTAACATTCGTCTTTACTGCAGGCTTGGCCTTCTTCTTACCAGCACCACCAGTGGCAGTACCACCAGCCTTCTTTAATCTAGCCTGTCTTTCAGCCTTTTCCTTATCCTTCAGGATAACAGTCAATGTCGATATGACCTTTCTGATATTCTCGATAGATAATGGTTGAGCCAAGTCTCTTATTAAGTCAATAGCCAACCCCGAAGTATAGTTCAACAAGGAATCTTCAGCTAAATTAGTCAATACTGGCGCCAAGTTCTTTCTCAATTTTTCAAATTCTGCTTTATCGGTTGGTTGGAACAATGGATGGCTATCGATTGGGGTATCTTTGGTTAATCTTGCTGGTTGAGGAGAAGAGGCTTTAGCAGCGGCAGCAGCTCTGGCAGCTCTTTCTCTTGGATGTTCATTCACGTCAATCTCATCATCTCCAGCAACACCTAAACCTCCAAATAGGTCAGCGGCGTTGTTCAAATCCGCATCCACTTCTGCCTTCTTCAACATTTCTTGTCTGGTGTCTTCATCCAACAAGTCAATATCCAATAACGGTTTATCACCACCCTTTTTGGATGCCAATTTTTTCATCTTGGTTTCTTCTTGTCTTTTCTTCAATGCATCCTTTTCGGCCTTCTTCTTAGCTTCTGCTTCCTTCTTCTTACGTTTCTCTTCTTCTTCATCGACATCCCATGAATCTAATAATGGGTCATCGTTACCCTCATCTTCCCACGAAGCAACTGCTGCTTGCTTGGAATTACTAGGAATGTCAAAATCTTCATCGTCCCACGACATTTTATCTGTCTATCTCTATATTTGTAGTTTGTAACTGATTATCTATAAAACTTCAATAAATTTTTTTTCTACTTGTAAACCGAACTTTTCATTTCCGGGTTACATTTAGTTTTTCCGCTTATCATAGTAGAGTAAGACTTCTGGACTTGTTTAAACTGTAGTAGATAGTTTGTCATCGTATTAGTGTAATTGTATTACGTGAACTTCACTTTCTACTTTTATTGACTAAGACTCGAGAGGAAAAGCGGCAGAAATCGAAGAATTCTAGAGAACAGTTTGAGATATCTCCAGATAGGCCCACAACATGCTAGTAGATACAGAGACAAGAATTCCCGGAGTATTGGACAATGCAAAGTTCATTCAGTGGTTGGTTGAGGAAAATGGTATCCAAGTTCACCCCAACTTGTGCATTGGAAAAAGTGACCTTGGGGGAGTAGGGTTATTTTTCACAACTGGGGACGCTGGGGTCCAAGAAGAGGATATTATACTAGCTCGGATTCCTCAAAATGCTACATTTGACTATAGACAGTTATTACAGGTACTACAAGGTTTGAAAGACATGGGGGCCGAAGTGGAAGAAGCAAGCATTGAATGGGGTATTATCACGGCAGTTTTGAAAGCTATGCAGCCAACCAGCGAAACAGAAATCCTTTACTGTTACTTTATGGGTTTCAAAATATGCCAGCAGAGGCGCCGAATGACTAGTACTAGTTATGCTTCTCCATTAATTAAGCTCGACCCATATTTGCACATTTTGGAAAATACATGGGTGTTGGAACCACCAAAAGAAAATAGTGACGATGAATTTATTCAGAAGCTACAAGCACAAGTCGAAGAAGAAAAGGCAGAATACGATGAGCTCATGTGTGATCTAAGTTCTATTTCACCGGTGCTAACATTTCCAGAATATTACCAGATCTTGCATGCAATCCGATCGAGAGTGTTAGAAATACCGTATGCCAATGAGAAAGAAGATGATTACTACACGAATATATCATTGATACCACTTTTGGATTTTGCAAATCATTTAGCGGTCTCCAAAAGCAACTCATATTTTGATGTGGACAAATCTACCAAGGACGTCCTCTTGAAGTTGAATAAAACAAAAATCACATCGGGCTCTTTAGAAATAACTATTAGCTATTCGACGACAGAATCAATCCAACACTTTATACATACTTACGGTTTCATCCCCGATAGCGACGAGTATCAACTACTCGAAGTCAAAGTTTCGCTGGAATTAATAAATGCGCACGTTAATAAGATCATGAACACTTCAGCGGTTCCTTATGATCGGATAATGAAATGGTTGCATATAATGCCTCAATTTCAGCTTGTGAAATCGTCAAATGATATATTCATCAACTTTTTCAACAATAATCTACCATTGGCCTTTATCGACGGGTTGCGTTACGATAAGCTGTGGCCCGATAGAGCTTATGAATCATTTACCAAACATAACGAGATCGAAATATCGAAACAGGAATTTGCAGAATCCGTCTTGCCTATGCTAGAACGCCAGGAATCCGAGTACGATTTTGTAAACGGCCTTGGCCAAATCGCAGTTTCCCATAATTCAAAATACCCCCAAATCACAACCCTACTCGAGGAAACAAGTACAGATTCCGACAAGTCATTCCAGCAACTAATCCAAAGGTGTACCGAATGCATAGTTGATATTGCAAGGCACCTCGCCGGATTATTGCAAAATAGTTCACCCGACCGGCTTTCCCAATTGTCTGTCGATTACAACAACAAGAAATTGGAATTCTTCCAAGCTCTCATTAACAAGTACAATTCCTCCACTGACTTGTCGTTACCAATATCTTTGGCTAGAGAAGATTGGGAAACAGATTATAGAACTGCTCCAAAACAGATCGTTTTAAATGACTAGCTAATCGAATGTCTACCCTTATTTCATAATTTCTTGTAAGATATACTGTATATTCACAATCATATCCTATTCTTTCTACAATTCTAGCATCTTCTAGTATTTTCCACCTCTACATTAATAATGGAACCATTTATTAATCAAATCGATTCTTTTATGATATTTATGCACGTGATCCTAAATTTGTCATCGTCAACGATTTTCCATTGCCACGGTATTTAAGAAGAAGGGAATAGCCGTAATTTTATCAATTGAGAAGCAAATACACATAAAAACAATATACAATGGTCGCTACTATCTCTTCCAAACAAGAATTCAATGATGCTTTAACCCACGATGGCTTAGTTGTTGTCGATTTTTTCGCTACATGGTGTGGTCCATGTAAGATGATTGCTCCATTATTGGACAAGTTTTCTAACGAATACAGCCAAGCTAAATTCATAAAAATTGATGTTGATTCTTTTGGTGAAATTGCTCAAGAATACGAAGTTAGCTCTATGCCAACTGTTATTTTCTTTAAGGGTGGTAAGGTTGTCACCAAGGTTATCGGCGCCAACCCAGCTGCTTTAAAGCAAGCTATTTCTGCTAACGCTTAAGTTCAGCACGGCTTATACATGTATACTTAAAATTTTATATTTGATAAATATTTTTGAATGTAAACTATAAAACAAAATTAAGAATTAATTATTAAACGACACGATGAACTTCTGGACGATGTCGAAATGAGTGAGATCGTTCACGCTAATGCTGGTGTCAGTATTGGAGATGAGAGATAGTTTGTTTCTCATGTATACGAGTAAAGTGTCGTAGATCAAGTAATATTGTCTTAGATTTTGAACCATGGAGATACGCTGCTTTCTAAAGTTATCGACCATGGCGTAGATTGGATCGTATTGCAAGTCTAGACCATTATTAGCCATTAGGATATTAAGTACCGAATCAATGGTACAGAGTGTTCCAGTACGACCACATCCGGCAGAACAATGGATAATGGTTGGAAATTCGCTGTTGAGATCAGTACAATTCGAAAGAATATGGTGCTTTAAGTCAATTATCGAGATTAAATCATTAGGTCTTAGAACCGATCCCATATCAGGCCACGATAACAAATGCATTTGAAACACTTGGTGCTGGACAATATTATCCATCGATATTTCAAAATGCCTCAAAATGATTGTATTTTCATTATTATAGTTCAATGAATCCTTCATCTTCACGGAAATCAAATTATTATTGGATTTATATTCGCCCGACTTCCAAAATGGTGAGCACTTGTTAACCCCGTTTTCAAATTCATCAGTTAATGAGATAATGAGAGGCGTTTTGTGGTTTAGAATACACTTCCAAAAGTCACCAGTGGTTTCATTTAGAGGACCCTGTGCACCAATGTACTTTAAGTGATGCTTGATTTTCCCTATGTTAGTCAAGTATGACAAGTCCAGCAGAGGTTTCAAATACGATGCGTTAATATAATCACACAACTGCACTTTTTGGGTCACTGTAGGCAAATCATTTAGTTTGACTCTCGTATGTTCAAAAAGAAAAATGTCTTTATATCTGTTCTTATGACCATACTCAATTCCCGAACTAATTAGTGGGGTTTCACAAGGCAATGAATCGATAACTGTACCACCCGGAGAGAACTTCTCTTCCTCAATTTTACCCTTCAGAATATTGGTCGTACTATCCAAGGAAAATGCCTCTAGTAACCTATCTTTCTCGTTCTTTTCTAAGTTATTAAAATCTTCAATAAGCTTGTTTGGTTTTATTAAACTACGCTTAATCCATTCCGGTAAACTATCTCGGTCTGGACTAGTTAAATTATCAAAATTTCTTGATAAATTAAACAAACTCAAGTCTGTTGCACCATCTAGTTTACTAGGCAAAAACTCCTCGTTATGTCTAATTTTAAAAGTCTTAGGCACCTGAGGCAATTGAAAGTTTGACAAAACAGGGGTTGTGACATCCTTTTTGATGTTACTGATTGTTGGTAAATCAGATAAAGAGCAAGTCCTAAATTTTCCCCCAAGATTTTTTAATGGTAGTTGGGGATTACTGCTGGCTCGTTCGCATGTACCTGCTGATTGTATTATATCGGGAAATCTGTTGGAAAATTCTTGAAATTTGTTGTCGAGGATATAGATTGAACTATCCCACGGTTTATAATCAGCAAACTTCTTAGCCATATGATAAATTCCAGGTGAATTATTGTAGGTATCATATATGAAAATACTAGGTAATGAATATGGATCGTCTGTATTTTGCTTGCTTTCATATGCGCATAAATGGTCCTCAAAGACTGATTTATCATGCGATGGTAAAGAGTTCACACATCGTTTCAAATCGTAGTTTGGTCTTTTCAAAAGAGTCAGGGGTAAGCAGATATTTATAGATCCTGCTATATGTGATTTAACGTATTCCGTAAATGGCCGCACGTCGATGACTATAATGTCCATTAAGTCACCATTCGAGGTGACTTTGTGCATGATATCACTGCTTTCATATATTGAAGCAACATGTACATTGTTGGAGTCTTCGCTCGATAATGCTTGTATTAATTCTTGACAGTCTGCGTTGTTATTCTTGCTAATCTTTTTAAATTGCTCTTTGTGAGCATTAGATGCTGTGTATGTGATATGCTTTTTCAAAGGGGGAACCTCGGATGTTGTGGGTTGCTTAATATTTGGCAATGAGCTCATGCTAGTTAAATCTGGTATTAGTTTTACTGACAGCCTTGTGGCGTTGAAATCAAACTGCAGTTCGGACGCTGACTTGGACCCCGTTGTGGTGTCACCGTCCCGACCTGAGCTGAACCTGTAGTCCGAAAAGGAGTTATGCTTTATCATGGGTATTTTGAGATTCAACGGGTTCTTCTTAAGAAAAACGTTCGCTTCGTCCACGAGCGTGTCCGTCGAGTGCACCGAGTTAACAGAATCGGTTCTTATGTTCCGCTTGAGGTTCACCGAACTATTGGAACTGTGACAAATAGTGGTGTCGGAATTTATCGACGAGATCGACGTACTCGTGTTACCGTGTACTGCGGGTGGCTTTGTATAATCTGCTTCCACCTTCGATGGCGACCGAATACTGAAATACTCTGGGCCCCCCTTAGCCTTTGGGGCGTTACTGAAGTAGTCATTTTCTCTCTTCGTCCCATCCATATCGCTCGCTGGAAACGTGAAGTTTGGTGAAGCGCATATGCTGGGGGATGAATCCATTTTTATCTTCCGCCTATTAATATCTTCTGATATGCGATGCAAAATTTATAAATATTTGGTAAAAGTCTTTCTTCTGCCGTATTTTCCCTTCTCCTTGTTTACTTAGTTACTTCTTTATCCTGAACTAAGTTTCCCTTTACCGTACCTATATTGTGTCCCTTTATATGTAAATTTTTTTTTTCCTAGTAAAAAGGAGTTGGTATATTGTGTTATTTTTAAATTATGGCTTAAAATCCGCTACAAAAAACTCAAACCCTTGCAAAAATTATTACTTTGATTCAATAATCCTCTAAACCTTGCTGCAACAAGATAGTCTATATTTTTGCCACTAAGTTATTCGTACTCCTTTTATACATAAGTGGTAGCCGCTTAACTGTCTTCGTTTCAAGACCGATGACGACAAAAACTAGATCTACTTTATATACAGGAAGGCTATAGATGTCTTAGACTTGCTTATTTTGGTATAAATATAGAGGACATATATACACTATTTCTTTCTTCTTTTAGTATCTTTGGACTTGTCGTCAGATATGTTTCGTAATTTGAGCTTTATCTTAGGTAGGGTAGGTTCTGAGTTCTGAGGCACAGGAGGGTTTTTTCCTTGGGCGATTCCAACTCCGCCTCTAGACTTTCTTCTCTTAACATTATTCTTAGGGTCTATGGGCACGATGAGCTCTTCTTTTGTTTCATCCAGTTCCATTTCCACCTCGTCATCGAAGAGGTGGGGGTTTGACACCTTGTCTGTAGCATCGCGTATCAAGGATTCGTATTCCAACTCGTTGTGCGCCACGCCGTCCTCGAGGAATTTTTTCATCAACTCGCTTTGTTCTTTGTGGGGTGGGTGATCGGAGGTGGACTCGGCCTGCTCGAACGGCGACACGCTCTTGTCGATGCTCACGCGGTGGACGGTATTGAGGGTATTACTCAAGCCGTTGAAGTAGATTTCGTTGACATTCAAGTTTCTGCCGGGGTCCAAGTTTTTCAGTTTCAAGTTGGTCAAGCTGCTGAGCCCTTCCTCGTCCTGCTCCGCGTCGGGCAAGATCTCGCCACACTTCAAAGCGGCGCCATCCTGCGAAGTGTACTCCTTGGAATGCGCTATCCGGCTGTGGTTGAGGAATCCTTGGGCCGACGAAAAGTTGCTTCTGTTGCAATCAGGGCAAGTGAGTTTCACTATGACCCCATCGGTCCGGCGATAGAGACAGCCCATGTTTGCAGACGGCTTGCTAATGGAAGCAGATGGTCTTAGTGATGAGGTGGTTGATCTTGTTCTGTAGGAATATTTAGGCTCCATCCCGTAGTGGTGCTCGTCCAGGATCGATGCCTTCGGGGTATGCGATGCTTCGGAAACGCTCGAGAGATTCGAGTAGTTTGCAGAAAGCGATTTGTTTAGCAAGTTGTAGTACTTCACCGTAAAGTCGTTGGGCTCATTTTCCAAGCTCACCAGCGAGGGTACCTCGAAGAACTTTCGCAATGTTATCATTTGCGATTCACATTTTCCGATTTCTTCCTTGGTTAGCGTGAGTTCCTTGTGTTTTAAACGAATTTCTAAGTCGATCTGGTTAGTGATGATATCTCGCAACTTCTCGATAGGCGTATCTCGCAATCCTTGGATTATCTGCTCTTTGTCTATAGGTAAATTTTCTGATTTGGCATCCTGTTTGTCAATCCGTGTAGTTGCCTCCGGTATATTTTGTTCTTGTGTCACAGATTGCTCGGCACTATGTAGTTCGTCCTGACTTATGTCGTATTCATCTAGATGTGCCTCAGGCGTCGGCATAGATGTGGGTGATTTGTTGCTCATTGCGCTTTATCCCCTACTACTTATCAATCCTCTTGCCATCAAATGCCAGATGTTTATGTGATTACAGACGATTAATACGGATGATGAAATGTCCTGCAGATAATTGTGGCGCACTGTTGCACTTGCGGCAACAAGCGTTCGCTAGGCTAACAAGTCGATAGGATCTTTACCCTTGGAACACATCTGTAATAGCTCTCTATATGTTAGTTCTCGCTTTTGTTGTATTGTTGGCCCTGTCTTCTTCTTCGTGTAAGTTCCTTTTTCTGGTTTTGTCGTCTTTCTCATAGCGGATTTTTGTTTTCTCACATTGGGCTTTTTCTCTGGCTTAGACGACAGTTTTGCACTCGCGGACTCCGTAGGTTCCTCAGGAATGGGTATTTCACTTACCTTGGCGCATTCTGTTCTAACTCCTGGTTTAAAAGTCACAGACTTGGGTGGTTGAATTGCCGCTTTTGTTTTTTTAGCTCGACCCTTGCCTTTTGTCTTTTCGCTAACATTTTTCTTGCTATCCTCGCTAGGAGAACTCTCGGTGGGCGTTTTATAGGCTAATAGGGTCATTAGCTTTTCTTTGTTGATGGATTGATGTATCCTATTTATTTCTTTATCCAATTGTTTCTGGCTATTGATTTCTTTTTCGTTTAGTTCCGGTTGGGTCGCCAACTGGGAATTGAAAGGAGTGGAAGTAGCCTTGAACTCCACCAATGACTCTTCGTCGTTTTCTTCATTATCGAAAATATCCCTGAGATTCTCAAGGGAATACTCATCGACCTTAGGCTTAACGGTTGTTTTTGGCGGCTGGGGTTTTCTCCCGCCTGTATAATTTTTACGTTTAGCTTTCGAGGTCTGGTTTCTCTTGTTGGTACTCTCCTTTAATACGGCATTGGATTCCCTCTTTGATTTTCCTCTCTTTTGTTTGGTCCGTAAGTATGGCCTAACAGATCCTATGTCAATTGGTCAATATTTTCTTGTTACTTTGGCCTCGTTTTTTTTTCTAAAATCACAGCTAACACTTACTGCTTGCATCCTCAAACACTTCAAATGCCTTCTTTGCCACCATCGGTAACAACTATCAATATAAGCCGACTATAAAAATCTGCATAATAATGGTTGTAAAAAAATCCATATAAACATGCGACATTATGGTAAGACGACATTTGACGATAGCAGTTTCGATATCACGACACTTTCTGAAAGTGATTTCTCTTATATATGAAAATCGAAATAATTCCAAAGCATATATCAAGCATGTCCAAAGATGATATAATATTGCCCTCAGCATCATCTTTGTCAGTGTTAACTATTTCTGATGTGTCGAAATCTGGATTCGGGTACAATCCGTCCACGGGACCAGCTTCGAACGCAATTGACCAAGATACATCAAATATTTTGTTAAATAAAAAACCCATGCAATTGACCCCTACATCGTCGACTTCGATATACGACAGAAATTTGAACAAGAAAACACCAGAAATCAACGCTTCGTCGTTGTCATTTTTATTCTGCGAGATTGTGAACTGGTCTCACAAGAATTCCAAGGGTATCCAAGATTTGGAGCAAAGGCTTAACGGTCTCGGTTATCAGATTGGCCAGCGGTTTTTGGAGCTAGTGAAATTCCAAGAGGGCATTAAACACAGTAAGAGAGAGGTCAAGATCGTGGAAATCTTGCAGTTTATTCATGGATCATTGTGGAAGTCCATTTTTGGCAAGACGGCCAACGAATTAGAGAAATCACAAGACGTTAATAATGAATATATGATCACCGATAACTTGCCCTTAATGTCAAAGTTTATCAGCATCCCAAAAGAGTACGGCAACTTGAATTGTTCAGCTTTCACCGCCGGTATTATTGAGGGTGCACTCGACTCTGCATTTTTCCACGCTACTGTAACGGCTCATTCGGTCCCAAAAGAGGGCCTCCCTTCTAGGACTGTGTTCTTGATCAAGTTTGACGACCTGTTGTTTGTTAGGGAGGATCTAAGGTTCAATCAATAACTTCTATAGTGAATACATACGTAATATGAGAAATGACACAAAATTGCTATTCGACTAAAAATTTGAGTCGTGATAATTTTCGACATTTGAGTGGAACCATTGTAAAATCATAAAGTATTTAGGCCTACACCGTACAAAACCAAGAATTGCTATTCAATATGGGTGTGACAGTAAGGCAAGCGACTATCAATGATATACAAGCTATGCAAAATGCCAACTTGCATAATTTACCGGAGAACTACCAGTTAAAATACTATATGTACCATATTTTATCATGGCCACAAGCTAGTTTTGTTGCTACCACATACGACGACGTTGCAAACGATGTAAATGACAATGAAAACGAGGAAATAGAGGACCCGAAGGGAGATACTTCTTATATAAATAGAGGCGAAAAGATTGTGGGATACGTATTGGGCAAAATGGAAGACGATCCTGATGCAGACGACAAAACTCCTCATGGACACATTACATCCTTGTCTGTGATGAGAACATATAGAAGGATGGGTATAGCTGAGAAATTGATGCGTCAAGCTTTGTATGCGATGTGTGAATCATTCAATGCTCAATATGTTTCATTGCACGTTAGAAAATCTAATAGAGCTGCATTACATTTATATAGAGATTCATTAAAATTTGAGGTTACATCGATTGAAAAATCTTACTATCAAGATGGTGAGGACGCTTACGCAATGAAAAAGGTGTTAATCTTGGAAGAGTTGGTACCTTACTTATCACAAATGTCTAATGAAGCCGATGATTTTTCAAAAGATTTATTAGAAGACTTATAATCGTCTATAGCATAATTCAATAAACTATAATGTATTAAAGATATAACATACCCCAAAGGTAGATCTAAAGCTACCATAATAACAATTCAAATGCAAATATATAGAAATATATAGATAAAGGTTCAGTAACGTTCTTTCATTCTTGATGCAACTGTACGCAAATTTCCGTAAACCTTACCTGGAGGTGAACCTAAAATCAAAGAAACAACTGCTTCTCTGGCCATTCTGATATGCGTGAACCCACCCAAGATATGTATCTTGGAATCGGCCAACACAATTCTGGTTCTGGTTGCATTTTCAATAGCAAATTTAGTTTTACCATCTTTACCAGCAATTCTACCAATAGCTCTTGACAAATGGTCACCATTCAAGGTCTTCACATCCTTGACTTCGAAGGTTTCAATATACAAATCGTCTAACCTTAACAAAGCGATGGCATCATCCACATCGAACCCCAACGTAAAAGCCTTGACGAAATCGGCTCCCTTTTGCAAAGCTCCCTGGTCCACGGTATTTTTATTTGTTTTCATTTCCACGGTCTTGGTCTTCAAGTTCATTCTCACTTGTAACTTCAAGTGGTCGACTAATGGAGGATAAATCTTCGTCCAGGTATTCTTCAATGGGGTCATTCTGTGTGGTGGCACTGGAACTTTTCTGCTTTCCAATTTCACTTTCATCCCACTTTTGGATGCTTCTGCAAATTTAGGTTTTCCACTTTCGTCCAATACTATGCCACTGGCATCCTTTTTCTTCGTGGATTCTGGTTTTTCTTCGTCCTGTGGAACATTGGTTGCGTCTATCAACATCTCCTCATCT
This sequence comes from Debaryomyces maramus, assembly GCA_030583545.1. NCBI lineage: Eukaryota > Fungi > Ascomycota > Pichiomycetes > Serinales > Debaryomycetaceae > Debaryomyces > Debaryomyces maramus. Next base: position 345,158 of record JAJMIL010000003.1, read on the forward strand.
TCGCCCTTTCCTTCACTCTCAGTTGGTTCCACCACTTTAGGTGGTGACAAGTCTTTAATAGCTGTTGGTGCTGCCATGTTGCTCGTCTATTCTTCTATTCTACAGCTTAAATCAAAAAGTACCTTTCTTATCTACCGTATGAAAAAAAATACTCATCTCAAATTTTTTAATAAAGTGTCACGTGAAATACTAACCTCCATATGAATTTGAATTTACTTACTGAGTCACTTCTTCAACTCATTACAGTTGAAAATGAAATGGTCTGATATATGATTTTTGACTCATATTTCGGAATGATTCCTCTTTCTTTTTCATTTATAAAGTGTTCAATCCACCAAGAAATGTTTATTTAGAACGGATAATACAATTTCATTTTTGAAGTAAGTAAAGGATTGAAACAAAGATACACAATATACAGCATAAGCATAGATAGATATAGAGTATGCAACTATTAAAACGCTTTATCATTCACACGAGTAATCGAAATATATTTGGACGTCAATTCCCTAACATCAATATAAGAAATATGTCGTTAGATTCGAAGAAATTAGAAATTACCAAAACCACTACTCCAAAAGAGAAGTTACCAAATGATCAATTGGTCTTTGGTAAAACCTTTACCGACCATATGTTAGAGATTGAATGGACACAAGAGAAAGGGTGGGGAACCCCAAAGATATCTCCGTATCATAATCTCTCATTCGATCCATCGACAATTGTTTTCCATTATGCTTTTGAATTATTCGAAGGTATGAAGGCTTACCGTGATCCCCATAACCAGATTAGAACCTTTAGAAGTTACAAAAATATGGAAAGAATGAATAAATCTGCAGAAAGAATTGTTTTACCAGCATTTGACGGTGAAGAATTGATGAAATTGATGGACAAGTTTTTACTTATAGATGAAAGATTTGTTCCTCAAGGGGCTGGTTATTCCTTGTATTTAAGGCCTACTTTAATAGGTACCAGTGCTTCATTGGGTGTTGGAATTCCAGACAAAGCTTTATTATACGTCATTGCTTCTCCTGTCGGTCCTTACTACGGAACTGGATTTAAGCCAATTTCATTGGAAGCAACGGACTACGCCGTGAGAGCTTGGCCAGGTGGTGTTGGTGACCGTAAGTTAGGTGCTAACTATGCACCATGTATTAAGCCTCAATTAGAGGCGTCTAAAAGGGGTTACCATCAAAACTTGTGGTTATTTGGTGAAGAAGGTTATGTTACCGAAGTTGGTACTATGAATGCTTTCTTCGTATTCAAGGATGCTCAAGGGAAAAAGGAATTAGTTACTGCACCTTTGGATGGAACCATTTTAGATGGTGTTACTAGAGACTCTGTTTTAGAATTATGTAAGGAAAGATTACCATCTAATGAATGGGCTATTACCGAACGTCAATTCACAATCTATGAAATTCAAGAAAGGGCTGCAAAGGGTGAATTGGTTGAAGCATTTGGTACTGGTACAGCTGCTGTTGTATCTCCTATTGAAAGGATTGGATTCAAGGGTAAAGACATTTCAGTTCCAGTCGCTGCTGGTGATTCTGGTGAATTAACTAAGCAAGTTGCCGAATGGATAAGAAAAATCCAATACGGTGAAGAAGAATACAAGGATTGGTCAAGAGTTGCTAAATAACTTACATAGTAACTATTCTAATACAAAGTTTATCTTTGAACATTTTATTAATCTATTCATTCTTTAGGTACCAGTTATTCCTAGATTTCGTTTAGAATATAGACTCTTTCATCGATCATTCGAATCGTGAAACTATCTATATTCTAAAAGAATGCTATAAAGTTTTCCTTGTTCTTAGAAAGAATGCATCAGAAAGTAGTCCGATATAACAATTGTGATACTCGGATTATCATATCTACTCATTTTGAGCATCAAACCCTAGTAAATAACGTATATATCTTGTGATTGTTCTATTTGTACTCAATTAGTTAAACAGAAATTTTTTGGCTGGTCGAAGTGCGAGAATTTTCTGATTAGCTAAAGAACTTACTTGAAAAATTTGTGATTTATCCTATCAAGAGCAACACAAATTGACAATAGATAAGTCATAATAGAGGTTAGTAATATAAGAGTGTAGCTGCTCCATAATTGCTTTTCCATTTTAAAATTATATTCATATTCGGTCGGTAAATTAAACAAACCTTGATATGTCAATGAGACGGCTGGTAATGCCAACGGCAATTCATGGTGCTACTATTTCACGAATTATGGTTGGTCCTTCTGGAATCATGAGAGGCATTCCTATTTTATCGAGGGTACCGATGACTCTGGTATTTCAGCAAAGAAGATGGTGGTTGCTAGGAGCTGGTCAACGAGCAAACCTCAGTACGGGAAAGGTTGGATTAAACCAATATTCGAAAGGACCGCAAAAAAATGATGATAAGGACGTATCTAAGATCACGAAAGCTAATTTGCTTTCTCAGGCGTCGAATCGATTCTCGAAGCTATTGATTCATATAAAGTGGCCATTAATGAGAAACAACCGGCCTTTTTCAATGGACGATTTCTCTGCATTTTTCTCCTGGTTGGTTATGGGAAATGTGTTGTGGATTGTGCTTGGAACTACGACGTTTGGTTTAGTGACGATGTACTCGATCCATACATTTGATAACATCTCCGGGACTATTAAAGGGTATTATTCCCAAGATGATGATGAAAAAGATGCACCCAAATCAAGCAAAGTGGACGATAGTGTATTGGGCTACATTACGAGTTCTATTTTGTCCCATGGATTGGGTGCAAGACTCGAATTCAGGAAAGGTAATGTATTACCCGAATTCAAGGACGGTAGGTTGAGATTCAAGAAACTCAATATCTATTCCATAGATGCTCCTATTGCCAATGAAGGCACAGAAGATGAATCCGAAAGCAAGGCTCCTTTAAATTTTAGTGCCAATATTGAAACCATGGATGTTTCATTGTCCTTCAGCAAATGGTATGATGGAAATGGTTTGATTGATGAATTAGAAATTTACGGAATTAATGGTAAGATTTATAAAGAACATAATGACAGAACCCCAACCCCAGAAAAGAAGCACGACCTGTTGCCATTATCTGTTGGTAGGTACAATGAAAATATACATTTTCAATATGACATGAATGATCACAGTGTGGAGGAATTGAAATTGATACAAAAGCAAAAGAAAATATGGATGGATTCTAATTATGAGATTTCCCATGTTAAATTACATGATTCGTATTTTGAAATTATTGATTCAACTACAAAAAACCCCTTGAAAATTTCTATATTTAATTGTGATTTACCAAGATTGAGAGGTAATAGATTATTAATCGATTTCTTCAATGCCAATAATGTTACTGGGGCAATAAATGATTCCATGTTTACTATACATAAACGTCAAGAATTCAATAATGCGACTAACGAGGAAAAATATGTTAGATTTAAATTGGATGGCATCAACATGGGTTCGATCGCCCAAACTAACCGTCAACTGAAATTCAATTGGATCGTTAACGGCAAGGCAGAAATACTTGCTGATATTAGATTACCTGCTGTGGAGGATGAATCTGAACCCAATTCCACACTCGGAAACGAATATAAGAGAATTACCAATGTCTGCTCAGAAGTGTTTAATGAATTGATTAAAGCTACTTCGCCTGCTCCAGAGGACACATCTAAATCTTCCGGTAAGAATAATGATGACCAAACGTTGCTTAAAGGTGCATTGGCTGCAATTTATGAAACATTTTCAAATAGCAACGAACCAAAGAAACTTGATAACACCGATTCTTCATCTGAATATGTGCTTGTGAATTTCAAAGTTAAATTTTATAATTTGAAGGCAGCAATGCCACAACAATTGCCAATGGCTTCGTCCAGTTCGATTCCCTTTATTTCGTTGCAAAATTTGAGATCTCTAATTGCATTCGTCAACGAATTGAATTCTGGTAACAAGCCGCCCATTGTCATTAAGACAACAGTGATTGAAAAGTTATCTGATTTGTATAATATTGAGGATTTGTCCCAAACCAAGATATTCGACGAAATTGTTAGCGATATCTATGATAACTTATTGAAAATGGTTAAACTAGATGAAAAAAGAATCATCAATGAAAAGCATTCGCAGTGGTCACATTCAGTTGCTAGTCAATTGTTGTTATTAGGATTGGGAGTCCTTGCATAGTAGTTTGACAATAACTATCTAATTCAAGAACGAAACAACTACGAAAATTTATGATTTATGAACCTTCACCTGTAAATAGTTGTACCGCTTTAATTGCGTCACTTTATTTATTTGCTATAATTAATAGTAATTCTTTTAATATTACTATACTATTTGTAGAATGTGTATATCTTCTATATTAGTTTTTCTGAGACAGTTCTTTATTTCTTTTCACTAATGGGATGCTAAGCTTATCTCCTCTTTTACCCGTCAAATCTGACATTAGATCGTCCTCGACTGGTTTTGCGCCTATTCCTAACAATACGCCTTTTTTCCTACGTTCTATTATCGAACTTGTGTTTGACTTTGCTGAGGACTTCTTATCCTGCTTCCATCCCATCCCTCTTAGTAAAGCTGCACCGAAGTCTTCCACTGCCACTTCTTCGTATTGGTCTACGTCGCCTTCATCTGGCTTTGATGAGATATCTTGCTCTACTAACTCATCTCTTGAAGGCATAGGTATAATCAACCCTTCACCTTTTTCCATTTTCTCTTCCGAAATCAATTCATGCCTTATTCTTTCTTCCGTTGACATATCACGTTCCGAAGTTGTAGCAGTTTCTGGTTGTACCACTTCTGCTGGTTTCTGCAACACATTTAAACCATATCTGAGTTTGTTCTCATCCTTCACTACTATTTTCTGCTTGTGTTCTTGATTCGGAATATAGGTATCTCCTTTATTTCTCTTTCTTCGTATTTCCTCTTTCCAGTCCCTATTGCCGTTGGCTGGTTTAATTACTAGAGGTTCGTTCACATTAGCATTAATGGCCTTATCCTGTACTATAGCACCACCTTTACTCTTATCAAATGAGTCGATAACCGTTACCTTTCCCTCATCCTCATCCTCTGAGTCTGAATCGTTTAATGCATTAATTCGCCGCCTCTTTGCTTCATTAGGTTGTGATGACGGAACATTAGGTTTTGGGGTGGCTTTTGAACCACCGAAAGCAAAAGAAATCTTGGGTTTTGGTTTTGAACTAGGTTTTGTAATCCGATCCTTCTTCAAATTCATTTGAAATCCACCCATTCTGTTGCCGTGACTACTTTTGCTTGCTATATATTATTTTAACTAGAAGGTTAAGTCTATCTCTATCTCATCTTTAATGATTTTGATAGTGACACAAAAACACGCTATACCTGCGCGTGCAACAACTAAGTCTTTCAACTTAAATACATCGATACTTCTAACAACATTTAAAAGACATACATTGAAGCTGTGTGTCTAGGAGAGATGCTCACTCGACCTCGAGAGCAAGATATTAAGCTGACGAATTCTGAGACCCCAGAACCTATATATTCATCATTATCAGTGGAAGATACACATACAAATCAACAAGAGTTTTCACAGCATACAATCAATTCAAGCTTCACTTCCATTCTGTCAGCTATGGGAATTGGGGATTCAAGCATTTTGAAAGATGAGGAAATCACAGATATAGATATGGATACAAGTTTGGACTCGGGAACTAAAAGCACCAGTGCAGACATAATTGGTTTGATGCGTAAACCATTGAAAATGAATCAAGATGCCGAGTTAGTAAAACAGGATAGTGAAAAGACTCCCAATGATGGCATTTCAAATACTGACGCACAATCATATCCTCATATACGATCGAGCAAATCGAATTTGATGTCAATTCTCTCTGGGAGCCAGATGTCTACCAAGAAATCTAAAGTGAAGGCTCTGGAACCTACAGCTAAAGAAGAAGTTGAGCCACTAGCGCAGAATCTAATTGATGAGGCTATCGTATGTGAAGATCTTGAATCCAATATTCCCGATTTGGTGGATGATTCTTTTACAGAAAATAAAAGCAATGACTTACGAAAAGAGCATGAATTGATCGAATTAGAAAGGAAATTTTATAACGACAATGTGAAGTCTGTAACCGCAAAAGACTTCTTGGCTAGTCTAGGTCAAAAAGCCCCAGTACATAAACCTGTCACTACAAAGAATGCTGAAGAACAAATTCCCATCTGCATTACAGATAATAAAGATCATGAACCAGTTCTTATAGAAAGTGAAAGTGATGATAATGAAAAAGCAACAGAAACGTTAGAATCAAAGATATATGGTGAAAACATCAAACGTACCTCAGCCAAAGAACTTTTCCAATCACTCAAAAATCAGTCGAATAAATCTATAAGCAAAGACTCTCCAGCCATTAAACTGACATATATGCTGACGGTTAAATTGGATCCCACGCACCTTAAGGACATTCTAAGGAAGAGCAATCCACTTTTTACAAAAGGAAATAGAGATATGACTCCTTCTCAGGCAGCAGGAGATTCATTTCTTAACACTTTAATGAAAAATTCAAATTCAAGAAAAAGATATATGGTTACGCTTCGGGTGCCATCTGATCACTTGAAAAAAATTTCAAAGGCTTTGAATAATCCCCTTTTTTCACGAGGAACAATTGGTAATAAGGGAAAAAATGCTAATAGTGTCTTCAAAGCAATGATGGATAATGCCCATTCCACAACCAAACTAAGCACATTACAGAAATTAAAAGAATTATACCCGATTCCATTATCTAGGGATCAATTTCATGTATTTCCATCTGATGAGGGCTCTATCATTGACAAGAAAAAAATTACATCATTAATTGCAAAATCGGGAAAGAAATATCATCCAAATATTGATCAAGAAATTTCTGAAGAAGATAAATCTTCTTTTTTCAGTTCCCCAAAACCAAATCAAGTCGCACGTCGATACCTGGTACAATTTGAGACGTATTCAAGTAAAGAAGAATTTTTGGATTATGTTCACAAGGCTTCTCCGCTAGTTCAACTGCATTCACCTTCACAAAACATTTACGATCGATTTTTAAATACACTAATTCATTTTAAGAATACTGATTCATTGGTATGGCCAGTTTTATTTCAACCTCAACAGATGAGCGACGTTCTTATGTCGTCTAGCAAGGTGGATTATATTAAGATGTGGATCCTCAATTCGTTTGCTAGACTAAAATCGCAAGCACTCAAGACACCACGGAATATCTTAATTAAACAACAAAAGAGACAAAAGAAGATTGACTACACCGGTTTAAATGACTTTATAGTTGATGAATATGGCGAACCATTGGATGACAGTGGGTCGGAAACAGATGAAGACATATTCGTACCTCTTTTAATTATTCAAGGATCTATTGGATCTTGCAAATCAAGCTCTGTTTATGCGGCTGTCAATGAAGTCAATGGATATGTGTACGAGATTAATTCAGGACAGCCAAGAGGGAAAAGGGATATCTTAGGAACTCTAAAGGAAATGTGTACCACTCAACTAGTCCATAGACAAAATGAAGATAAAGAATTTCAAAAAGGTATAGTATTACTTGAAGATTGCGATGTTTTGTTTGAACAAGACAAAAACTTTTGGTTAGCTGTCCAGGAAGTATTGAACATTTCTCGGAGACCCTTAGTTATTACATGTAATAATTTGTCGGCAATTCCTAGAAGCATTATTGACTTTGCGAACGGTGAAGATTCTATCATCCACCTTGATGATATGGAACATAAAAACCTTGATATGATGAAAGACTACTTGTGGCTATGTTGTATCAGCCAGGGCTTTGACGTTGATCACAATGTGCTTCGAGATATATTGAACAATTGTCATTCTAACAATTTTGACTTACGTAAATCTTTGATGGAATGCCAAATGTTATGTCAAAATTATCCGTGTAATATAAAAGATGGATTCGTTATTAGAAAGATCAAGCACAACACTTTACAAGAAAAGCCTAAGGAAACAAGCCGGAGTCTTGAAGAATTAACCAATGAACTTGAATTGCTTTCAACTTCTGATATTATATCTTCTAATTCACACTCATTGATCAATCATGATGTTATGCCAAATGAACTTCCTGACATATGTATTATTGATGAATCTACAAAATTAAGACAACCTACTCTACCAAGCGAATTGAATATTGGTAATTACATTGCTGAATTTCTCTCAATGGATATGCTGCTGCCAATCTCAGAATTATCTTACAATAAAATTAAGGATGTCACTGCATTTTTTATTGGGTCTCGTACTAAAGAATTACCTAAATTTGTACAAGACTTATATTCTTCTAGAAGCGTGAGAGCATCAACACGATCAATGACTGATTCTTCTGAAAGCTTCAACGAATGGCGTTTAGACACAACAGGAAATTCTGATACTTCAATATGTAATATTCTACCACCCCTGCCATACATATTAGAATTAGCACCCTATGCTAGACAATGGTGCCATTATCAAAACTCTCTTGATCTAGTTGAAGAGGATACGATGAAAAAACAGGGTGTCAGTGTGAAAAAGTTCATTGGATGGAGGCAGTTCCAAGACTCCTCTAAGCAAGTGCTAAATACATTTATATAGCATAATGTACAATAGAAATAAAATTTTCAAATTAACCTCGTTCTGCTCTTTACAATTCCACCGCCAAAGGATCTGGCTGCCTTATGCTTAAAATCTAATGATTGTAGCCTTCTCCATGCTTCCTCTATATGATATGGCATTATTGGTTTTGCTAGTTCATCGGGTCTATCGAAGAGATATTTTCTTTTCCTTTTATTTAGTTCCTTGTTTAAATTACCAGCTTTTATTATCAGTTGTTGGATCAATTTCTCTTCGGCACTTTTGATCCCCATTGCCTCTTCTGTCAAGGAACAAACGATCTCGAAAGTTAAAAACCCTAAGATATCAATAACATCATCGTTGGGTCTCGAATCGCATAATTGGGTAATTTGAGCCCATTCTCTAAATCTTTTCGCTTTTCTAAACGTAAATGAGGCTTGACGACATTCTGACCAATGGACATACTCTTCTTTCGTCATATTTCTTGTTCTATCATCAGCCATCTTCAATCTCTTCAAAGAAGCTACAGTGGCCGCCTTTTCGTCATCGTCCACTTGTTCAGATTCTTCTGCACCTTCAAGATGTTGTTCCGAAAACATAAATTGTAGTTCCCAGGGCAATCTGATTTTCAGTTTTTTGTACTTCGTCAACATCTTGGATGAATCTGTAGCTGCAGCGGCTGTAGATCCTCCGCCTGCTGTACCACTAGCGTCGCCTTCAATCAAAGATTCCGTACCTCCACCCTCTTGATCTTTTGCATTTTTACGAACATCCTTCCACGAAAGATACGTTCTCAACCGATTGACCTTCGCTTTATCATGTCTTATTAAAAATATCACATCCTCAGGTGCGATGGACTTCGTGCCTCTGACTCCAGCACTTTTAGTAGCTTGTATCAATATTTCTATGACTTGGCCTCGTACAATGTCTTCAATTAATGACGTTGTTTCCACTGGTGGATCATTCGCTTCTCCCAGTACAAACATCATTTGCTGTATTTCCACCCTATACTTGTGTTTATTCTCCTGCGACATGTTCTCTCTCTATTATCTGTGGTCTATTCTTTATGCCATAGTAAACTCCATATAGTCTTTAAAAACCCTGGTAAATATACCTCGGTCGGGTAACACTCTAAAGAATATATAAACGAAAAGTTCTGCCATTTTTTTGTTAACCGAAAATTTTTCATTCAACACAAATAAACCTGCAAACTAGCAGGATATGAAGTAGTTTGCAAATGGTATGTTCTGATGTATTGAATCAAGTTACGAATTATTGAAATGATGAATCTGAGTGCATTTGGCTCGAGACTTTTTGTCGGTGTGGAAAAACCCAAGCTACCTTATATTTTTTTGTCTGAAATCATTAATTAAACTTGAAAAAGTAATTCATTCTAATGAATAATACTAACAAATGTGCAGCATTCATAGTTAGACTAGTTTTGACAAGAATACATAAATCACTTCTTCATAAGTCCATTTTGTAGGCATATTGTAAGTTTTTGTTAATTCGCTCGAGATGATCGTAGCTAGCACGCGATAGTTAGGTGACCCCCATACCAAGTGGAAGGTCAACATGTTTGTTGTATATATCTCTATGTTGACAGCTCTGTTGGCTAATGCTTGCCAGAATCTGGTGGGCCATCGCAATGATTTTGTGTTCTTTTGTTCTGGTATAAACGATTTGCTGCAAAATACCACTCATGGTTTATATTACTCTACGTAGGGTTCTACCAAAAGAACTAAGGCATGATCGGTTTATTCAGGTTGATAAACTTATTTTAAGCTTTTCGTTCTGAGTTCTATAGCTGCTTAATATTTCTTGCTTGATGGTTCTTTACCTATTTTGTGTCCTTTAAGACATCCACTATTATCCGGCTGTAGTATCCAAGAATGACTGAATAGTGACTGGAATAATTCAGATTGTTGTCGGGTCCGTAGCTTCACTTGAAGAGATGTTTGGTGTGTTCAAGCAATTAGAGAGATTAATATATAATTTCAGACTTTTGTAATAATTGAATAACTTTGCAATAATTACATACTTTTGAAAATATAGCTTAACAAAATTTCTATCTATTAATACAATTATTAAAACGCTACAGCTTATAATTGATTTGAGTTTATAAATAATAATTTCTAACTTGATGTAACCTGAAAAAACGAAGCTTTTATATCAGGTACATTACATGGGGATGAAAAGCGTATGTCTGCAAATTAAAATACAACCCATAGAAATTCATGAAACCTAGTATATCTTTTGTGGAGTAGATCATTCTTTCTCTAATATACCAAGCAAGAAACATTTTTTTACAGGCACTCACTACATTTACTCTCAAAGATCATTATACATTAATGTAAAGCTATACCAATTCTAGTAGTCATACCGCAATAACAATAAACAAGAGGAAACATAACGCTACCATTAGTATTCCTATGCACCAATTACTTGCGCTCTCCTTATTCTTTTCAATTATAAACCCAACTCTTTTTAAACCCCTCTGCACCTTTCCGCCTACTGCATCCATGTCCTCATCTAATCCCTCTAACATAAAACCTTGGTCTTCCAACTCAGAACCCATCATAGTCGCCTGTTGGTTCAAATTATGCATTGTCTGATGAATCGAATCGAGCTGTAAGTCCTGATTTTGTATATACTCCTGCTGTTGATATTGTTCAAATTCGCTGTTCAATGCATTACTGTCGTTAAATGGGTTCTCACCTCTTTCTGCATCCTGGGAAATCCGATTTGACATCGTAGTCACTTCCCGGTGTCTATTAGGATTATTTACTTTCTTCTGCCAATCTGTCTGCAATGTAGTGATTTTGGTTTCCAATTCAGACAAAATCAGCTTCCGTTTCTTGAGATCATTAGAGCTCAATTGAAACTTCTCGGGATTGCTTTCGCAAATAGATACCGCTTGTGATAAATCCGCCAATGTTTCGTTAAGGTCCTGATACGAATATTGGAAATCGGTCTTGGAATTTTCGGAAATGCTGTTTGTTTTTTGGATAAAGTCTTCAAGATTGCGTACTTGTGACCAGCAGTCCTCCTGGACATCATTGAATGGGTCCATATTTTCTCTGCTGTCGACGAATCTTATCTATTCAATTTATTTATCGATTAATACCGGATGGTAATATTAACAACAGTGCGGTGTGTCCAGGATAAATTTATATAATCCATAGTTAACATTTTGATATAGGAGCTTCTTAGTACACCACCACAATATAATGGATACAACTGACGACACTAGCAAGCGGGAGATCGAAAACAATGATTCTACCAACACTCCAGCAGAAAATGGCGGTTCGTCGTCCCCGGTGAAGCGTCAAAAACTATTGTCAGAAGATAAACAAGAATCCAACCCAACCAACGAATTGCCAGTACATGAGGTTGTCGGTGGATCATCGGTGAGACAATACTTGAACCAACACTTAACACAATATTTATTGGAAGGTTTACGGGAAGTGAGTAATAATAAACCGGAAGATCCATTGAAATGGCTAGGCGAATTTTTGATCGAAAGATCTGCACAAATCGCTGATGGTACCGCTGCTTCAGCCAAAGATGGCACAAACGATGCTGCTAAAGATAGCGGTGCTACCATTGATAGTTCTGTCAAGCTGGAACAGTAGATGCATTACCTTCCTATCACGCATAAAATTGTACATTATCTCGGGTTTCCTTAAAAAAAAAAACTACCAGGGACCTACCGTCTACCACTACAGGGAAATTTGTATAACCCATGTATTAATACATTCTACATAGCTCTAATATACTTGTAATATGAGTAAATTGATAAAGACAAACTCCATAGTAGAGAATAGTTTTTGTGCGCAATATTGATCTCACTAAACGAAAACCAGAAAGTAATAGCGCCTTCAGCTATTTATCAACAAGTTTAAGAAACTATATCACAATGACGTCTTCTAATAGTTTACGGCCATATTATGACCATGATACATTTGATGCAGGGTACTCAGTGATATTTAAACCTGGTATAGGGCTAGTTGATACAGAAACAAACAAACCAATAACTTCGTCCTTAGCATCATCGATTGCTAAACAATCGTCTCAGAAAAACTTTCTGTCTGGGCAAAAGATTGGATTAAGTGGATTGGGAAGTAAGAAGACCATGGGAGATATTGGTAAGATGGCGGGGTCAAATGCTACGGATAAGAATTATATTTACGACTTGGAATTTCAGGAATACTTTGATTTTAATAATTTATCAGAATTGCTCAAGAACTTGGTGTGGAATTTTTGCAAGAATTACTGTAAGGTGGCGTTATCACAACCGTTAGAAATGGTGAGATTGGTGCTACAAGTAGGTACTTTTGAATTCACGAAAGACGCCACCAAGAAAAGTAAGCCATATTCAAGATTATTGCGAGATTCGAAAGAATTGGACACGCCTCTAGAAACGGATATTTCAGATGATTCAGAGGGAGAAATGAACTATTTTCAATCGCCAAACGATTCTATTCATTTACCTAAGGAAAAGCCAAGTGCAAAATCACCCACTAAGGGTCGCAAACAGCGCTCCGGTAACAAGATTAAGAATAAGAACAAGATCCAACCAGTATCTAAACATACCATTGACATTATGTCGTCAATAGTATCCAAGGATGGACCATTTGCTCTTTTCAGAGGTATTAATGCTGCGTTCATACATCAAACATTGTCTCACACCATCGAAGCGTGGATTACCGGGTTCATTTCGCCATTTATGGGGATCCCAGATCCATTCTTTTTGGATTTGACTCACCTGACTGAACCGTTTAAGTCGTTGTGGTTGTCTGTCCTGGCGTGTGTACTAACGGGAATGGTGCTTATGCCGTTAGATTTGATTAGAGTCAGATTGATGGTCACTCAGTTCAACAAACCATTTGGTGAAGACAACAATGGTACATCTTCGACTGAATCTCTGACCACTAACCTAAAGGAAGAAAAGACAACCTCTATAAATATCCGTTCCATCCGTGAATCCATCCTCAACTTTCCACTCCACTTCCTCACCCGCCCACCCCCAACAATTGCATTCTTAACTGCCTTGTGTCAGTTCTCGACCAGTATTTTCCGTAAGGCTGCCCCTTACGTTTTGTTTATCAGATTCAATATCGATTCATACCTGTCGCCAAATTTGTACACTTTGGTGAATTTGTTCCTGTTAATATTGGAATTTTTTGTCAAATTGCCTGTGGAGAACTTGTTGAGGAAGGAGCAGGTCAGATACTTATTGAAACCTAAGTCTATCACCGATGATCCAATGAGAGTCATCACAATCGACGAAGAATATACAGACTTAATCGTCGATTTCAACCCTGGCTGGAAAGATGATCTTGATGTGGATTCGTCCGATAGTGATAAGGCACAAGAAAGCATGGGCGTGTGGGAGAGAATCAAGATTCTTGGATTATTCAATGGTTGGAAAGTTGGTGTTCTAAATGTTATCGGGTTTTGGGGATATAATATTATAAAAAGAAACGGCACCGAGTTGAAGGAAGAGAGATTGTAAGTGCCAATATAATGACGTACTTTGATATTTGTATATATTTATTTAATTAGTTATTTCATATTGTATCTTGTTGGTTCGTAAGTAGTTCATTATCTTCACGTGACCTAACATTAACATTAATATTCAAGAATAAAGGCTTTAGTTCATGAACTAATGTATCAATAAAACAATATAGGTAATAAATTGACGTTTGCTAAACAATGTCATCAGCTGAACCTTTCAATCCTGATGAGTTTGAAAATAACAATCCATTTGCTCAACCGGAACACGATGATCATTTGAATCATTCGGGGCCAGAAGAGGACATAAATGAGGAGGAAGTACAGGATGAACAGCCAGTAGCAGAAGAAACACGTACGCAGATACATGAACATGGGAACATTTCAGAAGAAGAGTTACGGAAATTGTTACCAGAAAGATTCACCAATAAGTACCTGATTAGTATAAAATTAAATGCGATCGAGAAGAATAAAGCAGGTAATCCGATTTTGAAATTCGATGCCACGGTAAAGGGATTGCCTAGATTCCGTGAGGAGAAATACAAGGACATACGTCGTACCTATAGTGAAATCGTTAAGTTCAATAAGTATTTGACGATTTCTAATTTAGAAGTGTTTGTACCAGTGATTCCGCTGGCAACGACATCGTATCCGGCAGGAGGAGATGACGAGTCGAGACAATTAATGAATTTATGGCAGGAATGGTTTGACAGAGTTACCAGCAACCCAATCTTGATACGTGATGAAGAATTCATCTACTTCATTGAAAACGATTTTGGGTATTCTGTAATTAACAGCAATAGGAAATCCTCGGTCGCCAGTGGTTTGGTTCGTAAGACCTTGAAACAATTAGCCATACCTTATGACCCGTATGAGGAACTAGCAGAATTCAGACCATTGATAAAAGCAATGTATGTGATATGTCAAAAGTTACACAAGTTGCTAGACAAGAACTCTAAGGTTGAAAAGCAAATGTCCGTGCATATCAGTGAATTGTCTAACAAGTTAAGTAATTTGTCCGAATTTGAAATCATCCACCCGGGTATGAAAAATATGTGGGAAAAATTATCTAAGATAATGATGATTGAATCAGATTTGACGTTAATTCAACTGATTAATGACATGGGTACTTTGGGGGATGGAATTCAGACAATTATCAATGATTGTTATGAAATAAAGGAGGCATTGACCAATCGTCATTTGATTATGAGAGAGTTATTACAAGCCGAAGCTCAAACCAAAGCCAAGCATCAACAAGCTACCAAGATCAAGAACAAATCAGCATTGGACCCAATAAAAGTTGATGAAGCGATAAGATCATTGGAGTACGCTACCAAAACTGAGGAGTCACTCAATATGCAAGTAAAAAGAATCTCTGGCGAAATGTTGTACGAAAAGGAGGACGTATTGAATCATATTGATAACAAGTTTCAGAAGTTATTCAAGACCTATACCTTAAATAAGGTAGAGCAACATAGAAAGATTTTGAAGCATCTAGAACATATAAGACTAGATATCCGTATTATCGATGAAAAAGGAGGGTTATCGAGATTAAATAGAGATAACTTAACCAATTTGAAGCATAATTTGACCCAATCACAATCAAATAATGGGGACTCCTGGTCCTCAAGAACCTTTAGGTCATTAAATAAAGATAGGGAGGCAAAGAAGGAAATGTCTCGCGACCATGATAACCATATGGATGATGAAGTCGATGCGAAGAATGTTGCCAGTATCCTCGGAGTTGCCACCTTTTAGTATACATATAAACATATATCTTTACAAATCCTAGTAATAAAATGAAACATATATTAAGTATTTAACTTGATTAATTCACTAAGTATCTCTTTTCAGCTTCCTTCCAGTTGATAACATTCCAGATAGCCTTGAAGTAGTCTGCTTTGACGTTTTGGTATTGCAAGTAGTAAGCATGTTCCCAAGCATCAATAGCAACCAATGGAACCAATGGACCAGTGACGGTGTCTTGGTTATAAGTACTGACAACATCTAATTCACCACCGTTTTCCTTGTTCTTGACAATAAAGGCCCAACCGGAACCTTGTATACCAGCCAACTTGGCATTGGTAATAGATTGCAAGTTCTCAATTGATCCGTACTGTTCCGTGATCTTCTTGGCCAAGTCTGAATCGGACGATGGTGGTTCACCACCCCCTTGCTTTTCTGGGGCCAAGTTCTTCCAGAACAAACAATGGTTGGTGTAACCACCACCGTGGAAGTTGATGTTCTTTTGCAATTCAATGGTCTTCTTCACTTCGCCCTTGGACTTAGCTTCGGCTTGTTGCTCAATGGCTTGGTTATATCCGTTAACATAAGTTTGGTGGTGTTTAGTGTAATGCAATTCATTGATTTGTCCCGAAATGTGTGGTTCTAAAGCACCGAAATCCCAGTCTAAATCTGGTAAGGACACCTTGGTTCTAATTGAACCAATTGTGGATTGTCCTGCGGTTTTTGAGATGGTACGAGAAGCAGCTGTTCTTAAAGTAGATGAAAGCATTGTAATTAATATTCACTTAAAAATAATAGTCAATTGAAGGAAGAAATCAAGTTAAGCTCTTTTATATGATTGCGATTTCCATGTTGCATATTTCATTGGTTGCGGTTCGAAGGACGAGATCGTTCACGCACGACCGATTATTAATTACGAAGATCTTCAATACGGCTTGTTATCCAACTAGCCATGGGCTTCCAGTAGTAGTTGATGGATAATGTGTAGACAGGAGAGGGAATGGCCGGAATAAAAGACTGGAGTGAAAAAAGCTACGTGGAGGTGGAACTGATAAAAAAGTATATTCAAATTTACTTACTATTAACGTTAATATGGATAGTATGCACGTTTTGCAGAAGAAAGGTGTCTATTTTGGTAGTAACTCCGGTAGTATTGTAGATGCTAGTATAGTAGGTTCAACTACGTGAGAGAGTTGTGGATTGTGGAGAATATCATGCACGGCTAATTTCTTAAGGCCCGTAATCGTTCAGCGAGTCGGTCTTCTTTTTCTTCTGTCATATTTGTAGCCGGAGGAGTAGCGATTTCGACCTTTGTCTCGTTCAAACCCTGCTTCATCTCGATTCCTGCCTCGTCCGCAAGCTGGTTCATGAGCTCGTCGACCTCTTCTTGCGGGGTGGTCAAGGCATTGACGTTGTTGGTGGCGCCCTCGTAGTAGTTTGTGGATGCATCCAAGTCCTCGAATTGGTTCTCAAACTTGTCCATCACCACGGAGATTCGCTCCAAGTTCATTGTCTGTAATGCCTTATCCATTCCTCGGATAACCTGGGTCATGTTGCCGGTCACTGATCTCATGGTGACTGCAGTTTGGACCCTGGAAGCAACAGCGTCGATTCTCGACGCCAACCTCAACAAGTTGACTCTTTCATTGGACTTTCTGATCGAGTTTTGTGCATACAACAGCGCAATGTCATTATTTCCTTGCATCATGGCCTTCTTGGTTTTCGCCTTCTCCTGTGTTTCCTCCTTGGCTGCCTTTGCTGCTTGCCTGTTTAGCTGTTTTGCCGTAAATTTTAATTGGAACAAAGACTGTTCTAACCCTGCCATTATATCCTTCTGCGTCCCTTGCTTGTCTGGTTAGTGTGTTGAAGGAAGTGTATTCCTGATGATTTCTTATCAAACATTAATGATGCCACTCTAAAAACTACGATTGTCACGTGAACATATACAGATATATGACAAGCTTGGATGTCTGCCTTGTATTACCATAAATACCTAATCTAGATCTTCAGCTACCTCCGGCATATCTACATCTTCATCTGAACGACCAGAACCACTTCTTTGTTGGTTGTTTTGGTTTTGGTTTTGGTTTTGGTTTTGGTTTTGGTTTGTTTCGTTAGAGTTTTGGTTAGCTTGAGGGTTCATATCCTGGGAACCTACAACAATACGACCGTGGCCGCCCTGGGGACTGTTAAACGATTGGGAAATCATATTTCCGATGCTTCCAGCCATACCCTCAGGCATTATGCCTCTTAAAACATCACGAACAACGTTTCTATTAGCTGGTGCCGGACCGTTTGTGTTGCCAGGCGGGTCAGCACTATTATCACGATTGGTATCAGCTCTAGAATCATTTCCAGTTTCCCCCGATGCCTCACTTTCAGGTGGAAAATCAATAGAAATCAGTCCACTGCCCTCGAACATTTCGCCAAAATCGTTCAAGAGTCCACGCATGCCTGAAGGAGGATTTCTCAAACCCGAAGTTGGAGGTCTTGGAGCAGCATTGGCACCTCCACTGGCATCACGATTTCTACCCACTCTTTCAAATGAAGTGATTGGCGTAGCAGGAAGAGTAATGGCAGATGCCTCAATACCATTATTAGCAATCATGTTTTGCGCAACATCTTGGTTTAGTATACTTGGTCTGGTACGGTTTAATCTTTCTGCAGTAGGTCTGAAGGAATTATCATCTACACTCGAAGTATACGTGAAGTATGACATATCCTCATTAGAGGCGGTCGACCTTAATTTCGCCAAAATTGCACGGACACTGCTGACCACAGCCTTAATTTCAAATGATGGTTCTCTTTGCTGATAAGCACGTTTTTCTGTAAGGACAATAGCCTGTACTAGCCTTTCAACGAATTGTGGCAATATAGTAGATATTTTGTTTTCTTGATATTCTTCAATAAAAGCCTTGTTGTCATCCATAGGGAAATTTTCTGGCAAGATTTCGCCAATGGCGGTCCGCAATGATATTAAATAACACTTCAATGCTACCAAACTAGTACCCATGTACAAGTTACAATAGCCTAATTGGACCCATGCAGTCGTGAATGTTCTGTCGTAGTTTACAGCTTCATTTAGGTCTGTTATAGCTTCCGGAAAACAATTTAAACCGATATAGGCTATAGCTCTATTAGTAAATAGTTGAGGAATGTTAGCTGCAGAAGCTAAAGAACACAAGTTCAACGCATTGGTATATACCTGAATGGCCTGGGCATATGACAGATTAGACATCAAGTTATTACCTTGTTCTCTAAGTTTGTGAACCAAGTTGATGTTAGCAGTCTGGTTTAATGAATCCGTACGAGTCATTTCAAGATAGGATATCACGGATGTCTTGAAACCTTTGTAAAAGTCTTGGAGTGGTAATTCCGAACCAGGTTCTCTATTTCTAATATTCTTCAATTCATCTATCACTGCATCGATCTTCATGATTGAGCTCTCAGTCAATTGTAACACCCCGGACAAGTTCGAAATGATTCCCCTAAGGTAGTCTCCAACATACATTGACATGATTTCGAATTCCAGCACAGTAGCGTTGCCGTTCCACAATACTTGTTTCTTCAACTTAAGCGTACTTTGTAATAAAGTGCCAAACTTCTCACTCAACTCGGATTCTCGCTCAGTTACCAACCAAAACGGAACTTTGTCTTTACGAGTGTCATGCTCAACCTTGTCAATGAGTTCCTTAGTTTTCAATTTGCTGGGAATGTCGTACGTGTTGGCATTTGGTCCCAAAATTAAGTCCTCAAAGTTGTAGGACAATGAACTAGCAAACGACCCATTTGTTCTGTTGGCCTTAACATCCTCCTCCTTGTAATGCATCAACACCTTCTTGAATATATACTGGTTTATATGCTGGATATAGTAGATGGTGTCCTGTGCTTTAATTGCATCCTCGGTATCGTCATTGCCATTTTTGGTTTGTCGACTTAGGTCTGTTTCAAACTCAACGAGGTGCAGCTTCATCGCTAAGGCAAAGGCATAATTGAATGCCGACTCATTAGATGAAGAATCAATAGGTTGCATTGTATAATGTGCTTATACTTGGTGAAAAAACATATATACCAATTGATTCAGTGAAATAATTTTGATCTACTAGTCGCCCTCAGATCGTTAACCAAAAAATGGTCCTACTAAATTTAAAGCAACTCCCGTATGAAGAACCATATATTTGATTATAGGAGGATATACTACAATGGCACCTAAGAATGTTATAGATCCTACAGAATTGCTTACACCAGGTAACTGTCAGTCTTCTTCACGTATTAGAGCATTTCTTCGTTTATCTAGGATAGCATCAGATGACACCATCAGACAACACTTGAATGAAGTTAAATCGACTAAAGAATGTGATAGTTATTTTAAGGAAATTATAGTTCCACAATGGAAAGCCCGTGCTTCGGTTATCCAGTATTGCAGAGATTATTCTACTAACTTGAGACGGGAAACAATTAAAGGAAACACAATGGAAACCAACACGGCCGAAAGACCTCTGTTTGATTTGAGAGTAGATCCTTATGCATTGAAAAAATACAATCTGCAGCTCGATAACCAGTTTATTCAGTGTGATTCTATTGATAATTGGGTAAAAAACGAACATGTGGTTGAGGATATCATACGGGAGCAAACAGCAGATGTACTCAATGATAAGTGTTACTATCAGAATTGGTTAGATGAGTTTAACAAGCTTAAAGCGTTGATTTAATTATATTCAAAATAGAACTATCTATACATCTTGTAAATAACACCATATTAAAATCCATGTCAGACATTCGTTTGTATTTCACCAATGTTTTTATGTATCTATACTATTTCATGCAATAAACGGTAAAATCTGCTAATAATACAAAAATATAATGTAGCAAGACTATTTGTGAGCAGCAGCAGCAGCAGCATAAGCAAACTTGCTGAGTGGGGTTGGATTCTTTGGTCCGCTAGAAGACTCTGATTTTATGCTGGTTGACCGAGAGGCCTTAGGTTTTTGTTTCTTACCCAGTGCCGATCTGGATGCGGGTTTTGATGCGTTTTTAGTTTTTGGCCCATTACTAGAAGTGCTTTTTGCAGTCTTATTACAATTGACCATTTCTTTGGCCATAAGGAGACATTCAATCCACCCGTATTTCTTGCCAAGTTTTACTTCCTCCCCGTCTCTATCAATTACTTTCACAGATGAGCGCAAGGTTTTCTTGTCTATATCACTAATTCTCTTTAAGAATATCAAGTCCCCATTATCTCTAATTAATTCTAGGATGAGGTAGCCATACACTTCTTCTCCGTTTACTATATTAGCTTCGTCGTCATCGTCAACGGATATACTCTCAAATTCATAATCGTACATCAGGTAGTCTGCACCTTGGTTGGCCTTCAAATCCACCAACATCACATTTAAGAAACCATCGACAAAGAAAACTCTTGCTTGATTTGTGACTACAGTAATAACAGGAGTAGATGTTCTTCTTAAAGTGCTCTCGTATTTTGTAACCAAATCTTCAATCATATTATCATCAAGCTGCTGGGAAGTATTTCTCTGTATATCTTTATTCCTTAACATCAGCCTAAATATAACATCCATCTTCAAGATTTTTTCTTCAGGTTCTAAGAAGCCGTAAATTTCTTTGAACATGATAGTATTAGCATCATTAACTGGCTTGTGATTGCCATTACTTGTTTCTCTTGGTGGTGCTGAGTTGGGAATATTTCTCGAATACTTATTCGAATCCAAATGCGGCGGTTTAGATGCTGCAGTTGTTGGGGGTGAAGGGCGCGAGAAATTGTTCCCCTGTGGTTGCATAGGTGAGCCTCTTGACATTGGTGGTGCCGAACTAGGTTTTGGGCCACCACCGATTGCTGCAGCTCCTGCTTGTGCAGCAATATTTGATGAAGTTTCTTGTGGACCTTGCGACATCGGCATTGAAAAGGATTGAACTGAGCTTGAGGAGTATTGCCTATTATGATAATTACTTGGTTGTTGTGGTGAGATATTGGCAAAGGCCGT
Organism: Debaryomyces maramus; assembly: GCA_030583545.1. Lineage (NCBI taxonomy): Eukaryota > Fungi > Ascomycota > Pichiomycetes > Serinales > Debaryomycetaceae > Debaryomyces > Debaryomyces maramus. Next base: position 366,971 of record JAJMIL010000003.1, read on the forward strand.
ATTGGATCGCAAGTTTTGACGTTGTCCATTAGCCTCCGGTGACTGGTTTGGTCTGGAAAACCCAGCGTCGAATTCTGGGGTTTTAGGGGCTGCTGGTATATTGCCTTTCATCATATTATTTCCAGGAACCTGTGTGACGAGCGGCGCACTGCTTTGACGGGGTTTATGTGGGGGGCGACCATTAAATTGGTTTGGTGCTGGGACTTTAGAAGAATACGTATTTTGTTGTAATGGAGGAGTCAATGGAACTTCCGTGGAAGTAGTTGGAGGAGGTGGCATAAAATTCTTTTTAAGTTTAGTGGCTGGCAGGTAAGACTTTTTAGACCCAATTGAAGGTACCAAGTTCAAATCTAATTGTTGTATTTGATTGTGTAATTGATGGTAAGAACTTGATTTATTCATGTTTCTATTCGAACCAGATTTGAAAGCAGGCATATAAGGAGACGAAGTATTTGTAGGCATCGAATTACTAGATTTATGACCATTAGAATTGTATGGCTCAAACCTAGGAACCTTTCTACCCCAAATATATTTCTGGTCATTCCATTGCACATCGCGAAACCAATTGGACGCCATAACTTGTGGTATGGTTAATCTTTGCTTGGGGTCCGCCAACAATAAGTGGTCAATGATCTGAATCACATCTTGCGGGATGACGTTTGAACGATAGGTATAATTTACATTGATGATTTTTTCAAACGTTAAATATTCGGTAGCACCCTTGAATGGTGGGTTCCCATGGAAAAGTTGATACAATACACATCCAAGGGCCCAAAGATCAGACTCGAACCCACAGGAATTATGCTTTAATAGTTCAGGGGGAACGTACTCCGCCGTACCCACAAATGATCCTCTACGATCATGTTCGTGCATACCCACCGCATCTTGGTTTATGCCATTATATTCGATTGTCTCACCCGTCTCACCATTCGTGCTACCAAGCAACTTGGCCGCACCAAAATCGGTTATCTTCAAATTGAAGTCGTAGCCCACCAAAATGTTCTCGGGCTTCAAGTCCCGGTGGATCACCCCCTTCAGGTGGATGAACTTGACCGCATCCACAATCTGGCACATGTAGAACTTCAGTACCGGCTCCGAGAGAGACCCAAACTTCCTGATGATCGACAAAAGCTCCCCGTACTCGGCGAAATCCAACACAAAAAATAGCCTTGATTCGTCCTGAAACGTATAGTAGAGCTGTACGATCCCCGGATGCTGCTGTCCCAACCGGTGCAACGTCGTCTTCTCAATATTCACATATTTGATCTTATCCTCCTTCACTATGTGCTTCTTAGAAAGCACCTTTATTGCATATGTCTTGTTCGTTTGTACATCAAGCGCAGAATACACCGTCGAGTACGACCCTTCCCCGATTTTGGTCCCAAACTGATAATCCTCTACATTTTTCTTCTTCAGTGCGTTCGTGTTACTACTTGCCAATGGATTACCTGGTGGTCCCGACATATCCAGCTTTTCTATGTCTGTACAAGCAATTCTTCCGAGTAAATTCACTGCCACAACCTATATGTGGTATAATTTTAACCGCTGATCTAAATCGCTTTCAATTTAAACTAAAATCCGCTGGTTTCTCTGGCAAATCCCTACTATTTCAGAACAAACACACTAACACTAGCCAACTGGCAATTGCTCGCGTATGTTGACATTCCAAAAATAGAGCTTTGTGTCACCTACTCCTAATGCGATGATAATAGGATTCAAAGCCCTTTATTGATGAATATCGGGCTGTAACTGCGCATTGTGTAGCCAGCCGACCACCGAATCAGTACATTCGCATCGCCAGATGCAATTAACCGTGGTGACGAAGGTCTGGGACCAAAAATGGGAACAAAGATGGGAACTTTGGGACCCAGTTTGAAGAATTGTATTTCACACATACCACAAGCATACACTCGAGAGCCACGGAGGACCAACGGCTACAGTTGGGTGGGCAATGGTCGTATGTCGGTGATTTAGGTCTAGTAGAAGGGTAATTGGGTCAAGATAACGGGTCCCTGTAGAGTGGAAGGTAACGGGATGGGCTAGTTGTGTGCAGGATAAATACCGATGGTCGATCAGATTTTCCATACGTCATCTTGATAATGGGACATTATTCTAGATATAACGGCAACATACAAGCAGTTTGAAGGACAGATGAAGTTACTGAACTGGAGAATGTTGCAAGTGGGCCTGTTGATGCAACGGGCCCTGGTAGGAGCCACGAAGGGAATAAGCGGCGTGAAAACAGGGTGGTATTCGACTCGAGCCCACAACTCAGACGAGCATTTGCGAAAGGTGTTCGACGATCAGAAATACTTCGATAGTTTTACAAAGACCGGGAGCAGCGAAGGCTCTATGACGTCGATTTTTGGTGGTAGCCCAGTGGGTCTCTTCAGGAACAAGTCGTTGGGATCGCCACAAGGGTTGGTGGAATTTTCCAAAAAATCGCTCGAGGACGCAAAGCGGTTGGTGGCGGATATGATGCATGAAGTGAAGAGCACCCAAGAGGGCCGTTTACGGTATATCAAGAAATTGGATCAATTGAGTGATATACTATGTAGGGTTATTGATGTCGCCGAGTTTATCAGAGTGACGCATCCCAGCCAGAAATGGTCCAATGCGGCCCAGAGGACCCATGAGATTATGTTTGAATACATGAACCAGTTGAACACGAATGTCGAGTTGTACGGGAATTTGCGGGACTTGTTGGAAGATCTGCTGATAACGAGTCGTTTGAGCAAGGAAGAGATCGAGGTTGGAGAGTACCTAAAGCAGGACTTTGAGAGATCGGGTATCCATATGGACCCTCGAACTCGGAGTAATTTTGTCAATATAACACAGGAGATCTCACTATTGGGATCGCATTTCAACAACGAGATCCACAATTTGGAGAGTTACTGGTGTGAAATATCGCGTTCGGAGTTTCTGTCTATAAACGATACGGTCCTCAAGAACGAGATCTACGGGTTTCAATCCAGAGCACCCGATAGGAAGAACGGGGATTCTTCGAGAGTCTATATACCTCTTGCGGGTCATATTCCTTATACTATACTTTCCAAGTGCCCTGTCGAATCGGTCAGAAGAAAGGTGTGGATTGCGTTACATAATTCGCCAAAAGATCAAATTGACACCTTAAATGCGTTTGTCAAGTATCGGGCATTTTTGGCGCAAATGCTTGGTTACAAATCATTCGCCCATTATCAACTAGAACACAAGATGGCAAAAAACCCCGAGAATGTAAAGACATTGCTTGTTAATTTGCAACAAGGCTTGCTCAACCGAGATGATGGTGTTTATCAAGAAGTAAGAAAATTACATGCTTTCAAAGATGGCACCAATAACTCAATGTCAGATAAGGATATATTGGACGATGTGAAACCATGGGACCGGGAATTCCTTCTTGCGCAATTACAAGCAAAGATGTATGATGATGAGGAAGCATTGAAAAATATTTCGGAGTACTTTTCGGTTGGTACAATTGTGTCTGGATTATGTAAATTGTTCACTAGCATTTATAATGTGAGTTTGATTCCGGAAGCTACGTTGAAGGGTGAGACCTGGGATGCAAGTCAAGTTCGGAAATTGAATGTGTTTGATTTATCAACCAACAAGAAGCTTGGTTATTTATATCTTGACTTTTGGTCCCCCAAAGTATTGCCGTCACATTTCACTATTGTGTGTCTGCGGAAGCTCAATACTGATATTGCAAGTGAATCAACAGACGAAATGAAGACACTTGTACAGTTAGACGAAGAAGAACAATATCAGCTCCCAGTGATTTCCCTTATATGCAATTTTCTGAAACCATCTGATTCTGGGATTGGTAGGTTTGCTGGTATTGAGAAGCAAAAGCCAACACTCTTGACTTTGGACCAAGTTGATACCATTTTCCACGAAATGGGACACGCAATGCATTCGATGATTGGAAGAACAGATTTGCACAATCTCTCCGGGACAAGATGTCTGACTGATTTTGTTGAATTGCCTTCGGTTCTTATGGAATCTTTTAGTAGAGATCCTCGTGTGTTGTGCAAGATAGCGAGACATTATGAAACTGATGAGCCCCTTCCTGAATCGTTATTGGCAAAGCATCAAGCACACAGAGTCTTACTAGAAGGATGTGAGACTTTCATGCAATCTAAGATGGCTATGTTGGATCAAGATTTGCATAACGAAGATATTATAAATCAAGGCATTCAGGGCTTTGATTCTACAGTTGTTTACCACAGCTTGGAGAGTCGTTTGAGAGTTTTCGCCGATAAATGGTCCACCTGGCACGGAAAATTTCCCCATTTGTTTTCCTATGGGGCTGTTTATTATTCATATTTATTAGATAGAGCAATTGCTGAAAAAGTATGGTCTGGTCTTTTCAAAGATGATCCTTGGAGCCGTGAGGCCGGTCAAAAGTACAGAAATAGTATATTAAAATGGGGTGGAACTAGAGATCCTTGGGTATGTCTTGCTGATGCCTTAGGTGATGAGAGATTAAGAAAGGGAGATTCCAAGGCAATGGAAATAATTGGCCAGAATATATAATTAATGTAAATAGAGAAATGAGTATATACTACTAATATGCGCATTGTAGAAGAGCGCTTTGTTTACATTTCGGAATTTTCTATTTACAATTAGATTTTAATTTTCTTTCTATTTAACCAAAGACATAGGACTAACATGTCAAGTTCTACAGATAAAGAGAATCCAAGCAATGGAACGAGTGATAGATTTGAATCAAATGGTGATTATTCTCCTACGGCATCAAAAAAAGCATTGAAGCCAATATCACCAAACAAAGGACCTAATTCGTATGTCGGAAAGTTAAACTTTCTACAAAACGATAACATAGATAGCCATTTTAATAATATACATAGTTCACATCAGCAATTACAGCAACAGTTACATAATTTGGAAACACAGACGAAACAAACTGGGATCGATTTGGGACAATTATGTGATCGACTGAAGAATAATAACCAATATTTGAATCGGTTGCTTGAAAACATAACGAACTATTCCAATGAAGTTATTACTGAAGGGAATGCTACAAAAAATGATATCTCAAATATAATTGATAGGCTTGATCTGTTCAAAGAAGAGCTTCAGAGAATTAAGTCTGTAGATAATACGCAAGAGGTGAGCGAGAAAATTAAGGAAGTTATCCACACAGAGTTGTCAAAGGGGGAAGCTTCGAGCTCACAAGGAATTATTGGGAAAATGAAGGAAGTTGTCAGTGAATGCTTGAGAAATGCTCCTGGCAGTAGCGACGTGAGTGAAATATCCAAGTCATTAAAGGAAGTGAATGCTACAAATGACCAAAAACATGAAATATTACTCAAAGAGCTTTCAGAAATACAACAAAGAGTACCTGAAAGTGACTTAGTAAGACAAATCGTGGATCCTATTGTTGCTGAGCTCAAATCTGTATCGTTAGATAGTGATTCACAAAAATTATTGGGTGATATACTCAGTATTTTGAATAGAGAAAAAGAGGCTAATCGAGAAACAGAAGAGTTTCAAAAGAATTCTACCAGAAGATTTGAGGACTTATTTTCAGAACTTTCAAAACATAGTGATACCAAATCTGTTGTAAACAAGTTAATTACTCGTATAGATGATTTACAACAAGATACAGAAACCCAAAATAATGACATATTGTTGCAGCTTTCGACTGGTGCAGTACAAAGTAATGAATTATCGAATATTCAAAATTCAGTTGCTGATATGAGGAAGGCGTTAGATGAAAAAGATTCACTGATTGTGAAACTCACTCAGCTTATCGAATCCCAATCGGCGATGATAAACGAATTATCTTCGAAAACTGCTTATTTGCAATCAACAGAGAAATTAGAAAAAAAGATTACCAACTTGGAGCACAAGTATGATTCCTTATGTAAAAGTTATGAACAAAAGTTCAATGATTTTAAAGTTCTACAAGATGAGTTTAAGAAGTTAGCTGATAATACTCGAGAGATAAACATAGCAAATATAGCAAGCGGTACTCAGCCAGATAAGGTGCTTAAATTAAATAAAGTTCGTCATTTGCATAGTGAAAAAATGCTTGAAATAAATGAGGGTAATAATCAAAGCTATCATAAAAATAGAAAAAGAATAATGAGTACACCAATATCACATAAGAAATTGGAGTCACCGCATAAGATTGAAAGTATTAATGAACATAACGAATCCTTTAATAATTCTGATGAGGAATTTTAATATTTAGTCTATGCACAAGAATATATATATATATATATATATATATATGTATGAATAAATGAAAAGGAAACTTTTCTTAGTTTTGATTTTTGTAGATTCTCTCCTTTCCATCCATATAAGGTCTAAGAACCTTTGGAATTAGTATTGAATCAGTTGTAGGATCGTAAAATTGTTCAATTATTGCAACTATAACTCTTGGTATAGCCATACACGTACCATTCAAAGTATGTATGTATTTCAAAGTATTATTTTCATTCGCATCTTCATAACGTATTCCTAACCTTCTAGATTGATAATCTCCACAGTTGGAGCAGCTCGTCAACTCTCCCCAATCTTTTCTTCCTGGCATCCAGGCTTCACAATCAAACTTTTTCATAGCCGGTGAACCCAAATCAGAACTTGGCATGTTAATCATCTTAGCACTCAAGCCAATCTCTTCAATAAGGCTGATTTGAAAATCTTTTAGATAGTCCAATTCTTTGGCTGCCTTACCTGGTTCCGTGAAATGGAATAATTCCACTTTCGTAAATTCATGAACCCTATATAATCCTTTCGTATCAGTTCCACGAGCACCTGCTTCTGCCCTATAAGACCTAGAGACACCAACATACTTTACTGGGTATTTTTGTGTAGAGGGGAAAATTGATGATGAATGTAGAGCACCGAGTGGTATTTCCGCCGTTCCTGTTAATGATAAATTGTCATTGGTAAGCTGATAGACCTGCTGTTCACCATTTTGATCATTTGGTTTAAACCCGCAGGCATCGACAACTTCATTTTTAACAATAGAAGGTGGTATTACCATAGAATATCCCTGTGAGCGAGCTTTTGATAAAGCGTATTGAACCAATGCTTGTTCTAACAATGCTCCATCTCCGATGAGATAGTACCAAGATGCACCAGATATTCTTGAAGCCGTACTAAAGTTGACTATGTTCAATTTTTCACCGATAGTCTTATGGTCAAAGGCCATTTCAGGTCTGGTCTTTATCGCATCAGCTTCCGATTCGCAGTTAATATATTTCACTACTTCGCCGACAAATGGGTCCTGAGGAATCGAAGGATCTAGATAATTAGGAAGCGATTCAGCATGTTTGTGGATTGTTTCAGATAAGGTAGCCTGTTGCGATTCCAATGTTTTAAGTTCATTCTTAGCATTTTTCAATTTTAATTTAACTTCATCTGGTGGGTTACCCTTCGAGTTCTTCATAACTTCACCTAGTTTAGACCGTTCATGTTTTAAACGATTAATAGTATTCGTTAATTCAACTTCGACGGGTCTGTTCGCTAAGATATAATTAAGGCTTTCCTTTAACTCTGGTACTTGTCTCTTCTTTATTGAGTCCTCGTATATAGGTGCATTAATTATTATACCCTTCAAGTCAAAATTTGCCTTTCGTAAAGCTGTTGTGTTCTTGAACGAGCTCGAATACCTCCTAAAGGTTCGAGGTATACCCTTAACTGGAAGCATATTATTCAATATTGTATTATATCCTAGTATTTCAGTTAATGAAAAATTCAATGCGCAGTAGCGAATAATTACTTCAGTACAATAAATTAGACAGTTGTCAAATTTTAGTAGCTACAACCATGTCAAAGTTTTTATGAAGGTACTATTACCAAGAGGAAATTTATTACATAAATTGTTCGTTTATTTGTAACGATAAAAATAATATACAATATGGTGTGAATACGAAACTATATCCAGCTGATACTGTGTGCTCCGAAGCACCTATAAAAAGAGATAATGTATAGCTCTCTTGATCCAGGGACCATTGCGCAACCTTTCCTCTTGTTCTTGCTTTTCCAAGTTTAAGACTTCTTCGTCAAATATGACTCTATCAGTATTAATATCAATATCTTTTGTTCTAATGAAAAGTTTCCAGTTCTTAGTCCAAATTTTGTGACCGAAGTAGAAGAAGAGCAAAACACAGGCTGCAAGATAATTTTCAAAGAAGTTTTGGGCATCTGGTTTCCCTGCACCAACAGGGAATAAAGCAATCCAAAATTGGGCGATCAAAATTAACCAATGCCAGACAATTGCATAGATAGAACCCCAGACACCGGTAGAGGCAACATAGCCTAAGGAATCAATAGAAATACCATTGTATTTTAAGGCGCGTCTAAATCTGACATGAGAAACAACAATTATATCCCAAGTAAAAATTTGTGATAATCCAGAAATAGATAATAACCAAGTGAAGACTTCTTCTTCGTTTTTGTAGGCAGCGATGAAGGAAAACAAACCAATAATCGAACAAACAATTAATGCACGTAATGGTCTACCTGATTTATCAATATAATTGAAATATTTTGGAGCGAAACCTTGATCGGCTAAGGACTGTAATGTTCTGGAAGATGAGTATAATGCAGAAGAAGCGACGGATGTGACCGACAACAAAATAACTGCATTAATAATCGATGGGACAGCAGTGACCCCGTGTAAAGAGGCAGAAAGGACATATGGTGAAGTACCCGATTCTCCAGAAGCCATCAATTTAGAGGAATTGTATGGCACCAATAACCCGACTAACGTCAAAGAACCCAAAAACAAAATTAAAATTCTCCAGAAAATTAACTTACATGCAGCAGGAATAGCTTTTCTTGGATTGGATTGTTCAGCAGCAGATAATGCAACAAACTCGGATTGCCCCAAAGAAAAGGCACCGGTAACGAAGACACTACACAAACCTTTGAAGTTGGTGTAATAACCAGGGTTATGCCAATATCTACCACCGATGAACTCATGATGTGGGTTTCCACCAACATTTACTACTATACCCATGATAATGAAACCAACAATCATCATGACTTTAATACTTCCAATAATGAATTCACCTTCACCGTAACCTCTAGCCCCGATAAAATTAATAGTTATGATCACAGCAAAAAAGATAGCCACCCAAACGTCAGGATTCACTTTTTGATTCTGATCCCAATATTTAATCGTAAGGGCAGCTGTGACCAACTCTACCGCAATAACTGATAACCATTGAATGCAGTAATTCCAAGTCACGGCAAATGCAACCGATTCATCGATAAATTTTCTAGGGTAGTTATTGTACCCCCCAGAAAGCTCACTATAGTTCACAGCCAATTCACCAGCAGCTTGTAATGTTGGATACAAAAACGAACCAACGATGGCATACCCAATAATCAAGAACAATGGCCCCGAAACGTGCAAAACTTTACCTGAACCCACAAGCAACCCAGTACCAACACCTGTCACAAGCGCCATAAGCGTCAAGTGTCTTTTACTGATACCCTTGGCCAAGTTCTTACCTTCATCCCCGTGTTCCACTTCTTGTCTCTGGAAAGAATCTTTAAATTTGGCCCAGCCACTCAAGTTTTCCGTCGATGGTGCCTCAGAGTCTGACACCGACCCGGAAAAGTCTCCTCTGACCTCCGATACCACCGGTTTCATCTCTATATCATTCTTTGAACTCATTTTCCAATCTTGTCTATCAAAAACAATACTCTTCTATGATTTCCCAATAATATGCGTCAGTTTAAATGCTAAGTAAATACTCCGAAAATATACTATGGGCTAGTATACTTTGTGGTGAAAAAAAATTAATCTTGTTAACTATTCAGCAATTGAATAATTATATTACAATATATATATATATGACTGGATGAGGTACCTCCGCTTGATAATTTCTGTTTACCCAAACGATTTGCTGAAAATCCACTTAAAGAGGCTTGATATGCTTAAGGCATAATTTTTCACTCATCTCACGGCAATATTTCGGCGGTCGTGCGCAAATTTCTTTTGCTGTCACTTTTTCTATTTCCCGAGTACTGCCGAAGGAAGATTTTTCACTTCACCTAGAGGTCTATACATCGCTAGTTAGGTCCTTTTTGATGGTATAAACTTGTACATCGAGCCAATGTAGCACATCCGAACAGATGAATGGCTTTGTAGCAAATTAGTCGGTTAAATGGTATCAAAAACCCGATCAATACGATTTATAGGGTAGGGTTTTCTCCCTAAGGCAAATCGCGGCAAAAAGAAAGGCATTTTGTTGTTCTGTATGGAAGGCACAGTATGTAGAGATAAGCAACGTATATTTGAGTGGTGGGAAGTCCGACAGATCGGCAACAATGAAATCTGGGGGTTGACAGCGGCACATCGTCCTAAAGTGAGTAATCAGTCGGTGTCGGGGTACAGTTAGGGTAGGTGAGTGTAGGGCAAGTGTGGTTTCGGAGGGGCATAGTAGGCATCGAAATTGAGTAATTATGGGGTTGCAGAGGGGGAGCGTTAACACTAATGGCCGGGGCTTAATTTCGAACGTTAGAGAGGCTCTGCTAATGCTAATTTTCCCGGGGTTAGTTATGGGGGTTATACTAGCGGTGGGTCGAGGCAAACGGTCAATTACGTACTACATTTTTTTGCAATGCAGTACAAATATACATACGGTGTAGATTGCGGGGCGGATATACGTGGAAGGGAGTCATAGAGCTGAATGAATTTGTATATGCTAAACATAAATAAATATACAATGAAAAACACGGGAAAGAGATATGAACGTTCAGATGAAGAGTGTTTTAAAAGCCTTCACGTAGAAAGGACTGTTACGGTACTTCTCGTCATTCTCTTGTCTCTCTAAGTTCAAGATTTCTTGATCGAAGATGGTTCTGTCGGTCATTATATCGATATTTTCGGTTTTGATGTAGAGATTCCAGTTTTTGGAGTATAGCTTATGGCCAATGTAGAACAAGAGCACAAAAAAAGCTGCAAGGTAGTTCTCAAAGAAGTTTTGGGCATTTGGTGTTCCTGAGCCGACGGGGAACAATGCTATCCAGAATTGGGCAATAAGAATTAACCAGTGCATTACAACGGCGTAAATAGAACCCCAGATACCGGTGGAGGAAATATAACCTAAGGACTCAAGTGGTATACCGTTGTGCTTTAATGCACGTCTGAACCGAATGTGGGAGACACATATGATATCCCACGAGAAAAGCTGGGTAATACCAGAAATAGACAATAACCAGGTGAAGACTTGTTCTTCCTTCTTGTAGGCAGCAATGAAAGAAAATAATCCAATTATTGAACATACAATTAAAGCTCTCAAAGGTCTTCCTGATTTATCAATATAGTTAAAGTAGCTTGGTGCGAAACCTTGATCAGCCAAAGATTGAACAATTCTCGATGACGAATACAACGCGGAGGAACCAACTGAAGTCACAGAAATCAAGATAACTGCGTTGATGATGGAAGGAGCAGCCTTTATGCCGTGCATTTCTGCTGCAATGACGAATGGTGACGAGTGAGTCTTGCTACTAGCGGATCCCATTAAATTGGCAGAGTTATATGGAACTAACAATCCCACCATGGTCAACGAACCCAAAAACAAAATAATAATTCTCCAGAATACTAACTTACAAGCCGTTGGGATTCCCTTTCTAGGGTTTGGTTGTTCAGCAGCAGACAATGCAACGAATTCGACTTGACTGAAAGCGAATGCTCCAGTAACAAATACGCTACACAACCCTTTGAAATTGGTGTAGAATCCTGGATCATGCCAATACTTTGCACCAATAAACTGTCCTTTAGGACCTCCACCAAGATCAACAACTATAGCCATAAGTATGAATCCCACGACCAAGCACAATTTTATACTGCCGAAGATAAACTCACCTTCACCATATCCCTTACCACCAATGTAGTTAATAGCCAATATAATAAGGTAAAATATGGCTACCCAGACATCGGAATTAATGCTAGTATTCCAGTACTTAATGGTTAACGATGCAGTGACTAACTCCACACAAAACGTCGACAAACATTCAACACAGTAACTCCACGTTACTGCAAACGATACCGATTCGTCAATGAACTTTCTAGGATAATTATTATATCCCCCGGATAGCTCACTATAATTCACCGCCATTTCACCTGCTGCCTGTAAAGTAGGATATAAAAACGAGCCAACAATAGCGTAACCAAGGATCAAAAATAATGGCCCCGAAAGGGCAAGCACTTTACCCGTTCCCACGAGTAGCCCTGTACCAATACCCGTCAGTAAGGCCATAAAAATCAAGTGTCTGTTAGTGATTCCTTTCGCTAAGTTTTTCCCTTCTTCACCATGCACAACATCCTGTCTCTTGAAGGAGTCTTTGAACAGTGCCCATCCACTCAACGGAGTATCAGAGCTGGTCTCCGAGTAATCAGCCCCAATCTCAGAGACCTCCGCTTTTATGCTATCTTTCGGTAACATTCTTCGTTATTTCTTTATAAATTTCAATAACTTTATTATTTTATATGCAATGTCTAAAAATTTCAATGTATACTACCCGTAGTATAATTTGGATCTGAACTTTTATCTTGATTGATCTTAATATGGGATAAGAATTAATATATATATATCCAAACACTGCCAGTTATCTCCTCACGATATCGCTATCGATTGAACACTTCGTCAGAGCTACCTCGATTGATATGATTTTTAACGCATATCGCTCCGGCAACTATCTGCCCGCCTGGGGTAACTCTAACAGAGTCAATTGCTCTATAAGAATAGATTTATGTAGCACAACCTCCATTGATATGCTAGGTTGTGCATGTTCGAGTGTCCGGCTATTGTCAGAAAATGCCATCCGGAAATTCTTAAGGCATTTTGTACGCATTTTTTGTGGAGGATTTCACTGTAGAACAACCGAAGCCGATATATAATCTCAAGTAACTGTGGGGCAAAGCAATAAGATCTATTTTACACGCGTACGTTACATAGGATTATTGTAGGGTGTTACATATCGGTTTCGTTAGCTGGTATGCGTTCCCAGGAATCAGGGTTTTTACATAGGTAGTGCCAAAATTTTGGCAAACCTCGAGAAAAATGTTGCGAAGTTTTGAATTTTTGACGAATCTATATATTTATAGTATTAGAAGCCGAGCTTATCCTTTACGGCAGCAGTATATAACGACTTCTTCTGGGCTTGAATGGAGTCATTCATGGTCTCACTTACGTTGGTGGCATAACCATTGACGGTTTCTTCCATCGACTCCACGCCTGTTTGTAGACTCCTCATAAAACCTTTAGTACCGAATCCATATTGACTCGGGCCAGTTGCTCTCCTCACGGGGTCCTTGTAGCCTTTTTCGTTGGAGTCCTGGTAGGTGTTAGCACCATAGGACGCATTGGGGTTGGCTTCCGGACTTATGTTGTGGGCTAATTGACTCTCGATATTTTTGGTGGGTCTTCTATTTGGGCCGGTGATCAATTCTGCTAAGTCTTGGCTGTTGATATATCTTGTTTGGCCAGTTGCCCATTGTAGTGCGCTAGCGCTAGGTCTAGGGGGTATGATTGCGTTTTCATTGAATAGCAAGTCTGTTTCTAATGGCTTCTGCTTCTTTACCTTGGAGTCAGAGATGTGAGCGGAAAAATTGATTCCTTCAGTTTCACTTATTTTAATAAACATATCTCCATTCAACAAGATATTTGAACCTGCAGCAACTCCGGAATCCAATGCATCCTTGACCTTCTTGTATATCTCCTTGGGTAATTTGATATCGACGATATCGTTTAACGATGGAATAGCCGAAAATTTAACAAATCCCAGCTTGACAAGAGAAGCCAAAACAATACCCTTTTCTCTCACTTTAATAATACCACAAGCCAAACATGACTCATCGACCACCTTGTGTGATAACTTATTCTTAGGCAACGTTAAGATTCTAAGATCCCTATTAGAAGTTGTCACTATGAATCCAGGAATTACTATTCCATGACTAAGTTTTTGGAACATCTCCATACCAGCAACAGTAGATTCCCCTGAATTGGAATTAAGTGGAATTAACTGGTCTAGTTTTGATTTGGTCGTTTCCTCGCCACCTAATACCCTATAGTTAAGATTCACAGTCTTGTTCACAAACAAGACCTCAAAGGCACCGTTACTTTGAGGAACTATCTTGAAAGTAATTAAATTCCCACCGCAATTAGTACCACATAATAACAAAATAGACGAATATCCATCTTGTCCGTATTCCATTATAGCAAATTCCATAGTAGTAACGCAACATTCACCTTCAGCTGATACCAAATGTTGCTTAATGGAATCTATATTATATATTACCGCTGGTCCACGGGTTATATCACATACAACCAATTTACCAGACTTATAACCTATTGCGGCAAATCCAATATTACTCATTTTTAAACAAGAAACTTCATCTGGTTTGTCTAATTTGATCAAAGAGACTGGTAAGAAGGTTGTTGACAATGAAAACATACCAGCAATACGGTCCTTGATATAATAAATCTTAGCATCACCATTACTGTGTTGAACTGCACATTTGCTATAGTCAATACCACTACTACTTCCTTTATGCGGGTTAGGTTTATTTTTACCAAACTTACATGCCACCACATCACCGTTACCCATACCTATAAGCATTTCTTTATTCTCAAATCCAACGGAAACAGCAATGACTTTCAATGCATTAGATTCACCATTATCATATAAAGTATCCTTCAAGCTGATCTGTACCAAACTATCCTCTTGGTGCTCACCTCTAGAGACATCTCGAAGCCTTACTATCCCATTTTCATGACCAGTAATCAATATGTTACGATAGCCTTCATCATAACCCATTGGTCTCGGTGCACTAGTATGGCTCACTGGAGCACCCCCTTTTAATAACAGGTTCTGTGTTGCTCCTGCTGCTGATGAAGCTCTATTACTTAATATACTGAACCACTCAACTCTCTTGGTGGTAAACACTCCGGCACATGCGACAGGTGGTTGGATTAACGATATAGAAGGTGGAACTATTAATCCGCTCATATCAGGTGCGGGCTCGCCAGTAGTAGAATATTCTGTGATGTAAAGGGCTCCACGGTTACTCACTGTCAACAAATACGAAGGATTGTGATTTCCACCGAAGTATGGGAAGTTATCTGGGGCTATAGGCAAAATTTTTACTATATATTCTGCCTCTCCTGTAGTATTTTCATTCAAATCAATTGGCAAAATTTTCTGGCCACCTGCTGGTTGGGCATAGAATTCACCTTGCTTTGCATGGGATGTCATGGAATACTTCAATGTGAAACCAAAATCAAGTACATAAAGAACGCATCCTTGTTGGGTACTTCCACCACATATGATTAACTGTGTAAGTTCAGGGTCTTGCGAGCAAACCCATCTAACATTTTCTATTGGGGCAAAGTTTGGAGGAATTTCCATTGGCATATCTGGTACGTGCAAGTGAGTTTCAAAGATATTTCTAGCTTCTAATAAAGTTCCATCATTAGCATCCCAAAACACCAAGGTGTTGTCCTTGTGCACCGTGACTATATGTAACCCATTAGGATGGAAGTGCGATTCAAGCATTTCTGGAATCACTTCCTTAGACGAACCAAACAATTTCTTCTTTCCTCCATTGCTAACGTGAAGTGAATGGTCAAAACCTTTAGCTCCCTTGCTTATTTTATAAATAAATTCGCTTTTCACTTCCCCCATAGTTAGCGAATACAAAATCGCTGAATGTGAATAAGTGATCAAAACAGAACCAATATCTCTTGGGTGCCATTCCAATGAAATGACTGGCGACATTTTGTGCTTAGGCAAAATCTTCTTCTGTAAGTTGTCAATCCTGAACGGTGTCAAGTTCAACCTGTCAATATCGTAAAATAATACTGATCCGTTAGCCATTCCCAAGATCAACCAGTCCAACGATGGATCCAGTTCCACCGTCGAAATAGTCCCTGGGGGCAGGAACGTACCCAAAATTTTTTTGGAGTGTAAAGACAACACGGTGATCCCTCCTCCTGAAGGCAGAATTCCTATCAAGTAAACACCTTTTACAAACCGGAGTTCGGTTATAGGACTGGAAACATTGAACTCAAACACAACTTCCACGGACTGCTGGCCATAAACTCGAATCTCATTTTGCGTTGTTGAAACTGCCAACAACGACTGAACTGGATCATAAGCAACCGCTATAATCGAATCTTTAGGAAGACCAATCTGGCCAGTTGTCGCTACACCGATTGTCTTGGGATTTAATGATTCTGGGGAGAGATCAGACACCCCTGAAGTCTTTATTATATTTGATACCGAACTAAGGGACAATGGAGCCTTTCTCAGCTTCAATTTAGAAAACATCGTCAAATAAAACCTTTCCTAGTGTTTCTTCTCTATAATATAGAGATTTATTCGATAACTTGGCTAAGTGCTGTGTTTTGTATAGATCACATGATTCATACTATTCTTTTCAACACGTAATTTGAATCAGCAAAAACATAAATAGAGTAAAGTAGTAATTGAAGAACATCTTAGTTATAAATAATGGTATGTATAGGGATATATAAGAAGATATGTATTTGGGATAGATTATTAACAACAAATTCTTAGTCCTGTGATAAATTAATTGGACTTATGATGCTCGGCGTAGCTACTGCTGTATTTACATACTATACTACATGGGTATTCGTGTTACCATTCGTTGATGAATCCAGCGTATTGCAGTCGTTATTTTTACCAAGGGACTATGCTATAAAGTTACCATTCTTGTTGTTGTTGATTGCAGGATTGGGTGTTGCCACGTTCATTGGAAAGGTGTTAATCCAAAATTCCGAAAAGGAAAAAAAGAAGAAAAGTAAGAAAACCGAATAATGGTGCAATCGAAGCGTGTACGTATTACATATACTATGGCGTGTAAAGTATACTGGTACAATTGCTTGGAAATTTGTGGACGAGGTTATTAACAAATATAGGGAGGACTAGCGACCCGGACAGAGACGAAGCTGATAGCGCATTGTTAAGGTAGATCCATATAAAGTAATACAATATTATGTCAATAAGAATTCTATATTTCTATATTGTAGTTAATCAAGAACGAATGATATAATTTCCTGTCTTCGTGATATATTTGACCCCTTTGTAAGGTTTCACCGTATCACCCAAACCCTTAGCGCTGATGATTTTCAAAGAGTCAACTTTTAGGCCACTGGGAACACATCCTTTATATGAGAAGGAGGTTTTTAAATAAATAGGTTTTATAGGTTTCATGGGTTGACCGGAATCCAGATCCATGCCTTCGATTAAATTAGTCTTGTCATACTCGTGTAATGCACTGGATAATTCCAGGGAATCATCCGAGGATCCATCGGTTAAGATAGAGCCATGGAGAATTGGTTGGATTCCTGTAGACACATTACGCAACTTCCATTCACCTTTACCATGCCCTTTAAAGGAAAAATCACCGTGTGTGATTCTACTTGTTCGGATGTTACTCACATTAATCTCGTTATTAGACGATTCACCACTGGAATTGTATTTTTTGGAATTATCACAATTGATCTCTATGCATAAATTTTCAATTTTGGGAACCGATTTGTGATTATTGATAAATAATCTAACTTCAAATTCATTTTGGTTAGGTCCCAACCCACACTGATAATCAACATCTATAAGTCCCAACATATCTGACCGATATTTACTATCCAATTTATCCAAATCAATTTGATAATCCATTAATGTAGACTTCCCGTCGGGTGGAATAAACGACAAATTACCTGGGTCCGACATCCATGTATCCGTTTCTATGCATTCGTGGAAGCTCGGTAAGTCGAGCTTCAAGCCATTCTGTTGCATGATCATTTGCAAGTAGGGAACTCCTGTTAGATGAGAAGTGAAATTAATTTGACCGTCAATTGATCCAACAATAGGTACCAACTTGGATGATGCTCGCAAATTGGAAGAAGAATAAAATGCGGAATCAAATCCTTTGGATGATGATATCAAGCTTGTCTTCTTGTTTATATTTTTGGACTGAGGCATGAGAATGACATTAATAGTCTCTACAACGTCAACATACATTTCATTATTAGTATACTTCACATTGGACCGTCTCCAAGGAATTGCATTATTTTGAATATTAGGCGAAAGGTGGTTGTCAACCTTCCTTGTATTATGCGTGATCGAGGTTAGCGACTTGTTAGTTACGGCACTCGCTAAATCGTTACTTGTGCTTAATAGTTTAGTCAATAAATTATTAAAGGGTATCAAATCCCTTAGTCTATTGAAATCAGTAACATTAGGTACACCATCGTCTATCATTTCGTTGAGAAGTAACGTTAACGTATCATTATTAGCATCCACTTTAGTAACTGCTAACGGTGTTCCAAAATAGTCCTCCATAACTTCAATTAGACGGTCAATGAATACGAAAGGCATCGCTGGATTCGGGTTATTTGTAGTAGAACATAATAGATATATTACCAAACTAGATGTCTTTTGGAGGCATACAAAATATTCTGAACTTATGTCGAGTAGCCGTAATTTTGAGTCTTCATAATCATCCAACTTGATGATATTTTTCAATGATTTGAAATTTGGACTAGATAAGTTAATCAAATACTCAAACACTAAATTATGCGTACTATCGGCTATATAAACGGCTTCAAACATATTCGACAGTGTTATAATATCACTTTAGGATAGAAACTGTTCTGTTGGAAGATCAAAATCTTGATAGAAAAACATATTCGCTGTACGTTTGTGTAACTTTCCATATTAGCATTATAGTATTATAGTCCACTACGGTAAATCATAAATGCACGGGTAAACGTTATATTGAAACATATATAGTATATGAAAATCGACAATGAATAAATTCCATTGTATATAAATTAATAAAAATAAAGAAAAAGGATGAGTCGAGCCATTCAGTTATAAAAATATTTGGAGCAGTAAGAAATGAATTTTTCAATTATTTTAGTACAGTAGTACTATAGGTGATTCCCTAACGTTTACACGATCTTACCGTCATATCATATCCGCATTCAGTAATTTAAAATTTGTTAGTTAATTCTCTATTAACACACACATATTCTTCATGACTATCAAATTTTAATCTCAAATGTGACGGGAGCTATACCGGTAAACGTAAAGGAATCGTTCAATTAACTAGCTACCTAGTTGTCTCTTAAGTTAAGATGATCTCTTTCAGTACTTTCGTTACTTTCTCTTGCTTGCGCATCATGATCATACTCAGTATTGTCTTCGTCACCTGAATGTATATCAACATCCAAATCCCTGGCAACCCTTTCTTCAACATCCTTAATATCGATCATACCATAGAAGGAAATCATAACTAAACCTAAAATGGCTGCGATACATGAGAATACTAAAGCAACAATACCTCTAGCGGTGAAACCAGGTGGTAATGGCTTGTGTTGTAAGTTTTGGCCGGCCAAGTCTAAATAGTTCTTGGTGTTTCCGGCAGCGTTACCTTCAAAAGACATGTTACCCTTTTTACAGACATCCTTGAAGTTGTCAGTTAACTCTTGACGAGAGTCCTTCTGCAAAGCTTCAGGTGCCTCAACAAAGACAACGGCCAAACCTTGCAGTAAATGCCATTCAATGTGACAATGGAAAAACCACACCCCTGGGTTATCAGCCTTAAATCTGAGAACCATATAGGACTGGGGTAAGAGATAAACAGTATCTCTGATCATTGGGTATTCTGGTCTTTCATTGTGGTGCTTTGGATTGTAACTCACTGGATCGTCGTCATCATCTACAGCTGCACCCCTCTCTATCAACTGGAAATTATGTCCATGCAAATGGAATGGATGTCTACCAGTATCATGATTATTCATGACAATATCAACAACATCATTCTCTTGCAAAACAAAAGTATTTGTGTCGTAGCCATAAACTAGATGATTTGTTGCATGCTCTCCAGCAGAAAGAGCAGTGACTAAAGTTGGAACCTTTGGTTTGGTATAGGTGATGTTATTAAAAAAAGCATAATTTATACCATTTCCTAAATTATCCATAACAACGTCAACAGTAACGGTATGATCAGCCTCATCGAATAACTTAGTTTTTGACAATGGTTTCAAATAGAAATCGTCAAAGAAATCGTCAACATCATCTATCTTATATTGATCAGGTTTCTTCTTCTTATCATCGTACATAATATAGTTCGTCATGTTCAATTCCAATTCGTCTGGAATCACATCCAACATAGTATCATCAAACTTAGTCATCAATGCATAATTCTTATCTTTGGTTTCCTTGGTCTTGATCAAGACACCGTAACGTTGAGCAACAGTAATATACAATAAATCGGTGGTGTTTTTCTCAACGTAAACACCATCAACTTCGACTATTTCAAACTCGTGGTCTTCCATATAAACGTATTGCGATACAAAACCCCCGAGGTTAATGATACGAGCAAAGTAAGTCTTGTTAGGCTCAACATTCCAAGTGAAGTTTCTGGTGTTGTTGAACAAAATATTCTGTGGAATTGGTTCGGCACCAGTAGGATTATATAACGACAAGAAATCTGGAAGCAAGTCATCGTACTGGTCATGGTACCAATCACCAAGCGTAAACACAACCTCTTCATCATATTTGTATGGGAAATCGTCGTCTTCAATAATAAAAGCTGCTCTCATACCATCCCCTAATTGACCTGCCGTATGCGAATGGTACCAGTAGGTCCCAACTTGGTCTGCTACCGTGAAGTTGTACAACATGGTTTCACCTGGAGGAATCGGACATTGTGATACCATTTCTGGTCCATCCATCTGGGCGCTTCCGTTCTGGAACATCCCGTGGAAATGCAATGAAGTGTTTCTGTCATCAAACCCGTTCGTCAAATATAAATTCAACCTGTCGCCCTTCTTCACTCTCAAGTCTGGGATGGGCCATGTACCGTTAAACCCAATCACCTTACGTTCGTTCATTCCATCTGGATTCGCATTTACCCATCCTGTCTTAAAATAGTGAGTATGGGTCTTAGCATTCACCAAACTCAAAATAAATGAGATGAATACCAATCCAATTAATTTCATTCTATTTATTGGTATTTCTTTACTATAATCTCTTCCTTATTGTACTCCAAACAAAATTATCAAAGAATCAGCTAAAGAAGAAAAAAAAACCTCTCAGATTACTTCGGATTGACGAGCAAATTTATATTAACCAGTACAGAAATTATTTTGTATCCGATAATCCAATTTGAAGGAGTTATTTAATATATTAAATGCGATGTTTTTTTTCTACAGGGCTAGATGATTGTCATTGGATTAAACAGATAATGTAACTGCAGAGTCGCTACGTATAATTATCAAGTATACGAACCACTACGTAGATAATCCCGTTATTGTGAAAATTTTTCACCTTATATGCCTACTTCTGACATAACAACTTAAAAATACGCAGTCAAGATTAATCTGATAACTTTGGACCGCCGTTCGTATGGGTTTGGCTATTGTACCGACTCGGGCAAATTTCATTTCAGCCAATCACCTGAAACGAACATACGCTCATGTACCGGTCTTGATTTAAGTACGACCGATACATGCTTGATTTCAAAGTAGAATTCTGTATGTATGGTAGGCCGACATGATACAATACATCGGTCGTACCACACCACTAAGCTTATTATCAGATCGATCGGTAGCAGTATTCTACAGCAACCAAAATACAAGTAGGGGTGGGACCAGCTTTGTTCTTAAAGTACAGTGTAGAAAGCGAAACAACGACCAGAAACGACGACGCACATCTTGTAGGACGATGCATTAGTATTGTGCAGGCGCTGGACAAGAGGTGGGTGTGTTCGCTAGTTTTGGCACTATGGCAGGGAAGTATAACACTCAATTGTACTCAAATGTTCTATGATGAAATTTCGGTCAGAATGATTAAGCCTCGGCATTGGTGCAAGGATGCAGAAACATATAAACTGTGTGGGTGTATGGATGTCCTAAACCGAAATGGCTGCTTAAAGATATGCGTTGGGCCAGAACGCAAAGTGGCTGCGATCCTGAGGTAGCAGCTTTTATTGAGTGGGTGTTGTCGATAATGGGGTTGCGGTGGACACTATGGGCTGATTAACCATCGGATTTTGGGAAAACGTCCTTGAACAAAAATCGTGGCAAATGCTTTGACAGTGCTTAGGCCGTTGTTGCGGAAGCATATTTTCAGGGAGAAGCCTTTTTGGAGCCCGTTTCGGGTTTGTTTCTGGGAATGTCTGTTCCCTCTACGTCTGTCTTCTACTTATCGTTCCTTCAACCCCAGAGGGCCGATGCTCCGTCTACTATAATCCACGCCAGATGTAATGAACTGCAAAAAGAAAACCCGATTGGTTTGGACACGAACGTCAATTTTTTGGCAAAAATCTACACAAGTAACAGTTGGCTAGTCATTCCCTAGTACATTAGGTGCCTTTTACAAGCAAATATAGCTAGAATAGCCGTTAAGCGGTCAACAAGTGGTATAGAAATACACGCGCTATCAGACGTCAATCGTTTCATAAAAATATTTGTTAGCTAAACCTGTTTATGCGTTATACAGCTGGCAAGAAGAGATCGTGTGGAACGAAATGCTAGTTATCTCGAAGAGACTATTTAGTGTTTCCGTCGTTGTTCAGAATTCGCCGTCACCGTCAGGGTTTCCTAGTTTTAATTTTAATTTCAGTCAGCTAATAAATTCGAATGTCAAGTTCTTACCTAAGATCAGGCGCAAGTCGGTGACGAACCAACCTGGTATCCAGTCACCAGAGGCAGCAGATGTTGTGCTAAATCATTACAAGAGGTCGACGCATCCGACATCCGTTCCGTTGAATAAGCTCTTTTCGAATAGCTTTCCACTAAGTATCGCCGAATCCATAGATGATTATTCTTATAGGCATAATCCGTTGAAGTTCCAGCACGATTTGTTGTCATGTTTGCCGTTTTATCCTAAGCCTGACGCTCAAGGGCGGTCGAGCAAGGTGCTTCAAGTGAAGCTCGATTCTGGTAATTACATCAACGAGTTTGTGATATATCCTCCAAATAAGACCGAGGCTGATTCTGCTAGTATGAATCATTTGATTATGATCCATGGTTATGGAGGAGGTTTAGGCTTCTTTTTGAAGAATTTTGATGAAATATCAACACTTGACAATTGGTGTATCCATTCTATTGATTTATTGGGCTATGGGTGCTCTTCCAGACCCCCATTTAAGTTAATAAAGAACGACTTAGACCACGTAGAGAAGTGGTTCCATGATTCATTTAATGAATGGCTCACCAAGAGAAAACTAAACAATTTACCACCGCTGCAAATATTAGTTATGGCGCACTCTATGGGTGCATATCTAATGGCTACTTACGGCATAAAAGTTAATCTGAAATTTTGCGGCAAGATGTTAATGGTTTCACCTGGAGCTGTAATTAAACATAGAAAACAGATATTCGTACCGAAATATTTTGCTAGGCTTTGGGAACAAAATATTTCGCCGTTTACCTTGGTGAGAAAAGCCGGTCCATTAGGATCAAAAGTAGTCAGCGGTTGGTCAGCCAGAAGATTTGCCAAGTTGAAAGACTACGAATCGAAATTGTTACATAAGTACGCATATGGGATATTCCAAAGTCCTGGATCTGGTGAATATATGTTGAATTACTTATTAGCACCTGGTGCTGATGCAAGGTTCCCATTAGTTGAAAGGGGCATCTCCAAACTTGATTGTGACGTGTTATGGTGCTATGGTAAAGAGGATTGGATGGATAAGCATGGAGGTGAACTCTGCTCCGAAATCATAAACAAGGCACATAATAATCAAAATAAAAGTACAGTAATGGAAATTGAAGATAGTGGTCATCACATCTACCTTGACAATATTAAAAAATTTAATAAATTATTAATTGACGAAATGAAAAAGTTTTGATTTAAAGTTAAATAAATATAAATATTCTGTTCTAATATACATTCATGATAAAATTGTTAGTATGTTATTTGGCTCTGTTTCGGGCCCTTTGAAATTAACAACCAACCTTAGAGATATTGGTAAATTTGGATCTGTAACTATGACTTCCTCTCCAGGCTTAATTAGAGTATTCACCTTCTTATGTAGATTAGGTCTGGTCAATTCTTCCAAACTTTTTGGATTCCTCAAGTATAGCTGCTTATTAGCTGTAGATAACGATGGTTGAGACATTAATATTTCCTGTTGATCATTAAGCTCTTCAATAAGCTTCGTTAATGTCCACCAATTCTGGCATTCTATGGTCTTCGCTGAATTGCCACATACTGGACAATTTAATTTCTGTGCATGGGGATAAGTGTAAGTGAAAATTGAATAATCACCGGAGTACATCATATAGTTATTTAAAATAGGATTCGAATTTGTAATAATTTTAAACGCTTCATTGCAACAAGATGCAGCAATTATAGCATTGGTTGAGGCTATCGCTGGTATGATATTTTTAACTACTCCTAGCGTCAATTGTTTCGTGACACCATCAATACTGAATTCCTCTGCTCTTTTCTTTGCTGTAGAATACATCCAATCAACCTGATCTGGGTCATCTGCATCAAACTTTTTTTGGGGAAATGTCTTGGGCCATTCTAGAACGCTGGCCCATTCAATGCAATGCTCCGGTAACCTTGGGGTGTTGGCTATTGTACATACTGGATATGTAGTTTTAGGATTTATCATATCCAATGTACATTCATAACAAGACGTTAATCTGGGTAATATAACTCTAGCTTGTCCCCTGAACCCCTCGGTTCCGCCATCTATCAATGGTATTAAGTTATTGAGGTCCGAATCAACCATAGAAACTAATGTGGCATTGATCCAGCGCCTTGCTTCAACGCTATCCAAGCCGCATATAACGACGTCAAATTGTTGATAATAATCTGACGATTTATCCTGTATTTTTCCAAAGTAGGGAACCATGTTTAACTTGTCATCGTTTATCCTTGATCTGATAAATCTGGCCGCTACTTCAGCTTTTGATTTACCAACATCATTTTGGCGAAACAAGAATTGTCTATTGAGATTAGATATGTCAATTGTATCCATATCTATCACATGTATGTTTCTAAACCCCGTCAATGCTAAATTCTTCAAGATTTCACAACCTAATCCACCAGCACCAATTACTAATACCTTACAATTAGTTAATGAATGAATGGCTTGTTTCGCATCATATTCATCCGGTACTTCATTGAACGGACCAATGTTGTTCAAAAGCGGTTGAACAGAAGACAAGTTTCTGAATGTAGAAACGCTTGACATCCCACTACTGTTATTCTTTTCTAATCGGTCCTGTAAAAGATTAAGAACGCAAAAATCCACTTAGCTACAATATTCCTAAATATGTTACACAAAGCCGAATATTCCATAAACCAAGCTACACACTATTTACGATACTTGATTACCTTGTCGTATAGAATTAGCATTCTCCGTATTCTTAGATGTTATGCTAGCCATTTCCTGATTTTCTTTATCCTCTCTGCCACTCCTAGTCGTTGATTGAGAGGTGTCCTCTAACCTTGATCTTTGCGATAAAGATGTACTGTTCACTTGTTAGTAATTGATACCAGATATTCATGTTATAACATATACTTACTCTTTATGTAACCTTTTATAGGGTGGTTTTTGGGAAGGAGGCAATCCGATCATTCTCTTGCCGAGACTATTAGTATTAGTCACATTCAAAGCAGTAGGGCCAGGACTCACCCTCGTATACTTCGGTGTAGTACTTATGTTCTTGTTTTTATCAGTTGGCGTGCTTGAGACCTCTGTTCTTCTTACAGGTACTGATTTGGTGTGGTCAAGAGTTCTTCTAATGTTAGGTGAAACATATTTTGCGTCGAATTGTGGTATCTTTGCAGCTTCATTAGGCGTTTGTTGCATAACATCTGCCTTCTTAGCACTCACAAATAATGCTGGCTGGCTTGGAATTTGGAATTCGTGGATTGGCAGCTTTTTTTCAGTTCCGTTCTCATTATCTGCGGTATCTTCAGCATACTTGCTTCTAGCAACCAAAGCTGGATCATCAGTACCTCCATTCTGTCTATTCTTATGGAGTAACATTTGTAATTCATAGTCATCCAATCCGTCATTCTGATTCATTTCCTTATCATCAATAGGAAGATCATCACTGAAGACAAGCGAATCATCAAAATCACCCACAATATCATGTGCTTTAGGTACGGGAGTGAAGTTATTAGAAGGCTTGGGAAGTTGTTGCTCCAGTTCTGTAGCATCCTGATGCATTTGGTTATCGTTATTTGCTTTATCTTTCTCCTCCGAAATGCTATTGGTTAAATTACTATTTTTGTTGGCTATTGGTGTTTGCAATCTATTTCCTTGAACAGCCTGTGGTTTCTGATTATTATCACTGCTATTATTGTCATTATTCCCAGAGTTCTCGTGTATATTTACACCTAGTGTCTGTTTCTTTTTCAATTCTCTTTGGGCTATCAATGGATCTCTATGGAAATGTGAAGGTTCCAACTCTGGGGCTGGCAATTTCACTTTTTGAATTTTAGATATAATGGTTCTGTCATATAAACAATTTCCTAAAACATTACCGAAACATCTCAAGCACCGCTTTAAGCCATCAGTGAACGCTTCCTTCTTACATTTCTCAAACGCCATAGCCTTGTTCTTAGCATTATCAATATACCCGTATCCAAAATCTTCATGGTAAGTCCCATCCTTAATTGTGATCCGTACCACCACCGAAAGTCCCATGGAAAATCTTCCAGTATTACCATGTGTATCAAAATAGTCTACCTGTGAGCTGATGAGCTCCGAACACCACCCGTTAAATCCAAATATCTCGTTAGCCAAATTAAGCGCCTTCCATCCTTCAATGTAAGACACCTTCTGCCCTCCACCTCCCGGCCGAAAACTTACATATTCTGGTCCTAGCACCTTATCGAGTAGAAACTGGATTCTCTGGTGCTCTTCTTCACTATAAGGAACTGCCTTGAAGTTTCTGTTTGGCGTCGGTTGAGCGTTCTTAATTTTGGTGTCTCTAAAATGGGCATGGTTATACATTGGACCACCACCATTTGCCGTAGGTGTACTATTATTATTACTGTTGTTATTTGTACTCATGGTACGTATTAGCTCGATTATGTATGCCTAAATTACCACCTTCTAGTAGGAGTTGTCATAAACATACAATCTAAGATCAAACGCCCTCTGCTATTTTTGTTATTGAATTGGTGAGCAACACGACTAATAAATTTTACGTGTGTTCTTAAATAGTATAGAGATAAGTTTAATACTTGGTCTCGTTAAGGAGCTTGTGAAAGTGAAGAGGTTCTTATCGTAAGAGAAGCTTTGCTTTGTCTTCAGGATTGGATTTGGTATTTTTAGTATTTGCTAAAAAAGCACTACGTAGTGGTTGCTTAGTGCTGGGGGCATGCAAAAAGAGAGCATAAGATGTCTTATAAGACAATGATAGACGACATGGTGGGTAAAAGACCATTTAAACCTGTAGAGCAGGCGGTGGATGAAAATATATCAATCAAGAAGGGGGAACTGAAACAAAATACATCTGTAATTTTGGGTGAACCGAACAGACATGATGAGATCAATTATACAAAGTCAGAAACTAACCAGCCTACGATGTTTGTTTCTTTGAAGACGAACCGAAGGGATAGTTTAGGATTACACCAGAGAATCCTGAACGATGACGATATTCGCCGCAAGTCGCCGGCTCAGAAAGAGCTGATTGCTGTGCAAAGACAGAAACAAATAGCAGAATATAACAACTTGAAACTTAAAGAAGAACGGCAGAAGAGATATAGAGTACGACACGGTGACGACCTGTTCTACCAGTTCGCTCGGGACGACTCGTGCGTTGCCAACTCCGTGCCTGATGCCCTCAGTGAAGGCGAAACACGGTCCCCGAAACGAAAGAAAAGAGTCAGTTTTCAATTCTAGCGGCACCATTCAACAGTGCGTTGCTTTAAACCTGGTCCTGGCGCCATGAGTTGCTCACGCATACAATACATTCGTCCAATGTATTTATTGTATATAAAAACTAACTAATAATACAGATATTCTATGAAGATTCTCACTACGAATCCAACATCTAGTCATTCTTCCGTCATACTCAAAGCTTGTAGACACACCTATGGCTGTCAATAATATAACATTTATGCATTTCTGTCTATCTTCAACTCATTCTCTACACATCTAAACTGGAAATTAATGTAATGTTGTCTCCCTTGAGCAATATTCTACCCAAATCTTCCTTAGATCCGTTTTTCGTACTAACTTCAACAGCATCATCAACAACTACGTTCATAAATTCGTCGAAACCCCTTATCTTACCTTGTATTCTCAGCTGTGTTTGTTCGTATAACCATATGGTAACTGGTGATTGCTGTTGTAAATATTTGAAAATAAGGTTGATTGGAGGAATCATAGTTTTCTTATTAGTCTTACCACTGGATGACATCTTGTTGTATGCTCTATCTATTTCGTTTGCAGCTATCTATCTTAAAATTTGACGAAGTATAATCCCATCTATTGGAATTTTGTCTTCTCTTCTCGTGCGCGTGATTTAACATTATTTACATTTGGGAAGAATTTCTGATCATAGAAATATATCCACTTATATCTAAACATTCACTTGATGGAGAGTCCTCCCAGTGATTTAAAACCTTTGTTTGTTGAGTGGCTTCAGGAAGCCGCCATCAACGCTACTAAAAAAGGTACCAAAGCTGCGCTATTGTACAATAAAGCATTGGATAGAGTGAGAAATCATCCGCTGACAATTGATAACCCTAAAACATTGAAGCTGATTCAATTTGTAGGGGATAAAACTGTGGTCTATCTATGTGGGAAATTAAAGGCGTATTGTGAGCAAAACAATTTCAGCTTGCCAGCGGCATTTGGAGGCCAAAATTTGGAGAATAATGGATTGAAGCGAAAGGTAGATGAGGGAGACTCCAGCAATTCGAATAGCGAAAAGCCCAAACGTCAGCGGAAGCCGAAACAATATATTCCTAGAAAGAGGTCAGGCGGATATGCCATATTGTTGGCGTTATATCTTGGTGATAAGGGACGCAAAGGACTAAGAAAGGAGGAGATCATCCAGTATGCTACACCATATTCCGATAAGTCATTTAATTCCAATCCTGCTGCTAACGAATTTTATTCCGCCTGGAGCTCGATTAAAATCTTGCAGACACATTGTTTGGTCGATTGTTCAGGTAGATCACCAAGAATGTATTTACTTTCGGAAGAAGGTTACGAATTGGCTAAAAAATTGAAAGAGGCTGAAGGTTTGCAGTCGTCACCGACATCTAACCAAATAGCCGATTACTCATTTGACAATGAAGTCCGAGTAACTCCAGATAGCTCCAGGGTAGTTCTGGAGTTGTATAGTTCACCGTTGGGTCAGTCAAAGACAAAACCAGAAATATCGACGTTCTCTCAAAGCCGGATTGATTCTACAAGAACTTCAAAACTTGGTATGTCACTGTCCCCTCGGCTTATTTCCTCTCCATTGAAAACAAAAGCGACTACTGATTATCAAAATGGTCCTACTATGAAAGATATGACACGTCCATTTGTTGAAGATAATTCCCAATCCAATAAAGAGGCAAGCACGCCAAGCCACATTTCCCGTAAACCAAAATTGGTCCATGACGCTGCAAATAAAGTTTACAATGGTATTAAATATGATGTCTGGACTCCTGAGGAATATGAAGTCGTCTTGATAATTGATAATAGGGAAATACGATCGCAAAAAGAGCGAGATTTCTTTCAAAATCGTTTAACAAATCTAGGAGTTGAATGTGATGTTAGGCCATTGTCAGTAGGAGATATTGTATGGATTGCAAAACATAAGAAGACCGGAAGAGAAGTAATTTTAAACGCAATTTGCGAAAGAAAGCGCTTGGATGATTTGGTATCTTCTATTAAAGATGGGAGGTTCCAAGAACAAAAGAATCGGTTGAAGAAATCAGGAATGAAGCATTTCTATTATTTGGTAGAGGAAATATCGCTTGCAACAGTCAATACATATGGTGACATGACAGACGCAATACAAACAGCAATGTCTATGACGATGACAATTTCCAACTTCTACTTGAAAAGATTTAAATCGATCGAAGATACAATCGTATTCCTTGCGTCATTAACAAAGGTTGTCAAAGATAAATTCGCTAAGGAACGAACAAACTTGCTTGTCTTAAAACCAAGATCGATTAAGAATCAAGCCGAATATGGACTGTTGATTCAACAGTTTAGAAACAAATTCGAAAAACGAAAAACACTGTACGAGTGTGTTTACATATTTTCTACTTTTCAAGACACCATGGCTAAGACTGGTATGATGACAGTGAAAGAAATGTTTATTCTAATGTTGATGGTTATTAGGGGACTATCATTGGAAAGAGCGGTATCGATTCAAAATTATTTTCAAACTCCTAAGAGGCTCATTGAGTTCTATACCATCGAGCACAAGCATCTTCCTGAAGTACGGAAAAAGCTTTTGATGATGGATTTATTCAAGAATGAGATTGGTAACAAAAAAATTGGTAAAGTTTTACTGGAGAAAATTTACGATATATGGGGTGGCCAGGAAAGCTATTCTAACCAACTGAATAACATAACATCAAATTGAGTATTATATAGAGATAGTTATTCAAGTAGTTGGTTGTAATTCGTACATATCAATATGGGTCGTGTATAAATCAAATACTAAAATCACTGAAAAAAAGTCGATTTTTTTTTTCATTACTTGTTACTCAAATAAGACTAAATAACTCTTGTAATATTAACTACATAAGGAGAGGTATAAACAACATGGGAAAACGTACCCTCAAATTTGGTGGTAAATCAGGTATTTTACCAAAGGTTCGTCCTGTGTTTAAAAGATATCCAATCAGGCCAAAGACTCAGGATGAATTAGCGGAAGAAAGTAAAGAAGAACAGGGATATGCGGACGGAGTGCCATTACCATCTAGACAAGGATTCACCTTTCACCGTCAGCCAATAGAGAAGCCTGTTGTTACGGTTGAGGAAAGAATCAGAAAGAACATAGATGAAAGAAAGCCGCAAAATGTTGATGAATCGAAGTTAAGCTCAGAAGAATTGTGGAAGTTGAAGAGAGACGATATCCGCCGTGAGCACTTGAGAGATGCATATTTAACTGAAGCGAAGAGATTGGAAAGAATCTACGAGTTAAAGAAAGTGAAAACAGAAAAAGAACAAGCTATGAAGTCTTCCCAAACTATTTATGAAGAGACTGAAGCTACCAAATTAACATTACCAACCATCGATTCGTACTTAGAAGGGCCTATCATGAGGCAAAGAACCGATGAAGAACAAGCCATCGTCAACGAGCAAAGAATTTTGAATAGAAAAACAAAAGAATTAGAAATAAAAGAGCGTAAGACTAACCAATTGCTAGAATTATACCACGCTGCTGCAAATTTCATCACAACCGAAGAGGAATTGGAGCAAGCCATTAAAGATGCATTTGAAGTCAATGTCAGCAAGTTTGAAAGCAACCAAATGATCATTGAAAACAAACTTTCCGGTTACTCGCATGCTTTCTCTAACGTGAACACCAACGAAGGTTTGGTCTTGGATGAAGTTCTAGGCCAGGTCAATGGTCAACCAGGTTTAGATACTGTAAAGGATACCATAGACGGCGAGATCGAAAGATTGAAACGTGAAGCCCAACTCGCTATTAACCAAAGACCAAACTAGCTCTACCAAAATAAACTGTCAATATTATGGCTCCCCCATAAGTAATGAATATGTACATAGTTTTCATAATAAATTTCATAAGTTATTAGTATGTTCTACCCTACTTCACTAGAAGCTGATCTATTGTAAGTGAAAAAAAATTGTCGTGCTCAGACCGCGAATCGAAGATGAAGATTCCTCGAAAGATAGAGAGAAGATGGATATTTAGGGGATTAATCAAATTCAACCAATATAACAATGTCATTCAGGCCACGGTCAACGTCACTGACTAATAAGAGGGCTGCTTCATATCAATCTTTCTTTGCTAAAGTTTTAGCAAAACGATTAAAATATTTAAATAACATCAATGCATTACTAGCAATCGCAATTTCCTTTGGTTTAAGGATACCATATGGGAAGTTTTGGTGGAATCTTTTGTTGACATTTGTCTTACGGGCTCCATTGATATTTGCTGCATTACTAGCTGTGAAGATATGTCGGGATAAATATTCAGTGGTTGAATTTTCACCATACAAAACATTGGGCTTGCAGGTTGCCAAAACATTAATATCAAAGCAATTTGTATCAAATGTTATATTTTACGGAATATCTTCATACATATTCACGTCAGTATTTATTTTTCAACTTCCATTCACATATGACTATTATCTTTTATCAAAAGAGTATCAGCAAAAACCCCTGATTAATGACGAATGGATCTACTACTGGTTTTATTCATTCTATCTCGCGTTTACATACGCTGCACAGCATTTAATTTTTCAGCGTAATAGACTTCAATTTCAATACGGAATAACAAAGGTAAAGCCGGAAGATGCTTTATTAAAGAAGGCACCAAAATTAATTGGAAACACAGTTGTTCTTAATCTTTTAATAGGGATTAGTGGGCCCATTCTATATTATTTTGTAAGATCATTTATCTATAAGTTAAACTGGTTGCCGATTGTTCTCGTGGGATTAGATTCTAAGATTCCACGCTTTCACATTTCATTCAAGACTTTAATTCATATTTCATATGTATCATCGTACATTATATTTGCATGGGAAGTTGTGAACCATGTCTACAATGTCTACGCCACTATTGGATGCTTAGACGGAAGAAAGCCAATAAGTACGTATAGTGCTGATCCAATCAATACATTGCTTTCTGGTTTAAGAAATGTTGACCCTGAAAATCAATTAGCACGTCTAACTGCTTTTCAAGAATTGGCATATGTTTCAACTACTGATGATCCAGAGGGGGTTAAGCTTAGAAACGCAATTTACAATGCCCATTCTAGAGGAGGCTTTGTGTGGCCCGCTATTTTAAATGAATGTGCTCTACTTATCAAGGAAACTAGTCTGAGAATAAACTACAGAAGCACATCCGACATGAAAGTGTTAAAGCAAAATCAAATATCGATCAAGGATGACTTCCGGATTTCGTTGAAACTGAATGATGAAATTTTCGGCAATTCGTTCACGTCAAGTCCAGGACCAAACTCACAATCATCTCCGGTTTCTAACATAAAAACATACGAAGCAACCATTCCAGGTACAAATTCCATTTCAAATAATTTCAAAAATTGGCAAACATATAAATTTTTAGATTTGCATGTTTTAACTCCTGCTAAATCAATTATTTATTCGTATTTGAATTCCTCATCTAGTAGGTCTTCTAAGCCAAACTTTGTTTTAACATTTATCAGCAAAATATTCAACGAAACCAAAAGCCTTTACGCTTTATATCGTAAGCAATTTCTTTCGACGCATGTTGGTGTATTTTTCCGTATAACCATCAAAAGAGATACAGAAACAAGGGTTGTCAATCCTGTAAACTATGGTAATGCTGTTATTGCTGTCACCAACTTGTTAATACACGCAATAGAGGAAGATAAGAATTCTACGGTAACAAACGGTCATATATCTGAAGTTCTAACGTTATTAGAAAGGCCAATTAGGGCTAGCAGTAACTATACAGACTTGTTGCCGGCAAGTGTCTATTTGACGCCAGAACAAAGGAAAGAAAAGTCAACTAATAATCATTTAATTGCTTTATTACACGATTTAACAATGAATGAATTCTTCCATGTTTGCATTAAATATAATTATAAATTAAATGATTTGGTGTTGTCATCAAGAGCTTTTAAGCTAGCTAAATGGGTTATTGATGTTGCTATTGCGCAGCAGCAACTGCAGCAACAAAAAGGTAAACGCGGAACTGATTTGAGTATTCAAATCTAAAACTTTGGATAATATTATCATTAAATTGTATAGTTATCTTCTTTTTTAATCAATAAATTTAGATGTATTAGTCGTAGAATGTAATGTGTATCAATTTGGTCCATGTGAATCATCTTCATCTTTCTTCTTTGGTAATGTGTCCAATAATACTGGCTTTAAGACTTGCTCGTCAAATTTAGTAAACCATTTTACATGTTCTTCAGCACTTAAGAAAGCCCCTAGCATCCCATTGTGATGCAATTCATTTGGATTAATATTTGAGCTTGAAGCCATTGTATTACCTGGTAATAAATCATCCACGTCACTGGTGTTTAATTCATCCTCATCGTTAATTAAATCTGCGGAAGAACTATTAATTGAGTTGTTGTTCAAGTGATTTGAGGAATGCGACTGCAAGCTTGGGTTTGAATTAGCCTTATATGAAGATAGACTAACGTTTGAATCATTTCTAGATCTAGCATCGTCCTTATAAACCCCCTTTGCTGCAACATTATTTCTCAAATTTGGATCAGTATTCATCGTAGCATTACCGTATCTTCTATTTCCGAGCATAATATTGGATGGCATACTAATATTTGGGCTTGAAATTGGTAATCTTGGTGCTTCAATATCAAACTCATCGTCAGAATCATCATGCTCGTCAATGCATCCTATTCTAATGCCTAAAAGTTCCAACATTGATGCAGTAGTACCTCCGAACAAAATAACAGTCAACACCACAACAACTAAAACGGTAGCTAGTAATGTCCACTTGGCTTCACCTTGAATACCCATTGCTAATGCAACACCAACCGCTCCTCTTAAACCAGCCCAAAAGATCATCATTTGATATGAATGACTGATTTCATCTGGTACGGCTTGCACCGAAATACCACCACTCATCACTGATCTATTTGTAAATTCTTTGACTCTAGCCCTGTATAGGAAGTTGAGAAGTCTGGATAATGGAAAGACTGACAGCCATCTTGCAATACAGATCAGAATGAACGATATGATAATAAGCATTGGTTTGAAAACCAATTCAACTTCTGTGAAAAGGGATAATCCAAGATAAATAAAAATGAAGTTTTCCGACAATTGAGCTAATAATTGAAAAATATACTTGGTCGCAATTTGAGTTCTCCTAGACATATTGAAGTAAGCATAGTGCTTTAAAGTGATTCCACAAAATAGTAACGAAACAATACCAGACATATGGGCACCATTTGAGAAGAAATATGATTCATAGGCAAAAAGTAAAACCATACAA
The DNA here is from genome assembly GCA_030583545.1 of Debaryomyces maramus. NCBI lineage: Eukaryota > Fungi > Ascomycota > Pichiomycetes > Serinales > Debaryomycetaceae > Debaryomyces > Debaryomyces maramus. Next base: position 402,124 of record JAJMIL010000003.1, read on the forward strand.
GTTTCAATTTGCGGATACCTTCTAATGTGAGAGTGCTTCAATATCAATGCAACTAAAATACCAATCAACATACCAATAATTGTAGAAATGGTGAAAGTCATTAAAAATAAGCCAATACCTTCGAAGAAACTAGAAAAATGAAGTGGTTGACCGTGGAATTTCTGACATGTTTCGAACATGACAATGGAAATCGCATCATTCAACAAAGATTCCCCGAATATAATAGTATACAACTTTGGATCAACCTTGTATGCATTGAAGATGGATAAGATGGTGACTGGATCTGTAGCAGACAACGTTGCTCCTACAGCCAATGCATCAACAAACTCCAAATGGACTCCATCCAAACCCAAGGCCGTCCAAACATAAAGGATCGTGCCTAGTACCAATGCAGAGATAAACGTCCCTGGTATCGCAAACGTCAAGATTGAGCCGAAGTTTCGAAAGAAGTTCACCTGATGCAACTCATACCCTGAGTTTAGAATAATTGGCGGTAACAATATATTAAAGAAGTACCCCGAGTTGAATTTGACTGCATCCTGGATGTAATGGCCCGGAGACACTCTGATGATTAACCCAACGATCATCCCGTAGAAAATAGACAATACCGTCTCATGGATCGCCTTGATACGACGCTGTTGGAGGAAGTACGACGACCACAACGCAGCGCATAGCAAGGAAAGCAATATAAACAACGCCCACGATGAAAAAATCTCCTCCGTCACTGGATTTGAATCGTCAAGCGAATCATCCGGCTGGGCCACATCGGGCATATCGTCGTCCATATCGTCGCCACCCTTGCTCAACGCCCTCTTCATGACATACTTCGCCGTGTATAGCAATATACTGGACATACTCTTATTATCCTCTAATTTGTTCTCTGATGTTTCAAATTAAAATTATCTGATTACGTGGTAGGAATCAATCAAATTATACCATATAAATCTAAAACGCTTCTTAAATGCCCACTATGATATCAATCCTTTAGACAGGTCTTTCTGTTACTTCTGTACTATTGATCTGATGTACTTTGTAAAATAATCAACAATTGATAGTTGATCGAGTTTTTACTTAACATTCTTCGGTTATATTGATAGCCTAACGCTCATGTAAGCTGCTGGGACAAATTTGTTCTCGGAGACAAAGTCTCCCACTTAAATTGTTGTTTCACGTGATTATTGATGATATCAAAAAAATTTAGACCAGCCACATGGGAATGGTTGTTATTACCAGAAGTACCCAAAGGCTGAACGAGTTGCCTAGAATAGAGCCTTAAAGAGATAGTTTGATAGCCAATAGCCATAGCCGTTATTCTTTTATTCGAATAACCCCGATACACATTCGTTTTATAGTTAAGTTGGCTTAGCATCGAAGCACTCGGACCCTGTTTTTCACTCGCTTACAATGATCCACAGAGAAGATGCTAATAATGAGGATTTGAAGTCGCATGTATACCATAGTAGCACACAGATTAATCCAAATTCATCGAGTACGAATTTGGCTAATGTGGGCTACGGTCAGAGAGGTAACGGTAAGTTTCAACGGCCCCGTCCGATAACTTTTTCTAACAGCTTCACATCATTCCTGGTGCCGCCTACACCGCCGTTTTCCAATTCTAATTCGCCAGTCAAGGAGGCGGACTCATTTGCGTTTCTGAAGGAGGAACGTAAATGGTACTTGCAGTGGCTCCCACCGGTCAGTGTCAAGATCATGGTTCTATGTGCGTGCTGGTACATGTGTTCGATTATGTCCAACAACACCACCAAATCGATTTTGAGAGGATATCTGTATCCCATAACGTTGACGCAGTTTCAGTTTGTGTTGAACTCGTCGTTCTGTGTTATACTATTTGCATGTTTGTTGCGGTTTAATAATAATGCCCATCGTTATCAGATCAATAAGTTTTTTCCAGTCGGGTCGATTCCGAATCTTAATGAAGTCAAGACAATCGGAACCCTTTTGACTCCCACGCCATTAGTTATTTCGACCACTTTTTCCATGGGGATGTACCAATTTGTTGGCCACATTACGTCCCATAAGGCGACTTCGATTATCCCAGTGTCCATGGTCCACACGGTGAAGGCCCTTTCTCCTATTATGACCGTATTGATCAATCGATTTGTTTTCAATGCTAGCTACACGATGACTACTTATGTGACGTTAGCACCTTTAATCTTTGGCATAATGTTGACGTGTTACAATCCAAACCATTTGAAAGACGAACTGCTTTACTACAAAAGTGGATTATCTTATGCATTTATTTCCATGCTTATTTTTGTTGTACAGAATATTTCAGCGAAAAAGAGCCTTACTTACTCCAATGAGTCAAACAATTTGCCGATTTCAAATAACATACTGAACAAAAAGGTTGATAAGTTAACCATCTTACTATTTTGCTCTATTGTTGGCTTTGCATTTACCTTACCTTTTTATTTATACCTGGAATTGCGGAACCCCCAATTTTCGCTCTATCAATTGACACCTTATACCCTCTTCTTGATAGTGTTTAATGGCTTCTCTCACTTCTTGCAGTCATTGCTTGCATTTCAAATTTTAGGATCCATATCGCCGATCAACTATTCCATTGCAAATATCATGAAAAAAATCATAATTATATTGGTATCCTTTCTTTGGGAAAGACAAAGTATTTCTTACAATCAGGGCTACGGGTTGCTCTTAACAATAACCGGTTTGTACTGCTATGAGAGATGGGGTACCAAATAATTGGATATATATGTTTATTGAATATTTATTGGTTATAATAATATTATAATAATAATATAATAGTAGTAGTAATACTAAGTTGAATTATAGATTTAATTGCCTAATGACCACCGTCAGTGTTCAAAAGTTTCTTGAAAATGTCACCAAAGGCAACCATGAAGACAGTTTGCCAAACACCTAAACCAATTCTTGGTGCAACACCTCTATATAAACCCTTCAAACCGTTGTTCTTATAAATATATGAAAAGGCGGAGCCAACACCTAAATTCTTAGGTCTGTTTGGATCGTTAGTCTTGGATTGCATTTCAACTCTAATAACTTCAATAGGTTGGTTCCAGGCAGATAAACCACCACCAATGACAGAAGATGCGATTTTTTCAATGGCACTCAATTTGTCATTTTCTCCTTTACCAGTAAAATCTCTAATGGCTTCTTCTGCCAATCTTGAAAGACCGAATCTTGAACCCCAGTTTGTCATTTGTCTAATGGCGACCGCATTAACACCCTTGTTAATACCTCTGATCCCTTCCCTTTTGTAGATATCTTTGAAAACTTGGAAAGAGGTCTGCTTAGGTACACCGGCAACTGCAACTTGCTTAGCCCTAGTGATTTCAACGGTCTTCATACAGGTACAGAAACCCATAGTAAGATAAGCTTGTGCTAAACCACCAGAGATACCACCACCCATACCAGAGACGAAGTTACTTGCACCCAACTTCTTGAATTGGTACTCAGCTTCTGCTGAAACGAATAATAAGACTGCACCCTTGGTAGAAGCTTCAATCCAGGCCCATGGGATTAAACCTTGGTAGAACCCAAACAATCCACCTCTAGACCACACAAGCTTACCGGCCTGGAGAAGCGAGAGCGATCTATTAGCAGCCATAGTGGTTTTAATGACCTCCAATGGTTGACCTAATGTACTGACTTCGGACATGTTTAACCCTGCCCCAAGCAAAATATTGGAAAAATTCACCGGTTTTTTTTCGATAGTGTTACCTTGCGCTGCTTCGATTCCCTTCATTTCAACTTATGTATATCTATTAAACTTCTAAGTAGCCAACACGTAACTTGAAGAAAAGATTGATTTGCAAATTTTTCAACATTATGATTTCATTAAAATCTCCCCCACCATATTAACCACGGGCTATTGCGAGCGTCGGATCCGGGTCGCGACTTTTAGCCCTACGTCCATTTTGCATTCTATTACGATAGATATAGCCATTAGTAGTCCTGGAATTCGTCAGGGGTTCATGGCTCAATGTCGCAGAGCTCTGTAACAAAGAAAATCTCCAACGGCTTCGTTTCATTTGCAGCTTTATTCAAATAAATTGCAACCTACAAATTCCCTACCATCAATTTCCCCCATAATATAGTTATCTATTATAGAAAAATCTATTTACTTCTTCTCTATTTATCGACTCCTTCGATTATGGGTGTTTCTAGTAGCTATCGATACAATATGTTTCTGATTTATTAAACAATGCATTTTGCAATGCCTAAAATTCTTTAATTTATCAGAAATGCAACAAAAATTTGAAAAATCTTATGATCGCAGTAAAACGAAATTTAACTATTTACCTAGGTGACACAAATGCTACAATCATCCTATTCAGATAATGGTTCAATATCTACATTAAACTGACTTTAAGATGTGAGTTTGGAGGCTCTACACCCATCTCTTGCTGCCTTGGATGCAATTGTATAATCTTTGGTATATAGGTCTCCATCGATTGTAGATTTATATTTTCACATATGCTAATCTTGTACTTTTCACAAAAGGGAAAAGTAGGGAAAAGTAGGGAAAAGTCGGGTCGTCGGATGAAAGATCCCCAAGATTAGCTTTCGCAGGCTAGTTAAGCCGCAATGCATATCCCAAATTATATTTGGCGAGAGACGAACCACGTAGCAAATAATACAAATTAGCCGGGAACTCCTTATCTGATGGTATCGGACTCAATAGGGACGTAATTCCGAGACATATTCGGTTTCTCAGTGTAAGGCAATCAGGTGCCGATTATACGTTAGAAAAATCTTATTCCGAGGCATTCTCTAACGCGAATAAAATTTTCTTTCTCATTTCTTTTTTTTGGGCAAAAATTTACCATATGAAGGAATTTTTTGGATTTATATAAATCCTGATTTCCGTCCTTTTAGTAAAAAAAAGGCGTAATATTGAATAACGCAAGAAAAACTAGTTAAATCATGGCCAGTCAAGTTGCATCATTCGGCAATTCCAATTCTGGAGCATCCTCTAGTATTCAAAAAAGAGGAAACGTTGCTACATTGCAAACCCAAACTGAAAACTTAACTGCCATAGATATCTACGGGAATGAGTTCAAAGTTCCAGATTACACGATCAAGGACATCTTAAAGGCAATTCCTTCGCATTGTTACGAAAGAAGACTCGCGGAATCGATGTATTATGTGTTCCGTGATATTTTCTGGATGGTTACCATAGGGTATGTTGCAAACAATTACATTCAATTGTTACCCAACGCATTTATGCGTTTTGCTGCTTGGTCTGGGTATGTTTATGCCCAAGGATTGCTCGGAACCGGGATCTGGGTTTTGGCGCACGAGTGTGGCCATCAAGCATTCAGTGATTACGGCTGGGTCAATGACACCGTGGGCTGGATCTTACATAGTTATTTGATGGTGCCTTACTTCTCATGGAAGTTTTCTCACTCCAAGCATCACAAGGCCACCGGCCACATCTCTAGAGATATGGTTTTTGTTCCATGGACCAAGGAAAAATTCTTGGAAAACAAGGGAGCACATCACGTTGAAGACATTGTTGGTGATTCACCAGTTTACACCTTAATTCAATTACTCGTTCAGCAATTAGGTGGATGGATCATGTATTTGTTTTCCAATGTTAGTGGTCAAGAGTACCCAGGCAAGTCATCTTGGGAAGTCAACCATTTCAACCCAAAGTCCGCTATTTTCGACAAGAAGGATTACTGGTATGTGTTGTTATCGGACATTGGTATCATTACTCAATGTTTCATTTTGTACAACTGGTACAAGACCTTCGGCGGCTTCAATGTCTTGGTTAACTGGGCATTACCATATGTATTAGTTAACCACTGGTTAGTCTTCATCACCTACTTGCAACACTCCGACCCAAAGATGCCACATTACGAAGCTGAACAATGGAACTTTGCCAGAGGCGCTGCCGCTACCATCGACAGAGAATTTGGTTTTGTCGGAAAATACCTCTTCCACGATATCATTGAAACCCACGTCTTACATCACTACTGTTCTAGAATTCCTTTCTACAATGCCAGAGAGGCCAGTGAAGCCATCAAGAAGGTGATGGGTGAACACTATCAATATTCCAACGAAAACATGTGGGTCTCATTATGGAAGTCAGGCAGAGCATGCCAGTTCGTTGAAGGTGATAATGGGGTAAAGATGTTCAGAAATGTGAATGGCTACGGAACCAATCCATGAGAATTACATAATAATTATATTTAGAATAGATTGAAAATTCATTTCGTTAAGGTATACATTTTATATTTGCTTTATTGCTTGTTTTATATCCAATAAAAGTTGGCAATACTTATTTTACAAATGGAATTCCAGTTCTAGTTCTGGATTTGTAGATAGCATAGTCGTTTCCAAAGAAGTTCATGAGAAACTTTTCTTCAAAAATAATTCGATCATTGAAGAATTGCCACAATTTGACCATTCCCAAGATTAAAACTATTATATTACTTAGCCATAGTTGTGTTCCAATGAACCACCAAAAAAATCCGAAATAGCTTGGGTGTCGTAAGAATTTATATATTCCCGTAGTAACCAATTTGTGTTTGCTTGCATGTTCCCTTTGAATATAATGGTTAAAGGATTCCCTGGCAGTGTACATAGCCAAAGTCCTGCAGAATTGGCCAACAGCAATAACAATTAATGCTACTATACGAATATCTATAATGCAATTGGGAAGTACCCAACTCTTTATCAAAATTTCAGACACTGAAAGCACATGTACTATATGAAGATCAGTATCATTTAGTATAAACGAATCGTCATCAGTTTCACTGTTATTAAAAAGACAAGTACTGAAGAATTCAAGCAAATAGAATATCAGTATGAAAATAAGGTAACCACATATTTGAAGAACAATCGAGCTAATCTCTACTATTTGTAAAAAATGTGAAACTATGACAGTACTATTTACCAGTATTGAAACTCCTAATAGCAACGATTTAAATGCAACTTTGCTTAAATCGACCTTGTTAGGATCATACTGTGCATACTTTAGACGTCTATGATCTTGTTTTATAGTTGACATTAAAAGATTGAAAGTTGTATTTATCAAAACCTCACGATCAAAATAATTTTGAGATTATATTCACCAAAGTCTTCACGCAAATGCCAATAGCACCATATGATGCTAAACAAAATCCACTTCATGAGATATCATTAACAGCAGCTACTCTAGGTTCTATTATTGGGACTTGTTTGACGTTATGTGTTGTCCTGCCTACTAGATATAGGCCCATCTTTGCATACATGACAATATTATGCTTGTATTTCTTCAATGAGTTCGATACCACTGCGAGATACCAATCTAGAATAGTTCGGGCTAAGCTGTTTTTGATCTGGGGAAACAATGGAAATAAGGAATTTCTCTTGATGCAACTTTTCAGTATATGGGAATATCTATTCACCAATAGTCTCATATGTACTAAGTTGTTGCAATACTTTTTTGGCATTAACTACGTAAAAGAGGCCGAAGTCAGTTGGGTTGCAATTGGCTTGTCTATGATTATAATAGGCTTGTACATTAGAAGATTGGCTATGAAGACATGCGGTGATTCATTCTCTCATTACATAGAAACCAGCAACAGAGATCAAAAACTCATCACGAGAGGCATATACGGTTGGTTTAGACATCCCAGTTACTTTGGGTTCTGGCTCTTTGCGATCGGCAGTCAAATATTCTTGGGCAATTGTTTCGGTTTGGCTATCAATGCAATGGTCTTGGGGTGGTTTTTCAAAAAAAGAATCGAATTCGAAGAGTGGTTCCTAATTAATAGAATTTTTGGAGATCAATACCGAAACTACAAAACTAAGGTGGGACATTGGATTCCATTTGTTATATTGAAAAAAGACCTATAGTATATAGTTATCTATTTTACAAACTCTTGTTCATAAATCTTCTTCTTGTAAATGCTAGCCAAAACTTACTAGGGGTGGTTTCATTGTCACTGTAAATTCTCTTTAACAATCTATCAGCCAATTCTTGTCTGAATTGCTGTAAATACGATCTCAATAAATCGGCTTCATTCTTGTTTGCTGGTGGTTGGTACAAGGAATTCAACGGGAACCCTATGTCTCCTGGTAATGAAAAGCTGTCCAAAGACAAGTTGTTTAAGATTCTGGTGGCTTCTTTGAAATTGACATTTTTATTTAACTTTGACAAGCAATCACTTATAAACAAGATCCCATATATCAACAATCTGTCTGCTGGTCCTTTAATTTCGAAGTTTTTGAAAAATGAATTGGCTCTGAACAAATCCAACGTTTCTTCGATAATATCGTAATCTTGTTGGGGTGGGTACGATGGGCCTCTGAATTTGGTATGAATCGGCAAAAGAACTATATTCCCGACCAATCTGCTGTCGCCCGAGTTTTCCGTCAAGAATGTGGAGTGGTATGCTGGCATTGTTGCTTGTATTGGGACGTTATTACGTTTAACTAGTGTATAATCGATTTTTGATACTACACTAGGGACTCCTCATGAACTATTTCGAGCCGCAAACGGTCATAACCATGAACACAAAGTTACACAAACACCACCACCTCTAACTACGTACACTAGGATTGCAAAAATGGCATCCCATGAGTGGATATTCTAAGAGAACGAGAGAGCAGCCTGGCTTTGTCAATTATCCACAAGAAGTCAAGAGAATATCAATTCCTCTAGGCGCAAAGGTATTGGAATAATAATGGAATTGTCTGCCAGACCGCAAAACCATGCGACAGCAATAGAGCGTATTATTGATGGCCATTGGGATTTTAACCCTCACGTACAATCGGGGGGATCAAGTTCAGTTTATCATAAGCATTAAGTTTCGAACCGGTCCCTCTAGCGGACCTTTACCGAACCCTTGCAGCAAAAGTCTACAGTGGGCTCGAAATTTTCGCCGACATCGGTACACATGATCCAGCCTTTTTCTTGCTAATGCTAAAACCCTGGTCCGACCATGCTCGAATCACCATTGCTTCATCGTTTCCTGATCCTCTGTTTCCCGGTCTACCTACCTGGTTCCCTCCCATCCTCTAACGTGGGCCTTCTCAACAAGTGCCACATACTCTACGACATTCCACCTCCAACGCACAATGATGCTCGCACCTGTATGATGTACATTGTACGACGTCCTCTTTTCTTAAATGTTCGCTAGCCATTTACTCCTTGAAGCAAGTGTTTTCACAACTATACCTGGAAACCGCAACGATCTCTATATATCTACATGTAGCACAACTGTTCCCGAAGCCATTGTGACCGCCCCAATCGATACTGTCGCTCGGATCGAATGGCCTTCGAACACATATCTGGTAACCATCCACACCTTCTGTAGTATCGGGTAATTGCCTAGAATTATGTCGTTTTGTGGTATACTACTGTACCGGCTCTTTAAAGCACTTCGACGTAAGGGAAATGTCGTGGAAGGAATTTGCGACATGTCGTATAAATGTCTTGCCAGTGGATGAATCTGATCGAATTCCTTTGGACTGCTGTTAGAATTATTAGTAGTTCTAATAACAGTATATATTCCAAATCAATTGAAATATATAAGTATATACATCTAGGGAGCACTTGATAGGTTATAGATACATTCAAGGCCTGGATATACGGAATAAGAGCGGAAAATTCGAAGTACAATACCTTGCGGGATTAATTAGACAACCAACAACCGTAGGGCAATAATTTCGACGTTTCGACCAAAAGAACAACGTATCGAAAGAAGACGATACATAGACGAGAATCGTTTTTAATAGACCGAAGCATCGGGGAAAAATCTTGAAATCGGCGGATTTTTTTTTGCCTTAGTGGTGATATTTTTAGTTGAGCCGGACCAAAAGTTTTCAGCGAAGACTAAGGGTGTAAAAATTGGTGAAGCACCGATAAATCTCCACATTTACAACGTATATACGGAGCGTGTGACACTGCATTTGAGTTCGTTGCATGCCCATCTATTTCAGCAACATTACAAATTATAGTTCTGAACAGAGTTAATACTCATTGGAAGAATAATACTCGTTGGAAGAATATTTCATAATGGCAAACAATCCAAACTACGCGTATGACAAGCGAAGTGCATCGGGACTGAGTCAGCCATTCAATCTCCCAACGCATCTTTTGCCGCAGTCAGTTATTGACGAGCAAAGACAACAGCAGATGTACATGTCGAATCCATCCCGTCTGGGGCAGCAACGCCCTCCGGTACCTCCATCAGGACTGCTTCCTCATCAAACTCATTATATGCCACAGAATCAAGCGCAACATCCAATGCAGCATCCAGTTCAGCATTCAGTTCAGCATCCAGTTCAACAGGTGCCGGAGCAGTTTGTTCCACATTTTCCTCAGGCGCAACAGCTGACTCCGATCCAACCTGTTCCAGAGCACCGGAAAATACCCCAATATCAGAAAATTCAACAGCAACCTATGTATGATGGTATGAACAACGGAAGACCGTATGTCAACACATCTAGAAATGCATCCCTTCTGTCGTTAACTTACGACCATAATGGTACGGGAAGCTATAGCAGAAGGGTGAATAGCTATTCATCTCCAGACCCATCAAACCAGCCAAATTATCCTGCTAATTACCCAGGTAATAATGTTGGCAATGACATGTATAATCCAGAAGCAGCGCAGTTTCAACAGCGTCGTAGTGCTCGTAAAGCACCCGCAGGATCTTTACCTCCAATTCAAACAAATCAAGTCTTGGACAGTGGAAGAAGAATAGTTTCATCTCCGAGTGTGCCTCAGTATAATTCAAATTCGTACGCCAACCATTCGCCTATATCGCAAGGACCTGGACAAATGAATAGCGAAGGTAGAACGAAATCGTTATCTGCTACTTCCGGAAAATATCCTCAAAACCAACAGCAGCCCCCACAGAGGATGGAGCCAATTCAACAAGGTCAATACCAACAGCAGTATCAACAAACACCTTACCAACAACAAACACAACCACAGCTGCAACCACAACAACCGTCCTACCAAACACATAGACCTTCATCTAGCGGTGGTGGATCGAGTTCTTCTAGTAATCACACGTTTTCGCTTACGTCAAAGTCTAGATCATTCACTTCATTATCAAAGTTGTCTTCATTATCAACCAAAAAGTTTAATTCTTCCACATCTTTACAAGGGAATAAGTTAGATAGAAACCCTTCATCCGCAACTATTAATTCCCAGAAGACCGTCATTGCTCCAATGCCAAAGAAGCCTATTGTGTATCCTGCAATGTTGTCACGGGTAGCTAAAGTATTCAGAGATTCAATAATTTTGACTATCAATACCAAGGATGGCTTGGAATACCATGATACATTCACAGGTAAGATGGCAGTTGATATTATTTGTAATATCATTCGTACAAATGACCGTAACTTAGCTTTATTGATAGGTAGGTCTTTGGATGCCCAAGAGTTCTTTCGAGATGTTACATATAACCATAGATTGAGAGATTCGGTCCATGAAATTTACGCATTCAATCATGTTTACAGTGATGTTGAGTTTTATCAGGATTACAATAATAATAATACGAACAATAATAGTGCTAATAATTCAAAACATGGTTCGTTTGTGGATAATCCTCCACAGTTTCAACAAATTTTGTTACAACAATTACCACCACACACTACTAATAGTAATCCGCCAACACCATCTACACCTAATGGTATGTCATCAGCTGAAGGTAGTACCTATAACTTAAATAATAATAACAAGGAAGTATCTGGAGCTACCACAGGTGTTAATGGGGTTTTCACAATTTTGACCGATTGCTACTCACCTTCCTGTACCCGTAATAGGTTATGTTATAGTATTGCTTGTCCAAGAAGATTAGAACAACAAGCACGTCTTAATTTGAAGCCCCAAGGTGGCTTAAAGCGTGCTGTCTCGAGATTATCATTGCATGAGAAGGAAGAAAATAAGACGTTGTGGTACGAAACTGTTCCTCAATCAATTTTAGATAAATTAGACAAGCATGAGAAAATGAGACAAGAATTGATCTATGAATTCATCTACACCGAACGTGATTACGTTAAAGACTTAGAGTTTATGACGGATTTTTACATCATGCCTTTGCGTAATCCAACAAACAATATTATCCCAGAACGGGAAAGAGAAGCTTTTATTAGAACCGTGTTTGGAGGAGTGAGTGACTTATTGAGATTAGCCAAGAATATGAGTGAAGCATTGACTAGAAGGCAACAAGTTCAGAAACCAGTGATCGAGACATTCGCAGATATATTCTTGGATTACGTAGGTGGCTTTGATCCATTCATTAAATATTCTGGTAATAAGGTATTTGCAAGTTTTGAACATGAGAGGCAACAACAAGTAAACATGAAATATGCCAGATTTTTAGATGCCATTGAGAAGAAGCCAGAATCAAGGAAACAAGGTTTGTCGTCATTTTTAATCAAGGGTATTCAAAGACCTGCAAGATACCAATTGTTGCTCGTTGGTATCATTAAAAACACGAAACCAGAATCTCCTGATTACAAGGCATTATTGAGAGCAAAAGAAGAAATCGAAAAAGTATTGGTTAAGATCAATATTCAAACAGGGGAAAGTACAGATCGTCACAAGATTATGGTTTTACATAGATTGTTAGGAAAACAAGTCTTGGAAGATAAGAATCATTTTAAATTGACTTATAGTCATAGAATCATTTACCAGGTTAAATTAAACAGGAAAAGAGATAATGAAAAAATTGACTTATATTTATTTGAGCATGCATTATTATTGGTGAAACATAAAATTCAAAATAAGAGGGAACAACATAAAGTGTTTGAAAAACCCATTTATTTACCATTGTTATTTGTCAATAGTGGATATGACATTCCTACTACTAGATCCGTTTTAGCTAACCGTTTAGATGGCTCTTTGATAACCGATACGAGCTTGAAGAATAAAGCTGAAACTTCGAATAGTTACATTAATACCGGTTCTACAAACACGAAATTGGCAATTAATTTCTTAGGTTTAGGTAGTAACCCTGTTCATGCTACATTATTTGCCGATGATGTGGCTAACCAAAACCAAGTTTTGCAACAGATTTACCAACAGCAAAAGAAATTGATTGACAAAAATGATATTTTCTCCTTATCCAAATACGAAACAAGAAGATTCCATGGGAATAACAAGATCAATTGTGCGGTTCCTTGTTACGGGGGTAAGAAATTGTTGTATGGTACCGATTCTGGGGTTTGGGTTTCGACAGTAAGATCGATTAGTGCAGCATCGAATCAGAAAATCTGTTCTGATCCAACTTTAGTTATCAGTAAGGTATATGTCACCCAGATCGAAGTCTTGGTTGAGTACTCCAAATTGTTGATCTTATCGGACAAATCATTATATGAATTTGATTTGTCCTGTACTGATTCTTTAGATCATACGAAGAATACTCGCTCGGGTAAATTAATTTTGAATTCTGTCTCCTTCTTTAAGACGGGTATCTGCGATGGTAGGTTGTTAGTATGTGCTGCTAAACATGGATCAACACATTCGATTAACATTTTTGAACCAAGTAATCCATTCGATGCCAAATCTAAGAACAAGAATAAGAAATATGACATTAGGGAAATATCCTTCAGCTCGGATCCTGTGTCGATTTCCTTCTTGAAAACTAAATTATGTGTTGGATGTACAAAAGGTTTCGAGATTCTTTCCTTAGAAAAGGGAAAGAAGGAACCTATTCTTGATGAAGCTGATCCATCGTTGGATTTTGCCACGCAGCGTGAAAGCGTTACACCATTGGCAATCCACAGATTAGGAAAGAATTTCTTGCTAAGCTATTCTGAATTTTCGTTCAAAATTAATAGGAATGGTTGGAGAACTCATCACGACTGGGGTGTCTTCTGGGAAGGCAATCCTCAAAACATCGCATTATTCTATCCATACTTATTATCCTTCGAACCCGGTTTTATCGAGGTGAGAGACTTGGACTCAACAGCTTTACTAAGGGCCCTTGTTGGTGAAAACATCCGCTTCTTACATTTTAACGAACATGAAGCTCTTTATGCATGTGAAGAAAATGGCTACGATATCATTGTTTCAATTGATTTCTTGAACTTGAAACCAAAAATTACGCAGCTCTAATCACAGACCTTTACACTGCGTTGTATTAGATTATAATTCCCTAGTTCACTTATATAAAAATTATGTACTTTGTATAATGATTAATGTAATTATTCCATATACGGGGAAATGCGTGCGTTGACCAGTATTCTTCCAGCGCGAGTTTGAATCATCTATTCAGCAACGAAAAATCTTCCACCATAAAGACACAGATAAATGTACTATTAATCAATTAGAGGATCAATTATGCCATCTATCGTCGAGTTAAACATCCCAAGTATTGACCGCCCTTTTGGTTTACATTTGTGGCCAATTTTTAGCTATGTTTTCGAATTGGTCATCGGCTACCCAGCCGATAAATTCGAATTCATTTATCATAAGACATTTTTAGCTAACGGTACCCATGCCATTGGTATTATCGTTGTCTACTATATTGTCATTTTTGGAGGTAGAGAATTGTCTTCCAGATTGAAATTGCCTCCATTGAAGTTGAACGCGTTGTTCCAATTGCACAATATCGGCTTGACGGTGGTTTCCTTATCCTTGTTGTTGTTAACTATCGAACAATTAGTGCCAATCTTGTACAACCACGGCCTCTACTACGCTATCTGCCACAAGAATGCCTTTGCTCCTAGATTAGTCACATTATACTACTTGAACTACTTGACCAAGTACTGGGAATTAGTCGATACCGTGTTCTTGGTGTTGAAGAAGAAGAAGTTGTTATTCTTGCATACGTACCATCACGGTGCCACCGCCCTCTTGTGCTACACCCAATTGACCGGTTCTACCTCCGTCGAATGGGTTCCTATCACCTTGAACTTGGCTGTCCACGTCGTTATGTACTGGTACTACTTCTTGAGCGCTAGGGGCATCAGGGTTTGGTGGAAAGAATGGGTCACCAGATTCCAAATCATTCAATTCCTCATCGACTTGGTGTTTGTGTACTTCGCCACCTACACCCACTATGCCTTCAGATACTTCCCATCCTTACCTCACATGGGCGACTGTTACGGTTCCGAATTGGCTGCCGCTTATGGTTACATGATCTTGACCAGTTACTTGTTGTTATTCATTTCCTTCTACATCAAGGTCTACAGCACCAAGTCCAAGAAACCCCTTGCTACTTCCTCAACGCAGGCCGATGCCTCCATTGGCAGATCTTCAAATGTCGATGCCAATATTACTAAAGCTAGATCTCGTAAAGCCTAGAGTCCAATGTCGTAATTCTATTCCTCATTAGATTTTGATTTTTTTTATTCTACAAAATGTACGCCAATATATATTTATTTGCACCTTAAAATGCCCGGCTATGATTTTTGGCGCTTACTTCCGCATACGGAAGTCTACAATCTCGTCTCTGTAATGTATATTTGATGATGCTCGTTCCGGTACGGAACACTTTGCGAATTAAACTTTACCCGGTCCGAGTGTTCCATGTATGCTACGGCTTCTTCGGCTCGTAGATTACGCACGGCCGAACCACCTCGCACCAAAATTGCCGATTACTAATTTTAACTAAGTTCTAATAGAATTTCATGCATAGTTGCTAGTCGTGCATCATGGACTATTGCCTATATAGGAGTTTCCCCTATTCCTATTAAGAGAAACGTAGACCAAGTTAGAGCCGTTGCAACAATTCGGCCGATCCTTAGACAAAATGAAGGAAATATCCGCTTCCGGTCAGTTGGGACGGAGGAGTGGTGACGAATGGCTGAAAAGTCGGAAAAGCGACTTGTAGATGAACGGTGGGTGGTGGTAGTAATGGACTGGGTGTTTGTGGATGTTGAAGGATAATGGTTGCGGCCGTGGCATTGGGATCGGCGTGGAACCGGCATGGAATTTGTAAGGGCGACTCACGGCACAATAAACCGACAAACCTGCTGACAATTGGGACTAGCACGGCTGAGAATTAATTCCGTGGGGTCCGAGCTGACATAACCTCATTTTTCGCGTAGCATAAGGAAAATATTGGGTGTTTCTAGGAAATAACAAGACCTGTGATTGAGTACGGACCACCGGTCATTCAGGGACGATGTTGTTGTTCGAAGGGGCATCCAAGGGTGCAATTTGGTGTAATTTGCGACAAATTTGAGGTGGTCGAATGAAGTGAAAAATTTTGGTGAGAAGAGTCCCATTAAGAGGGGTACAAAGGCTATAAATCAGCCGTATTCCATTGGAGCCGATCTGATTGCAAATATATAAACGGATTGGAGTCCTATTGCCAGAAGACGGGTTGATATTGATAACAGGTCAAATATAACATAAATGGTATCGACATATATTACACCATCAGCAAATAATAATGGGTGCAAACTCCCACCCATTAATTCGTTGGATTTGCACGGGCCTCACCAGACGCCATTAATGACGGTTGACATGAACTACGGGATGAATCCGCTTCCCAGACCGTTGAACATGTACAGCAACAAGCACATACAAACACAAATACCACCCATTGACCGTCTATCCCCGGGGTTTGTTCCACAACTTTATGGTGCGAAGATGAACTATAGCACCAATATTCCAGCCCTGAACGGCTTCCAAAATATTAATGGAACTAGCATATCGAGGATGGGTCACATAAGTCCTATTACCTCGCCATTGAGGTCGAACTCGACGTCCAGTGATGGGTTGTCGACGTTGTATAATGCGGCTACAGCGAGCAACGGCCGGACTGAAAGCTTCAGCGATTCACCGCATCCTGAGAATGAAGCTAAAACCAGCAGCACGGCTCAGGTAGCCAATGAAAATACCAGCCCATCTGCCAAAAACGGCAAACCTAGGAAGAAGAGACAGTGTCCTGAATGTAAGTTATTCTTTTCCAATTTGGCTACCCACAAATCGACACACCTCAAGCCCACATCCAGACCCCATATATGTAAGTACTGCAGCAGGGGGTTTGCCAGACCAAATGATTTGTTCAGACATACTAGGTGCCATTGGAAGGAAATAGGGTCAAACAAGGGTCAATTCAAATGTCCTTTCAAGAACAATACTGAAGAGGACAATTGCTGCCACACCTCAGGAATATTTAGTAGATGTGACACTTTCAAAAATCACCTAAAGGCAATACATTTTCAGTATCCTAGCGGGACAAAGAAAGATCAGAGGCAAAGAGTTAGTGGTAATTGTAGAGTGTGCAATAAGCATTTCGATAATGTAGATGAATGGCTAACGCAGCATGTTGAGAAAAATGAATGCCCTTCTGGAAATTAGATCTATGTTGGGTTTATGTAATTTATTATGACTTAGGTATGAATATATAGAGTAAAATGGTTTACTATGATGAATTAGTACATCTGTAGTACTTGCATAATTAAAATCCAACAAAAAAAGATGTCCCTCTGGTTCCTCGGCTTGGGATATACTAAAGCATTATAGAGCAGATGAGAATATTTAGATAATTATTCTTTCTACCGGCAAAACAAACTATGGTTCACACTATTGCTAAATACCTAGTTGTAGCTTTCCTTATATCATGCTACAAGTCGCTCCCATTCTCCTACTTGGTTAGGTTTTATTACCGTATAATTGTTAACTTAGTCATACCAAGAATAAGATATGAAAGGAATGGAAGGCAGAACACCTTCGGAATAACTGGAAAGGAGAATAAGCTAGATCTATTTGAATACACCACTATGGAGACATATGTTTCGCCGTTAGAGCTTGATATGAACCTTCATAAGTCAAATTCCACGTATTCTATTGATTTGGATATAGCTAGAACTGATGTTGTTACTAAAATTTTCCAAAAATTTTGGTATAAATACTATGACAACGAAACTAAAGAGTTCAAAGGCAGAGGGTTAGGGAATATGCCATACGCCCCTGTCGGATCCATCCAATGTATTTTCAAGAAAGAATTAAAGTTATTTCAAAGTTATAATGTGAAAAATAGAATTTTCGCCTGGGATAATAAATGGTTGTTTGTCTTGTCTAAATTCGTTTTACCTAATTCGGATACTTTATGTGCCATTGCAATAACTAGGTATGTATTTAAGAAGAAGAGAAGAATCACTATTATGCCCGAAGAAATTATTAAAGATTGTGGATTATGGAATGATGAGGTTGCGGCTGCTAATAGGAAGAATTATGAAATGGTGAAGTACATGACTGAAACCGGAGATATTGAACAAGTCTGCCATGAATCCTAATGATACATCTAATAATTTATACTATATATGCGAATAGAGATAGTACAATATATGATTTCAAAATAAACATTTTATTTACAAACACAATATAAAATAATAAAAATCATGCCAACCCAAAACCTTCATGACCTTCAGTGATGGCCAATAACAATGAACCCCTTAACGTTTCATATGATTCATATTGTGGTAAGTCAATTTGATTGAAGCAAGTATGTGAAGATGGAAGTCTATCTGTAGGTCCATAGTCTCTATGTATACTAAATTTACACGTTCCGCTAGCACCACTTAATTCTTTAAACCCATTTAATGGGACTTTTGAAGTTCCCGTAGCAAATTGTAATAATTTGGCACGTTCCTCATTATCAAATGATTTAACGGCCCTCCAGAACCATTGGATTTGGTCAGAGGATGGCGAGTAATTGCTGTAATTACAATTATTCTGCCAGTCAAGTACATCAATATCTGGCAATCCTGATATCAACAATTCTAGTTCCTGTTCATCAAATATAGATACCAAATCCTTTGAAATGATTTCATGGAATCCAAGTAGGAAATTATCCATTTGTTCTATTACAGAAGTTTGTAGTCTGTATTCAACTACTGACTTAACATATTCATGCTTATTCTCTTCCGTCACGGCGATGTCCCTCCCATTAGGAATCAAATCAATTATTTTATGTTCACCATAATCATCAGTCTCGACAGAGAAATCTTCAGTTATAACATCAGTTATATCATTTTCTAGCATCCAAACCAATGACTTGAAATATTCAAGATCAAGAGTCTCCATGTCTTTTAAGGAAAGGGACTTACCCAAAATTCTCTTATAAACAGCTCTACTGAAATGGCAATCAAGGAAACTATTATCGAATATCGCTTTACCAATAATCTTACCGATAAACTTGAAGAACGATAAATGTTCGGGATTGATATACGATGTTCTATTTGGATGGAAGGTCGTTTCATCAGAGGCAACAGGTGTAAACAATGCATAATCTGGATTAAACATTTGCCTTGATAATACCTGGTACCATTCTCGAGTAACACCACCAGCGTCAATACCAGATTCGCCCTTAAAGTTGACTTCAAGTTTTGAATTTTTAAATTCATCCTTTGATTTAAAAAATAATGCCCGGTATGAATCCAAGAATACTTGATCACGACGTACGCTGATTGCTAATTTTGAATTTTCGTTCTTGTTTTGATGCAATTTCCTATCAAAATAGTTTTTCTTATTATCAAATTCCAAGACTCCGGGGTTTCTAACTAGCATACCAAACGGACCACTCATTAGATTTGGATTTGTTCTCACCATTTGGTTCAATATCTTTTTATGTTCGTCAGTAAATGAGAAGAACAAGCTTTCTATTGGTTCTTTTGTAAAATCTATCTTTTTGGCCTCGTATTTAACAGCATCTTTAATGTGTATTTCTTTAACTTTGCTGTGTTTGCAAACAACCATGAGTGCTTCAATAAGTGGTAGTAAAGCCGTCGCAATATTCGTCATACTTTTCTTTTCTTCTAAAACCCTCAAGCAATCACTTAAAGCATCCCACAAAGTACCTAATGCAAGTCTCTTATATAACCCAGTGAGTTCTTCGATTTCATCAAAGGTCAATTTGGTATCTCTACTGCTTTGACTAGGATTATCGTCTTCATTTTCCTTTTCCCGTTCCTTAGATTCAAACATGTAATCTAACGCGGTCAAAATTCTAAGTAATTTTGCTTGATCGGAACTAGAAGCGCTGAATTTTGCGAAAGACTTATTTTCCGTATTATATGTTGTCGATTTAGAAATCTCTTTGGTTAGTACGTTTAGATCATTGATTATAGTCTGACCAAGCTTTGTTGCCTGGTCTGAAAGTTCGACAGAAAATATTTTTTGGGCATTAGGAAGAACTGATAAGTTCTGCATAGCACTTATTGTTCTTCTGAAAGTGGTATTTGGGCAATCATTCGAAGTCAAAATCTTAATTATTTGACGGAAGTTACGATCTGGGATCAGAGGGATTGCAATAGGTGGAGGTTTGTTATCATCGTCTTTTTTGTTAGCTTTTTGTAAAGCATGCAACGGCCTTGTCGAAATTTGTAAAACTCTTGCCAATACATCCATAAATGTTTGTTCTTCCCTTATCAAGTTGTTTTCTAACAACCCTAACAATAAATTTATTGGATATTTATTTTCTTTTCCTAGCGACTCCTTCAACTTTGTCTTCTTGTTAAATTTCTTCAAGATGAATGGATTATCATGTTCCGTTAAAAGGTAATAACGCATATGCGTGTTTCTTTCTAACAAATAATGAACAACTTCTATTATCTGATTACCAATGATAACAGGTGACCCACCAATAGGAAATTGTATTTCTGTTTTTACTTCCTTATTATTAGTAGCTCTAGCTTTCAAACAGACTTGGGAATATATTTTTTCGATTGAACGTTGGTTGGAAAGACCATCCTGAAGAATTGCAACTAAAAGACCCATTACTTCGGCACGAGTTTGTTTACTGTTACACAAGTACTGTAAAGCCTGATGTATGTATTCCCTTTGATTAATTGGTTGAGGGATAAAAAGTAAACGAATTAGGGCAGCAACACCAGAGCGTTCAATCAATGGAGTGAAGAATACTTTCTTTGGCTTTTTAGAAATCGCAGAATTCGGTTCTCCACCCGCAGTTGACCTTCTTCTGGCGGAACTTCTGCTACTAGGTAAAATGAATGGATTAGATGCATCTTCATCCCCTTCAGCTTCATCTTCCAAGTCTATGTCACCTTCACCTTCTGCATCAGGATAGGTCATTTCGTCCTCCATAGTCGAAAATCTTCTAGCCATGGACTCCTGTTGAAGAATTTCTTCCCTAATCTGTTCGGGTAGAGCATTGAGGAAATCAGGATCAATTTCGCGGGCATCTGCCCCCGAATTAGATGCATTAGCTCTCCGCTCACGAACGTGCTGGGTAAAAACTTCATCACGCATATCATCGGGTAATGCTTCGAAGAATTCAGGGTCAATGTCTGTACCACTAATATCCACATCACGATCTCCAATACGGACAATCACCGGTTCGAGATTACCAGAGTTCTCATTGACTGAGTTTAATTCACGCTCTCTAGCTTCTTCTTCACGTCTACTTCTTTCTTCTTCTTCTTTTTTGCGTATCTTTTCTTCTCTTTCCTTTCTTGCTTTTTCAGCTTCTTCTTTTTTCTTCTTATATATTTCAAGACTGGTTTCCTTAATTCTATTAACAATAGCAGGAATTACCCTTAAGACAGCATCATCTTTAGATTTTGAATAAAACATATTCAAAGCATCTAACCAACGCTCTCTAGTAGATTTAATATACATATTATGCAACACATCATTATCACGCTTTGATTTAGTGCCCATTTGAATGACATTTCCAAAAGAACGCTCAAATCTGGTGGAATTGCCAGGCCCACTTATATGAATAGTACCCCTAAGCAATCCATTATCGTTATTCGTAGAGCTAAATAACCCTTCAAACAACGACGCTATGTTTGGTTGACCCATTGCTGGACGTAAGGCATCAAAGAAGGTACTGGCAAAATCCCTCGCACGTCTTCTGGAATCGGGAGCAATCCCTAAACCATCTACTTCATCATCGATAACTGAATCATCTTCACTCATATTATCTTCTTCTTCATCAGATTCACCTGAGTCCATAACTTCAAATCCATCTCTAGAATTCTCAAGGCGATTGGTACGTAATCGTTCAACACCAACAGCACTCTCATTATCGGCTTCTGCTTCATTTGATGATGCGCTATCATCTTCGAACGCGTCGATCCACCCGTCTAATTCTTCGTCATCATATTCACTGACATCCTCATCATCACCATAATCATAAAATTCTGAACCATCGCTAACTTCATCATCACTAATTGATTCTTCATCAGATTCACTATGTGAAGGCATATCAAATTCATCAATAATTTCAATATCATCATCTTCCATCCGTGGGATATTGTTTTCATCATTATCATCATTCACGTCATAGCCTTCATCAAGTGAAATGTCGTCTTCTTCACCTTCACTCATATCTGATTCTAAATCAGAAACTTGTGAGTCACCTTCAGATTCCTCATCAGAAATTTCTTCTCCAGACATCAAGACCTCCAAAGGATCACCCTCATCATAATAATCCATTTCATCGTCTTCGCTGTCGAGATCTACATCATACATCCCTAATGTCGAATTACGGAATAGATCTGGAGTTTCATCTCGATCATCAACATCTTCTGGTACAATATCTTCGTCCTCTTTGTCACCTTGATGTTCCTCTTCGAATATCTCTTGAAATTCTGATTTTATCTTGCCCAACAATGTTAGGGGCTTAATACCTAGTTTAATAACTCTATGTATTTCAGGGAAATTGACATCCAATTCCGAAATAATAGAAGTAAGTTGTGCAGGAATTTGTTTATCAATAAGTGCCTTTGCAATATAATATTGATCATATTTCGTTGCACCTTTGCTCAATAAGGGTCCAGTCAAGTCACGAAATTTTTGTGCGATCAAAGATCCACATAAATCGAATAAGTCGATAAGTTTCCCATATCTAACGTTGGCTACGTTTGGCACTGACACCGTTTCTTTTAATATTTTCAGGAGAATATCAACATAAAATTTCCTAATAAATGCCATGTCGATATCTTCCTTCTTAGCATCCGGAGAATTAGACTCATCAAGAATCGGGGTAGAAACCAAAGCCAAAATTGCTAATTTTGAAAGTGACGAAATTGCAGAGCGTCTATCAAATTCGATTCCGCTGGGTTTGATGAGCAGCTTTGTTGGAACGAGCTGATGAATTAAGAAATTTAAGGCTGTTGAACGCGGCTTCAAGTTTTCATTCAACTTTCCTTTCTTTGAGAAAGTCAAAAACTCAAGCTTTGATTGCTTGTATGAGCCAAGGAGCTCTGTGATCGTTTGCAATAAGAAAGATGCATATGCAAAGTCCTTATTTTTGAAAACATCTAAATGATTAGTGTCGGACTTTTCCTTCTCATCAGAGTTTGCTGGATCTGAAACCCAGTCCTTTTTGCTTACTTCCATTAATTCTGATAAGAGGATATGAACAATACCTGTCGAAGTGATAGACCCTTGCAGGTTTTGACTGTCAATTTGTTTCGATGTTTCAACATCTTCCATGTCCATATCTTCATTCGTTTCATTTTGCTTTTCACGATATACCGTTAGCTTAGCTGGGTAAACTTCACCACCATCATAATTATCCAATCTCACATCCTTCGAAAAAACATCGACGTATACTTCTGGATCCCTTAAGACAACTGATGCGGTTTCCTTTAGAACAGATTGAAGATCTCTTTTTCCTCGAATGCTTCCTTTGAATAATGTTGAAAGCTCGACAGCCATGTTGACTTTCAACACTTCAGTGGTTTCAAAACATCTCCTAATTAGAACTACAACTGCAGTTTGATAGAGTTCATATCTCTCTGAATTATTAGCGAGAAAATCCTTCGATAAGGATATAAGAACCTTTATTAAATTTGATTGTAGGAATTTTGCAGAGTAAGCTGGATCCTTAACGAATAATATCAAAAGTCTCGTGATGCCAATAGCAGACTTAATTTCTTGGATATTTTCTAATCTGATAACACCTTCAAAAATCCTCCTCTTCAGTTCCTCTTCTATCAAATATGGAATTGATGTATTTGCAAAGTTTAGATTATCATGAGACGTATCTTCTGGTTGGGGAAAGTCCTTATAGTACATGACCTGCTCTAAAATGTACAATCCGTACGAAAAATAACTCTCATTTACTGCCTTCGGATTATTTTCAATTTCATTAATCATAAAATTTGTAAACCTGTAAAATATATCTTTGTTTGAATTAGCTACTTTTTCTTCTTTAAGAACTATTCCAAGCAAATGAACAGCCACACCTAAATCAGAACTCTTGTTCTTCTTCACTTCCACTAAATCTACAATGTATTGAAGAATTTTCCCAGAAATTTCTGATACATCCGAGTATGCAGATAGAAGCATATCAGCAATTGATTCAATCGCTTTAGGATAATAACGAGCAATCTTAAACCAACATTCAGCAAAATGCCTAAATTCCTCCAACCTAGAATTTTTAAGTTCAGAACCCAGTTTAAATACTGGTAAATCTGGATCAAAATCGATCACCTTGGATTTTAAGTCTTTGGAAATATCTTCCCATATTGAATCGCTCACATCCATTTGTGAACATTCAGGCCAGTTACCTTTTTCTATTTCGCCTAGATCGTGAGCATGTTTGAAAAAATGTTCCGTTTGAGCTACTGAAAGACCTTTCGA
Organism: Debaryomyces maramus; assembly: GCA_030583545.1. Lineage (NCBI taxonomy): Eukaryota > Fungi > Ascomycota > Pichiomycetes > Serinales > Debaryomycetaceae > Debaryomyces > Debaryomyces maramus. The sequence continues at coordinate 426,650 of JAJMIL010000003.1, forward strand.
TTTCAAGTAATTGATTTGGGTCAAGGGTGGAGACACATTTTCCATCATCAAGGGCACAAATTCTATATCAGAAGCTTCCTTCTTGGCCATCCACACATGCTTAGTAATGTAAACAACCTGCTCCACCAATGGGTTAGGAATATTACTGACAGTAGGTAATGTATCTTGTTTAAATATCAAAGAATCTGATCCAACAACATGTTTCACCAAATCAAGGGCGATCATTCTTGCTTGCACTAAGAAAGAGGATACCATAAACATTTCAGGGTCTTTTTCGAAGCCTTTATGATAAAACAATTTCGATGCTGGTAAATTGGGAATAACATCATTATTAACGATCTTGGCAAATATCATAAGAATTTGGCTTATCACATTCTTGAAAACACTACTATCCGATGTACTAATATACTTCAAATCATTGGTTTTAGAAACCTCAACTGGATCTAAGTTCAATAGATTAACCCAAAAGTTAATAGCCAATCCTTTCAATTCATCGAAAAATCCATTTTGAAGTAGAGAAACAGCGAAACTTGTCTGAATGATGTCTTTGTTGACCCTTTCCTTTTGGCTTAAGCAATATAAACAGATATTCACTAAAACTAAAATATAGCTTGCCTTATATTTCTCATTTGAAATTTTAGTTGTTATTAATGAATGGAATATTCTCCCTAATTCAATTGTAATACGAACAGCTTCCCTTCTCCAAGAAGTATCAATAAACTCTTGTCTCTTATGCATGCAAACACGACCAAGACAACAGAAAATAGTAGATATATAATTTTGAAAACGGTATACGAAAAACCTGATTTGCAATGAGTTCTTAAATTTTGCACTTGTTGCATCCTGCTTTTCCTGTTTCTTCGAAGGTTCACTGGCGTATAGCTGAATTGGAGGAAATTCGCTACTTCCATCGAAAGCAGCACCTGTTTGTTTGGAAACTATATCTGGCATTGTGGAACGAAGAACAATTTCTTCGATCATGCATCTCTTTAGGAGCAAACCAAAATCCGCTAATAATTTCAAACCTTTGCCATTCGCATCCTTACCATTTCCAAATAATTCAGCTATCTGATGGTATCGCTCATGGAACATGAGACCTGGATTTATATATATTTCCGTAAAGGTATAAAATAAAGTATTAAGGGAATTTAATTCCTTCATAAAACGGGTACCCGATTCCTCATCTTTTTCAAATCTTTCAAAAAATGATGTATTTGAATCATCGAACTTAATAAATTCTTGAATACATGGTGATTCAATCTTTTTCCTTAATATTTCGAATGCAATAGGAAGGCCATATTCTCTATTTTCATCGTCAAAGTATTTCAATACACCCATTAATGTAGAAAAGCCGTTAGATGTTGTATAATCAAAGGGTGCATTAGATAAGGTCATAAAAGACGCCCAAGATTCAAAAGAAATAGATTTCATTGCATCATTACCCCACTGACCACTATCCTGCAATAAACCCCCTAGGAAAAAGAATACATTGTCAGCAAGATATGCCGCATCTGCTGTTTCCCAAACATCAATTTCCTTTGAACCTTCTTCATTTTCAAGAATGTCTTCTTCTGCACTGTAATATAAGGATCCTTTTTCCGAGCAGTAATATTGAATGCCAACTAATCTGTCATTGACATATCCTGGCATATTTTCAACTAAATTTTTAATCTCATCCATTATATAAGGCTTCAATGGTGCATAATGTCTTCCAAGTTCATCAAATGAACAACCCAAGTTCGTAGTCATATCAGACCTAACTAGTTCCTTGGCATAGCTTAAATTATAGAAAGATTGAAAGTATTTGGAAATAGTATTTTGATCGGTCACTTTCTTAAGCCCATCATTGTTTAAACATATTGCACCTAAAACCTCTGCCAATGACATCAATAAGTCGCTGGAAGGAAGGAATAAACTTTCAAAATTATCTAAAATAGTGTCAATAACCTGTGCTTCATTCAAGATAGAGAATGCTGTTGGTTCATTGTGAATAATATAGAAGACCGAATCAATAGTTGCGGACAAGATCAAAGGTCCGAAAGTCTTTGGGTTGACGAGGATTTGATTAAAACTTTGCAAAAGTGGTGAATCAAATAAATTGCGCAACCTATCTCCAGGCTCTGATTGTATTAAATGCGATACTAGTTTCATCAAATTCCTCAAATAGTTGGCTTGCCTAAATGTGATATTGTAATGAACAATAGACTCTTTAGGTGGACCACCACCGTAATCAGGATTTTCCAAAGCAAATTCAACTTCGTATTTAATGGTATCAATAAGTAACTGAAAACCATTATTTCCAACAAATTCATCAAAGGATTCTGGTGAGGCGCCCAAGAAAACAGTCGTCAAATGAACTGCTGCTGAACATGACCATCTATACTTCGATTTAACATTAAAAAAAGACATCAAATCATTTAAAATACCGCCCGCAGTTAACCTTGGTGTTAAGCTTTTAGAGTCTATTAAATTTCCCAACATATTAAAAAAATGAATATAAGCTCTTTCAAAGCAATCATCATTTTCAGCTACAATTTTCTTATTGATGTGTCTTATGCATTGGAATAAAATTCCATGACTTACATTTCCCCCCATACACCTAATGATATCACTTCCCCAAACTCTCTTTAGAGAGATACACTCTAACGCCTTCGTAGCACTAAAATAAACATCTCTCGAAACTTCACCACTAGTTTCCGGCTGAATCAAATCGATCAAGAAACTAAAAATATATGGTTCGGCTTCAAAAAATCTTGATGCTGTAAATTCGCTAGGACACATGCAACATATAAATGCAATAGCTAAACACTTTGTGCGGAGTAGCTTCTCTCGTAATTTAAGTGATTCATATGACTTCGTATTAAATGATTTTACAACAGGTGCCGTCAAACCAAAATCAAACCAATATTCTTTAGGAATAACTTCTGAAGCCTTATCGAAAATTTGTTCCAATGACAACTTACGGATTGTCTCTTCTGGTAAGCTGAAGGTAGCTAGACCTTCTGGAAGCTGATTTTTTTCAGTAGTATCTTTCTTTATGTTTTTGTCTGAACTAGTCTTTGGTTTCGATTTCTTATGCTCTTTACCTTTGGTCTCTGGTAATTCATGCTTCGCTTTTAAATCAGCTTCCTTTTGATGGGTTGGTGTCTGTGACGAATTTGCTCTATAATATTGAAAGTTAAGATGTTTCCATTTTGATGGATACTTCTTCTTGGAAGTAATCGTATCAAGCAAGCTGTAATGGTCACCCAAGACACTTGTTTTTTCTGGGTTGTTTATGTCCTTTTCTTTATCATCCTGTTTGCGATGGAAATTAGGTGGGACTGGTGGCGGGTACGATTTTGCAATCTGTACCACTTTAAACTTTATTGGCTTGGGTGCCGAATACTTGTTGGAACTGGTCTGCACGTATCTTTCCGAAATCGATACACCGACTTCTAATGCACTCAACCTAACGTCAATACAAGGCGAGCAAATCAACTGGAATATCCGTTCACTGCTAGAATATATGGATCTATTAGCACAGTGTTCTAGCAAAAGGTGGGTATAATTCAAGCACGACACAAGCAATTCCTGATCTTTAGCAGACATATCTTGTAATTTCGGGTACTCTTGGTCTAACCCATAACTCTTGATCTTCGTTTCAAAGATTTCATCAAACCTATTCAACACCGGAACCCAGTGGAATAAGTCCCCCCGAGGTCTTTCCCAGCGCAAATTCGCCTTCAACTTACCAGGTAAATCTTCCAACGAACAATGGGTGAAATCGTCAATTAAAGACTTCAATGGCTTGGCCATTTCCATTTTCTCCAAATGGTTTCTCTTAGAAATAATCATTTCTGAAGGGTGTATAATTTGATTCTTGCCGCTCTGTCGGTTGTAAACTAAAGCGCTTTCGGTTCAAGTGGTATTTTCAAATTGGAAAGCCAAAACGTTGATCTGATTCCTATCTATACTAACCAACGTTATATTATTAATCGATTATCGTTAATCTAATAACTTTGTTGCCTAAGGTATAAATGCTGCTCTTGCTATTTTTGCTCGTCTGGTTAATGCACACATAATATACAGATCTTCTGTGATGAGATGTGAAGTAAATAATGCTGAAGATAGCGACAAAAGATAACGTCTACAAAGGAAATGTCGTATCGGAAGAGACAAGGTGATAGATATGGAGGTCAGGATAATAAGAGACTGAAAAGTTCTGATTCTAACGATACGGAGACAGCAATTGCAAGGGCCAAGGCACGATTACTAGAGAGAAGTAAGAATGGACGGAGGGACGAGAAACCCAATAATACCAATAAAGAGACGATTAGCAGCATTTCAGGTGGAAGGCGGCCTGTCGGTCCAGAGAAGAATACAGCAGATCTGGAAGAAGGACGAGGCGGGCTCAATGTTGAAATTCACCCGTTATTGAGAAACACAGCACCAACACGGATGTTGCCTAAGAATCACAATCCGTTGAAGCAAAATGTACGAAAGTGGTTTGATCCGGCATCAATTAACCCATACCTTAACCAAGATAATATGTCTGGGCTTGCTAAAATGCAGCACAAACCGAAAGCTTTGCAGTTTAACGAACAGGGAAAATACATCGCCAAGGGTAACGAGTTACGGGAAAAACTAAGGCAGGAACAGGAGGAGCGAGAGAAGTACGAAGAGACCAAGGAGAAGGGATTGGCGGCGGATGAGAGTGTTGGTGAACATTTTTATAAAATGCAATATCCCCCAGTGGTGGAGTGGTGGGACAAGCCGTATTTGAAAGACTGGAATTACAACCATGTTAATGATGAGTCCCATTTGATCTATGATAATGATATTGCGCCAGTATCCATTTACATACAACATCCAGTGCTAATTCCACCGCCGTGGGAAAAGCATTTACCAGAACCAAAGCCCATGTACTTAACCAAGAAAGAAATGAAGAGAATAAGGCGGAATGAAAGACAGGAAAAGCACAAAGACCAGCAGGACCGTATCAAATTGGGATTGGATCCACCACCTCCACCAAAGGTGAAATTGTCTAACCTAATGAATGTACTTACAGACAAAGCCATTAAAGACCCCACGGCAGTTGAAATGAAGGTTCGGGAAGAAGTAGAGGAAAGATACCAGAAACATATGCAGCAAAATGAGGAACGGAAGCTTACAAAAGAAGAAAAACAAGCTAAAATCCACCAACAACACGAACAAGATCTCGAACGAGGATACTTCACATCCGTATATAAGGTCGATAAGCTTTCCAACCCACAGCATTTCTTCAAGATTGATATCAACGCCAAACAATTAGAATTACTAGGCATATGTCTACTCAACCCAAAGTTCAACTTAATCATCGTCGAAGGAGGCGCAAAAAGCATACAGTTCTACAAGAAATTATTGACCAAAAGAATCAATTGGACAGAGAATGCTAAACCTAAGCAAACCACAGATGACGATAATTCGCCAGTGCCCATCGAAGATTTGTCGCAAAATAAATGCCAGCAAGTATGGGAAGGTCAAATCAAGGACATAAAATTCAAAAAATGGTCGATTATGAAATCCTCTAATGATGAAGAAGCCCTTGATGTTCTCAACCGGTTTGGTATTGAAAATTACTGGCGTGAAGCTCTAGTCATAGATAAGTAGTTAAGTTTAATCTTGTAATATATAGCATAGATTTTGGGTATTGTCTCGCTTATATAAGCTCGATACCGGTATCTCGGGATTGCTTCTGGACATAAATGAAAGTTAAACTTCTTCTCCCCAGGTAATTCAATTACTATAGTAGAATCCAATATTCAAGTAGATACAATGGGAGCTGCTTACACCATCTTTGGGAAACAAGTCCCTGCACATGTTGTAAGTATAAGAGACAGAAATGGTGTGAATTGAAAATGAAAAATGGCCGAACCGTACTAACCAATATAGCTCTCAGTCGCTACATTAGCAAGTGTTGCTGGTATTGTCGCATGGCCTCGTGCCAAAAAGGAGGCCCCACCTGCCGCTGCTGCTCCTGTCAACCAAGGTAAAGAGGAAGACTTTGATTTGGAAAAGATCTTGAGGTAAGTATAAGCACCAACTACAGTTTCCGAGCCCGAAACCAGCGGATCCTGTTCCATCCCGAATTGAGATACTAACCTATTCTAGCGATTTAACGAAGGAAGAATCCAAATAGACCATTCTGAGCATTTACGATTTATATGATATTTACACCAATGAATAGAATGTTTATGATTTCTTGCAATTAATGTAGACGAGTCGGCTCAATTCTAATGTATGCGTGCTGCTCATATCCAGGGACCCACAAGAACACCGTCAGACCCCCAGGCCCTAGTACATGAAGGCCTTCTTTGCCAGAATCCCGGGATAATGATCCATACACCCACAGTATATCTGGTGTATCGATGTTTTGGCCCAGTCCGGGTGGCTCTCGCCAGTGCTCTCTTTCGTTTCCCACCTAGACTTGGTTCCAAACCGATGCGATCCCTTAGCCTGCCATACGTGTTTCTCAGAGTCCTTTGGTCTATCAGTCAACTGCTCCTCGACCTCGCTGGTTCCCCATTTCACCCTTTCCGTTCCATTTTCTCCATCTCTTCACGTCGTTCTCTTCACTTCGCTCTCTTCACCTCGCTCTCTTCCTCCACACTGCTCTCTCCATGCCGTTCTTCCTACACGTCCACGTCTGCCCGATGCGGCATCCGCGTAATGTGGCCGATCTCGCACCATCCAATTTACACTTCTACCTCTACATCTACGCGTATGTCTTCTTGTAATTGACGTTTTGTAAACAAAACACCATCTATTCCGACAACGAACAACTCGTAATTTGCCTTACCAGGACCGGGAACCCGTGAAATCAAAACCTAAACCATGCATTTGTTCGCCCTACAATGGTGTCCCATTCATGTAAATTCTCTAGAAACGCGCAAGTGATTCTGTTTGTTTGTTTTTCGGATTTTTTGGTGATGACAAATTGTTTAGACGCGTCAGACTATTTATTCAGCACAATCGCCAGTAGCAGATGGAAAAGAAAAAGATTTATTCACCTTAGACTGATATTGGTATTTATTGAGATATTTATTAAGATATTAAGGTAGAATATTAGTTTATAATGTACGTTTACAAGAGAGATGGACGTAAGGAGCCAGTTAGGTTTGATAAAATCACCGCTAGAGTTCAAAGGTTATGCTACGGGTTAGACACCGAACATGTTGATGCGGTTGCTATCACTCAAAGAGTTATTTCAGGGGTTTACCAGGGGGTCAATACTATTGAGTTGGACAACTTGGCCGCAGAGACTGCTGCTTACATGACTACCATTCACCCAGACTACGCGATTTTGGCCGCTAGACTTGCGGTATCCAACTTGCACAAACAAACAACCAAGCAGTTTTCGCAGGTCAGTAAGGAGTTGTACGAGTACGTGAATCCAAAGACGGGACTTCACTCGCCGATGATTTCCGATGAGACGTTCGAGATTATCAAGGCCAACGCGGACGAGTTGAACTCGGCCATTGTGTTCGACCGTGATTTCAACTACAACTACTTTGGATTCAAGACTTTGGAAAGATCCTATTTGTTGCGTATCAACGGTAAGGTTGCCGAAAGACCACAACATTTAATTATGAGAGTTGCTGTGGGTATTCACGGTGATGATATTGAAAGGGTTGTCGAGTCGTACAACATGATGTCGCAAAGATTCTTTACCCACGGTTCGCCAACTTTGTTTAACGCTGGTACCCCTAGCCCACAGATGTCCTCGTGTTTCTTGGTTGCTATGAAGGATGATTCTATTGACGGTATCTACGATACGTTGAAGAGTTGTGCTTTGATTTCCAAGAGTGCCGGTGGTATCGGGTTACATATCCACAACATTCGTTCTACCGGTGCTTACATCGCTGGTACTAACGGTACCTCTAACGGTATCATTCCTATGGTCCGTGTTTTCAACAATACAGCACGTTATGTTGACCAAGGTGGTAACAAGAGACCTGGTGCCTTTGCCCTTTACTTAGAACCTTGGCACGCGGATATCTTCGACTTCATAGATATTAGAAAGAACCACGGTAAGGAAGAAATTAGAGCCAGAGATTTATTCCCAGCCTTATGGATTCCTGACTTGTTCATGAAGAGAGTCGAGGAAAACGGTGACTGGACCTTGTTCTCTCCAAATGAAGCCCCAGGTTTACCAGATGTCTACGGGGATGAATTCGAAGAATTATATACCAAGTATGAAAAGGAAAAGCGTGGTAGAAACGTTGTCAAGGCACAAAAATTATGGTACGCCATCTTAGATGCCCAAACCGAAACCGGTACTCCATTTATGTTATATAAGGATGCTTGTAACAAGAAGACAAATCAAAAGAATTTAGGTATTATCAAGTCTTCTAACTTGTGTTGTGAAATTGTTGAGTACTCCTCTCCTGATGAAGTTGCTGTCTGTAACTTAGCATCGATTGCTTTACCATCATTTGCCGAAAAGGACAGTAAAGCATGTTGGTATAATTTTGAAAAGTTACATGAAGTCACTAAAGTTGTCACCCGTAACTTGAATAGAATCATCGACCGTAACTACTACCCAGTTCCTGAAGCTAGAAACTCAAATATGAGAAATAGACCAATCGCTTTGGGTGTTCAAGGTTTGGCTGATGCATTCATGGCTTTAAGATTACCATTTGACTCCCCAGAAGCCAAAGATTTAAACACTCAAATTTTCGAAACCATTTACCACGGTGCTGTTGAAGCTTCCATTGAATTAGCTGAAACCGAAGGTCCTTATGAAACTTACGAAGGATCCCCAGCATCCAAGGGTTTATTACAATTTGACTTATGGGATAGAAAGCCAACAGAATTATGGGATTGGGACACATTAAAGCAAAAGATGGCTAAACACGGGTTAAGAAACTCCTTGTTAGTTGCACCTATGCCTACTGCCTCTACATCTCAAATTTTAGGAAATAACGAATGTTTCGAGCCTTACACCTCTAATATCTACTCAAGAAGAGTCTTGGCTGGTGAATTCCAAATTGTCAACCCATACTTATTGCGTGACTTGGTTGACTTGGGTCTTTGGAACGATAATATGAAGAACAATATTATCTCTAATAACGGTTCTATCCAAACTTTGCCAAATGTTCCAGCAGAATTGAAGGCTTTGTATAAGACAGTCTGGGAAATCTCTCAAAAGCATATCATTGATATGGCCGCTGATAGAGCAGCATTCATTGATCAATCACAATCCTTAAATATCCATATTAAGGATCCAACAATGGGTAAGTTGACTTCTATGCATTTCTACGGTTGGAAGAAGGGTTTAAAGACTGGTATGTACTACTTGAGAACTCAAGCTGCTGCTGCCGCCATTCAATTCACTGTTGACCAAAACTCCGTTGACAATGCTGGTAAGACTATTGCCTCATTAGAGAAGTTGAATAAAAGAAAATACATTCCTAGAATTGGTGCACCTAGTGACGTTGACTCAAATGCTTCCACCGAGCCAACATCTTTAGAAAACTCCATTGCCGATTTGAAGATTATTGATGCTGCTACTGCTGACAAGCCTTTGCCTGTCACTGAAAAGCCAACTACAACGGAAACTGAAAAGTCTACTGAAAAGTCTGATGAGAAGTCTGATGAATCCGAAGAGACCTCAGAAGAAGCAAATGACATTTTCAGTTCAAAGGTCATTGCCTGTGCAATTGATAACCCAGAATCTTGTACCATGTGTTCCGGTTAAGTCATAATGCCATTCGGTAATTTCATATTCGTTTTTTTTAATAATATTTGTTTAAAGTTTGTTGTTGGGTAAGAATTTCTTCTAATTAGTTTTTAATAATTGTATATCTTTGATAACTGCTTGTTATCATAATAAATGAAAAAAAAAAAATTTGGTCTGTAAAACTCATAAGTGAGACATTCTCAAAACTAAGCGTTGCGGACCCTTCGGAACACTTTTTTTTCCATTATACAAAAACACCAGTAAATAGTAGTTCTGTTTTTATTAATGGTTTTGTCGGTGATCTAGACTACAGTAGCGTTCCACAACATTTGTGAATCAACAGTAACAAATTATACAAATTACTTATTTCAAACTAAAAGTATCATACGAGAGCATTCCCAATCCGTCAGACAATAGTGGTTCTAATTAAGCTATATGACACAATATTCACCTCCTGAAACAAACTGTTCTTCAGGTGAAGAGCAAATACCACTCGAAACATTTTCCGGTAATCAAAATAAGCCTTCATTTGAATCGGACGATGACCTATTAGACCCTGTTAGATTAATCGATGAAAACAATAATTATTTATTTGAGAACTCCATCAAAGGCAGAATGATGCAATTTTTTCACTATCTTTGGTACGGTCCCATACAGCCGGAAGATAACCCACCACCAAGAATCCAATGTCTCTTACCTTTAGAAGAGTTGCCAGAGAGAATCAATAAGAACATTTCAAGAAAGTTGAGACTAGGGGGGCTTATCCTATACTTGAGCTTTTGGTTTTTATTATGTTACAATATATTAGTTCCATATATGACTAAGCCACCAGAATTAACAAATGATCCAAATTCTAAGATCATACCCTTATCATGCCAATCACAATCACATTTTTGGAGAGGGAAGAATGGAGCATGTGGATTGAACGGTGAATTATGCCCAGCCTTTGAAAACAAGAACCAAGATGTGATATTTAGGTGCCCTGCATTATGCGATAGAGGTAGTTGGACATACTCGTTGAAACCTATAGGAGATCAGCGTATCAAATATAGAGGATATTTTGTAGGTGGGGGTACTCATGATGATGAAAGCAATCCGGTTAAAATATCAAACCCTTATAGAGCTGATTCTTTTCCATGTGGTGCCGCTGTGCATGCGGGAGCAGTATCTCCATTCTTTGGTGGTTGTGCAAGAATATCATATTCTGAGGGAGGCCAACTATCTTTTCCTTCGGCTCCGGGCCACTATGGAGTTGGTGAATCTATCCCTTTCTTATCCTTTTTTCAATCGTCTTTTGTCTTCAAGAAACTATTGGGCGACACTGCGAACTCCGGCCAATTTGCTCATTGTTACGATCCTCGCTTATTGATTTTGATTATCAATATCATCTTAGGAATTCCAATAGTCTATCTAGCAAGTGGTGCGGTTACGTATTGGACTATCAACTTTGTTGGTTTTTGGACAATATGTTTAGCTACAGACCCACCGGTGACAGTTGATGCCTCCGAACCAGATAGCTTGGCTAGTTTGCTATCCGTTGGTTTGGAAAGAGCTTTACCATCCGGTTTTATATTATACGTGTTATGGCATTGCTCGGTAAAGAGAACATTGACTGATCCATCTCACGACTCAGATTTAAAACCTTCACCGTTAAGTAAGTTGATTTTGTGGTATCCTTTATTTTGGTTAGGCGTGTTGAATAACATAACCTTCGACAGGTTGCCTGTAGATCGATTAACGATTAAAGATCTCCAAGAACAAGCTGGTGCATTGCTAGCAGTTTCATCCATCATACTGACTATAACAATATGTGCATTTATCCAAGCCTACAAGATCTGGTTATCTGGTAGGTTCCGAAAATATTTGGTAATTTATGGTTCTTTTGTTCTTGGTTTAATTTTCCTTTCGCTGTTACCAGGATTAACGTTACGCATACATCATTATATTCTCGCGATGCTTTTGATTCCTGGATGTGCAACAAAAGGTAGAACTGCTTTAGCGTTCCAAGGTATCCTATTAGGACTTTTTCTTTCTGGCTCATCAAGATGGGGGTTGGCTGCAATTGCAGAAACTGTGGACTCTTTAAAACGAGATGACCCTAGAGGTAAAATTATTCCTCCTGAATTCATTGGGTTCAATGCTACATCAGGTATGCTAGAGTGGAGAACAATTGAAAATTCAACATTGAATATAATTGAACAGGACTTACTAAAGAAATATAATGGCATTTCATTGCTTATTAACGACATTGAACGCTTCGTCGGTGACGGTATCCTGAATTTAAATTTACGTGATTTATTCGAAAGCACTCGTGATTTAAAAGATTACATTCAAGCAGCTATTAAAGATGGCTATAAAGATAAGAATGGAAATATCTCTTTATACTTGAGAATCGGTAAAAAGATTTTAGGTAGTGAAGTATATAGTGATTTCTCTAATGCTGGAATCCTTAAATGGCCTAGCGGTGAGTTTATAAAACCAGAGCCTGGTATGACTTGATCCGGCCACCCGTTACGACGATGAATATAAAATATGTCTTGATAGTTATTGTTCTTTGTAGCACAAAATAAATTTTCGCCAGTCAAGTAGCTGCTAATTCTATTTATCTAAACTTAAGGCAAGTAATATAAACCCAAAGTATAAACCATGTTACGGACGCTAAGGTTACCCCTGTATTCCATATATGCTTGTACTAGGTTTAATTATTTTGCGCTGAGACCTCATTCATTGCCATTGCCATCAAGGAAATACTCAACCCAAAATGAAGAGAAGAATCTGAATGAAGTTCCAAAGCTTCAAGTTAAGTGGTTCTATGCTACAGATATTCCGAATTCTAAACCTACGTGGTCCAACTACAAAAAGGAAAAGGATCCACAAAAGTTCATTCCATTCTCAGATTATGATTCAAATCGATTAGAGAAACGGTTTCAAAAACTCAATACAATACAGGGGAGTAATATTACCAAGCTGGATAACCCTAATTCCTCAGAATCTCAATTTGTTGAAGTTAATGAGGATAAGCTATTCCAAGTTAATTTAGAGAAGTTTGATTTATCGCCAGTATACTGGGAGGGACCTGTTTATGAAGTTCGTAGAGGTACCTGGTTCACATCAGATGGTATTCCTTTACCGAGTGATATCGCCAGATCAATTGAAACTGGCTATAGATATAGAAAACCTTACAATTTTGGAAATGAAGAGAAAGATAAAAAACGTATTGCCAAATCTAAGACTGAGGTAGCTAGATTTAACCAGGAAATGAAAGAGAAAAAGAGAAGTGACATGGCCGTAGAAGTTGATTTCAATCAAGAGAAAGACACCATTAGTTTGGAGAATGGTAAGGTAGTATTGTTTTGTAATAAAAAAGAAGCTGTGCTTTTTCCATCTTCAATAGATAACCAATTTCAGATTGGTGTGATTCGTAAATTTGGAGCAACTACTGGTTCTTTAATATCTGTTGATAAAATCCAGCGTGGTTATTCTAGTGACTTGAACGAAACTATTTTTGACAACTTAACTACCAATCCCATTCCAGGCTTAGCTGATATCTTTCAGAGTGAAGCTTCCCAGGTATTCAACTTAGATGATAAGGCTGGTAGATCTGGAGGTAGTGATGATAAAAAGTTGGAAAATGATAAGATGAAAACTATTTTGGAAGCAGATTTTGAACATGATATTACACCTCTTAGTGCTGAAAGAGAAGTCGATCACCTAGTGTTGTGTGTTCATGGAATTGGTCAAATTTTAGGTCAAAGGTACGAATCTGTTAACTTTGTACATAGCATCAATGTCCTCCGGAATACAATGAAGGACGTTTATCAAAACGATAAGGAATATCAAAAGCTCGCCTACCCAGATGCTTCTGATTTAAATGACGAAAATATCGCTGCCAATAATAGAGTTCAGATTTTACCAGTATCTTGGAGACATAAGATTGACTTTCATCCACAACAGAGTTTTAAGTCCTACGATGAAAAAGGTAATCCACGATTACCTTCTTTATCACAGATTAATGTTGATGGTGTAAAAGCTCTTAGAAATATAATGGGCGATGTGGTACTAGATATTTTGCTCTACTATGAACCAAAGTATATCAACCAAATTTTCACAGTTGTTACTGAAGAAATTAATCGTGTTTATTCACTCTATAAAGAAAGGAATCCTAATTTCAAAGGTAAAGTGCACATAATGGGACATTCTTTGGGATCTGTAATATCTTTTGATATCCTCAGTTCCCAAGCGAATAAAAAGACTGAAAACGCAGATGTGACGAAAGACTTATTATTTGATGTCGAGAATTTATTTTGCGTCGGGTCACCTGTTGGTGCCTTCAAGTTATTGGGACAAACTAATATAAAGCCTCGTTCCCTTGTTCCTGAGGGATTCAAGCCAGGAAACGAATATGATTTTGCATCACCAAAATGTGTCAATTTATATAATATATTTCACCCTTGTGACCCAGTTGGGTACAGAATGGAGCCATTAGTTAACCCAAAATTTTCTAATTTTAAACCTGAATTAGTGCCATTTGCCGTCAAGGGTTTAAATACTCAAATTAAAGGTTTAGCTGATTTGGGAGAAGAAATTCAGGATAAAATTGTGAAGGCTTCAAGTTGGTTCAGTAGGCGTGATAAAGCTAAAGAAGTAAACCCTGAAGCAGCAAAAAGTATCGAAGAGACGGCATCGGAAGAAAATGCTTTGGATGATATCATATTGAGTTTGGCAAAATCTGACAAGAAAGACGATACAAAGAAGCGTATTAAAAATTTGGATTTAAATAAGCAAGATTTACATCTCCTTACTGAAGCTAATAAAAATGGGCGGATTGATTACAGTTTGCCTATGGGAGTATTTGATTTTTCAATTCTCTCGGCTATCAGTGCTCATGTTACTTACTTTGAAGATAAAGATACTGCTGGTTTCATATTGAGGGAAGTCCTAGCCTCAAATTCTGGTGCAGTCAAATCCAAGGTTGTTTCTCTCTACAAATGACCTTATTTCGTCATTAAACATACTATTTATATAAACTATGCACATAATCAAAAACTACTCTAATAATAAATCATCAATACTCTGATCAGCATCATGCTTAATTAAATCTAACATACCTTCTGGCAAAATTGGATGTCCGTCCTTATCAACAATATAACGAAATGGCATTTCGGTAGCCTCATATTTGTTGTATCTTATTTCTGGGTAATCTAAAAATTTGATATTCTCAAATTCAGTACTATCCTTAACAATTTTTTGTGTAGTTCTCACAGCTGTATCTGTCGTCATTTGTAAGCTACCTAATCTCCTGCCCGCTAATCCATATTTCTTTCTCAAAATACCAGTCCTGTCAATTCTAGGATGCGATCCTAAAATTCCACCGAATACAAAATAGTCAAACTTTTCTTTATCTTCAGGTACTAACTCTACTTCAGCAGCTGGATCTAATAAACAAATCCTCGATTTATTTACTTTTCCACCATCTATATCAACACATTCTTTAACGGTCCATTGTAATCCTAAATCTAATAATCTTGAAGGTATGTCTTTCTCGGTAGTACCAGCAGGTAAAGAAGTCAATATTAAGTTCTCTTTACCAACTTCTTTTATAATCTGCGAGTATTCCAAAATGACCCATTCGGAGAATCCCTCCTCCATATGCTCAATAACGTATTTCATTATGGCTGATATAGTAGGAATACCGCGAGCTAAAAAATTCCAATACTTTTTTTTCAGTTAGATATTAAGTGTTAAGAACGTTTGGTCTATCAAAATTGTTGCAAATTTTTACACAAAGCTACGTCAATTATAATGATTTATAACTAATACTTATTGGTCGAATATGTTCAGAAACTTGATAATATAATTAATAGGCAACCAAATATATATATCCTTGCGTATTACCTTTGCTCAATCAAATTAACAATATTAAAGAAATTTCATAGTACAATTGTTTAGCAAAAACTTACAAACTTACAAAAATTACAAAAATTATGAATTATGAATGCATACATAAGATATGAACTAAATTTAAAAGAACTAAAAAATAGACCTATTTACCAGAACAACAAGAATCTAGCTTAGAATTAGTCTTCGTAAATGCTAGCCGTGAAGACTTATCGACATCCAATGAACAATTATCTACTCCTTGCAGGCCATTCTTTACTTCACTTGTAGTTTTAGCATAAGACGGTTTTACGTTGAGACATGGATTCTCAGTGAAAAAGTGCCTAGGCCGCAACATGAGGTCAAAAACTTCTGTTGGCATAACTGGGAAATCTTCGGGGGCTGGAAAATGGGTAATACCAAAGGTGTGGAAAAATAAGATGTCGGTATTCTCTACATTAGCTGTACCATTGTCAATCCATTTGCTCATACCTTGTATAACGTCACCACTCCATTGACAAACATGGTCACCAGATGGATAGAGACGTCCATATCCATGATCTTCATCTACGTATGGAACAACTTGTGTTGAATGAGAACTCCAAGGAGATCTTTTGCGAACCAACGAGCCTTCTTTAGCTAAAACTGGAGAACAGAAAGTGGAAACCAACTTGTAAGATGCCGGTTTACCAGAATAAGGATGTAAAGAGCTTGGATTAAAGAGATCCCAGGTTCTAGCAGTAGACGATTCAAAATTGGTCAATGAATCCTGGACAGTTTTAAATGGGGTTCTTTCACAATAAAATGCGTTACCATATTTATTTTCCGCAGATCCCAATGGATGGGGCGATTGCTTTGCATCACTCGTAGCAGCTGAATTATTATCACCATCTATTCTTGGATGAATTCTTAAGGAAAATAAGTGTTGGTGATTATGTGCATTAACTTGAGGGTAGACTTGCGTACCCCAGGGTCCAACATTTTCATCATCAGCACAGATATAAGTATTCAAAATACCTGTTAAGCGAATTTCCAATTTTAATGTACCATCTTGCCTGAAAATCCAATAGAGACAGTACTCATAATTGGCAGCCGTAAAAATCTGGGAAATGATTAACTTCGTTCCTCTTGTGACCACTGTAGTTTGGAATTCATCTCTAAAATCAGAATGTTTAAATAACATACCGTCGTCTTCTTCATGGATACAAACAGCATTTTTCACAGTTATTGGCTCACCATCTTTATTAGGGAAATGAGCATCCATATAATGAATTACTCCTTTACAATCACAGCCCAACGATAAAGGATTGGTACAGTTACCAGCACCATATTCGCCAATATCCAATGCATGTTTCCGCTGGTGTGGGAAATCGGGAGAGCCATATGGAACAATCATTTCAGAGAGTGATATCCTATGGAATATAGGTCTAACTTTACCATTATCATTATAGGTAATATCACTTAACACAATTCCTTCTCGGTAGTTGAAACCAACATGGAGACTAAAGTTGGACCATTTAATAACATTGCCATCTATGCTAAACGAAACACCATCCGGCTGCGTAATGTTGATTGGCTTAGAATCATTCCTGAAACCAGAGGGATTCTCCTCCGTGCCAAACTTTTCCTTAATATGCTTAGGATGGAAATTAGAATGTTTATGTTTGGAAACCTTTCTTCTTCTTTCTGGGATATCAATGTAGATGACCTTGCCAGCAGTCATGTCCACAATTGGACAAAAATCAAGTGGGTGCGAATACTGCGAGTCGTCTTCCTCTGATCTCCAATACATCAAAGCCTGTTGTAATCTTCTTGAAGTTCCCCATCTTTCATCATATCCAATTGCCCAGGCATCGCAAAATACATTTTCCATGTCTTCCTTAGGGATACCACTCGCAATGCACTGCTTAATAACTTCTGGATCCTTTCTCACAATATCTTCCGTTATCCGCAAATCATCCGGGGATAGAATTGGAAATAACTCTTCGATCTCACGTCGTTCAATAATTCTTTGCTTTCCAATGTTTACTACCCCTTCCTGAATAGCATTCTTACCAGTTTCCACAACCACAAAATATGCTAGACGGGGTGGTAATTCCCCGTTCTTTTCCTTCCAATAATAATAACTACTTTTAGCAGGCTCTCTTAAAGTAACGGTGTTAAATATGATATCCTTACTGGAATATGCCTGTTTAACGATTGTGGTCACTTCCTTTATTTCCTGGGGTGAAAGTGGATCTAATGGATGCAGCGGACTTTCCGGAGGCAACGAAGCCGAAGTTGTTTGAAGTGCTAGTTGTTGTAACCTTTCCATACTGATATGAAGTACAAATATGCCTTAATTTCTTTCTATGAGTATATAATTCTAATAAATCTATAGAAGTGGTACTATGATTGTGCCATATATATACTCAGATCACCTTCTTATCTTTGAGTTCCCAATTGAGAAGGACATTCCGACCAGATATCTCTCGCTTGAAATATCCTAATCGGGCGCGCAAAATCAGAATGTTCTTTATAGATTGCAAAAAGAGGCTTAATGGAGGTTTAACTTATATATACAAATGTATGATATGATATTTGATATCAGGTATTCGAGCGAGATACCTTTAATTCAATGATTATAATCCAAATAAATATTGGTAAGAGCACAAAACATGATAAATTTAAGACAATCCAACAATTGTTGAGAGCCAATTGCAAGTAAATGAAAGTCCCTGATAATTCATCAATCAAATCCTGATGGGAGCAATTGCCTTTAACAGAACAAGGCAGTTGGATGCTGTGAGTTAAATAATTTATGAAGACCTGGGTGATGAACTGGAGCGGGCAGTTAAAGGATTTTACTCTAGAAGAAGAGTAAATCGCGACAAACTTGACCAAATTGATAAGGATATCGTTAAAAGATATCATTAAGCCCAACGAGACGGCTAAAATCCAGCAGCTATAGCACCACACGAACCTGGTTAAGACGGAGGTGAATTGAGGAAAGTTTCTAATTTTTGGATGGTTGATTACGCTTTTGAATATCAAACAAACATCGAAAACAAAAAGTATGAGTATACTGTAGAAAACGTGGTCCGAACGTATCTTTATGTTTGAATATTGGAAGAGTATTGATGTGGAATTGAATAGAAATACCCTTGGAATGAAGCAAACACAAGTAATAAATACAAGAATGAATGCGATGCTATATTTAATGAAGATCGATCTATTTGACGATTGGTGGTTATTAATGACTACCGAATCAGTGACAGATAATTCCATATCCAGATACAGGTACGTAGTCAATATGCGATTGAAAGAAACCGATTTTTTCTTCCTTGCAGGCATTTCAGTCCGTTCCGGAAATTTTTCGATATCATCGGCGATGAAGGATATGTATTCAAAGCACCGTAAAATTACATTAGAAAAGACATGGAACAAGATCATAGGTATCACGCAAGCCACAAATAACCTGATGTCCTTCTTTAAATAGTGCAAATTCAATGTCGATGAGAAATTTTCATTTATAAAGTAGTCATCAAGATCTTTAGGCAAGTTCTTGTCACTTTTCAAATATGTCAGTATACTCTCAAAGTTGATCAATATAGTCTCCGTGTAGCAGCTTAATATGAAATTCCATATGCTGAGTCCGATGATCACCTTGGCTAGACTCTTCAAGTCATCGGTACTCCCATGCTGTATCCTCTTACTCACACTGTAATACCGAAGCATGTAAAATATGATGCTAACGATGCTTATACCCATCAGTGTCTTCTTGTAGAACGCTTCATTACTTGAAAAGCTTTTAATCTTCTCAAGCGTTTCTGACATTATTCTGCGGCTATTATTAGATTCTGACATTCTATCGCGTTGTTCTCCTTCAGGTGAGTTGAATATTACCCAATCTTATCGATATATAAGAGAACTACTCATGCACAAGTTGAAGAAGTATAAACCCGAAAGACTAGGTATAGATTGTAAAAGAAATCTTGCTTTTTTATAAGACTAAGCAAATCGGTCCGGTAGTTCTAGAAAATTTCGCAATTAAATTACTAAACGCGGAACGAGCGGTTCTTTCTTGTACGAGATGACTCCTTCAAATTATTCCAGTATTATCCGACAAGATTTTGAATACCATACCTCTAATAGCACTTGGCTGTCTCTACAGCCATCCTATTCACAGAATGGTAGTGCTGCTAACATGAAGGAAGTAAAAACATAACATTGCGTGAGCAGCACTTAACATTACTATACTTCAGACTGAATCCGAAAACGGGCATTGAGCACACGATACAATCGCCAAGGGTCTACAGGGAGGGAATTTTTTTATAAAGTATCATATATTCTTGGAAAGAGATTCAAATTACAAATAAAGTTTAATAAACAAAATATAAAAAAAATAACTATTAGACAGAAATTGACTTATTAAATATTAATAATTTAAATTAGTATTCAATAAGCTTATAACTTATCATAGTATTCTTCGTAACCTGGAACTTCAGGCTTCATACCTTGACGTTCTCTCTTTTCCTTAACGATAGTACCAACCTTAGAGGTAAGGTCAGTTGGGTCACCGTTTAAGACGGCCCAGTGATCGAAGATTAATTGTGGGAAAGCTTGACCACTAGTAGCTTGTCTTAATTCACCAGAGAAACCGAAAGATTCATTGACTGGTAAGTAAGCCTTGACAGTGAACAATGGGGTACCTGGTCTTTGTTCTTCAGAGACAACTTGACCTCTCTTCTTGTTCAAGACGGAGTAAATACCACCAATGGCATTTTCTGGACATTGGATTTCAACCAAGAAAACTGGTTCTTGGATAGCTGGTTCAGCTAACAACATAGAAGCGTAAGTAACTCTTCTCATGGTTGGGATAATTTGACCACCACCTCTGTGGATAGCATCAGCATGTAAGGTAACATCCAAAATGTTAATTCTAACGGATCTAACGGTTTCACCGAAGATTGGACCTTCCTTGGTAGCCCATTGGAAAGCAGCAACAACGGAATCCTTGATTTCGTTCAAGTATTGAACGGCCTTGGTTTGATCAACAACCAAGTTAGGACCGTTACCGTCAGGACCGAAACACCAAATCTTTCTGGCGTCAGTGACATCCCAACCGTGCTTGTCAGCTAAGATTCTAGCTCTAGCCTTGAAATCATCTCTTGGGTTAATAACACCCTTTTCAATGTCTAATGAAACTTCTTCATCAATTGGTTGAGCCTTAACGTAAATTCTGTTATGCTTGTTTGGAGACTTAGATAAAGCAACCATGGAAGATTCAGCAGCAACGGTTTCTCTGTAGGCAACAACAGGTGGGGAGATCTTCAATGGAACACCGGCGTGATCATTTTGTAAATCAGATAAACAAATTTCTAAATGTAATTCACCAGTACCGGCGACAAGATGTTCACCAGATTCGGACATGGTAGTTAAGACACATGGATCGGATTTGGATAATCTCTTTAAACCTTCGACTAATTTTGGTAAATCGTTAGCATTCTTAACTTCAACGGCAACTTGCACAACGGGAGAGACAGAGAATTTCATGACCTTCATGTTGTGGGAAGCTTCATTAGTGGTAATGGTACCAGACTTTAACAAGAATTGATCAACACCAACTAAACCAACAATGTTACCAGCTGGACAGTCATCGATAGCTTCGACGAATCTACCCATCATCAAAACGGTTCTTTGGATAGCCTTCACGAATAAATCATCCTTCTTACCAACTTGGTAGTTTGGACCTTGGATTCTAACCTTTTGACCGGACTTAACGGTACCGGCGAAAACACGACCGAAAGCGTAGAATCTACCCTTATCGGAAGTTGGGACCATCTTGGAGACGTACAACATCAAATCAGCCTTAGGGTCACAGTTTCTAATGGCGTTACAAGAAGCATCGTCAAGTGGACCTTCGTATAAAGTTTCAGCTCTGTAAGCTTGAGCGGTAACTGGGGATGGTAAGTGAATAACAATCATTTCCAATAAAGCATCGGCAGCTGGTAAGAACTTTCTCATAACAACCTTTAATAAAGCTTTACCTTCTAATTCCTTTTCTTCACTCTTTAAGTTAATTTCCAACTTTTCTAATAAGGTTGGGATTTCAGCCTTCTTGAAGTTCATGATAGAAGAGAATAATCTGAAGATTGGGTCCAAGACGAACATGTTGAAGGCTCTTTCTAATTGTTTTCCATCAGCGTCCTTGTCCTTGTTAGTCCATTTCTTGGTCTTTGGGTTGAAGTAAGAGTCACCCCACAATCTTTCCATCATCTTAATTCTGTCAACACCGAACTTCTTGGAGTATCTGGAGGCGAATTGTCTGACGGTGAAAGCCCAACCGTGTAAACCGGAACCGAAAGCAACGGTACCTTGGTCTGGGTAGACTTGAGAATCACCTAAAGTGGCGTCAACGTAAGTGGAGATAATAACGTTAACGGATTCAACAGTTCTGGAGAAAGATTGGTATAAATCTTCCTTGGTGACTTGCAATTCTAATAAAGCACGGTCAACCTTGTTAATAATGACAACTGGCTTAATTCTTTCACCTAAAGCTTGACGCAAGACGGTTTCGGTTTGGACACAGACACCTTCAACACAGTCAACAACAACTAAAGCACCATCGGTAACACGCAAAGCAGCAGTGACTTCAGAGGAGAAATCAACGTGACCTGGCGAATCGATCAAGTTAATCAAGAAAGAGTTACCAACGGTCTTTTGCTTGATTTCCTTACAGTCATCGTCTTCCATGGCTGCGTACAAAGAAATGGCAGTGGACTTGATAGTAATACCTCTTTCTTGTTCATCTTTTCTGGTATCAGTAAATCTGGCTTCACCAGCCTTGGCAGCAGAAATAATACCTGCTCTTTGAACCAACGAATCAGTTAAAGTGGATTTACCGTGATCGACGTGGGCAATGACAGACATGTTACGGACATTGGTAACCTTGTCCATCAAGTCACGGATTTGTTCAATAGTGAAAGCAACTACTCATGGTTAGTATTCGTTTATTCAATGTCCCTGGTCCTTCTTCCTCATCTCTCATTCACCATCAATTATTTTATCAAATTTTCATCCCTCGAAAATTTTGATTTCCCCCAATTGCTGGGCGTCTAATATTTGGTGTTTGAAAGAAGAAGAAAAAGCCCTTCAATTCATCAATTCCTTCTAGAATATGACTATTTGATGCTTACATACCCATTTTGATAGATTATTATTGGTGTTGTTGGACGTTAGCTAATCTAAAAAAATCCTTTTATTAAAATGGCAAGAAAAAAAAGGAATGGAATGGCTACTGAGACTAGTTCAGCACGAGGGGATTGGTATCAAAATTTTTTTGGTGATGGGCGAGACAGAATTCGAAAAAATTTTTCAAGCGGGTAAACTACAGCCCGGGACGGGATATACTGCGAGATATGGCTGTTACCCGGCGTAATATATCGGTACTGGGCCAGATTTTGACCCATTGAGGCCAGTCACCGGGCTGGAGCAGCCTGACAGGCTGCTCCAGCCATGGTGGTATCATGTGGGAACGGTTTACGGGATATGGGGAAACGGTGGTGATGAATATTGTGGTGGAAATAAACAGATTTGACAGGGAGAGATCTGCAGTGCGGGTAGGGATAGCAGCGATCGCACTAGGGAGCGGACTCTGCGAGGAATTCAGGGGGAATCCGGGTGAAATGCATTTTTAGTGAGAAATAGCGGACAAACCCGCTAACCTGTAAAAAAAACTTAAGGCTGCGAGCCCGAGTCAAAAATGAAAAATAGTGAAAAATCATATAGTACTATAGTGAGAGGCTAGTTGAGAGAAAAACAGCATAAGGACAGTTATAATGGCTAATATCACGGTATTGATTTCGGGGTCCGGCTCAAACTTACAGGCGTTAATTGACGCGGAAAAACAGGGCCAACTTGGGGGCAAGATCACGCAGGTGGTGTCGTCGAGCGAAACTGCGTATGGATTGACCAGAGCATCGCAGGCATCAATTGGGACCAAAACGCATATATTGAAAGATTACTACAAGGGAACCACCAAGGAGGATAAGACAGAGCGCCAGAGCAGGCGGGAGAGGTTCAATCGCGACTTGGCCAAGTTGTTGATCAACGGAGAAATCGGCGACTCCAAGGTGGAAGGATATGCGCAGCCGGAGTTGGTTGTGTGTGCGGGATGGATGTTGATATTGTCGCCTGCGGTGCTTGAGCCGTTGGAGAAGGCGGGAATAACCATCATCAACTTGCACCCAGCGTTGCCGGGTGCATTTGATGGAACGCATGCGATCGAGAGAGCGTGGAAAGCGGGCCAGGCCGGTGAAATTTCCACGGCCGGGGTGATGATCCACAAGGTTATAACTGAGGTCGATAGAGGAGCACCCGTTCTCGTGAAGGAGCTCGACTTGCGCAAGGACGAATCATTGGAGGCATACGAAACACGGGTCCACGACTTGGAGCACGCGGCCATAGTGGAAGGAACCAATATTGTGTTGAACGAATTAACGAAATAGTATGTAACGTGAATAATATATCTACCGGGCATGCAACTACTGGTGTGTATCTTAAATTATATATTTATTGTAGCGATAAAACTAGATGGAACAATTATTATTCTTGCAATTATAACCTGGTAATAACTTGCTCGGTGAAGTGCTTGGTGGTAGCAGTACCGTACAAGTCACCGGTTCTATTTTCTTTACCGGAGGCAATGGTGTCTAAGACGGCCTTTTCAATCTTGTCGGCATCGGAGTTCAAGGACATGTGTCTCAACATCATACACGAAGACAACAATAAGGCGGTTGGGTTGGCTAAACCCTTACCGGCAATGTCTGGGGCAGAACCGTGGACAGCTTCGAAGATGGAAACCTTGTTACCCATGTTACCGGATGGAGTCAAACCTAAACCACCGATCAAACCGGAGGACAAATCGGACATAATATCACCGTACAAGTTAGGCATGACCATGACAACCTCCTTGTACTCGGATGGGTCAGCAGTCAATCTCAAGGAGGTGTTATCCAACAATTCAAAGTCCAACTTGATGTCTGGGTATTCCTCGCCGACTTCCTTGGCGGTATTCACGAACAAACCATCGGACAACTTCATGATGGAGGCCTTGTGGACAACACGGACGTGTGGCTTGTTGATGGACTTGGCGTATTCAAAAGCGTATCTGATGACCTTTTCGGAGGCTGGCTTGGTGATCAACTTAATGGATTGCACAACCCCTGGAACAATAGTGTGCTCGATACCCGAGTACTCCCCTTCGGTGTTTTCTCTGATCAAAACGGTATCCACGTTCTCGTATGGGGTGTCGTATCCCACAACAGACTTACATGGACGGACGTTGGCGAACAAGTTGAAGGTTCTTCTCAAGGTCAAGTTCATGGAAGTGTGGCCCTTTCCGACCGGAGTAGCCAATGGCCCTTTTAATGCAACTAAGTTTCTGTTAACAGAATCCACTGCTGGTTGTGGTAACGTGGTCTTACCATCAATTAATAACGGAGTAACGTCTACGGATTCCCATTCGATAGGAACATTGGCAGCAGCGTAGATATCCTTAACAGCTTGGGAAATTTCACTACCGATACCATCACCCTCGATCATCGTAACGGTATATTTACCGTTTTCCTTCTTAGATCCGGTAAATTGACCGGCAATGTAGGTTCTAGCGAATCTTGGAGCAAGAGGAACTTGTCTAGTTAATTGTCTGAACATCATCTTGTACAATTTTGTATAATTATTCTAAATGATTAAGAAGATGAAAATTTTAAGGATAATTATGTCTTCTGCGATTGATTTTCCATCCATTGATATTTTTTTTTTTTTCAGCACTAAATTAATGCGAACCATGGATCCCTTTCCGAGAACGAGATGAGCCAATTAAAATGCCGTAAAGTGCCTTTTGCTTCGGAACCGAGAGTTCTATGGCTACGGACTTACATAGACCGAGTTTGTACTATATACGGAGCTTGCTACAGAACAATTTGCATCCAAAACAGAGGATTTTCATTACAAGTTTAATACCGTATATGAACGCATATATAGTGAGAGTCATAGAGAGTATATAGAGACTAAATATAGCCGGGGAAGAAGGCAGTCGGATATTACATGTCGATGACGGCCCTGATACAGTTTCCGGCATGCATATCGTCGAAAGCGGTGTTGATTTTCAGTAATGGATGTCTGTGGGTGATGAACTCGTCGACCTTCAATTTTCCGGACATGTAGTCGTCGACGATTCCGGGCAATTGGGATCTGCCCTTGACACCACCGAAAGCAGCACCCTTCCAGACTCTTCCGGTGACCAACTGGAACGGCCTGGTGGAGATTTCCTTGCCGGCAGCAGCGACACCGATGATGACGGAGGTACCCCAGCCCTTGTGGCATGCTTCCAAGGCACTTCTCATGACATCGACGTTACCGGTGCAATCAAAGGTGTAGTCGCAGCCCCCGTCGGTCATTTCGACCAACTTGTCGACGATGGTGCCTTTGTCCAACTTGGTAGGGTTGACAAAGTCGGTGGCACCGAACTTCTCGGCCCATTCCTTCTTGGTATCGTTGGTGTCGATAACGATGATCTTGGCTGCCTTTCTCTGCACAGCACCCTGGACAACCGATAAACCAACACATCCGGCACCGAAAACTGCCACGTTGTCGCCCTCGCCCACGTCTGCGGTGATGGTGGCAGCACCGTACCCGGTGGTGATACCACAGCCTAATAAACATGTTTTGTCTGGTTGGGCTTTAGGATTGACCGCAACCACGGAAATGTCTGCCACAACCGTGTACTGCGAAAAGGTTGAACAACCCATAAAGTGCAACAAGTCCTTGCCCTTGCACTTGAGTCTTGATGTGCCATCTGGCATAACACCCTTACCCTGTGTAGCTCTGATTTTACCACATAAGTTGGTCTTGCCCGACTTACAGAATTTGCATTCCTTACATTCTGGGGTGTACAACGCAACAACGCTGTCACCAACCTTCACACTGTCGACTCCTTCACCGACACTTTCCACGATCCCGGCACCTTCGTGTCCCAAAACGACGGGGAACGCACCTTCGGGATCAACACCACTCAAGGTGTAAGCATCGGTGTGACAAACACCGGTATTGGTGATCTTGATACGGACTTCATGTGCCTTTGGTGGTGCCACTTCGATATCTTCGATTTGCAATGGCTTGTCTGCTTCCCAAGCAACAGCTGCTTTACATGTAATGGTCTAGAATATCCAGGTTAGTTTTGTATACTCAACGTAATTGGGCTACTATAACTTCCAAGGTTGCACCCTTCGGTATTTTCCTACAATTGGAATTGTTCTGTAATAAACCGCAAAATTCTTCTTTCGCCTATAAATATACTTACTTTGCCAACAGTAGAATCACTCATAGTTTCGTTAGTTTATGAAGAATGTGTAGTAAAGTAATTGACTATGGTGAAAATTATAAAATTGATTGCTTGCTTCGGTTTGACACCGGCTATGATCCGACTACACGACCTTTCATATTTCAAACGGTAGATAACTGATTTCTATGTATATGTATTTACTAGCAGAACTATAACCTATAACACAGCGCCAAAGCCAAAGGTAACCTTGATAGATCTGATATAGTAGTCTTCAAAATTTCCTCTGACCCTGTCTTCTTCGCCAACTGGAATGCCCGACCATTTCACAACCATTTTGGTTTCGCCGGCACCTTGAATCAATTGGATGTCTAGTTGGGCATAGTGGCCAGCTTTCCAGTCTTCCAATCTCCACAATTGAACAATACGTTCGTTTGGTACCAACTTTGAAAATTTACCACTAATCGAGCCTCCAAAAAGGCTGAAGGACGAGCCTTCGTCAGGGGGGAACTTGCCCATGGTTGGGTTCGAACGACTCCATGCGGCCACACGTTCTTGGTCCAACAAAGTCACGTATAATTGCTCGGCCGTGGTGTTAAAGGTTGGCTCTAAATGCAATGTGGACGTATTGTATTTGGGAACAGAGGAGTCAGATTCTTTTTTTGCGGCTGTCGTGCCTGCTGGTTTAGCTGAAGCTGTTGAAGCTGCCTTCTTAGGCGCAGACTCCCTGCTTGCGCTTTCTTGGTTGGCCTTGGTGTATGTAGAATTCACCTTGTCCGACGACAACTGGATGTCAGAACTATGGGTAGTTATCAAATCGTGGCCGAACTTGACCAAGCTTTTTCTTAATTTTGGCAACAAATCCTTCTTTATCAAAGGCTTCATCTTCTCCGAGTCAGCATCCTCATTGTAGATGCTAATGTCGAACTGCAAGTCATCCTCAGTGGAATCATACGCCAACTCAGGAACTGTGATCGAACCAGAAAATTCCCCGGTTTTTTCGGCCACTGAAAGACAATAGCCCTTAATGTGAAGAACAAGCTTCAAATCAAAAAGCGAGATCACTTTCCCCTTACGCTGACAAACTTCAACATCTCCTTCAACAGAGGAAACGGCGTTCACAGCGACATCCTTATCATCTTCTTTCGCTGATATGTTCACCAAGTTCTCGTTGAAATATTGTCTTGTCCAATCAATACAGTTTTTGTCAACCCAGTGCCAGTTATTAGGATTATGTACAACCATTTTTATTACGTTAAACTAAATTATTAGCTCTCAAATACTAGGGACACCTAAGTTTAAATAGCTTATTGGTTTATGGAAAGATCTAGAAATATTGCTGCACTGGTGAAAAGTGCCACAAAATCGACCATCACCAGAATCACCTACGACAGAATGGGGCCTACATCACCGTTAGTTCGTTACTGTACTTATATATATTAGACATCTCTACGTAAAATTAGGCATCGACTTCCATGGCGTCATTGGAGTTGGAGCCAAAAGGTATAACCGTTTCTTCCACATCTACCAATTCACGCACACTTTGTCTCAAGACAGCAGTAGTACCCCTTGGGAATTTGTATGATCTGGCCTTTTCCGACCTCACGTTTGGCGTCAAGTAGTTCCTGAACAATTCTGCGTCCTTGCCGACTTCCATGACACACAAATCGACATTCGAACCGGATCCCAAATCGTTCCAGATACCCAGCTCAATGGCAGTAGCACACAACTTCATGGCAGCTTCTCTAGTCATGTCTGGTTCCCAATGGGTCTCTAACACGGCCATTGCAGCTAAGGATCCGGACCCAAGCGATTGGTAATGGCCAATGTCCGTCGACCCATGTGCCTGGACTGATAACAAGTGTGCGCCGGTAGGATCAACCCCTGCAACAATAAGATAGGCTCCCAAATGACCCTGGTACTTGAACAAATGCTGTTTCAACATCGTCAACGCCGTGATCACCCGTGGCTCCCGTTTCTGTGACAAACCATGCAATTCCAAATTCGATGCTATCAATTGCGTTACCATCTCGGTATCTGCAGCTGTCCCGGCACCAGCACACCAGATCTTGGGTGCTAGCCTGTGCAATTTTTCACAATTCTTGTCGGCCACGATGCTTCCTGCTGTAGCTCTGGTATCGGCCGCAATGACAACTCCTCCCTTAAATTTACATCCAACAATAGTAGTACCAGTAGAGGTGGCGGTTGGTGCTCCAAAACCTTTTGTAGTCAAAAAGTGGTTTCTTTGATAATTATCAAAACTTAATCCAGGCATCCTATTACTCTTATTATTAAACGATATACTCTTCGGATGATCTTTTCTATGATTTACCTGTTTATCGTTGTTTTAGGCTGTAGTTCTATATATTTTCATTTGCCTTCCACTCGTTTTAGTTTGTTAGTGAATTCGCGCACGACGCTCCATACACTGTTCCTGATTTAAAACATCAACGATTCATATATTACGACAATTATACCGTATTATCAAGGTTAAAAAAGCTATCGTTAGTGTTATAACAGTTAGAAATGCTGGACAGATACAGCTATACCACTCCCTCGAGAGTGAGGACGTTAGTGGTTCCAATAAATGGATGTTCAGAAGTTGACTTCGGCAGGTACTTGGATTTGATACGATCAAACGCCAATGAGGTTCGGTTGCTTGACATACCAGCAGTGTCACAATTACAGTACTTCAATCCCCAGACGTTCCCACACGGGAAGATCATGTTTGATTACGTGTCGCATGCACCAGACACGGAATCGATCTTCTTGCATGATTTCGAACCATTTAGGAAGACGTTTATAGTTGTTGGAGTTGGGAAGTATCAAAGGGAAGCAGACTCCAAAGAAACACAGGATGAGATACTTGAGAACTTGAAGAAGTGGCATCCCAGCACAATTGTGCATAATATCGTATACTTCGACACACCGCCAGATATCATCAACGATTTGAATCCGCGGAGCGACCATTCGAGAAAGAAAGTGTTTTACCACGAAGGGTCTGTCGAGCACAATGTCACAGCATTAGAGACGCTTATGTGTGAAGTGAGTCGGAATTTCTTGATTGCATTGGATAACTACGCCTCGTCATATGTAAATATCACCTTGCGGTCTCCAGTATCGATAACCGATAGTCATAATTTGACAAAGGCAGCGCAGAAAGCGCAGAAAAGAATGAGTTCTGGTTCAGCATCGTTCAAAGTTCCGTTTTCGTCGTCATCAAGTATCAACAACAATCTGAATCCGACAGATGTTAAGTCAAAATCACAACAAAGGCATAATGGCCGACAGGCAAAACTTTTAGGTAGTTTTCATCTATTGGCCGGTAAATATTCAGATGCGCTAGAGTTTTTTACCGATTCTATAGCGAACTTGAAAAAATGTGATGATTACTTGTGGCTAGGAAGTGCGCTAGAGGGAATTGGTAATTGCGTTATACTATTACACTACTTAGGAATATCGTACCAATTACAAAGCGCTGCCATCATTTCAGTACTACAAATCTCCAAAAGCAAATTCCACGCCCTAGCAACTGCAGCTTCATCTGCAAACGGAGAAAGCATGTCACCCAAAAGAATATCAACTGATTCTTTATCGAACGTTCCAAGTGCAAGTAGCAATGCCCATATAAATAAGCATACAAACATAAATAACAATTCGAATAGCTCGCCAAGAAATTCGAGCAGCAGTGGCATAAATTTCAACTTTGCATCTTCAAATACTACCGGTTCAGCTCCTGATTTGAATTCCTTGCCTATTCCAGAATTAATTAAATTGGTATCTACAAAAGTTTTACAATATTATCACTTGAGTATCGGTGATTATGAAAATATGGTGCCTGACCTTGTTTATGTCGACTCGTTATTAAGGTCCATAAAATTTATGATAAGCATATATCTAGGCGGTAACGAATTAAACTCGGTTATTTTGGACAGTATAGTTAATTCCACTCGTATTGATACTAAGACTAATGTATACTTCGATAAAGAAGATCATAAGGTTTGGTTTCACAAAGGTGATATACTTAAGGAAATTGATAAAGTATTTTCATTGCAATTGGTTGACATGAATCTTATTGAACAATGTAGGATTTATTGTTGCTTGGCGACAATGTATTCTGATCTAGGATTATACCGAAAAAGAGCATTCATACTCAGAATTTTACTTGTTGGCTTATTACCAAAATTGGAATCGGCAGTAAAGTATAAAGAAAATGGAGTGGATTTAGATACACAACAAAATATTTCATCAATTGCATTTGGAGGAGTCACTTCTCACAATGATCAAACTTCCAGTATCAGACAAATTTTTGATTTTTTATTTGATATTTACAAAATCAAGGATCAAACTGAAAGTTCATTAATATCTGCCTCTAATCATGCACAAAGTAATTGGTCATCATTACAATTATCTCTTTTGAAGTTGTGTTTGAGAATTTCAGAAACTATAAAAGATTATATGTATTTTATGAAATTATGCACATTGATACTTACTCGTTATTCGCATTGTCTTCCTGTGGACGACCAATACAAGTTGAAAGAGAAGATAGAATGGTTGTCTTATATGTCACATAAGAATAATTCATTCTTTGTTACGCCATATTGGGACCCCTACTTAGTCAGAAAAGTAAAATTCATAAGCAACAGAAATAAGGATGAATTAATTCCATTTTCGGAGTATGAAAAGACGGCTAACAATGTGGGATTAGTAGATACATCATCAACTACATCTGATAAGACTACCTCAAGTGTTCCCAACCAGCCATTCATTTTCAATCCATTTGATAAGCAAAAACCCTCTACGATTAATAAGGACCGGTTGCTAATTAAAGATGAGATATATCAATTGAAGGTTAGTCTACAAAATCCTTTTGCATTTGAAGTGGAGATTAATGATTTGTCAATCGTGACTGAAGGAGAAGTTCATGTTCATACCTTAAAAAATTTATTGAAGCCAGCTTCTGGAAACGTACAACCTACTATCGTTCAATCACCTAATTTGTCATCTTACTACAACCAAAGCAGACCAAGTGGTTTGAATACTAAAATTAGATCGGCCCCACATATTTCTCCAAACCAGAAACGAACACAACCTACTATGTTATTCAACAATAATCAGAACCAAGTATTGCCGTCCATCAGTATTACAAATAATACTATTAATAATCCATTGGTCATTGCGCCTAAGACAATTCAACAATTTCTAGTAGCATTTAGACCACAAGGATCTGGAGAATTATTTATAAAAGGTTTTAATATATCTATTTCTAATTGTCAATCGCAATTTTTCCACATAGTTGATAAAGAGATATATAGTGGTTTACTGAAGGTGAAAAAAGTTGATACTTCCAATTCGGAAAAAGAAAGTGAATCTCTTGATAAAGTTGTTGAAAATTTAATTGAGAATAAGATTAAATCTCGAGTTCTTACTAAGAGTTTGGCCCTTACAGTGGTACCCCCTCAGCCTAATTTAACGCTCACATCAATGCTGGTAACCAATGGGTGGTTAATGTTATTAGAAGGAGAAAAATACAATTTTTCCATTTCACTAACCAATCAATCTGATGAATTGATTAATTACCTTTCATTTTCCTTCTGGGACTCTACAATTGAGCCTTTGAATAAAAAATTGAATTCTATTGGAATAAATAGCAACACTAACCAAAACATTCCGACTCCAGACATCCACGAAATAGAATGGCTATTACTTAAGTATAAACCATTTAAGATAATCAACAAGGACATTATTAGTAAAGATTACAAGACAATTGGACCTCGTAAAGATATCAAAATTGATTATGAGGTCACTGGCAAAAGAGGAATGAATGAACTGAAGATTATCTTGGAGTATTCCAACAAGCAAACTAGTGATTCCACTAAGAGCTTTGTCAAATACGTTCATGTTCCATTATATTTATCTGTTGTACCAGCTCTTGAAGTTGTGGGATTTGACATCTTGCCTCTCTTATCATCCTCGTTGTATGGTATAGAAACCCGTTCTTCTGTTACTCAACAAGGAGATTTGATACACGAAAACCTTGAAAAGGTCTTACAGTTTATCTCAAAAATTTCAAAATCACAATCAGAAAAGGTTTCAGACTATTGCTTGCTTATAATTGATTTAAGGAATTCCTGGAACGAAAAACTCACAAGTAAATTGACGTACCAAGTGAATTCTGAATCAAAATTCAGCGTGAAAGAGAAAATCTCGCCCAGTAAAACCGTGAGATTTCTTCTTCCCATCAAGCGGATTTCAGATAAAGACATTGAATTGACCAAACCAATACCTTCTTTGCGTAACAAGCAATACATTAAAAACTACCTGATTAGTGAGGAAGAAGAGACAACCATGCGAGAATTGTTCTGGCTAAGATCTAATATTTTGGATAACCTATCTGGCCATTGGGAAACCATTCCGAATAATGGTACGAAGCGAAGAACTGGTAACGTGGAACTAAGAAATATTCGATTAACACCAAAGATGGCAAATATACTCATGTACACTAAAATTCAAATGCATCATTTGTTGTTAAACGAAAGTGAGCCACAGGACCCAATCAAAAGAACGGGCTCGCATTTCTCTCTCAAGACTGAGGAATTCTATACCTTGAGTACAACAATTATCAATAACTCAGACACGGAGATAACTGGCATACTTAGGCATCTACCTTACTCGTTGGTGTCAGCAGTGGTGCCTTCTTCCCTGGCTACCAATGTTCCTACCAACTTCTTTAAAAGCCACATGTCGATCGATAGACGGATTTTGATTAATGGCGTGGCTCAAAAGCACATTGGCGATAGCATCAAGCCGGGCGAATCCAAGACTGTTGACGTGAGTTTTGTCATTCTAGAAAAAGGAGAGTACGAATGGGGTTCTGTGCTAGACATCCTCAACAAAGACGACGTCAAGATTGCTGGCCGAGAACCAATCTTTCTACTTGCATCATAACGTCGTACCAGGCCGTCTGTACATGTCATCAATAAGTTATATATTTTAATTTACGGAATCGTATAAAATAGCGTATATACAAGATAAGTGTGGTAAGGAAACTTCATGTTCTTGGTCCAAGTTTGAAAGGCAATGGTTGTGCGTTTTCAGACTCCAATTTTTGAATGTACCTTTCCCTTAACAAATCATTATATCTCTTCTCTTGGAAATATTTAAACCAACTAGCTACACATTTGCTTTGGAATGTGTCCCTCAAGTCCCCACAATTCTTCGCAACATTATCTTGTTCTTTAGGTTCCAACGAATTGTCAATATTATTTCTAGCTAAGCAATCGAAGAATTTATCACGAGCATCCCAGCATTCTGTTCTTTTTGATTTGTTTGGTGGCTTTGTAGGCACGTCCTCTTTACTAAAAAAACCCATATTATAGAATTACTACTTAGGCAATATTTTACTATTCTATTATGTAAATGCCATTTGATTTACTCCATCGATTATTCAATAATTTGGGCCCCGATAACAATGCCGCACAAAACTGGAAGAGAGAATTTTGTGAAATTGCAAAAAAAAAAAAAAATATTCTATAAAACGATGAACATCTCCAATAAAACATAGCTGGGGTAGTAAAAACAAAGATAATAAGCATGTCAGACGTATTCGAAGATAACAATTATGAGATAGATATCCAGGAGGATATCCAAGATATCGAACACCCAATTTTCAAGATCAAATATAGATCTAATTCTATGATCAGCGCCGGAGCACTCTCAGACGGATCCACTTATGAAAAATTGCCAACGATTAAGGTGTTGGGAACAGGAGGAACCATTGCGTCCAAGGGAACCACGTCACATCAGACAGCTGGATATGAGGTTGATTTGACTATAGAAGACCTTATCAAGAGTATTCCGGATTTATCAACCACTTGTAATTTACAGTACGAGCAAGTGTTGAATCTTGACTCGAAAGAAATTGGAACTAAGGAATTGTTGATCCTTTATAACAAGGTGAAAGAGGATACACTCCGCTATGACGGTATTGTAATCACGCACGGTACGGATACAATGGAGGAAACATCATTTTTCTTGCAGTCGACCATACACACCAATAAACCGATTGTGATGTGTGGATCAATGAGACCATCGACGGCCATCTCGTCAGATGGACCAATGAATTTATATCAGGCAATAGTTATTGCTGCCGACAAACAATCGCGAGGCAGGGGTGTGCTAGTTGCGCTCAACGATAGAATTGGATCTGGATTCTACATTACAAAGTCTAATGCAAACTCCTTGGATACTTTCAAGTCGATAGGTCAAGGATACGTAGGCAATTTTGTGAATAATGAAGTACATTATTACTTTCCTGCAGCAAAGCCATTAGGCATAAAATACTTCAAAATAACGAATCCTCTTGTCCTTGCTGATTTACCGGAAGTTCCAATCTTGTTTGCTCATCAAGGCTTGAACAACAAGCTCATAGAAATCACAATTAAGGGATTAAATGCAAAAGGTTTGGTATTTGCAACAATGGGTGCCGGTTCGATGGCCAAGGAAACGAATAAATTCATTTGCGAATTATCGAAGCAATATGGCGATTTGCCAATAATCTACTCTAAGAGGGCAATGGATGGAATGGTTCCAATGGGATCGTTACCAAAAGTCCAAGATGATAATGGTGAATCTATTGACTTTGATACTGCTATTGCTAGTGGATATTTAAACCCTCAGAAATCGAGAATATTATTACAGTTATGTCTCAGCGACGGGATGAAGTTGCATGAAATCAAGCAAGTCTTTAGAGGTGTATATGGAGGTTAAATGTGCAAATAGAATGTATAGATGTAATCTACAGGTCAAATTAACAGAAATATATTAATATTCAATTCGATGTTAAGGAACTTAACAAAAACAATAAATAAAACACGACGAGCAATGAAATTATACCCTTGATTATAAAACTCAACGACAGGAAGAATGTTTCTGTAATCAATAGCACAATTAAGAGTTGTACGCAGCATCCACCTTGTCTTGACACGAAGCCAAAATTTTCTTTCTTTGTAACTTTTGGGCTGAGGTGACAAAGCCGTTTTGAGGAGTCCATTCATCGTCCAATAACACAATGTTTTGAATCAATTCGATACCCTTCAAGCCTTGAGACTTAGCGGTGTGCAACAATGATTTATGGACAGCACCAATAACCTTCTTATCATTGCACAAATGAGCAAGTTCCTTAGAGCCTAACTCCTGAGAAGAGTAAACCTTCTCGTCAGCCAAAAATGATTTAAGATTGTTTTCGTTTGGTAAAATAATGACAATTGGCTTGACCTTAGATTGATCTGCGTAAGCACACAAGTTCAAAACGACTGGATTTGACCTGTAAACAGACTCCAACTTTTCCAAGGCAATGTATTCACCGTTTAAGGTCTTAACCAAGTTCTTCTTACGGTCAATAATCCTCAAGGCCCCGTTGGAAGTCCACTCACCAATATCACCGGTCTTAAACCAGCCGTCCGAAGTGAAGGCCTCGGCTGTTTCCTTTTCATTCTTGTAGTATTCTTTGGTGATACTCTTACCCTTCAATAAGATTTCACCTTGGTTGTTCTTGGCAAAGTAACCAGCATCGCCGACGTCGATCAACTTAGCGGTGACAGCCCCAGTCAAGGTACCAATAACCCCATATTCGAAATGCTTATATTCGACGATTGTCGCATTGGCACATGTTTCGGTCAACCCGTAACCAATTAACATTGGGGCAATCAAATTGGAAACGAACATCTGCCCGTCCTTAGAAATTGGAGAACCCCCATTAAGCACCATCTTCAATTTACCACCGGTGGCAGCCTTGACTTCCTTGAAGAGAACATCGAATGCCTCAGCACCAGGAATACGGTAATGGGTCATGGTGGCCTTGGCCTTGAAAGCTGCCCAGAAAAGCTTCTGCACAATCATAGGTCTGGTTCTAATCTTGGCCAAAACCCCCTTTCTGACCGATTCCCACACAGCGGCTACACCCACCATGATGGTGGGTTGGAATTCCACCAAGTCGGATTTACAGTTTCTGCACGACGCATCGGTCAAGGTCTTGACGTTGGCATAACCAAGACAGCCACCCCACCACATGGCCACTAATTCGAACATCAATTCGAAAATGTGCGCCAATGGCAAGAACGCAATGATACGGTCGTCCATGTTGACAAGGTCTCTGCCGACGTTGACGGATGGACCCCCGACGGCAGCAACAAGGTTTTCGTGGGAGATAACCACCCCCTTTGGAGGACCGGTGGACCCCGATGTGTACATAATACAAGCCAAGCTCTCTGGTTCGAGCTTTTTGACGCCGATATCGGTAGCCTTCTTACCCAATTCAACCACCTCGTTGAACGAGATGAAGGTCATGTCGGGTCTGACGGCCAAAATCTTCTCCTTGGCGTCCCTGGCGTCCTGGTAGTACTTGCCGCGCATTCTGGCGTCGGTGGAGTCGATCGGGTCATAGTGAATAATGTACTTCACCAGATCCACCTCCTTCAATGGCTTGACCAACTGGCTCAACAACTGGTTGTCCGTGAAAATAGCCTTCAGCTCCGTCTGCTTCAACGAGTGGATCAATCCGCTCTCCCCCAAAGTGTCGTACGCAGTGACTGCCGCAATCCCTTGCGTCAGCGCCCCCAAGAACGTCTGCATCCACCGCTGCGATGTTTGTGCAAAAATGTGCAACTTGTCCTCCAGTTGCGGCTGCAAGCCCATCTTCACGAGCCCACGGCCAACCTGCTGCACCAATTGCCACAAATCCGGGTACTCAATGTACTCGTACTTCCCGTACTCGTAAAACGTCCACTCCTTGTCCACCTTCTTCTCCTCCCCGTCAACAAACTTCGTCACCTTTTTCGTGTCAATGTGTGTGTCGATGAACTTTCTCCACCCCATAGCACGTCTCTTTCCGTTTCTCTCGCAACATTCCTCAAAAAACTCTGGCACTGTTGTGGCCTTCGAGTCCAATGGTCTGTCCATGGCGGCTGTTTTTTGTGCCGCTCTTCTTCTTGGAGCGGTTTCTCCCGCCTTAGCTTCTCCTACTGGTACTGTGAGTTGAACCATTGTATGTAATAATTTAGCTAATACTTAGATAATGTTAAACTGTTTTTTCTGCTAAACAACTAGGGGGGTTTTTTCTTTTTTACAATTGCTAGGAGTCGCTTGATATTTATATGAGCAAAGAGGGGGAAAAAACTTGTTGAATGTGGTAATCTTTAAATTTATTAAGCGCCGCCAGCGGAAAAATAAAAAAAGTGCATGTTGCGGCTAACGCTACAGGTTCTGATGAACTCCTCTAGGGAGGGAAAGGCTGGTGAGGGCGCCTAGTTTGTGCCACCGGGGAACTACGGGGAGATAGCGCTAGTGCGAAACCTGGGGGCCCAACAAAAATGGTAGTGAAAGTTGAGGGGAGCCGACGAAACGGCCTGAGAACAGTGGGGAATGCAAGGAGAAAGCAGGGGCATTAGGCTAGTGATAACGTATGGACCAGTTTGGAACGAGGTATTTCGGGTAGAGGGATGAGATATGTGGTGGCTTACCGTGGTAAAAGCAGGGAAGGTCGATGAAGGATATATACGGGGAGAAGTTGAAGGAAAGTTTAGCGTAGGAAGGTTTAGCATAGGAAGGTTTATTGTAGGAAGAAAGATGTACAGAATTAAGTTTTTGTTTTTAAGCGATAAGTACTGGTTTAAAACTAGGGAAAGTTCACAGGGTGGTTGTGGGGGTTGTGTAGAATGGATGTGGGTGTGCCTAGGGACGCATCGTAGGGCGTATAAGCGTGGGAAGTGGCCGACGAGATTGATCGGCATCAGATTGGCGGGCGGGCCTCGTTTGGAAGGTTAGCGAGCGAGGGAGCTGTGTGCAGGATAGCGATATGGCTAAAACCTCATTTAGTGAATATGAAAAATGGACCAGGTTGGTGCTACAGGCGACGTACGGATTAATATATTAGGTGTAGCTATAGATCACAACAATCTCTCTTCGAATCTCAACTCGTTGTTGATGGGCAAGCCCACCAACAAACGCAACAAGTTTTCGATGGCCAATCTCTGCTTGTTCAACCCGTTGATGGCCTTGAAGCCCGGCTTGGCCAATGGTGCCTTCAACCAGTAACTCAACAACGTCAACACGGCGTAGAAGTCGTCGTAGGAGTCTGCGCCGGCCTTCTTGTAGCTGACTCTGGACAAGAACTCGGTCATGACGACCAAGTCGATGATCAATGGCGTGGCCAACAACGAGTCCTCACACACGTTGTGGATGGAGATCTTGTTGTGGCCACCCAACATCAATTCGGAGTAGTACTCGTCCATGGCGACCTTAGAGTCTCCGACGGCTGGAAGGTACTTGATGACGATACAGTGGTCGACCTTGTCGCCCTTTTCCTTGTTGTATAAGATATCGTTGGACTCGATGATGTCGTCCACGACGGAGGCCTTGGAGATTTCCTTGGATCTGAACTGCTTGGGCGACGACAAGTTGTAGCCGTCGTTGTTACCCAAGTGGTTGTACGAGGCGATGGAAATAGGTCTGATCCCGGCGTCCACCAAGAATTGGGCCAACACCGACTTGACCTTGGTCTGGCCACTCTTGAAGTCGTCTCCTCCGATGAAGGTCTTGTGCTTTTCTGCCAACTCGATGGCACCGGGCACAAAGGTGTTTTGGGGAGACCCGTTGATGTATGGCACATTGTCCAAGATACAGGCGACTGCGAAAATGGTGGATGGGGAAACCTCGGCCTGGTTGTCCTTGATGGCCTTGAGCAAGTTGTCGGCAGTATCGTTGACACCTGGGATGATTTCGGCGAATCTTTCGGTGTTGGCGGTCCAGAGGACAATGACCTTGTCTAAACCGTTCTTTTCTTTGAATTCCTTGATGTCCTTTCTCACTTTTTCGACATCGTTCCACTTGTTGTTGGTGTCGACCTT
The DNA here is from genome assembly GCA_030583545.1 of Debaryomyces maramus. Classification (NCBI taxonomy): domain Eukaryota; kingdom Fungi; phylum Ascomycota; class Pichiomycetes; order Serinales; family Debaryomycetaceae; genus Debaryomyces; species Debaryomyces maramus. The sequence continues at coordinate 466,458 of JAJMIL010000003.1, forward strand.
ACCTTTGGCATCAACGTTGGAAACGTTGTCGGCTCTGTCTTCCTGGTTCAACGCAATGAAATCTGGGTAGTAGATCGATGGCAATGGGTTGACCTTGGACATGTCGTCGGCCAATTGCTTTTGCAACGTGACGTCCAACACCTTGGCTCTCTTCATGGCCTCGTTCAAGTTGTGCTTGCTGATATCCCAACCCCCAACAACGAAGTCGTTAGGGTGGACCATAGGCAAAATGGAGTTGAATGGCGCGTAGATGTCGTTACCTTCCTTGTCCACACCCAATTTAAGCGTCGAAGATTGCGTCACAGAACCGTAGTAGTTTGGCTTGACCACTCCTTCCTTGGTTTCGAACGAAATGTTGTTCTTGTTGGCCAAGACAGATGCCATCAAGGTGGTCCCGTTGTTACCACCTAAACCAACCAACATTAACCCGGTTTTTGGGGTCTTCAAGTCAACCTTGAATTCGTACTCCACAGCGGTTGGGGTAACGTTGAACGCACCGTTTTCACCGCTTTCAACAATTGAGTTTTCGTATGTGAACTTGGTGTACAAGGTATCGTCCTTCTTGGTAGCCTTGTTAGAGTTGAATTTAATATTATCAGTCATTTCTACTAACTATGTATATTTGTGCTAAAATAGATTGTATTCGCAATTAAACTTTTCGAATTGTGGGAGGAATGGCCCTCTATTTATACCCAACTTATTAAACACCTACAAAATGTGGATTTACAACCTTATCCCTAAAATTCTCCTTAACAGCAGGGATTACGTAACGATTTCGCCGAATATGATCCTGGGATACCCATTTTATTATTGGAACCATAATAAAATTTCATTGCGATTCGATTGTTGATTCCCTATTGGGAAATTCGCCTTTTTTCCACCGAGTTTTCGGCGAAATATATTCTTACCACAATATCCGAATAGTCCCACTTTTACCCACGTGAACAACTTTACCGAGTCCTGGTGGAGATTATAGGAGTCCCGGGCATCATATACAGTTTGTATGCCTACTATACGTGTAGGGTCTCTACCATGGTTTGGCGGGTGGTCGTTCTCCATTGAGAAATGGTAAACTATAGTAGGGTGCGTAACTACTAGGTTTGGATTAGGGGTAGCACAAAGATGCGGTATTTACCATTGTGGCCACCCAAGGATTACAATTACAAAAAGACGGCCGGTATATGGACGGATCTGCCTCGTTTGGGTCCGTTGTCTGGGTTAAGTCAATTCTGCAAGCCTTGTAGCAGCACAATCCTGTTTCCCGGGGGGTGAGGCATACAACTGTATACACTGGTTTTTTTTCGCCGAAATTTTTCGTATATACAACTCTCACATGGAGATAGGGTTTGAGCGGCCAATGGCCGGCGAGAAAATATCCAGGTGGCCATAAATACACGGTGGTGGGTTTGCTTGGTCTTTATATACTGTATTTCTGGCCACAATTAGTAGAGATTGACCGGTTGAGATGAACAGAGGAATTGAACACGGTGTATAGTTAAGTGTTCAATAATAGGGAGACGTGTTCCTTTGGCATTACATCTTGTGATTGTAACTTGTGATTTGGCCAACTCGCACGATACGATTTAGAGTCGTTTTGTTGGTCCTTCTCGGTTAATTGAAGTTTGGGGTTTTCGGCCTGAGAAGATGTGTGCACGTGAATTATACACTAATACACTGGGGTTACTGAGAGTCAAACATACTAACTACTGACTTCGATGCTACTACTGACTTCGATGCTACTACTAGCTTAGATGTTACTACTAGCTTAGATGTTACTACTGACTCAGATGTTACTACTAGCTTAGATGTCACTACTGACTCAGATGTTACTACTAGCTTAGATGTCACTACTGACTCAGATGTTACTACTAGCTTAGATGTTACTACTAGCTTAGATGTTACTACTGACTCAGATGTCAAACCGTCTAGAACTGATACCATGGTCGTTCTCCTATATGTTCGACTATTCAGATGCGTAAAGCATATTTGCCAAAGTTTGTTTGCATTCTAAGACTCCGTATCCCATGGCCCCGTAGAATTTAAGCGCGACACCTAATATTGGTTTCGTGCTGGTATTAATTGAATTATGGCAAAGTTAGAAAAACACCATCGTGTCTAGGCATGAAATATTCAAATTCGTCCATTATCCATCCAAACTCGTCTGCCTAACGGCCCATCCTTCTATGACTACAGGCGATGCCCATTAAGTTCTTGCACGGTAGGAACGTATGCATAAAGAACTATATCTCGCAGAGCCTAATTAATCTATTTAATTCTCTCGGTGCTGGCTGCGACCTCTATTGGGCAATCACCTAACCTCGATCGAGAATCGCACCATCCATCCAAAATCCGCTGTCTTTGACCATCCCATTACATATAGCACGACTTGCATGTTGTTAAGCACGGCATAGGATGTCCAACGTTGCAACCCCTATCGTTTTTCGTGATTTATCCCCCTTAAAGCCTATAGTAGTTAATTGCGAGGTGCGAAAATTACGTGAAGCGGTAATTTCGTGGAGCGTAGAGATGTCATATTGTCTATGTGCAGGATTTTTACGAAAGGCTGGAACCTTTCCGTTTATGATTTCTGCAATAATGATAGACTAAAACAACTCATCATCACCCCTTTCCAGGTATCCAACCAGCTACCACTATGTAATACGTTTTATAGTTTTTTCTTTGCATTATATTATCATGCACCGTGTGGTTTAAGGAGTTATACAATGGATGCCAATAGCCCATCGTCTAAAGGTTGATGAAACAGTAAAATTTGAAACATGTTGTATAAATACCCCGTAATGCCTTGCAAATAAATTTGAAACATAATTTCCTTATATCGTCAATATATAAAGCTCATAAAAGACTGTGGTCAAAGACTTTGCAAACTATCTTTCTTATTCTCTAAAGACCTCTAAAATTTTGAGTCCAACTCTTGTCATTCCTTAACTTTCCAACTATATTCATTCCTTACTACTTTTTACTACTTAATCTCTAAAGATGTTAGCAAAGAAAATTCTTTTTTTGATGGCCTTCTACATGTTGAAGAATGTGATTGCCTTTGATGCTTCCTCCAACTCAAATGTCGCTATTTATTGGGGTCAGGGTTCTGGCCAAAAAGACTTGAGCACCTACTGTGCTTCCGATGCTGTTGATATTGTCGTGTTGGCATTCATGAATAACTTCCCAGACAACCTTTCGCTTGACTTTTCCAATGCCTGTTCCGATTCATTCTCGGATGGCTTGAAACATTGTCCCCAAATTGGTAAAGATATCCAAACTTGTCAAGATAAGGGCAAGAAAGTGTTATTGTCGTTAGGAGGTGCTATTGGTAATTACGGATTCTCCTCCGATTCCCAAGCCCAAACTTTTGGTGAAACATTGTGGAACAAATTTGGTGGTGGTTCCGATAAAGAAAGACCATTTGATGATGCTGTCATCGACGGTTTCGATTTTGATTTAGAAAACAAAGAACAGACCGGTGTGGCTGCTCTTGGTAAGTCTTTGAGAAGTTATTTCGATAAAGACTCTTCCAAGAAATACTACTTGTCAGCTGCTCCTCAATGTGTGTACCCTGATGAATCTGTTGGTGATTTATTAAGTCAAGTTAAAATTGACTTTGCCTTTATTCAATTCTACAACAACTACTGTAAATTAGGTTCACAATTCAACTGGGATACATGGCAAGATTATGCCTCGAAAACTTCCCCAAATAAGGATATTAAGTTATACCTTGGGTTGCCAGGTTCTTCGAGTGCTGCTGGTAGTGGTTACACTGACGCTTCTATTGTTAAATCATCCCTTTCCAAGATTAGTTCCGGCAAGAACTTTGGTGGTATTTCTTTGTGGGACGCTGCCACTGCTTTCGGAAATATGAGTGGTGGAAAAAACTACGCAGAACAAATGAAGGATCTCTTGGGAGGCTCTTCTAGTTCTGATTCGTCTGCTGCTGATTCTGCTTCTGATCCATCTACTTCTGATTCGTCGAATGCTGGTTCGACTAATGTTGCAGCCGCTCAAGAACCTACTTCAGCTAACACTGGTAATGGTAATGTGTTAACAACTTCCGTTACTCCTTCAACATTTAAGACTGTCACCACTACAGGTAGTGTTAACCATGCTGTTACATTGAATCAACAACCAGATTCTGCTAATACCCAAGCTTCCGAAGATGGCTTATACCAAAGCGATGCTTACTATAAGGCCCATGAACAAGATGGTCAATATGATAACTCTAAGTTTAATAATGGCCAATGGAATGGCAATTAAACTTATATAGTCATGTTATGTTTTATGGTTTCTTCTTCTCTCACTTAACTTTTTCTATTGGATAAATACTTTTATATTTTTGGTAATACGCGATTTTTTTGCAACTTTTTGTAAATTTCTTCAATTTAAGAAAATGTAGCTAACTTATCAATTACTCGAGTTACGAAAGTAAATTGAACATGAATTATTGTAACTTAGTCAGTCGTCTCCCTTATTTATTGAAATGTATTTTTAAATTTTGTTGATTGAATCTTCACCAAATAAAGTGCACACAAAAGACCTAAAATTAACGACTTGAATTTATTAAACTACGAATATAGAGAAAAGATGTTCAAAAAATAGGCTGTCGCTTATTCATTAATGGCAATAAATACAGTAGCCAAGTATCGTCTCTATTATCTTCTATAAAAAATCTATGCCTAAATGTTTTTCAACCTTTCAAATTGCAACTCCAAATTCAACCCCTTAAGCAAAGCTCTAGCCATTGCATTCATATACAAGGCTTCCAAATCACCACCATTCCAATTGGATATCGTATATATATCTCCCTTCTCAAACTTAAGAATGGATAGTTTACAATGTATCATGGGAATAGGCAACGTGTCAACTATTTTCAATGCCTGGTATGTTAATGGACGTGGCGACACTAGGAACATGAATGTTCGGGACATTTCCTGTTTACTATTTACACGATGGTGGTACAGTCCTGAAATTTCTCTGATCGTAGCTGGCTTGATTTTGGTATCGTAGTTTTTGCACTGCACCAAGACATTAATATCCTCTGCCAAAGAAAGACTACCCTTCTTAGGCAGTATTGCTTCGTCTAGCTTATGCCAATTTCGGTATTCGACACTATTCTTTAAAAGTGGCTGAACCGTTCCAAATTGCAACTTGGTCGAAGGAATATTACTGGGCTTGGTGGCTAGTTGGTTCCAAAAATGACCCAAATCCCAGTTTCCCAAAATATCAATGCCCTCGTCAAATGACCCACCGATTCTGGTCAACGAGTGACAATTTAACGAACTGGTTAACAACTCCTTGGTGAGTAACTCGTAGAGTGTTCCTCTGAACAATGTGGAGTTGATGTTGATGTTATTATGCCGACAGTAGTTCAAGTATGCTTGGCAAGTTTGAACACTTGCAATTGACGATATTCTCCTAATCCCATGTCCAATACTAAATGCTGGAAACATGGATACCATCTAAATCATCAAAATCAACACTAGGGCTAACGGTGTGAACACAAAATTAATTTTTGAGACTGAAAATCCTTAGACACACTAAACCAAATATCATCACCATATTCTAACGGTTCAAAACGAGGAAGACATACACAAACTTATACATCATGCTCGCAAAATTGATACTACAGCTTCTTGTGGTTATAACCGTGGCACTTGCACAAGTGCAATCGGTGAATATCTACGCCAAATCAGTAACATCGAGCAAATTCATACCTTTGGGATCCATACAGTTCGATAAGGAGACCAAATCAGCATCGTTTGCCGAAGTCAATGCCTCTGTCGATGAGGAAGAATACTGCATCGGAACCAAAGATATCCCCCATCTTGAATGCTTTACCTACACTAGGCTCCGGTCCAGCCCACTACAAAACAAGCAATTGCTCGTCCAACTCGACGCCGAAAACAACATTTCTCACCTCTCCATGACTTCCAACAGTCCCGCAGACGTCCCGGATCACGCAGACGTGATTCCCACAGTCGTGGTGTCTTCCCAGATACCCGGCCCTGTGCCCATCCGCAATCCCCGTCCTCCTAAGACAAAGAACAAGGAAGCCCCCAAATCGCCCGAGAACAAGGAAGACGCCCCCCAGTCTTGGATCCAGCGTAACTGGATGTACGTGGTACCTCCATTGTTGATCGTTTTCGTTTTCCTCAGCGAGGAACCAAAAAAATAGCCTATATATTCCTCTATATTCATCTACATAGTAATTTTTCACATTTATGTCCTCTCGGATATAATCATCTTAACTCCGCTAGTGTACTGGTCTTAGGTGGGCTCCAGGTTTTTTGGCTTGGGTCCCGAAATGGGCCCAAATCACCGGCATGGTGGTAAAGCATCCGGGTAATAATGGTCAAGACGTTTCAGCGAATCAGAGTTCAATTATTATTGTTCTATCCACTTAATAATTGACAATTATTTACAGGTTGAATAGCTGTAGGACAAACATACACAAAACCAAATTTTGTATAGCGAGAAACCTCATTGGAAAATCACCAATAGTAAAATTCATAACGAAACATATAGATTCTAAAGAATTAATAGTAAATTAATATAGTAACAGTCTTTAAGGTCTATTTGATATAACAATGTTGGCTGGTAGAGCATCTATATTAAGAGCATCAAGACGTTATTTAAGTGCTAGTTCCAGAAGATCGGCCGATGTTCAGGTAACGATTGACGGGAGAAAAGTGTCGATTGAGAACGGGTCTTCGATTATCCAGGCTGCGGAAAAGGCAGGCGTAGCGATACCACGTTACTGTTACCATGACAAGTTGGCGATTGCAGGTAATTGTCGTATGTGTCTTGTTGATGTCGAAAGAATGCCTAAGTTGATTGCATCTTGTGCCCAGCCGGTGATGGAGGGAATGGTGGTGCACACAGACTCGGAAAGAATCAAGAAGGCCCGTGAAGGGGTCACCGAGATGTTATTGGAAAACCATCCTTTGGACTGTCCAATTTGTGACCAGGGTGGTGAGTGTGACTTGCAAGAACAGTCGCAAAGATATGGGGCGGACCGTGGTAGGTTCAAGGAGTTGATGGGTAAGAGAGCCGTGGAAAACAAAGCCATTGGTCCGCTCGTGAAGACTTCCATGAACCGTTGTATCCACTGTACCAGATGTGTGAGATTCATGAACGATATTGCGGGTGCTCCGGAAATGGGGAGTACTGGCCGTGGTAACGACTTACAAATTGGTACTTACATTGAAAGAAACATTAACTCTGAAATGTCCGGTAACATCATCGATTTGTGCCCTGTCGGAGCTTTAACATCGAAGCCATATGCCTTTAGAGCAAGGCCATGGGAATTGAAGAGAACCGAAACCATCGATGTCATGGATGCTATCGGGTCCAACGTCAGAGTGGATGCGAGAGGTATTGAAGTTATGAGAGTGTTGCCAAGATTAAACGATGAAATTAACGAAGAATGGATCAGTGACAAGTCAAGATTCGCCTGCGACGGTTTGAAGACACAAAGATTAACTGTTCCTTTGATTAGAAACGGCGACAAATTTGAGACTTCTACCTGGGATGAAGCCTTATCTACAATCGCAGCTGCTTACGCCAAGGTCTCTCCTATTGATAATCAAATCAAGGGGATTGCTGGTGCTTTAGCAGATGTCGAATCGATGACGTTATTAAAGGACTTGATCAACAGATTAGGTTCAGAAAACGTCACCACTGATGTTCCATTAGGTGTCAATGCGCACGGTCTTGATTTTAGATCTAACTATATTTTCAACTCGACTATTGACGGTATTGAAGATGCTGATCAAATTTTGTTGGTCGGTACTAACCCAAGACATGAAGCCGCTGTTTTGAATTCGAGAATTAGAAAGGTCTGGATGAGATCTAATTTGGAAATTGCCCATATTGGTGAAGAATTTGAATCTATCTTTGATTTGGAACACATGGGTTCTGATGTTAATGCTTTAAAGAAAGCTTTGAGCGGTGAATACGGTAAAAGATTAGGCGCTGCCAAGAACCCATTAATTATTGTTGGTTCCGGTGCTGCAGAATCCAAGGATGCTCAAAGTATTTACAACACCGTTGCTGATTTCGCTAATAAGAATAAGAATTTCAATACCCCTGAATGGAATGGTGTTAATTTATTACATCGTGAAGCTTCTCGTGTCGGAGCATTGGATATTGGGTTCAACAACTTGAATGAAGAAGCCGAGAAAACCAAACCTAAGTTTATCTATTTATTAGGTGCTGATGAGATTACAAACAAAGACATTCCAAAGGATGCATTCGTAGTTTACCAAGGTCATCATGGTGACTTAGGAGCTTCATTCGCGGATGTCATTTTACCTGGCTCTGCTTATACCGAAAAATCTGCCACCTATGTTAATACTGAAGGTAGAACTCAAATTACTCGTGCTGCTACTAATCCACCAGGTTCTGCTCGTGAAGATTGGAAAATCTTGAGGGCTTTATCAGAATATTTAGGAGCTCCATTACCTTATGATGACTTGTACCAAGTTCGTTCGAGATTAGGTGAAATTGCTCCTCATTTGGTTAGACACGATGTTATTGAACCGGTTTCAAGCGATGTTGCACAACTTGGTTTCAGTGACTTAATTAATAAGAACAAGGGAGCAGCACCATTAGGTATTCCATTAAAGAATCCAATTGACAATTTCTATTTCACAGATGTTATCTCCAGATCTTCTCCAACTATGGCTAAATGTATCACCTCATTTGGTGCAAAGGTTGATAAAACTACTGACACACAACCAACTGTTGATTTTTGAAGAACAAGCTTTAAAGATAGACTGTTAATTGTTTATTCATAAAATTATTTCCACTTTGCATGTCAAGATCATCTAACATCTATTATACTAATCCAATACTAAGTTAGTAAACAATTATCCATCTACGACAAAATTCCCTTTAACATTTTGATAAAAAATCATATAAAGTTGTTGATATGTTCTTTCCCACCATAATAACGTTTAGTAATATTATTTGTTTATTAATTGCTATTTTTTTATCACATTAGGCATCGTTTTTGTTACATATTATCTCTACTCAATTAGATATTAGAAAATATTACACCGTTAACGTAATTCTATGATCGTAGGTAAATTAATACACTCATGATAAATGGTTCTAATTATATACATAAATGTTACTTTTAACCATCAGCCGGGTATGTTCATCAAAATTTAAACTTCTTGCTTCCCTTAATATTATCTCCGTTCTGTATATCATCCTTCAGTTTGCTCTCACCCTTCTCATTTAGGTTTTCGTTTTTCGAATGTCCCGGTATGTCATAACCGAAATCACTGTTAAGTAACTCTGTTCCAGTACCGATCTTGTTCTCTTTGATAATAGCGTACAACAGTTTAGGATCGGAAGATTCAGGCTCAATGTTGCTTACATTCTTAGACTTTATTCCACCAAATTCTGTTATTTCAACTTTCTCGGGACCATCATCAATTTCATCATCAATTTCATCATACTTTATTTCACCATCAGCATCATCATCCTCATCCCCTTCAGCATTATCACTTTCATCATCATCTTCTTCAGACGATTCTTCAACCTCCTCAAGTTTACCCCAATGCTCTTTGTTGATATTAATATTTCTTCCACCGCTGCTAACCCCATTTTGATAAGATACAGGCTTATACCCATCATTCAGATAATCAATATCGATTCCGGGGATTAATAGATTTTCATATGCGGGTGGCTTTCCTATATTCTGCATAATAGCTAGCCATGGGGGAGGAACAGAGAAATCTCTTTCTTTTAGTCCTAATGCAAGTCGTAATTCTTTGGAAACAACACCTGGTTTTATTTTGGCTACTTCATCTGCGTATTCATCTGTAGCTTCTCTACCTTCAAAATACACATCACCATAACCAAATAATCGTGGCTTCGATTGAAACTTGAAGAAGGCATCATGCAATTTTTGATAATCAATATCAAGTTTTCCCATCTTAGGCTGCACTCTTTCTCTTTGTTGTTGTTTTAAAGTCAGATCATCATTATTTCTCATATCTTGAATACCCGTGTCTCGAATAAACTTTGGGAGTTGAAAAGGGGCCTTTTCGACACCTCGACGAGAGGATAAGTATTCTCTTTTCGAAGACCAATGACCAGGCACCTGAACAATATTTGGCTGTGACTTGATATTTACCAATATATATGGATCTCGAGCATCTACATCATACCATTCCACCACTTGGGGCCTAGTGCTAGATGCTTTCAAAGTAGCCAAGGGGACTTTATTCTGTTTCCGTAATTGTCTCTTTGAAAGTGGTTCATCTGCATCAGAGGAAGAGTCTTCTGTGTCATCAATATCTTGATCGTTATCATCGCCTTCAAGAACTTCTCCCCTGTCTATTTGAAGTTTTTCATCCGCATCATCATTTACACCTTGAAATTTGTTAAATATTCCTTCAAATTGGGCGTATAGAGGGTCAGCATCTGTGGGCTTTTCAATTTCTAAAGTGATATTACTTGGAATTGTTTCCTCCGTATGCTCTTGGTTCAATTCATTTGTGCTATCTTTTGCTGTAGAATTTTCTACCTTCCTTAATTTTGCCCTTTCACGCCTTAATTGGTTCTTAGATCTCTTAGGCTTAGTCATTTCTTAACACTAAAAGTAAGATACTACTGCTCTACACTTCAACTATCATATCATTATTCATTTAGAGGTGATGAGTATAAAATAATTACACAAAAACACCAGATTACTATAAACTATGTATCTAATTTCAACACTTGTAGTTTAGTTCAACTTGACTGGGATACCTTATTTTCCAAAGCGGAAAGTCTTGTAACAACTCTATCTATGCGTTCATTTGTTTCTTTGTCATTTTCTTCAACGTTTTGCAAAAGATCATGTAACTTCTGCTCTATTTCACGAGCTATATCAAACACAGAGGTTACTTTACCATTGTTCACACTTATATCTGCATCATCAATTTCATCTTTACGCACCACATTAGGAAGGGAACTTTGGGCATCGGAAAATGCTTCATTGGTGAACTCACCGTTGTTTACTAGTGGTGTGGAAAGTCCACGTATAGGTGCCGACTCCAGTGATGCATCAGAATTATTTGAAGCAACTGACATTACGATAACTTTTCTCTATCTATTGGGTACTTTTTGGCGTATAAAGTATACTTCGATGTAATATGATTGATTAAAGATAATATATTTAACTATTTAACAGATCGCGAGATTGAATTTCAGCCTCATGATAGAATCGATTTCTTATTTTTACATAGATCCTTGAAAAATCAAAACATTTTATATAGAACTAGGCATGAGAGGGTTATATACAATTATAGGGACTTTTTTACTTACATTTGTCGAACTGGGAAGTTCTGCAATTCCTTCTAATGGGCAGACACTGGCCCCAAAATACAATGTGAAATATTACCATTCCAACATACCAAAGAGTTTTGCAAGCGCATTCATTGGCTTCAATGATGAAATAGAAGAAAATGGTTCATTTGAAATATTAAGAATACAGAAGAAGACCGTTCCGGAACAGTATCTTTGTTTCGTACCTAAGCCAATGGCTACCACCAATATCAGCAGCATTGAAGCACCGCAATCCCATACTAGCCACGAGCATAAATCTGAAGCCGATATTATTCATAGAGCCACGGAGGAGATCAAGAAGTCATTTACAACAAAAGATTGCATATTTGCTTACGGCTTGAATGGAGGCTATTGGACTTTTGGTTATTGCTTTGGTGATAAGATAATACAGTTTCATGAAAATATCCAGCATTATATCACAACAGGAAACCATAAGCCTGAATATCCAGATTACGTTTATGTGCTAGGGAAGTTTTCTGGCAACTCAGCGAAACAGAAGCTTAAGATAAAAAATCAGTCGTCATGGAAAACCACTGATTTAGACGAGTCGGAATTTACGCTTCACGATAGCTCAATTATATCAGGGCCTACTGAAAAGAACGACCAAAGTAGATTAGTTCAGCAAACATTGTATGATGGTGAACTTTGCGATTTGACGAAGGAACCACGGTCAATTGATATCATATATAAGTGCGAACCAAATAGTAGAAGCAGGGTTGAAATATTGGATCTTCAAGAAATCAAGACTTGTGTATACCAAATGGTTATAAGCGTACCTAGACTATGCAACTTGGAGGAGTTTAGACCGAATAATGTTGAAGACCACATTGTCAATATTGATTGTAAGCTCATTGATGAATCGAGCACAGTCAAAGCCGATGAATTAAAATACCAAGATTTCTTCTACTACACTGAAGATGTACCAAGGAGGAATTTGAAATTTCCAATTCCAAATTCGTACAAGGTATCTCTTGCAAATTACCACTTACTTCCTTGCGGCCATGGATTCTACCTTGGTCAGAGCAAAGTTCCGATAAATTCTCCCAACGAATATTTTAACTACCGCCATATTTTGATGTTCAATAACCATTTTGAATCGGACTATGATCTCATACACAAGATAAGCGACATGTTACAAAGTTCCATTGGGAACAAGATCTTGTCACCGTATTTTGAAGACAATTCACAGACTTTACTTACTTGGTCAGACTCGTTCATTATTTGGTTTGAATTGTACGATTTCTACGGTAAATTTATTTCGTTGGTTAAAATTAAAAGAGATGGACTTCAAATAGGAACAGAATTGAATTTACAACTAGTGGATCCAGAAACTATGCTTGACCAAGATGGTGATCTCGTAGAAGTCGACGATTTTGAAGCCCCGAATAAAGCATGGAACTTCCAAAAGTTTACCAAAGGGAACAAGTTTCTATCCAAGGACCCCGTTGAACAAAAGGCTGGCTACCCAAATGCCGACTACGATGACTCCACTGATACTGAAGTTGTAACCGTAACTGTAACTAAAAGTTTAACAGCAGAATCAACAGAGAATGCTGAAGATACTACCAAAGAAAAAAAACTAATGAATTTGCTAGCAGAAAAATTGGGACTAAACAATGTCAATGAACTCCATCAGGCAATAGAAGAACTTGATATTGATATAGTTCTAGAGCATGATGAATTATGATTTACTTATATTCGATACTCAAATTTACATAATGAAATATTTTAATATATGTAGATTACGCGTAAACCTGAAACTGAGACGAAAATTTAAATAATGAGTATGAATATATTCTATGTGCTATCAAATCGAAGAATAAACTTGAAGATACCTAATTTTCGTATATTAAATCTGAGAGAAGGTATTAGTTACTGAATCTTTGAGGTATCAAGCGTCTTCGTGCAATGCAGATGGCATATTTGAGTAATATATCGCAATCGGTATTCATAAAACCAACAAGGGTTTTTCAATCCAGGAATATCTCATTTTTAAAGAAGTTATTACTGTTGGACAATAATAATAATAAAGATGTATTGGAAACACCATTTTATAATTGGGATGAGTCTCCTTATGAAGATATTCGTACGCGTGCTGCGTTTATCAGAACAAGAGCTTTATGCCCCGTAACTAAGAAGTCGGTGAATTTTGTTTGTCCTTATTCCGGAATTCCTACACACCATTCAGAGGAAGCTTGGGAAAATGACGAAGAATATCACTCAAAGAAGAAGTACGAATTGTTAAGAAAAGTAAATCTTTATGAGCATGATTTGAGGTCAGGACGTAAATTTGACGAGTTTGTTTTCCCAGGGGAGCAACAACAAGATTTTACAATCAATATGTCAAACTGGGATTCTTTTTTCTATACCAGGGACTTTAATCCTATGAATACGGAATTTAATTTGGCAGCGGCCTCTAAGGTTTTGACATATCCTATCACCATTGGATCAGTATTGCATAAGCTTTCTCCCTATGGCATGGACCGTGGTGGTTCGATGACATTGGAAGGTTTGAGATCTTTGTCCGCATTGCGTTATACCTTATATCCTCCATATTCTAAATCAAAGGAAACAGCAGTTAGTTTTAAAGAAAGAGCAATGAGGATTTTTATCGTGGGTGCCAAAATGGAGGCCATGCTTCCAGGTTATGTATGGAAGCAATTTGGATACTTATTTCCAGATAATAAATTTGAAATACATTTCATAGGTCCAGAATCCTATTTTGATCCCCAAACCAAAAACTTTGCATCTACTGATCAACCTCACGGACGTGCGTTGGTTAACAGATATGATGACCAGATTACTTTGCATCATCACACATGCTATTTCCATGAATTGTATGAAATGGGTGATTTATTCCCATTTGACCCATATTTGGATGTCTTCTTTTTATTCCACCCAGGGTTTAAGACGGCAAATGAAATACACTGGGATAAGTCGTTGAAAGGCTTTTTAGAATCAAAGTGTGCTGTTTATGTCACAGGATACCATGATCAGGATACTAAAAGAGAACTTGATTGGTTAAATACCCATAAATTATCGGATGAAATGGATATCTTGATGAAGCAAACCAAGAATGTATTTGGTTCCACCAAACTTGATTTAGTCGATTCAAATCCTACAGAAACCTTTCAAGCTAATAACGAAATATTTGCGTTCAGAGGAAAGAGATACCATGCTATCAAGAAATGAACTTACCTCTAATGTAACGTGAGTGCTTCTATATATATATATATATATCCTAAATACTTGTATATAATAGTAAATAAAATGGTATGAAGAATATCATAAAATGCACGTGACTAATAATATAGGCATAAATCTTTATCTACAATGTGCCTCCATAAAGCTGAATCAATCTATATAACTAGTACCATGGACGTTCCATTTACAATATATCTAGATGTTGAACAGATAAATGTCTCAAATACACTGGATAAATTGTCCATTTCTAATTACCCGATTAATGTTACAATAGATCATACCATTGGTGACATAAAGCAACTGATTTGGAAAAATTCACAGAACTATTCGTTGAAGCCGGTATTCTTAACAATTATATATAAGAACAGAATCTTAGGAAGTAACGAACGTTTATGTGATATTTTGCAGACACCACAGGCTCCTGTACAACCAGTATTGCATGGCTTCAAGTTGGTAATTGATTATGAACTTTTTAATTCACCGAGCATTTCAAGCAGAGACCCCATCGAAGAGTTATTTGACATAATAGTCGAATGCAAAGATTTAGCTGGAGCGAGTAAGATCATTAAAATCAGGGAAACATTAGATTGCACAATAGGTGTATTAAAGGATTTCATTATAGAAGAGGCGAGGAGGCGAGGGAATATTGAATTTGCATCATCTAGGGATTCTTTCAATTTGATCTTGAAATCATCGAATGATACTTGCACCGATAATAATCAGCGTTTGTCCCGTATAATTAAGTTAGATGTTACACCACTACGTCCAATTGTATTTAAAATGCAAAGCAGCGATGCAGAGGATACCAACATCGACAGTACCACGCCCCATCGCAGGTTTCACATTAAAGTAGATTCTGCCCTTTCTGCATTGGATGAAGGTAATAATATATTCGAAGTTAATACCAGGACTACTGTGCAAGAGCTCAAACAGCAGATTATAGATAGAATTGATTATCAATCTGTTAGGAGGACTTTTTTTGACCAGGTGAGGTTATATTATGCTGCTCAGCTAATTAACAGTTCAGTTGAATCAAATAATACTTCATTATATGAAATCTTACTACTAAATGATGAATTATTAGAGGAGTGTAACGGTATTGTTGTGATGCATCTTGAAATTACTAGTAATGTGAGTGGCAATGGTGGAGTTTTGAGCAGAGATTTTTGGAATGATCTAAGATCTGACAATAGATTTGAGTTTTCACCAAGCAGCCGTGACGATTTACTCCGTACGAATGATTCCCCTGGGAGTAATATCTCACCAATTGAGCCAACGAGAATATTTCTCGAAAATGGTGTCGAATGGAATTTGGCAGGTGAAACATTTGAAATTATTCAACCAGCCGGGAGAAGCTCCGGATCTACCAGCCAATCGAAAAGAAGGCTTTTGGTTAATCAATCTGATTTAGCATCAGTTGAGAATGAATTTTCGTTAAAGATTCCAGGAGAGGAAGAAGAGAGAAAGGTTCTGCTAAATACATCTCAGTGTATAATTGTTGATAAGGGGACCCATCAACCATATGTGCTTCTTAGTCCTTCTGGGGCATCAAAATTGAATAGTATCTTCAGAATGACAACTAATGAACCGTTGATTCAAAAAGTAGAAGTGCAAATGTATCATGAACAACATAATGAAGTACCTAGACACCAAGACATACAAATAGCTAATAACATTGCTAATATTGATAACGAAGGAAATTTTGCATTCCAAGTAAACGACAGGAGAGAGACGCTAATCAGTATTGCGTTAGAGTTCGTGAGAAATAATTACAGAAGATGGGTAGGTATTGCTATGAGATGTGTTTTTGTTATCTATATTTTGGGACTCAACACCATTCTTCTTGGGTTTTGGAAAGAAATAATCGGATATGGATTTATAGTTGCTATCATTTACATGTCGTTTTTTGCAGGGAATGCTGTTGCCGATTGGATGGAACAAACGTTTGTGTTAAACAACGCCAACGCTAGACAGCAAAGGTTAGATGAAGCTATGCTCTTAAATTTGAGCAAAGTTTTTCGTTTTGCCGATAACCTTACCTCGGAAATTTCAAACGTTATCAGGAATGAATTGACCCATATTGCTGTGAAAAGAACCCGAGAATACGAATACGTATTCAAAAATGAGCTCGGACAGGTTAGTTACTGGTTCTACTTCCAAGATGCTTTTACCAATTTGTGGAAAGATATGCTCTTGATGTGCTTGACGCTGATACCTTCGTTCCACGTCAGGATATACGAAGAGCTAGAACGATGGAGATCACGCGAGGTGGATGATCTATTGCTCGAGGTGAGAGTACTACAAGAATTGACAATCGACGCGATAGATGCTCGCAGACGAGGAAATACTAATCCACTGGCTTCTGGGGATATTATCCGCCGTAACACCGGACATACTTTGCTAGCCGATCAAATTGAATCATCCGAGGCCCCCGAGTCTAATGCTGCCACGGAAGAACGATACCAGGATCTACTTGATTATTATATAAAATTGCATAAACTTCACATGGAAATAGGCAAAATAGTGTCAGATTACGAACGAGAATTGCCTGAGATGGACTCAGCATCTCGAGTTGCACCCTAGCGACATATGAGCTTTATGTTTGAACGCCTGAACCCGGTATTGATAATCAAATGTATATAGTAATTATCACAAACCACTAAATTAAACTTAAAAATACATTTTGTAGTGAATCATGATTTGACCTATTTGGTACATCTGTTACCGAAATCGCTGAATATTCTTGGTACTAGAACTTAAACTATAGAATTTGTGTAGATTTTACATGCTTAGCACCGTATTTGTCTCACAACGCCAGCCACGTCTTTTAAATAACTGGTGCGAAATATTGATTTTTGACGCATTTAAACAATAACAGCTGGTTATACGATCCCAAAACACGGTGCTCGCGAATTGTTATGTTTTGAAGCCGTAATTTTCCTGTGTTAAGCCCGTCTAGAGTCTGAATTTGGCAAGCAGACTTACGCTTTAAGCCAGAAATTCGCCCGTATTAATCGATTGTTATGAAATTGCGTTGTTTTTTAACGGCTAAAATTTGGTGCAAAATTTTGCAAGCACATCAATTGATTGGCTTCTGTACCTGGCTGATTTGTTTTTTTAAGTGATTTGACCAGCCAAAATTGTAATATAAATACGACTCAATCTCTCCTTTGATTTCCTATTTTTTAGATCATCTTACAAGTTACCTAACTACTAGTCTTTCGCTCAATATTAATACAATGCAATTCTCCACCGTCGCTTTATTCGCTGCTGTCGCTGCCTCCGTCAACGCCGTTTCTACTGAAACTGACGTCCAATCTACCTTAGTCACCGTCACTGACTGTGCTTCCACCGTCACTGAATGTCCAGCTAGACAAACTGCTGCTCCAAGCTCTGCTGCTGCTCCAGCTACCAACGGTACCCAAGGTGGTAACTCCACTGTCGCTGCTGTCTCCACCTACGAAGGTGCTGCTGCTGCTAAGGGTCAATACGCTGCTGGTTTCGCTGCTTTAGCTGCCGGTGCTTTATTAGCTTTATAAGCGTGCTACTGATATAATAATAAACTGGGTTTATTTATATATGTAATTAGTGTACAATAGAAGTTAATTTGATCAAACATAATTGTAGGAGTATTGTTTTTCGCACGAACAGAATTTGAGCTGGTGATTTTTCAGCCAGCAATATAGTGAAAGAATGTTTGAGTGCCAGAGGAGACTAGCTCAATGAAGCTCAATGATGAAAGTAAGGTCTTCTACCACTCCGTGTATGCTGCAATTGCTCAGGTTCCATACGGTAGAGTAACCAGTTATGGTACGTTGATACTAATTGGAAAATAATTTCAACCCCAGGTTACAGAGTAATCTACTAACGATCATAGGGCATATTGCATATTTGGTAAATAGACCGCAAAATTCTCGCCAGGTAGGATCTTCACTTAAGCATTTGAATGTCATTGTGCAGGGTTTAAACAGGGACGTGGAAAGTAGTGAAAGTGACTTTATCAAAATCGAGACTATTCCTTGGTGGAGGGTAATACTGAGCGCAGGGAAGATATCACCCAGGGGAAATTCGGATGGTGAGATTAGACAGGCTCGAATGCTCCGGGATGAAGGTGTGGAGGTTCTGGCGGCTCAGTTTGTAGATCTTGACAAATACGGGTGGTTTCCAGACGAAGTCAGCTTTGATTAATGAATAATTTTAGTATTTACATTGTATATAATATTACAAACTTATTTTATATGATCAGGATTATTTGACTAGTTCCCAAGGTCTTTGCCATTCTGGGACCCAGATGATTTTGGCTTACTGTTTTTGTATTTTCTGGTTTTATGAGTATTTTCCTTATTTCTTTGTACCGAACCTTGTTCCTTAAGGCTAAATTGTTGCATTTGATTTTGTACTTTTGCAGCTTCTTCCTCCCACCATTTGGCAAATTGTTGCTCTTGTTGAACTTCTTGCAAACTCTTTCTTTCACTTTCTCTTATTTTGTTTTCCTCTATTTTTAATGATTCGTGGATCATGATTTCGTTTAACGACGGCGTCGAATAGATCTTATTCACCGGCTTACTTAACCTTGATAATGCCGGAGATTTTACCAGTGGGGTTTTATTAGCTGTATTATCAAGACTAGGATAGTGACCATTACTCCCTGATACATGCGTTTCCGAAGTTTTAGTTAGTGATTTCTTTCTAACTTCTTGTTTTAATGATCTACTTAAAACTGGTAATTCAGAAGTTCTTGTCAGACTTCCTTTTTGGATTTGTTGATTTTCCTTCTTCGAATTAGTACCTAGCATAGGCAAGTCCAGTTTGCTCGAATTACCAGTAATAACGTTCGAGCTTGATCTCTTCCACGGGTTTACTGTCTTGAACAAATCTTCGTTACTACTATTGTCAACTTGAGATTGAGCCATTTTCTTTCTTTCTTTCTGAGACAACCTCATAGAAGGGCCAATTTTAGCTTTACCAATTTTCTTCTGGTTTGAAGAAGATTCAACAGAATCAACATCTGCACTCTTCCCAAGAATAGGCTGCTTGCCATTTGAGGCTAACCCATTAGGTTTCAATGCCCAATTTGAAAGTGAACTTAATCCCAGACTTTGAGACACGTCCTTACTTGTGTTGATTGGCTTATTTGAAGTCGATCCTAATGATACTTTCCGCACCGATGATATTGATGACACGTCCACCACGGACGAGTTTCTGCTCGCTGATTGGGAAGTAGGTGGGGTTGGAGAAATTGAGATTACACCACTTTTAGTATCCTCGGTTTTGGAGCTTTGTCTTCTCTTGTTGACAACGGGTTCAAACCCTTCCTCATCTTCTAAAGCTTCCTCACTGTCATTGGAACGAGACGAAATATTCTTGCGAAAATCAAGAATACTATTACGAACTTCAGATAAAACCGAACCCTTCCTTGAGTTAGACGACTGGGATCTAGATTCCTTCTTCTTTTTTGTTCCATCGTTGATTATTTTCCTTTGATCAAATTTAATATCAACTAATGGTTGAAAGCCCTGGAAACCTTTCTTATCAGATATAAAGACATTATTATATTCATTCATATTATTCAAGAACATAGAAATCAAAGAATTTGATTCATCTTTCATCCAATTGCCAAGAAATTTTGCATCCAATATACCTTTATCATCTGCAAAATCTATCAGTTTACAGTGCTGGAAAAAGAGTACTTGTTGTTCCAACTTCTTCAACACGCTTTCCAGAATTTCATTGAAAGATGGATCCAATAAAACTATGTCCAAGTTATTATAAATAAACCAACAACAATTCATAAACAATTTCGGAGCTGACAAATATTCAGCATGAGTCAATAGGATTAGAACATTTTCCAAAGAGATAAGATCCTTGATACCCAATTCACACAAAGTTTTCAATTGGAAAAGTAAGAGTTCATCTGAAATTTCAATCAACTCTAATAGATCATTGATGAATTCATCGACATCAGAAACTTGATCAATCCTTTGCCTAAAGCAATCAAATAATTGAAAATCATTATATCCGTATAAATGCCGTAATATCAATCCGAACTGAAAAGTTGATAATCCATCAAAATTCAAGAATTTCTTACTATTACTATTTCCGTTCATATCCCATCTTTCAGATAAAATAGTTTCAAAGAACGCTGACCTTGCGAGCAACATATACGAATGACAAACCATCTTGCCATCTTTAAGGTTGACAATAACATCTCCTTCGGTATCCTTATTCAGTAGTAGTCTAATTTTCTTTAAAAATACCTCATCCTTTGAAAGTTTCCCAAACAAATCAGAAACCAAGAAAATCTTTGTTAATTTGTCAAAATCTGATTTGATTTCTTTAATTTCCTTTGGGCAATTTAATCCACCTGGAAAATCCTCCCAAATTGCCAATATTCTGTTCGTGTACATGAAATGGTTCAAAATCAATACTGATTTAACATTAATATCGCTAGAGAACACTAACTCATTCGAATCCGGTAAATATTTCCCTTCGATCCCATCTTCTATAAAATATTCACCGGGGTTTTGGGGGTTAAAAATCTTTGCACAGAAAGAGGATCTCTTAATAAATAATTCCTTGTGGATACCTATTGAAAAATCAGGAAAGTTTTCGAATTTTATAAAACAATCATATTTTTTATTGGATTCGGCCGGTGAAAGTTTATGCACAATATACAGCATATCCGATTTTAAAAGACTAATAAGTGGCTCTGCATCAATTTGTGTGAGAGATTGATATGTTTTCCGATTCTTAACCCTTTTATACTTCAGAAAATCATATCGATTGACATACCTGTCGTAAAGAATGTCACTCATTTCATTACCCAGAATAGCATCATCATCGTTTTCATGTATTTGTGCCTCATCGACTTCCTCTTCATCTTCCCGTGCATAGTTCTGGAAGCTATTTAAACCATCCATATCTTCAATTTCCGTTGAGCTTGAGGGGTATAAGAAATCGGCAACGTATGAATCTTTCTTTTGATCAACATCTAATAGCTGGTCTTGCTTTCTATACAAGTCTGTCTCATTCAAGTAGCTTAGATATTCCATATCCTTAAAAAAATCATTAACCTGCATTTTGCAAGGAATCATATC
The DNA here is from genome assembly GCA_030583545.1 of Debaryomyces maramus. Classification (NCBI taxonomy): domain Eukaryota; kingdom Fungi; phylum Ascomycota; class Pichiomycetes; order Serinales; family Debaryomycetaceae; genus Debaryomyces; species Debaryomyces maramus. The sequence goes on from JAJMIL010000003.1 coordinate 488,111, forward strand.
TATTTCATCTCTAATGAAAGCAAAAGATAAAAAATTATCGTCGCATGTTACTTTGACAATTTTATTCAAATTGTCGAGCTTCTTAAATTTGTTTTTAGAAGTAAGGGTTGGCAATGTAACATCTGACATAGAGTTTTTCCTTTGTCCTGTATTACTCTTGACAAACGCAGAACCATTTCGAGTACATAGCACAATCGATCCATCATTGGATACGTCTATATCAATAACCTTCATATCACGATCGTACGACTTCCATATTGATGTATACTTCATATTTCTAAAGGCTTTCGTAAGTCCTTCATCAGTTTCCGGTTGAGATAAGCTAAAGCTAACAACGTCCCCACTTTCCAAGAGTAATGCAACAAACAAGTGGCTCTTGAGGCTTACTTTCTTGATATTGATTGCCTGAGTTAACTTTGTTGGCTTAAAAAGATCAAAATGCTTGTCTGTGGAACCTCTAACTGGTATCTTTGGTAATTTAAAGTGTTGGAATTGATAATAAATATGAATATCGTTTGTTGTTGTAATAACACAGGTGCATGTTTCGGATGTCAGAACATACTTGATATCTTCTCGCAATATTATTCTTCGAGGACTACGTTGTACGAATCCTTTATAAGTAGAATTATTGACTTTATGCTCTATAAGTGGGGCATTCGGGTCCATTGGAATTCCCATTTGCCCTATGCATAAACCCCAAAAGAATAATTCGTTTTTAGTGTATGCAATTGAATGAATTTTCGAAACATTAATACCTTTAATATAATTATTATTTTTCTTTAAATCCCCCGATATTATTTCCCTAGGTGTTCCTTCAAAAGGCTCTAAGAAACTTTTGTAAGAACTTGAGTTAGAACTTGATGCAATGGTTGACGTATATCCTAGTTGATTATAATTGTTCAAACCCCATGAAAAGATTTCATTATTGGAATTTAACGCAATAGAATGGTTACTGGATATAGTGATGTCTTTAATGAACTGTCTACTCGTTTCATAATCTTCATCCTTTTCTGCTCCATCAAAAAACTCTATTCTTTTAAAACGGAATGTGTTATTCAAATCATCAAATCCATGTCCCAATCTACCTCTTGCTCCAATACCACAGGAATATAATTTGCCTTCCTGCGTTAAAACAATTGAATGGTTCTTGGAAATCTTGACCATTTTAAATCTTGGTTTTGATAGCTTATCTTGTATATTGTCTTCTTCAGCATTCCAGTCCTTAAAATACTGTTGGGAAATCTTCGCTGGCGTAGATCTATCAGTGGAATCACCAACACCAAGGTTGTTATTCTTATTAGAACCAAGCATGTAAATATCAGATCCTCCTCTTTTGCCATTCCACCAATAATGAGATTGTCGTATTTGTGACTTCCTACGTGAGTCGTTTATCTTATCCAGTAAATCATCATTTAATTTTGGTTTTTCTTGACCCACTTGGTATCTATATGTCAAATGATACTCGTTCTTCTCGTTGATATACTCTGGAATCCATATTAAATCTTTGAAATCATTATCTAAAAGTTGCAACGGTGTTACCTTATTCCTATCCTTGCATCGAAGTAATTCAAATAAAAGTGTATTATTCGTTATTACCGGTGTTCCTTCAGTTGTACTTTTCAAGTAATCTATAAGAATCTTGAAGCACGTTAATCGCTTGTGAAAGATAACATAATGCATACAATTCCACCCGTTCTCATAGTCAACAAGATTTAACACACACTTCACATCTGTGTTCTTCAAGAGGTTCTTAAGTAAATCATATCTATTACTAAGAATGAGTAAATGCAAAATGGTTCTACCAAAAATATCACGTCTGGTCAAATCATTCTTCGAAAGTTTTGAAATCGTTGAAGTTGCCAGTGGGCCTTTACTCTTCCTAGAATTTGGGTTATTCTTAGAATCTGTCATGATATTCACCACATTGGCCTTCGTGCTTATAAACTAGTGTCTATACTACTTACTATCATTTGGAAGATGTCTACATCAAAAACTGACTTTATCATTAAAAATATCTACAAGTTCACGTGATTATTCAACGTGGTAATATAGTACATTACTTTATAATTACAATACTTATGATACAGTTACATCGCTTTCGTCAGGAAGGACAAATGAATTAGCAATGATCTTCTTCTTAACAGAAGCAATCTTACCAGTTGGTGGTAATCTAGGACGAATATTTCTCTGTTTCTGGGGCAATTCTTCATCTTCTATTAATAATAGCTTATCGTTATCTGGTAATGTAGTACTTTCACCTCTCTTCTTCTGCACTTTTATAAAATGGGCCTTGGATTTGTCCAATAACTTAGAATAGAAAGGTGCTAATAGGCCAATCTGGTTACCGATGTCTGAAGCATATAATTTTGGAACTTTGTACTCTTTGAAATCCTCATACCTGTTACCCTTATTGGCACTACCAGTACTACTGTATGAATTGTGCAATCTAGAATGCAATAAGTAAATTGGAATAGAATTACTAAGCATTTTATATTCCTTTTCCAAACCAAGTTCTTTGAAACCGAAGAAGTCGTCACCCAAGTCATTTGAGAAATCACCAGTCATGAATTGTTCACTATTATCATCAAAACTCTTCTCATTGAAGTTTTCAAGGCCTGGCTTCAATAACTCCTTCAAGAAACCAGACAATTTCTGACGTAAGTCTTTCAACTTCGCCTGTTGTTTGACCACCCTTTCGTTCACAAATGTATAAAGGTCATCCGGCTTATCCACCCCATTTTCCAATAAAGAGAGTAACAATATTTCCCTGGATTTCAAATCATTGGGAGAATTAGACTCTGAATGCAATTTAATGGACTTAATCAAACTCTCCATATACTTTTCTGCAAGTTGGGTAAGAGTATTTATCGCAAATGGTTGAGTTGTTTCAAAGCCTGTTTGCATAGCAATTTTGGCTATGTTTCTTCTCAAGATGGAATACTGAACGTCTTTATAACATGGATCATGATTAGATAATTTAGAAACTGGATCCAAATCAACTTCTTTGATTGTCTCAATTTCGGGTTGCCTCAATTGTGTATGGTGTACAAACAGCTGGGTCTGCATTTGACGAATAAGAGATATCTTGAAACATATCTTTCTTATTTCCTGAATATCCGTTATGTTTTGATGATATACTTTATTTAACCCACTATCCGTTGGAAGGACAAACGATGACTTGATCTTGGTAGCATCACCTTCAGCTTGTTGCAAATAAAGATCAACTAATTTTTGCTCCTTTCTTTCTTCTTCGTGCTCATCAACGCCTTTATATTTAAACCCAGGTAATCCCCCGGTTATATCGTATTCTAATAAATATGGCTCATCATTCTCAAGTAAATTACTGCTCTTGGAAACAACCTGAGTATTACTAAGGTAATGATTAAAATTATTCATTTCATTAGACTCCCGTATAATTGCAGGGGCCTCAGGTTTAAGCTTAAAGTTACTATCGAACAATGCTGCCCTTTGGGCACAATAGTGAGCTCTGGATTTAGCAGTTAGGTTTCTCCATGCTTGCAATTCAGGACCTACTTCATCTTCTTCATCGTTATCATTATCATTGTCGTTCTCATCGCGAGCATCTGCATCACCTTCCTCTTCCTCTTCTTCGTTCTCCTGTTCTGTCGTATCTGCTTTTTTACTCTCATTATCAGTAGCCTGGGTTTCCGCAACACTGGTACTAGCAGTTGGGGTTTCAGATATTGAAGATACGTCAGGTGAGTCCATATTGGCGCCATCCTCTGTCTTTATTTGATCTTCTCTCGTCCTCTTTCTACCTTTCTTAGATGCTTTCCCTGCACCTACAGGCGATCCCTTATCTTCATTCTCTAATTCTTCTTCGCGTTCAACATCCACCCTATTTCTAATTGATATATTTGGAATAGAAGGAACCAATTTTAAAGTCCTTTTCTGCATAGCAATAGCATGAGCTCTCAAAAAATGCTTAGGGTCCACATTATAGGTTAAACAATTATTCCAGATTAACATCAAATCATTTACGAAATCTTGCTTCGAATTATATTGCAAACCTTTCAATTTTTTCATAACAGTGTTCAAATCCATTGGCTGTTTAATAATTAATCCATAATTAGGTGCTTCTCTTTTAGAAACTTTATTCAAAAACGGTGTAGAATGCTCAGTATAACCTCTTAAATCCATAACTACTTTCTCACAAGCTTCATATAGTTCTTCCTGGCCAACTCGTTCATCATTTGCCCATTTTCCACGATTCTTGCGAACATCCATAAACAATGTCCTTAACTCAAAATCATTCAAAGGAATTTCGTCTCTTTGTTGTTGGATGGTGCTGAGTAAATGTTGTAACGAATGAGATGCAGATCCAAGGTTGATCCCCATATTATCAGTTCCCTCATTTTGAGCATTATTCTCGACCCCACTCTGTGGGCCGTCTATTTCATCAGTTGCCGCAGATTCCTCTAATTGCATATCAGATTTCTCCAATTTACGTCTTTTGATTAACGTTTCTCTGTCATATTCAAAATTATGGTACACCTTGTTAAATTCTTTTATTAAATTCTCCTGGTTTTCTATATTTAATGTCGATTCAGTTGTAGTCTGTTGCTCTATGTCAGTATTAGTTTCTGGCTCCGGTTTTTCTTGGAATAACGATGAAGGTACTTCCAAGATAACTTGATGGTCTTCATTATAATTTACAGTCTTGTCTGTGTCTATATTGTTTTGAGTAATATTAGTGTCCTTCTCAGTCTCTTCGTCTTCGTCTTCATCGTCATCATAATCGTCCTCTTCTTCTCTGGCAGCTCTACGAGTTTTGCTTTCCAGGGCCGATTCCTTGCTGGTATTTTCCACATCTCCCTCCGCAGTGTTATCTATTTTATCAATAAGTTCATAATCATCGGTAACTTCTTCTATTGTGTATGCAGATTCGTCTAAGTCCTTTGATGAATAATAAAAATCTATTGCTTTTTCCCATAAAAGGTATCGAATATGTAATGCTAACATCTTTACTGGTTTTGGACCTTCTTCTATCATTTCTTCGTTCTCTTTGCTCTCTTGCTCTGAATCCTCCGGCTCCTGGTCTTTATTTACCCGCAAGACACAATTGCCTTCTAAGAAATTCGACCATATTTCATAATTATCCATGGACAACAAGTAATTTATTATCTTGTACTGATTATCGTTTAGGCATGTTTCGAAGAATTTGGTCGAATTCAAGTCCTTGGCTAACTGGAATAGCTTATGGGTATTATTGATCTGAAACGCCGAGAGCTTCTCCATATCTATGCTCCTGTGTATCTATAATTCGAGCTACTAATTGCAAGTAACGCCTATTTGTATGCTTGATCAAACTATATAATCCGTGTAAAACACAAAAACTGTCTCGTACTTAATGTCTTGTCTGATCGAGGGAATCCCTACTAGTGATTTTTTACTATATTATAAGTTGAATGGCGAATCCTTGTTGCTATCAGGTTTGAAGGCCGATACGTTACGGTATTCTTGTGGTGTAATTGATTGATTAACGTGAGCTGACGTTTTACTTTGGTGTTTTTCACCTATTTAATGAAGTTGATGATTTTTGAAAACGCACCAAGGACGTCGTGCGAGCGTTCAAAAGTGAAGTGGTTATATTCTGAAGGGTTGGCCAGAGCCTACCCTAAGCAGGAAGGGCCTTGTATCCGCTACGTCTCTACAAGTATAGAAGGGAATATTCATTCTTATTATGCTATCGTAATAATTATCTATTAATAAATAATTGTTGAAAAAAGATAAACCTGAAACCTGTAACCAAAACTACTACACATCGGCACCATGCACATTCACGTCGACACCAATCAAACAGCATACTTCTTGGTCCATTCCTTGGCAGTCGATTCGTATTTGGCTCTATCTTGCTTGTAAATATGAGCGATCTCTGGAACCAAGGGGTCGTCAGGATTGGCATCCGTCAACAACGAACAGATAGATAACAACACCTTGGAGATGGTCAACGCTGGCGACCACTGGTCCTTCAAGATGTCCAAACAGATGTTCCCGTTCCCGTTGATATTAGGGTGGTAGATTTTGGTCGTGAAAGCAATCTTAGGTGGCTTGAATGGGTAATCTGTTGGAAAGTGAATCGATAAGAAGAAAACCCCTCCAGCGTATGGTGAATCGGAGGGCCCCATGATCGATGCTTGCCAGTGGTATAAATCGTCACCCACTGGGCCTGCGGAACACGAAGATGGTGGATCTCTATATCATATTGTTAGTATCTCTATTCTGTACTCTTAGCCGATTTGGATGGTCACCGCTATGCTTCGGCCCACCCAAATCGTCACCTCATCGGCTCTTTTTCTGAATAACATACCTTCCTAAGTCAGCTAACTCTTTATTAATACGTTTTGTCGACATCTTTAACTACTTATATGCTTGCTTTTCCTCAAGTCTACTATAATATTGCTTATAATGGCAAATGAGTAATCGTAGTCTGACGATAGCGTTTAAGAGTGAAGGTGCGAGAATTTGTCGACGTAGTCACAAGCATTCTGGACTGCATATACTCCAGTTCATGGAAGACTTCGGAATTTTCCACTTTTTTAATTAGTGCTCATATTTACCGAGGATCCTAACGCAATTGACACATTTAGTGCGTATATATGAGCACTTTGGAGGGTTCAGAAATTTGGCTGATGCCGATGCAACGTTGCATTGGATCCGAGACGGCAATTTATGGCAGCTCATAACGGCTAAGGGCGGCTCAAGAAATATTCCCGTTTGGGAATTCTGGAGTAGGCTTTGGTGGTTGGGCGTGTTAGTACCGAGATCTGGTATCACTGGTGGATACATTTTGGTGAGTACATAGTGGAGATATAGGTGAAAAGTCGATAGTAGGGCCCATTTGTTGCGTGAACGGGATATCTAGCGGCCACTAAACAGACACGCTTGAGTATAGACATCGGAAGGAAGTGTGAGTGCAATTCTCAGCGCACGAAGATCAAGTAGGGCGAGCAGCGATACATATTTGAAAAATTGCGGACTTAAATACGGCTGAAAGAGATTAGCATGTTGGTGACGTTTAATTCAAAGGCCACCAAGGCCGGAAAGACGGGATCGAGCACGGGAAGCGGAGCTCGCGGAGACCTGGCTGGGGGATTGCACAAGGTAAAGAAGAAGCCGAATACCATGAAACAACGGCGGAGTGGGCCTGCGAGGACGATGGAAGGAATGAACGAAAACTCGATTCGCATCATAGACCACCCGCAGGACTTCCACAAGTTCAACGGAACGAGGAGGTCGAAGAACGGGTGCTTGACGTGCAAGATCCGCAAGAAGAAGTGCGACGAGGTGCGGCCTCTGTGTTCGGACTGCTTGCGGTTGCGGAAGGAATGTGTGTGGGTGGATTACGACACGATGAGCGAGGAGAAGATTATGGAGTTGAGAGATCGGGTTGAGCTGGAGGAGCGGAGCCTGAAGTTGCGGCGGAGGAGGTCCAAAGAACCACTGGAGTCGCCAGAACCCAGTCCACTGGCATACGAACATGTATCACTGGAAGAGCTTATAGGCAAGGCATCTGCGCCGTTTCGATATCAGGAAGATAGCAGCGAGAGAAAAGTGCCATCCCCGGGAGGGCTTTTCAAGGTATTGCGCGGTGTACCGTCGCCAGCAAAGAGCACTGCAACATTCGACACGCCAAACTCGCCCAATATTAGAAGCCTCATGAATCCTCTAGAACCAACAGAGGTTGTGGACGTAGATGAAGTAACTGTACAGCAGTTAGAACCTTTCGATTTTGGTTATAGTGATAAATCTGCATTCTCACCCACGGCATTTATAAATTTCTTGAAGGACATAAGTCAGGGTCATCATACGCATGAAGACCATCCGTCAGTGGAAGAGATTTTGGATACTGATAATCATAAATCTAGAGATGAGCTTACACTACAATCGCCAAACTTCTCGATTCCTTCAATATTGGAGCAGATGTCTGTGGATAAGAGCTTCTCCCCGTCTAATTTCAATAGCTTTGCATCGACTGTAACGTCAATATTCACTCCCATTCCACATTCTCCGCCGTCTTTCATACCCGAATTGTCGGGGAAGAGATCATACTTATATAATTATTATGTGGAGACGTTATCTCGCAAAATCTCCATTGCTCCTACATCGCAAAATGAATCCAACTCGTACCAGAACATATTTTTGCCTCTAGCCCATCGGGACAAAGGGGTTCTCTACGGAATTTTGGCATGGTCTGGTTTCCATCTTGGGGGAGATTGGATACATGAAGGTAAAAAATACGCAGATTTAGCATTGGAACACATCAACGGTTCTGCAAGCAAGCCATTAAGAAACAATGGTGTTAAAGATGACCGACAAACAACCTTGGTTAAATTAGCAACTTTTCTAATACTATGTGGAGCTGAAATATGTCGTGGTGATGTCAAGAATTGGTCAATTTACCTATACTGGGGATGGAAGATCTTGTACAACAACGGTGGCATTCTAAATTTCAACCTGAATAAAGAAGAGCATTGGTTGATCTCCAATTTTGCTTACCACGATTTGTTGGCGAGCTCTTCGTGTGACCGTGGTACTTATTTCCCCTCTAGCGATTATGAAATCATATTTACGGACAAACAGGGTGTTTCCAAGGGTAACCTCAGTCCACTTTTAGGTGTCTCTAAGATGCTATACAGAATAATTGGTGATATCAGCACCTTGGCGTTTGAAAGCAAAATTATTCTCAACCAATACTTCAATAAAAACTCTACAATAAGTCCGTTGAACAATTCTGGGATCGACCATTCACCTCCAGCAGGATCACCATGTGACGCTAATGATAATGACTCGGACCTTAGCTCCCACGCTAAAATCAACAACTTGCTATCATCGGTCATAGAAAAGGCAAAAGCTTTAGAATCGGAAATAAACAATACTAAACCAGAAATTAGAGACTTGGTCAACTTAACAGACCAGGAACTCGAATGGCAACTAACTCTTTTCGAAGCTTTCCAAATCAGTGCCAAACTATTCTTACGACAAGCAATAATGAAGTGCAACCCATCGGCACTCGAGTCCCAAGTTCTAACAAATGATCTACTCAAATGTGTGGACATTTTATTGGACTCTCCCATGCAGGCTTCTCTTGTGTTTCCAATGTTTATATCTGGTATACATTGCGTCACGGAGTACAGTAGAACCATAATGAAACAAAGACTTCATAAATTCATGGATTTATATGGACCCTGGAACGTTGCACGATCCAAGTTTCTCATGGAAAGAGTTTGGGAGCAAAACCCTTCTGGTGATAAAGTGGTCGACTGGCATTCAATTCTCAATGACTTAAACTGGGACATAAATTTTGCCTAGTACATACTTATAATTGCAAAATATATATAGCATCTTTTTGTAACTCATTCTGGCACCTCGAGTTCGTAACCAGGAAAATTTGTAAAATTTGTAAAATTACACAAAAACAATTTTTTGATGAATGCGAGATGAGTAGTAAGATTTTTCAGATTTTTCATAGAGCATTCAAATAATACCCCTAGGTAATAAAAGAGTCTTATCTATCTTAGCCTTTTCAAACCTTTGATTATTAAGAAGTATATAATATGGCTGGTTTAGACTACCTTCTTTTTGAAGAAGCAACTGGTTATGCTATTTTCAAAGTGTTGATTCAACAAGATGACATTTCCTCAAGACTGAAGGAAGTGCAAGAAGCATCGAACGACTTAGCTAAATTTTCCAAGATGATCGAATTAGTCTCATTCGCTCCATTCAAGGGTGCTGCTCAAGCATTAGAAAATGCCAATGACATTTCTGAAGGGTTAGTTTCTGATTACTTAAAGTCAATTTTAGAATTGAATTTACCAAAAGGGTCATCCAAGAAGAAAATCAACTTAGGGGTTTCTGATAAAAACTTAGGTCCTTCTGTGAAGGAGAACTTCCCATACGTCGATTGTTTGTCGAATGAAATTGTCCAGGACTTCTTGAGAGGTATTAGAGTCCACGGTGCCAAATTATTCAAGGACTTGCAAGACGGTGATATTGAAAGAGCCCAATTAGGTTTAGGGCATGCCTTTTCCCGTGCTAAGGTTAAGTTCTCAGTTCAAAAGAATGACAACCACATTATCCAAGCTATTGCTTTATTGGATCAATTAGATAAGGATATTAATACCTTCGCTATGAGAGTAAAAGAATGGTACGGATGGCATTTCCCTGAATTAGCTAAGATTGTACCAGATAATTACAATTTTGCTAGATTGGCTTTGTTCATTCAAGATAAAGCTTCGTTAACCGATGAATCTTTACATGACGTTGCTGCGTTAGTTAACGATGATTCTGCTATCGCCCAAAGAGTTATTGACAATGCTAAAATTTCTATGGGTCAAGATATTTCTGAAGAAGACATGCAAAATGTCTCCACTTTCGCAGCTAGGGTTGTCTCTATTGCTGAGTACAGAGGCAGATTATATCAATACTTAACCGACAAGATGCACACTGTTGCTCCTAACTTAACTACTTTAATTGGTGAAGTCGTCGGTGCTAGATTGATTTCTCACGCCGGTTCTTTGACTAATTTGTCTAAGCAAGCAGCTTCAACTGTTCAGATCTTGGGTGCAGAAAAGGCTTTGTTTAGAGCTTTAAAGACTAAGGGTAATACACCAAAGTATGGTTTAATGTACCACTCTTCATTTATTGGTAGAGCCTCTGCTAAAAATAAGGGTAGAATTTCCAGATACTTAGCTAACAAATGTTCCATTGCTTCAAGAATTGATAACTACTCTGATGAACCTTCTACAGCTTTTGGTCAAATTTTAAAGAAACAAGTCGAAGAAAGATTAAACTTTTATGACACCGGTTCCGCTCCAATGAAGAATTCTGATGCCATTAAAGAAGCTTTAGCTTTATCGGGTGATATCGACGATGAGGAAGTTGGCAACGTTACTAGTATTGTTGAAGATGATGACGAAGAAGATGACGAAGATGAAGAAAAGTCCACCAAGTCGTCCAAGAAAGAAAAGAAGGAAAAGAAGGAAAAGAAAGACAAGAAGGAAAAGAAAGACAAAAAGGAAAAGAAAGATAAGAAAGATAAGAAGCGTAAGGCTGACAGCGATGAGTCTCCAAAGAAGAAGAAGAAGAAGTCTAAGGATTAAGGGGTATAGTGGTGATTCAGTTGAGATTTTAATAAGGTACAACTTTTTGTTTCTTTGTTTAATTTAGATGTACTTAATTTCTTTTGTAAAGTAAATTTATTTTTATTGCATGTCAAATATATAAAATTTATAATATAGTGTCCATAAAGTACTTGTAGGTAAAACAAAAACATTTATTAATTTAGTAAACTTCTACAAAACAAAAAAAAAAACATTTAAGAGATAATACGTATATAATTCTAAATACTTCATATGGTGAATATCTTAACCTTATAATAATAATATGGGTCTATTATTTTGCGCTGACAACGTTTTCCGATTCCGTAGGTTGTGGTACTTCGTTTTGTTCACCAGCAGTAACATCAGCATTATCTTCAGTTGCAGCTTCATTTTCAGGCGAAGGAAGAGTCACCCCGAAAACCACGTTATTAATAATCCGAATGGTACGTGATAATTCGCTGGAGTGGTTCTTTGACACCGGTTTTGTTTCAGGGAAATAACTCCAAACAAAACTTTCGAGACTTTCATTGATTGGTGCAACTAAAGGATCTGCAGTACTAGTTATAATTCCCTTACCATCATTATCGTAAACAACGTAATGGAAACGATCACGTATATCAGTAGCTGTTCTAGCAGTTGGCTGAATGATTGTTCTTTGGATGGCACCATTAAAATTAGTAATAGCACGTTGGGTTCCTTCAACTGCCCCATTCACAGGACGAGTAATCGGAACAAACAAATCTGCGTAATCCAAAGTCTTTAAACTTGGTACTGCGACGTCAATTTGATCCAATGCACCAACAGCGATTAAATCTCCTCTGTCCATTACAACCTTAATTGGGTTGGTATCTCTAATTGCTTGAAATGCAGGAGCAAGATTAGCAGCACACCGTTTCGTGAAAGGGATGGCGAACACAGCTTCTCTTGTAGAATTCACGAGTGGATATTGCCTGAAATGGGTTAAGAATTGCTTTTGTGGGGAGTGACTATCTTCTTCGACACTTTGTTCAACGCTTGGATCAACTAAGGTTTCCACAGTAGTAACTGGGGGAGCAGCTTCGGCTTTGACAGACATTATTGATAGCAAAGTAATATATAATTAATTAATGAAAGAATATATCAAAAGAAAGAATGATAATTGTATTCGATTGTACATACTTGCCTTTATATGTAATTGGTTTAGTGGTCCTAGTTTGATTGCAAAAATGAAATATAAAAAAATTTGGCTGCGGCTTGTTACACAATACACAAATTTATTTACTATATGAATTATAAAAACATAAATAGGCTTGAGAACTAACCCTTATCGAAGGTGGATGATATGTAGAATTCGCTAGATGAAGGAGAACTTGAATAGTTTTCCATTGCAGAATCAAGGTTGTTAACAATTTCTTGACTAACTGATTCGTAATCAAACTCTCTATAATCGTCTAGATAATCGTGCTCTTGTTTTAAATGTATAGGACTGACCAGACCGTCTATGTCACTTTCAGGTTCGTTTCCTGTTTCCATATCCTTCTTCAGAATTTCATTGTTTACTGATTCTAGTTCATCTGGTTCCTCGGTTTCAGATAATTGGCTTGCCCTTCTCTTTCTCGTAGGGCCCTCAATTAACAGTGGTTCTTTATCTTCAGGTGACCCTGAACCCTTTATTCCTTCCTCATTATTCAATATTTTATCCTCTTCCTCATAGTCCAAACTTCGCAATATTGGGAGCATATTAAGAAGATAAATGTCATGATTGAGCCAACTTTCCCGTATTTGCCTAACCATAATTAATCCGCGGTGTCTAATGCCAGCACTAGCACCTCTAATATCACTAACCATAACTCCAATTTTATCACACATTATCTTATCTCTCTCCAATGGATCCAATTGTGCAAGAAGACCCGCCTGGGTTTCGTTTTCTCTTCCTTGTCCGAAGAATAATCTGTCGTAGATAGCCAAGTAATAGATTTCATTCAAAATGCTGAAAGTGATCGGATACTTGAATTCTAAAACACTGGTTCTTATCTTCAAAGATTCTATGTCAAATGATGGGTTTCTCAATATATTTATAAGTACATTTATTCTGCTGTCTTTATCCAAATGGTCTGGTTCAATGTGGTTCACTCTTGCGGGCCACCAAGGAGGCTTAGAAGCGTTATAAAATTTATAAGGGTACAATGCCTGCTTTTTTGGTTCTGCTACTTTTATCCATTCCTTTGCTATTGTCTTACATACTGCTTGACTCAAGGAGCTCATCAAGTCATAGTATTGATCAAATAGTTGCAATGTGGACCGTTTGGATATTTCCAAGGAATAGCATTGTTTCAATGCAGGCTTAATTTCACAAATCTTATCTTCTGCCTTGAGAGTGCCATTTTCAATAACTGAAGTTAATTGAATGAGCTTGCCTTTATTAAAACCTGAAGACTTATATATTTCGTATTTGGAATCGTAACTAGTACCCTTTGTTACTAAGATATATTCTGTCCCATTTTGCGAATTTAACTGTTCAAGAGTTTGAACAATTGTATTAATACTTTTAACCATATTATTTTGAGATGTCATTTTGGTGGAAATACATCACAGAAATAAATTTAAAGGTAGGATTAATTCATATTTATCTAGTCCTTAGTAAAAAGTTTCATATATGTTAAGTAGTGTTGTAAGTTTTTGATTTGTTGCAAAAATTGATCAAAGCTTTTGATGTTTCAATTCTGTTGCAATGCGCCAAAACTGGAAAATTTCCAATTGAAGTACATTTCGGGTAATTTTATTAATAACCAGTTATTATTTTATTCCTACAAACTATAGAATTGAATACCTAAAAATCGTAAAATAATGTCAAGACACTATAATAGAAGTGACAAGTAAAAAAAAGCAACAATAACATAATGAACTAAACTTGCTCAATATGTTGAACAGAACCTTTTTGCTCTGTAATCCCAACTACTTGAAGAGTCTCCGGTTCATCACCGAAAACTTTGCAAACCTCTTCCAACGTGTAGCCCGACGTTTCAGGGAAGAATAAGTAAACAACACAGACCTCAACAACAAGGATGCAACAATAAACAATATAGTATTTCCATTCAATGGCATCCATGGCAATTGGATTGACAAATCCGTTATACACTAACACGACATTAGTTGTAAGCTGCATAATATTGATACCCTTAGCTCTCTGATTGTAAGGCAAAATTTCAGTCAAATATAAGTAAGGTAATCCATTTGCACCAATATTATATGCTAGATAATAGAAGAAAATCATAGCGAGTACACCATTTCCCAATGACTTTTGTTTGAAATCACGTTGTTGATTAATTGCCGACAAAATAGTCCAAATAATGTATGTTAAGAGCATAAAGCAAGTAGACGTCAAGAATAAAACTCTCCTTCTAAATTTATGGGCAACGAATGCAACGGCCATTGCAGTGACCATGTTATAAACCATTAAGCATCCATTGATTTCCAATTGCTTATTTTGATCAGTAATACCTATCGAGTTCAAAACAAGATTTAAATAATATGAGACGAGACCATTACCAGACAATTGCATAATAGTTGGGACAAATATGCACAAGAATAACCGCCAGCGATTACTTCTAGTTTTCAAAAAATCCAGGTATTTAGTCTTTGAAGAAACTTTTTCCATTTCTAGTGTCGCTTGAATTTCTTGAATCTCAAAATGAATCAAATCAAGATCTTCTGGGTCCTGAGAATTACCTATGTGATATTTCATCAAAACCTTCTTGGCTTGGTCAATCTTCCCCTTATTGATAAGATACCTTGGTGATTCAGGTACCATCCAGAACAAGGAAATTTGAACCACTGCTAAGATACCTTGCAAGTATGATGGAATTCTCCAGCAATAATTACTCTTGATATCTTTAGTCCCGTACGTAACCCACGCCGCAATTACTGCTCCAAGATACCAACACGTATTATAAAACGTAGTAGTGACTTGTCTGTGGGTAGGGTAAGCAATCTCCGAAATTAATGTAGGTGAAGAAACTACAGCAGTAGTACTGCCGAACCCAATTACAATTCTAGAAACCAAGAAAAATGCATAGTTCGTAGATACCCCTTGAAGAATAGCACCAAGAATAGTCAATGATTGACCGAATAAAATTCCAAACTTTCTTCCAAACCGATCACTAATTGTGGGGGCTATTATGAACGACAAGAGGTTTCCAAAAATGGTACCATTAGCCAAAGCTCCTAAAATATGCCCAGTAGGATTTCCCATGTAATCCTTCCAGTACGTCAAAGACTGCAACCCATTCAACATAGAACCATCATACCCATTATTCGTCGAAGTCAACGAGATAATAAACACACAAAAATTAAGATACCTTAAATGTGGTACTTTAATCCATGGAATTTCATTGTACTTAACATTACCATTGATTCCTCTTTCGTTAATAGCTTCTACTCCTTCTTCATCATGCTCGTCCGTAGAAACTGTCTCAATATTATGGTTCGCTTTTTTTTCACTCATTGAATTAGAATGTATATGCTTGAACTTATTGAACTTGCAGTCAATTTGTCCATAGTTATCATGATTTATATAGTTTTTCTTGGTAGGTCTGTGAGAACCTTTGATTTATACTTACTCCACATACGGTGCTTTCTTCTATAGCTTCATAACAAAATTTTTCGCATATTATTTATGCACCCCACAAATGCCTTCACCCTTTAAGTCTTTCCATTATATCAATAATAGTAGATATACGGGAAGGTTTCCTATTTCACGATTTTTTCAACGAACCCTGTATTACAATCCCGTCGCAACATAAATTTCTTCGCCCGGTAACAATTCCAGAATAGGATACCTCCCCGTACTTACTATATTTCATATAATCATCACTGTGTGAACCACTAATAACCCACTACATTGAAAAGGAAATATACACATTGTTGCCATCATGAATGTTGGGTCATTTTCCTATTTAAGGAGCATGATTGCACTTATCGTTACTACATCACCAAAAGCATTGAAAAATAAAAACTTTTGCAGCTATTTGACAAAACAAGATGGGATTCTTAAAAGTTAAAGGTACTAAGATTGTAGACGAGAATGACAAGTTGGTTGTCTTGAAAGGTGCGGCCTCGGGAGGGCATCTTAATATGGAAAACTTCATTACTGGGTACCCAGGACATGAGACCGAGCACAAAAAGGTGATTGAGTCAGTAATTGGCAAAGAAAAATGTGATTTTTTCTTCGATAAATTCTACGAGTACTTCTGGGGTGAAGAAGATGCGAAGTTCTTCAAGGAATTGGGGTTGAATTGCTTGCGGATTCCATTTAACTACAGGCATTTTCTTAACGATGAAGGTGATTTGTGGGAGATTAACCCAGTCGGGTTCAAGAGGTTAGATGCTGTCATTGATTCTTGCGCCAAACACGGTATATACACTGTATTGGATTTACACTCCACCCCTGGGGGTCAGAATCAAGATTGGCATAGTGATTCAGGAATCCATAAATCTTTGTTCTGGGATTTTAAAGTTTTCCAAGACGCAATTGTTAACCTCTGGGTAAATATTGCTGATTATTACCACGATCATGAATATGTTGCTGGTTACAATTTGTTGAACGAGCCTGCTGTGGCAGATCATAGCAAGTTAATAAAGTATTATCAGAGGTTAGAGAAGGAGGTCAGGAAAGTTGATAAAAACCACATGTTGTTCATAGACGGCAATACGTATGCAATGGACTTCCGCCAGTTCCCCAAGGAAGTATTCCCAAATACTGTTTACGCTATTCATGATTATTCTCTTTATGGTTTTCCAGCACACGATCATGATTTGTACAAAGGAACCCTGAAGCAGAAAGATAAGTTGAAATCACAATACGAGAGGAAGATCGAGTACATGAAAGAGCACAATGTGCCTGTTTGGAATGGTGAATTTGGTCCCGTATATGCCTCGGAATTCAGAGGGGACAAGGACTCAGAGACCATTAATTCAGCTAGATATAAAGTTTTGAAGGATCAATTAGACGTTTATAAATCAGGCGACCCTTCGGGGGATAAATCGCCAATAGGTTGGTCAATTTGGTTATACAAAGATATTGGCTTTCAAGGTATGACTTACGTATCTCCCACCTCAAAGTGGTGTAGCTTATTTTCGGAATGGCTTTCAAAGAAGAAAAAGTTAGGTTTGGATAGATGGGGCAACGATATTGATCCTGAAAACGCTAAATTGTACACTGCCTTAGAAAACCACTTCTTGGAAAACATTCCCCAAGATTTTCAGAAAGCGCTTTACCCGCATAATTGGACAGTGAAAGATTATGTTGGTAGAGTTACAAATGAAATGCTATTCAGTCAGTACGCTCAACATGAATATGCTTCCTATTTCAAAGATCTTTCGTTCGACGAATTGGATGAATTGGCTGCTTCTTTCAAATTTGAAAACGTAATGAAGAGAGAGTCATTGAATGAGATCTTAAAGGAATACTAGTTTAATGTATAGGCATATAGTCAAATCATATCTTCTTTTTCTTCATATCCTGTAAAGCTTCACCTCTGCAACCTATTTGGAAACGGAAATTATATTTTATCACTGCCGATCATATTTTGGGTAGTTTTGTGGGGTTCTCTTCGCCAGGGATGTCGAATATCAGATCAATATGGAACTGAGGGACAACCCTATGATATTATGTCCCCTTTAGACATCAGTGCCATGGCTTCTGTAATAGGAAATCTAGCCGTTATGGCTTCGCGCAACATAAACCACGACCAACGCTACAACTAAAATAGAAATTATCCCGTATCTAATACACCAAGGTACCACAGCACCGTATCGTCGTATCACCCCTCAAATTAAAGTGATATGCAATTGTTTCAACTATGTACGTGGATTAGTTAATTGTACTAAATTTCACCCACTCCAGTGGGTTATCAATTACTCAAGGGACTATAAATGAAAGGGGATTTTCAGTTTTTTGCCAGAATATTATTTTTATCACCATAGTATAATATATATAGTATTTACTAATAAATTTTTCAGACATGGGTTCAAGCAAACAGTTAGATATAGAACAATTAATCGAGGAATTGACATTGTCGGAGAAAATATCACTTTTGGCAGGGTCAGATTTCTGGCACACAACTCCAATTGAAAGATTGGGCATTCCTACGATTAGAACCTCAGATGGACCAAATGGTATTAGAGGTACGAAGTTCTTGAATGGGGTTCCTTCGAATTCATTACCTTGTGGTACAGCATTGGCCGCAACCTTTAATAAAGAATTATTACTTGAAGCTGGTGTACTTTTGGGAAAAGAAGCTAAAATGAAGGGTACTCATGTTATCTTGGGTCCTACATGCAATATGGTGCGTTCGCCATTGGGTGGCAGGGGCTTTGAATCGTACTCGGAAGATCCGTTGTTATCTGGGCATGCTGCTTCGTATATCGTTCAAGGCATCCAGAATAAGGAAAAGGTACTTGCATGCATTAAGCATTTTGTTGGTAATGATATGGAAGACGAACGTAAGTCGGTTGATGCTATAATCACGGAAAGAGCATTAAGAGAGATTTATTTGAAACCATTCCAGATTGCTCTTCGTGATGCTGATCCAAAAACATTAATGACCGCCTACAATAAAGTTAACGGTGTACATGTTTCGCAATCTAAAAAGCTATTGACAGATATTTTGAGAAAAGAATGGGGTTATGAAGGTATGGTTATGTCCGACTGGTACGGTACATACTCCATAAAAGAAGCATTAGATGGTGGGCTTAATTTAGAAATGCCTGGTCCGGCCAGGTTCCGTCAGAATGTTCTGACTTCTCATAAGGTATACTCTGGTGAAATTCACTCTGACGTTATTGATGAAAATGTTCGTAGAGTTTTGATAATGGTTAATGAAGCTTTAAAAATAGGTATCCCAGAAAATGCAAAGGAAGAAGCAAATGAATCTAAGGAAGCTTCTGCTCTTATTAGAAAACTTGGTAATGAGGCCATTGTTTTGTTGAAGAATGAATCTAATATTTTGCCGTTATCTAAAACTGCAGCAAATGGGAATGAAAAATTTGCAATCATTGGTCCTAATGCAAAAGTTGCTTTAGATTCCGGTGGTGGTTCAGCTTCCTTACAAGCTCGCTATAAGGTCACGCCTTACGATGCAATTAAACAAAAACTAGAAGAAACTAAAAATTCTGTTTCATTGGATTATAGCGTTGGTGCTTCGATTGATAAATGTTTACCAGATATTGGAGGTTATTTAAAAGACAATAATGGTAAGAAAGGTTTGACTGCTAAGTTTTATAACGAAGCTCCAGGTACATCCTCTAGAAAATGTTTTGAAGAATTGCATTTCGAAAGTTCGAAGATCAATTTAGCAGATTTTAAAAGTGATAAAATAAAGCCAGGACAAATACTCTATTATGTCGATTTTGAAGGAATCTTCACCCCACAAAAATCTGGTGTATATGAATTTGGTTGCGCATGTCTAGGTACTGCTCAAATTTTCATCAACAATAAATTGGTCGTTGATAATAAGACCAAGCAAGAACAGGGTGATGCCTTCTTTTTAGGAATGGGAACAAGAGAAGAAAAGGCTGATGTTGAATTAAAAGAAGGTGTCGAATACAATATTCGAGTCGAATTTGGAACCTCCCCAACTTCTACTGTTAGCAAGAATTTTATCGAAACTGGTGGTGTTTTTTTCGGCGCTGCGTTGAAGAGTACTCCACAAGAAAAAATTGAACAAGCTGTTGAATTAGCCAAGAAAGTCGATAAAGTCATATTGTGTGTTGGGTTATCCAAAGAATGGGAAACAGAGGGCTTTGACCGCCCAAACATGGATTTGCCTGGGTACTCTGTTGAATTAATCAATGCAATTGCTGATGCAAATCCCAATGTAGTGGTGGTCAACCAATCAGGTACCCCTGTCACGATGTTACCATGGCTCAATAAAGTTCAAGGTTTAATCCAAGCTTGGTACGGTGGTGTTGAAACCGGTAACTCCATTGCAGATGTTTTATTCGGGGATTGCAATCCTTCAGGTAAATTGTCTATGACTTTCCCGGAAAGGTTGGAAGATACTCCCTGTTACCTTAATTTCGCATCTACGAACGGCCGTGTTATATATGGTGAAGATGTCTTTGTTGGTTATAGATATTACGAGAAAGTCAAACGTAACGTATTATATCCCTTTGGTTACGGCTTATCTTACACTTCGTTCAAATTCGAAAAATTGAAGGCTTCCCTTGACAAAGACGTCCTCACGGTAACAGTCAATGTCACAAACACAGGTAAAATTGCCGGGTCTGAAACTGTCCAAATGTATATTAAACATGAAAACCCAAGTATCATTAGACCAATTAAAGAATTAAAGGATTTTGCTAAGGTTAGCTTGTCTGCCGGTCAATCCAAATCTGTTAAAATGACTGTTTCCATTAAAGAAGCTACTTCCTATTGGGACACTTATAAAGACCAGTGGTGCTCTGAAAAGGGTTCTTATAAAGTTCTCATTGGTGATAGCTCGGATAATATTTCTCTTGAGGATGAATTCAGAACTCCAAACACATTCCACTGGTTGGGGTTATGAAAAGCTCGTCAATTTGATGCTTTCAAATTCATTAGTTAGTTAGTTAGTTTAGCACTTATTAAAATTTTTGATTTTGTGTTATTATACAATTCTTACTCAATTCGGTTATTTTGTAAACATCATTAAAGAGTATTAACACAACACTCTAGTAGAATTTGGTACCTTTTATAATATTCATAAATATATTTAATACGACTTAGTCCATATACTTCCATAATAATTTGCTGTCTCGATATTGCTCTCGTCGTTTGTTATATTTTCTAAAAGCAAAACAATTAGCTATAATTACTGTTATAAAAGAGTTGCACAATTAGAGTTGAAGGGTACAGCTATTATTCCTATTGAAAATTTTAACTAAATAGAACATACATATAAACAACTAAGCCTATATGGGTGGCGGAAATACATTCGAGGAAGTAGAAGTCAATACTTCGCTTGATAGTTTTAATGGGAACTCATTGCTTGATCACGATGATTTTGAATTAGATTTACATGATATGATCAAAGAGAACTCTACGATGCCAATAATGAATGGTAATCCAATAGATAATGCTGGTATTTCAGACGAAACGAATGAAAACTCATACGATTCTCCTACTATGAGTCCCGTCAAAAAGAGTTCCAATAAATCAAACAATAATCCTAAACTAGATGGGTATAAATTATCCTTGGATTCACCCAATTTATTCCTCAAGCCTAATTTGACCGATAACAACATTGTATCCAATGAATTATTTCAAGTCACAAATAAGATGCGCAGAGAACCTCAGAACCTTCGGTTCGATATGTTTGGACTAGAGGGTGACGACAACGATGATCTTTTCTCGGGGAAAAGGTTAAATAATGATAAAATAGACAAGTTGGTTAATCAGCTAGGGTTAAGAAATAATGGTGAAGGCTGTGACTTTGAATTGGATGATCAAATGAGAACTGGTATTTTCAAGGGCCGTTTCAAGAAGCACCACTACAACGTAGAAAATAACAGGGATGATTTGGATTCATTATTGACAGGGTATTTGGACCACGGACCGCACCCATCAAATGAAAACAAGGAAAACTTGTCGCCGTATCCAGATCCATTAAAGACTATTAGAAATAAAGATACCAATTCCATCAAGAAATCTAATAAGGTATTCTTCAAGGCTCCTAGAAGAAATGGCCTGGGCAAAACATCAATACCGGTCTTGAAACCATTGTCTAACGTAACAAACATTGATGTGAAGAAATCCAATGAGTTCATGGTACGGAAAGACCAAACAAAGTCCCCCAAGAGAATATGCACCCCTAATCACCTTAATAACGAACCTTCTCGACCATCATTGAAATACCAAAACCCCCAGCTCAATATCTACATTGTCGATTCCCTGACTGGACATATAAACGACGCAACCCAATTCGGTACGGAACTCAACGCCTCCAATTGCGAGGGCTTCCCATTGCCTGAGCATATCAACGAAATAGTACAAATCCCAACCAACGATGATAAAGCCCCCTCCAAGAAACAGAAACAGAAAATGGCAATCATTAAAGCATTCCACAACAAATACTATTTCACTCAACAAGCCCCATCGGCTGCAAATAGGCAGAGGCCTGGTTTCTATAGCAAAGCTGAGTTTGACAATTATAAGCACTTCCTAGCGGAACAGACACACTCGGGAGTTGAGGTCGTCAACCAGGCCCCAATCTCGCAGATGCAAAACTCAAATCATCCGTCTAATGAAAACATCCCAAAAAAAGGTAGTAAAAACTCTACAAAACAAAAGGTTAGATGGGCTGATAAGTTAGAATGGTAATGATTATATATATTATAGATAACGACTTTATATTTCTTCATTCTATGTATTAATTATAGTATAATATTAACTTAAGAGAAAACTTGAAAATTGGCACGTGATGTATATTTATCAATTGAACACCGAACACCTTGTATTTACATTTATCGAATAGCATTGCTTTCATACAAGTATACTTATACATTCTACTACAGATAATCCAAATATAATCAAAAGTCAACATGTCTACATTCTTTGATGAAATGAAAAAGTCATTTGCAGACGTTCCTGTTACTGATAGCAAGATTGACACAGCAAGTTTCTTGGAAGCTTCAGAATCATTAGTTAAGTTATTTGATTTGTTAGGCTCTTCAGCTTTTGCAGTTGTTCAAAAGGATATGACCGGCAACATTTCAAAGATTCGTAACAAGTTATTATCAGATCCAGCTAACTCTAGTACGTTGCAAGATATCGTTTTGTCAGAAGCCAACACCAAGACCAAGACAGCTACCCAAGGTTTGTTATGGTTATCCCGTGGATTAGAGTTCACTAGCCGTGCTATGAGAGAAACCGTGCAAAATCCAACCTCCGAATTAAATACTACATTCACCGATGCGTACTCTAAGACCTTATCTCAGTACCACGGTATGTTGGTCAAGCCAATTTTCAAGCTTGCAATGAAAGCATGTCCTTACAGAAAGGATTTCTTTGAAAAATTGGGTTCTGACCAAGCCAAGGTCGATGAAGAATTACAATCTTGGTTAAAAGCTTTAGAAGAGATCGTCAAGATTATCATGGATTTCTTCACCTCTGGTAACTACGGAAAAGGCTTGTAGATTTCTTTCCTAGTATAGTTTTGTATATTGACTTTTAGATATCGTTTTTACTAATAAATCAGGACCTTTTCGTATAATGTATCGCTATTTTCTAAAAGCGCTGGAATGTTTTCCGCGTCACACGATTAAAAAGTAAGCGAAATCATAAATACTTGTTAGAAATACCTTCCCTGAATATTAGAGTACAATCCCGTAAATAAGACATATCGGAATACTGTCGGAAGCTGCATGTCTAACTATTTATTGATTTGGAGGAGGGAATAATGTTACAATGGCAGAGGGTTAAACATAAATTGAAATTCCGAAAGTTAGGATATTTGTGCTTAGTCGTAATAGTGATAGTTACATTTGTTAATGTAATCTACATGTCTAATAGCAGTACAAATTCTGAGCCTCGAGGCAATAGCACCAATGATAAGCTTGCTAGTGAAAAGAATACTGAAAACAAAGATAATAAAAATGTTGTTTTTAGGATAGGTGAAGAAGATGAGCGGTTTAGACAAATTAAAGCTTTCGAACAAATGGATCCACTTGCAGAATCTGAAGTCTTGTTTAATGAAAAGTTTATAGGAAAGGCAACTTATTTCAAGTCAAATAACAATGTAACTGAATACCTAACCGCGTACGAGCGTGAGAATGCAACTTTCTTTTCATTGGTAAGAAATACTGACTTTCAAGGGATTGTCAAAGCTATCGAATCGGTTGAACATAGATTTAACAGCAAGTATCATTATGACTGGGTTTTTGCTAATGATGAGCCATTTCATCCCACATTTATCAAGGTTGTTCAAAACCTAGTTAGTGGGCAAGCGCATTTCGTTGAAATCCCTAAAAAAATTTGGTCATATCCCCCTTGGATAGACCAGGCGAAAGCTAATGCTACACGTACCTTAATGAAAGAAAAGAAAGTTAAATACGGAGACTCCGAATCGTATAGGCATATGTGTCGATTCAATTCAGGATACTTCTATAGACTACCAATAATGACTAAATATAGGTATTACTGGCGTGTTGAACCAGATATCGAATATAGATGTGATATACATCATACAGATTGGTTCAAGTACATGAGACAAAATAATAAGAAATATGCATTTACATTGGCTCCATTAGAATTGCATACTACAGTAGAACACTTATGGGAATCTGTGAAGGAATTCATTCATCGATATCCCAGCCTAATTGCAACTAATAATAATATGGGATTCTTGAGTGAAGACGGGGGCGAGACCTATAATATGTGCCATTTCTGGTCTAATTTTGAGATTGGAGACATGGATTTTTACAGACTGGAACTGTATTCAACATTCTTTGACCATATTGACAAAGCGGGGGGTTTCTACTATAGTAGGTGGGGAGATGCCCCTATCCATTCTATGGCTGTTTCACTTTTGTTGCCTAAGGAAGAGTTGTTCTTTATGGATAACACTGGATATTTCCATGCCCCCAATGGTGACTGTCCGTGGGATCCAAGTATTAGACGGGAAAGAAAATGTACCTGCATGACAAAAAATGAGGCTACGTGGCTGCATGGTTCATGTATACCCAAGTGGTTTGAGATTCATGAGATTGAAAAACCAGAGTTTGTTCCCAAATTCAAGTTTGTCAACCAACATAAAGTCGAAGATGAAGAGAAGGAAACCGAGGAAGAGAATGACGACAATGAGTGAAATTTAAAATTCTTCTATGTATAACTATGTATATGTATTTACAGGACTTTGCGTCTATTCGCTGGAACCAACTCTCTTTGCTTCTTCCATTAATTCATATAATTGTCCAACTTGCTCGGGCGACATCTTATCAAGATCTTCCTGGCTCAACTTACTTTGCATCCATTCACTGCCATCAATACTCTTCAAGTAGTCTTGCCACTGCGTCAAAAACCCAACTATATGCAATGGATTATCGATCTTTTGATGCGCCCTGAATTCAGCCTTGACATATTGATCACCCAATGGTCTTAATTCTACCGGCAACTTGGTTGCATGTGCCCTTAAAATAGCTCTGTATAGCCTTAAAGGTGGTAATAATGGCGATGTCTTCCTTTCTGGGCGCCGAGGCCTTACAAGTCTCACTAAGGATGGTCTCATTATTCTTTATAGTGTATATCACTATTACTATGATTCGAACCAAAAAGGTTGAAATGAACTATTTTCTCAAAGTAGTCACGTGATAATATAATACCTACACCGGTTCTAGTATCGACAGCTGTAAATCAAACCCACAACAACAAATAAACACTAATGATGTATGATAGTAACACTACAGTCCAAGTCTATTGTCGCTTGAAATTTTCAATTTCAACGTTTCTATTGTCAGAACTGTCGCTATGAACCGCATAATAACCACCCCTCCATTATGTCCCAATTGGGCAATACTTTATACTAAAATAAATATTAATTACTACGAAAGGCAATAAGGCGACAGCTTAAATCAGGTCCATATATTTATTGCAGAACTATCACCACTATAATTAGACCTTATACAAACACTGCAATACCAATAGACTAGAACATCTGTAATTTAACAAAGGGTAGAAAGAGTATGTACTATTAATTCGCTTAAACATGTGGAAGTATCACATGAATATAGATAGATTATTAGTTTATAGTTGATCTGTAATATACCTACTACTAAAAATACCTCTATTCATAGACGTTAACAGTAGAAACTTAAAATTTATTTTGCATTCCTTAAATTAGAAATCCCTACGATGATTCCTAATTTTGTCAATTACTGGCAATAATTCGCAAAAATCTTTATACTATTAACATTACATCAACTTCTCACAATACATATACATGTTTATTGCTTAATAAGTTAGATTATGAGACTAATCTGGTATAGAATAGCAGTTGTTTTCTTGGGATATATTGTCAGACTTGAATCAACAAGGAATTAGCCATAAACAAAAAGTACTAATATAGTAGCGCCGCAGATTTTGTATGCATTCAATGAAATATCATTACCGAAATAGGAAATTTTTTAAGAATGGAAAACTGATTAAGTTAAACGAAACATAAACATTTACCCTTCTAAGCAAGTTGTTGAATAATTATCTAGTAACCCCAAGATCAGACGGGATGATTTAAAAGTGGCCATATTTCCCAATGTTGTACTTCGAAAAAAAGGAGATTATCTTTTCAAAAGTAACTGTTAAGTCTATTATACCCTGGTCTAACATCGAAAATCCATAATGAAGTTTGGCTCTAAAGTTACTATTACAGCCGTAGTTGCAAGTCAGCTTCTTAGCTATGCTGCAGCAGCTGCTGATGCCTCTCTCGGTGCTTCAGCATCTGTCGACCTTTCAAATATTCCAGATCCTTCCGAGGTCCCAGAACTCTCGGCTGACGCTTCTGCTCCTTCTTCTACTGGAAAATTCGATGGTCTTTTAAATGCTGTCGATGGTGACATCTCTGCTGCTACCACTAAATCTGCACCAGCATCCGCAACAACTGGAGGCGGTCTTCTTGATGAACTCTTAGGTGATGGAAGTTCTAAAACTAAAGCAAAATCAGCATCATCAACTGGCGGTGCCATCGATGACCTTTTAAAATTGGGTGATAAAGGATCCAATACTTCATCTGAAACTCAAACTAGCTCCACCTCAGAATCGACTGGAAACCCTTTCGATGATCTTTTTGATTCATTAATGGGAGGAAAGTCATCCAATTCTACATCCTCATCATCTTCTGATGGATCTTCTGGTGATTTATTCAGTGGAATCATCAGTGTCGGTAAAAATCTTCTTGATAAGAAAGCATCTTCTGTCAGCTCATCCGTGAAATCCGCTTCCGGTGATATCTACGGTGAGATTGTTGATGGTGCAAAGAAAAAGATTGATTCTATTTTTGAAGGTGGTTCGTCATCCAGTGCTTCAGCTGGCGTCTCTTCTGGTTCTTCTGGTTCTTCTAAAGGCGGTATCTTAAGTGAAGTTGAGGGTGTTGCTAAAGGTGCATTCAAGAACTTATTAGACAAGCATACCAGCTCTAATTCGTCTTCTAGTGGAGGCTTCATCAGTAGTGTCCTTGGGGTTGCTGAGCATGCAGTTGAGTCTTTCTTTCACAGTGATTCAGCCAGTACTGGTTCTTCCGCCTCCACTTCTTCTTCGGGTTCTTCGGGTGACTTTATCCATAATATTCTTTCTGGTGCCGAAAAGACCATTGAAGCTCACTTCAGTAAGGATGGCTCTTCTTCAGGTTCGGGCAGTTTATTACACGATATTTTCGGATTTGCTGAAAACCAAATTAAGGGATTATTTTCAAAGGGTGTTGCTGCTGCTAAAGGTAAGAGTAAGGGTATATTCCTGAATATTTTCAAGATGGCTGAAGGTGCGCTTGGTTCCTTATTTGGGGGATCGGCTGCTGCTGCTTCTGGCTCTAATGGTTCTTCCGGTTCCTCAGGTAGTGTTTTAGATGATCTTCTTCATTCTTTCCTTGGTGTTTCCAACTCTACCGACTTATCCCCTGAAGAACTCTTAGAAAAAGCTGGTAAAGCCCTTCTCTCAAAGGTTGGTGGTAAGGGTCTTTCATTCTTTGAAGGAATCATTCATCACTTTTTGAACTCTACTAAGGGTGGCATTTCTCACTTAATTGCTGAAATTCTCAATGAGCTTATTGAAAGTTTAGATTCTGGTTCCAGCTCTTCAACCTCTAAATCTAGCTCTGGTTCATCCTTATTTGGTGGCTCTGGATCATCTTCTTCAGGAAAGAAGTGTTGTTGTTCCGGTACGAAGAAGTCTAGAAAAGCAAAGAAGAGAGCTTTGAAACAAAAGATAAAGAGAAGCTTAGAGGATGCTTTAGAGAAGAGACAAACTTAATTGTCAGAAAACTAATTATTGACTGCTTCCATGCATAGATCATAATTTTTGTATTTAAATTTCTTCACACGTTAAATTATTTTTTTCGGTATAGAATTCATACTTTGTATACCTTGTATAACTTCAATTCCAACACTAATGTAATAATTCCATATTAACCTGTAAATTTCCCTTCCCACTACGAAGTACACCTAAGAATTATAAATAAATGAAACTATTTATTAAGCCCCATCTTGATTTACGATTACAATCGACAGTCACATTGCAATATGTCCAAAACTAGCCGAATTAACTACATAATCAATGTAACAAGCAAACAATGTCCCTACCTAAGAGATATCCTTTTATTAAGATTTAAGCCTAGAATGTGTTTACTCTTAATAATGGTCCACTGATGGGTTCATGATTCGTATATTTTCAGCTACCAAATTAACTTCCTAAAGGGGTTGTTAATAGAACCTTATAGCTTGACGATTGTTTCAGTAGGGCCATTTGCCATATTGGCACTAAGAATGCCTAAGTACTGGATTGCTTGGATGATTTCGCATTGTACTAAAAAAATTTCCTGATCCGGTAATCTTCGAGGTTCCAAATTAAATTACCAGATTGGGCAAGAATTTAGTCGTAAACAACATTGGAAGTTTTCAATTTACCGAATGTGGAACTAGTATACTAGAGAGAAATCATATTGAATAGGGTAATTTAATTGCAAACGATGTTTAAAAACTAAATTAATACATTGCATATTACCTGTTTTGGTAGGATTATTTCCCCAAATTAAATAAAGATTTCCAACTAGTATTCATATATATTTTGTAGATACCCTGAAATTAAGCCTATTTGTTGTTTTACTCTTAAAGTCTTTTTTACTCTCGTTAACTTTTCAGAATTCTTGAATGAAAGATTGAATAACGGTCTAGTTATAACAATTTAAAGTAATGAAAGTAACAACCGTTGTTAGTACCGTCTTGGTTTACTCAGCAATGGCCAATGCTGCTGCTGAGGTTCAAGCTGGCGAAGCTCCATCTAAATATGAGTCTACTAAAAAACTTTTCGGTCGTTCGTTTTTAAGTGCTCTAGGATTTTCAGGAAAAGCATCTGCTGATACAAGTGCTAGTGATAACACCGCTGGTGCAAACACTAATGCTAAAGCTGAAGTTGACGCCTCAGCGGGCGAAAATAATGCAGCTGCTGAAAGCTCGGCTTACCCATCAAGCAGCTCGAGCTCAAGTTCTAGTTCTGCATTCCCATCGTCTTCGAGTTCTAGTAGCTCAACTAATACCGCAACTACTGCCGGTGCTGCTGCTAAAGGTTTCTTCAACAATGAAGTGGCTAGCTCTAGTGCCCTGAGTTCATCCGTGATAACATCGTCATCTGCAGATGCTCAATCCACGGAAGGATTAGTTGACTCTTTATTTGGCGATAAAGGTTCTAGTTCTTCAGCTGGTTCTTCATCCAGTGTTGTCAGCTCAAGTTCTGCAACTAAACCAAAAGCAAAGGCTTTATTCGCAGCTGCTCCAACAACAAGTGAATCCGCTTCAGCTTCGTCCTCTGCTTCTCAAACAGTTGCTGCTGAATCTACTACATTGAGTTCTAAGGCCGCTCATAAAGGTTTCTTTGCTGCTGCTCTTGATGATTCTTCCAATGCTGTCTCCTCCAGTGCTATTTCCTCCAGTGCTGCTTCATCCAGTGCTGTTTCATCCAGTGCTGCTTCATCCAGTTCTGAAGATGATGAAACATACTGTGATGAAGAAACAGACTCAGCTGCCCCAACTTCTTCGGACCCAATAATTATCACAGATAACGAGTCAACTCCAACTGGTGGAGTGTCAACCTCAGCCGATGACACTTTACCAACTGATGTTGGTGTTAGCTTATCTGCTGGTGGCGGTTTATCGCTTGGTCTTTCTGCTACAAGCGGTGCCAGCTCAATTGCCAGCAACAGCAGCGATGATGATGAAACATACTGTGATGAAGAAACTGACTCTGCTTCTCAAACTACAGTCGACGGCGTCTCAACTACTGAAGGTGAAACAATTCCAACTGATGACATGTCACTCTCTGACAGTGTTGGACCTCTCCCAACTGGCGATGTTTCGATGCCATCGGTTTCTGGATCTCCATCTGCTTCAAGTTCGGATGAAGATGATGAAACTTACTGTGACACCGAAACTGACACCAATGTTCCTACTGATACCGCTACCGGTGGCAATCCAACTATTACCGATGAACCTACTGGCATTATTACAGACATGCCAACAACTGGTGGCTCTAATCCTACTAAAGTTCCAACTGAAACGAGTGATGATGATGAAGAAACTGACTGCGACGAACCAACAACCTCCGCTACCACTTCAGTATATACTACTACAGTTTCCGAAGGTGGCTCTACTTACACCACTACAGTATACACCACTTCTATTGTTACAGTTTATCCAAATGGTGGATCTGGGTCTGGATCTAGCTCTGGGTCTGGTTCTGGCTCAGGTAAAGACACTGACACAGGATCTAGTTCTGGTTCTGGTTCTGGTTCTGGTTCTGGTTCTGGTTCTGGCTCTGATGAAGTTGAATGTAATGATGATGATGATGATGAAGATGATGTCGATACTGGCTCATCTGGGTCTAGCTCAGGCTCAAACAGTGCTTCTTCATCTGGCTCATACGGCTCCGGCTCCGGCTCTGGTTCTGGTTCTGGTTCTGGCTCCGGCTCTGATGAAGTCGAATGTAATGATGATGATGATGATGAAGATGAAGATGATGAAACCTCAGGATCATCTTCTGGTTCTTCTGGTTCCAAGGATGTCCCAGGAACAGGATCATCTTCAGGCTCCTCTGGATCTGGTTCCGGTTCTTCTGGGTCTACTGGTTCAAGTGGTGATTCATCTACATCAGACGATTGTGAAGATGATGATGAAGATGATGACGAAGATTGTGATCCTGACTGTGAATGTGATGAAGATGACGAAGATAGTGATGATGAAGACTGCGATGACAGTGAGGATTGTGTTGAATGTGACGAATCTTCTTCTGCTGCTTCTCCAAGCCAACAAACTACTGCTGCTGGTTTATCTATCACCGAAAGTGGTTCAATGACTACTGCTGCAGCTGAATCCATTCTTCCATCTAGTGTCAACATAGCTGGTGTTAACAACGATGTTAACCCAGAAGATTGTGCTCCAACTACAGTCACCACCACAGCATTTGTTACCGCTAACAACAACCAAGTTGATATCGCAAGCAAGAGTGCTAGTTCCTCTGGTGCTCCAGATGTTCAACAATTCAACAACAGTGGTAACAAGAGATTCATCTCCACCAGTTTAATTGTTATGGTCACCGCATTCATTACCGTGGGATTCATGTAATCTGACGGTTGGTACTGAGTTATCATTTAATGGTACTTGGATGGTTGCAGGGCAACTGTTCTCAATAAACTTCACAACCAAAAACTAAAACTTTCAAAATTATCAATTGCTACAATAACAGTTGATGTATTTATACCATTAATTACAACTTTGTATTTCTTGTTTATCGTTAATATTTATTTCGGTGTCTTCTGAAGGCAGTATTTTATAATCCTTTATCTGAAAGCTGAAAATTATGCTTTGAAAATAATATAGCAGTAATATTTACTTAAAATGTAGTAGTTTTTTTTTGCAAATTTTGTGTTTTTCCATACTTAAGATTGATAATGATTTTAATAATGCGAACACCCTATGGCTCATTGAATTGCCACTTTGTTTATTCTTTAGCTAAAGTATATTTAGTATTGAATAGCAACAACCTCCTAAGCACAATGCAGTTAGACCGTCAGACTTTGTTGTTCTTCATAATAATGTTTATATTCTTATCTTTACCGAATGGAGCAGATCAACCTCATTCGACTAAAGATAAGGACACATTAGTCACATATCAAGAATCGCTAAAAGAAAACCAGCAAGAATTGATAAGGTCCAAATACCATACTGGATATGGAAACCTAACGGGACTTAAGTTATCATATGTCGACAGTCTAGAGAATAAAAATATACTGCATTGGCCCTTTCATAAGTACAATCAAAAGAATCCGTGGAAGGAAGACGAGAAGTATTCAATATTGCCCAACGAAGTAAGTGACAGGGTGAGGGAGTTCTGGGGAATCAGACCCATATCCCAAAGCGATGCAACCGACAAAGCGTACTTGCTCAATATTTCAGGCAAGGCCTATGGGGAATATGAAATAAGCAAGCCTAAGAAGAAATTGAAAGAAATAGGCCTTCCTGTTCCTGGTTATTTACAAGAGTATTTTGAGTCCTACACCCAAGACCAAAGGCAAGAACAAAGGGATAGATACGAGCAAGATCCGGAGAATAACCCTCCACCTGATGAAGATGTCGATTCTCCGGACTTGGTTGGTAACGTAACAGACTCGACCGGGAAGCTATCGTTGAGTATCAAGAGCTACGATTATAATTTCCACAATCCTAGATTGTCCAAATTTATATATAATACCAGTACAGACTCGTTGAACGACACGGTAGTAGTGGATGTAAAATTAAATCTTGTTGACTATGACGAAATCAATCATAATGAATTACAGACCAGAGGTATATATTTTCAGAATAGTGGCTCTTTAATAGCTAGCACTAGTTCTGCTAAGTTTGCAGGCTATCATGCATTGCCCCATTTTACAATGAACGATGAGAACTTCAACAAGTCAAAAATACTCATGAGCCAATTATTAAATTCAACGGATATTGATAATGATATAAGTATGGACGAAATGAACACGGATATAACAAAAGCATACCAACAATGTGAATATATATCGTATTTTCAATTCGACAAGACGGAATATCTGCAAAGCCAATTACAGGACATTGATGAAGAGTTAATGAATCCAAGTGGTAGACCAGTACCTAAAGAAGTACCTCAAATCAAAATTAAGGAAGCGCTCTTGTATTCACCTGATTGTGGGTTAATTATAGATTTGAAAAAAGATTCGGTACTTGAAGGAAATAAAACTGAAGTCACTGATAAGCAGTTTAAAAGGATGCTAAGCGGCTTGTTAGTGGTGGTTCTGTTACAATTGTTTTTATTTATTAGACAAATAAAGGAAACTAGAACCCCTGGACAATTGTCTAACATTTCCACTACTACACTTTCTATTTTAGGATTTCAGGATTCTTTGATTGCTTTACTCTTTTTACTAGTATCCACATTAACTGAAAGCCTATACTTACTTTTTTCGTGTGTTGCTGTCATTGCATTCATCATGTGCGGAGTTTTTGAGATGAGATTTATCGTGAATGTAATGGTATCGCAAGCTAATGAAAGAGGTACTACGTGGTGGGAGGTTTTAAGAGGAAGCGTAAGATCAGATAATCTGGATGATGAAGGCAATGATGATGCTAATAATGCTGGTAATAACCAAACAGATAACGATACAGCAGCAGCTGAGCAAGTACCAATACCGACAGTCGAGCCTCAACCAATGATTGATGAAGCAAGATATTCCAACGGATTATTTGCCAGTGGGTTTTCACTTACAATAATCACTACATTCCTCATCTTGAATGTTGTGACATGGAGAATTAGGTATCGTCAAATATTTGAATACTTTGGATTACTTGTTATAAGTTCATACTGGCTTCCCCAATTCTTGAGAAATACGTTGAAGAACCGGAGAAAATCTTTTACGTGGGAATTCATCCTAGGCACATCTGTGCTCAGAATACTACCACTCTGGTACCTCTGCCTTTTCTCTGGCAATCCGCTTAGGCATCATTACGATCCGACTTTAGCCACAGTGATAAGTGCATGGTACGGTCTTCAATTCGGCTTGTTGTATCTTCAACAGAATTTAGGAGCCAGATTCTGGCTCAACGAAAATTGGCTTCCTAAAGCATATGACTACCATCCATTCCTTAACATCTCCGACCTAGAAAACGGATTTGCATCCGATATCTTGTCCAATATTAGAGCTCAGAATGAGGACCCTGGAAAGTCTGGCATCGTAACTTGTAAGGTTGACTGTACAATCTGTATGAACGATATAGAATTGCCCATAGGAGTTAATTCTGAAGCGAAGAAGCCGAAATCCGATATGCTAAGCGGTCTACAATACATGATAACACCATGTCACCATATTTTCCATACAGAATGCTTAGAAGATTGGATGAAATATAAATTACAATGCCCTGTATGTCGTAATGCTTTACCTCCTATATGACGCTAAGGTCATTCTGTATAGACTACACGTATAGAGATAATTACTAGTATTTCGTATAGGAACCGTGGATAATGGCGTTTTCCATGTAGTCCACATCAAAAAGAAAAATCGCTCAATCCAAAAAATCGGCTGATTTTTTTTATTTTTTTATCTAGGCAATCATAGGGAATATAAGAAAACAGGTTATTTTTATACGATAGTAATGGATATTCCTCTTAAGAAGATTTAATTGTGGATATATTATCTATTATAAGGATTGATTTCCTCATTGAAGTTTATGTATCACTAAGTTGATTAATTAATTTATTTATTTAATTCTTGATAACGATTATAGGCAGTTATGACTTCCACAGATAATTTTGAGTTTGACGGTGGATATTATAATTTCGATAACACGAATGATTTTTTACTGAGTATATCGGGGGTCGCTCCATCTCTTTCGCCTATAAGTCAAGATGGGCAATTTAAAGATACATTTGCAGGAAAGCAATGGGGTATGCCAGTGATAGGCAAAAATGGAGATTTCGTGAGTAACGAAGGGGATAATTTTGGTCTGCAAGGGAATTTAAAGCCCGATATCAGTTATGTTGGCGACGATTTATTTACTGATGTTACAGCAGCACCCGTCATTATAAAACAAAAGCAGTTGCAACCCATTTCTATGACGAATACCTCGTATTCTCAGGATTCTACTTGCAATGGGATGACGCCTTTGAGTCAGAACTCAGTAACCTCTACCAATACTTCACCAGAGCCAGAGGTAAAGCTGGAAGATACAGAAGGGAATACGGTTACTATGAAAAAGTCGATCAATAGCAAGAATGCAAAAATTACCAAACCTCCCAAGAAGGACAAAACCAGCCACAATATGATAGAAAAGAAATACCGTACAAACATTAATTGCAAAATTGTGGCCTTAAGAGATGCGGTGCCTTCCTTGAGGATTGCTGCCGGTAAAGAAGTTTCCGTGGCTGACTTAGAAGGTTTAACTCCTGCTTCGAAATTGAACAAAGCTAGTGTATTGACGAAGGCTACAGAGTACATCAAACATTTAGAAAACAAGAATGCGGTGCTAATGCAACAGAATATGCAATTACAGAGATTGATTCAAGGAGCTAGTGTACGTGGTCAACTAGCATCTTCGGAACAACAGCAACAAGAGCAACAACAGCAACAACAGCAACAACAACAACAACAACAACAACAACAACAACAACAACAACAACAACAACAACAACAACAACAACAACAACAACAACAACAACAACAACAACCTATATCTATGCAACAGGGAGGTTTTGGTTATGTCCCAGCACATAATGAACAAAGCTATAACACGTCAATGGCCTATCAACCATTTGGAAATGAACCTGTTAATTATAATCCACAAAATGCACATGTTTCGAATCCAAATCAGAATTACAATAAATATTTGCTTGCTGGCATGACAGCGTTCATGGGTACTTCGCTACTTTCAAGTGATAGTAATGATTTTAAGGGATTATCAGCATTGCCGTTTTCTAGTATGTTTCCCCATTCATTAACACATCCCTCACCTTTGATTTGTCAATTATTCCAGATCTTGAAATTACTTTTGGTAATCTGTTCGGCCATAAGTTTGATGCTGCCAAGGATATTAAGTACCCAACAATGGGGAAAGGGTGAATCAGACAACTCTGCGCTTAGGTGGAAATCCTGGTTATTTGTTAATTTGGGTCTAGAGTTACCGCATTCGAAAGATGAAGATAAAGTAAAGAATATTATTTTGAAGTTGTCTGGTAAATCATTCAATGAAACTTCATCCTTTGGTTTATTGAATGATTACATTTATTTGGCTGCAAGCGAGCCTACTTTTGAACACTGCTTTTTGAACTTGATTCTTGGTTCAATGTTGCGTTCAAAATATCCTTTTTTGTCCAAATTCATCAATTATAATATGAGCTTAAAAGGTTCGTTATTATTGAATATGGAATATAAGGGGAATAACCAATCACTAGTAACGTTAAGTAATTTGATTCATAAGTTAGATGGAATTTCAATGTTGGGTTCAAAAGGTTTGATTGATAGATTAATTAATCTCGCAGAGAAGAAAGGAATCAATCACAACCTAGACGACGGCCAAAACCATTTAAAGTACATTGAGTTTCTCAGAGAAAACTCAAATGACTATTATAAAATCATTATTTCTTGGAGAATTTTGGAGCTTACGCATCAATTAAACCTAGCTTATTTGGAAACGATTGGATCCAAGAATCAAGAAGATAATTTCAGATCTAATATATATGATCAAATTATGAAGGACGCTGATACTATTAAAGGTATATTGTCAAACTTTGACTCGTTAAAATTAAGAAAATATTTTGATTTGTTCAGAACTGTTGTCAAGCCTAATGATTCTGCTGTTAACTTGATGAAATCTTTTAAAATGGATATTTCTCAATCATTATCAAACTTCAATGATATGGCTGACGAGCATATACCTGACATATCTAATAATTCTGATACTGCTGATTCAGATATACCCAATTTTTCTGAAGAAGAAAACGAAAATATTGCGGAATTCAACACCTCTTCTATTCATGAACAAAAGAGTCTCATTGAGGCTTTGAATTTAATCACTGAAGAGCAATTCATCGTTTTATCTAGTTCATTGGTAATCTATTACCAAAAACATGATAAATCGAAATCAAATGAATTATTAAAATATTTGAGGTTTGCTCCGGGTAAAGTTTCGCTATCTTTATTATCATTTACTGCATTATTAAAAGTCATTATTGAATTGGTGAATAAGGACGATGCGCCTTCTGATCAATTAAATTCTGATGTGTTGGATCAACTTACTAGGGTAACAAGAATATGGGTTAATAATGATAAAATATTCTTGGATTACAATTTAAGAGGTAATTTATCTGACTTAGTAGTTTCAAAGGGTAAGCTTTTAAATGGAATTGAAAGCAGTGATGATGAAAATGCTGATTGACGGTTCTTCCTTAAGTAAATATGTTTTTAAATAGGTTTGAATGAATTTTAATAGTAACTAAATATTTCCTGCTGATATTAAATTTCATTTGACTGAAAATTGCAAAAATTTGCGATTCTTGTAATCTGCAATTTTCAAAATTAGACCCCGGAGTTTTTGTCATAAAAATTTAAATTAGTCATGTATTCTTCAATTGCATTCTCTTTTGATCTTAAGTATGAGAAGTGATATTCGGGAAGAAGATGGACTGGGAACATTGAGTCCACCAGAAACCCAATTTTCTGTGGAAGAATCGAGTGTTGTTGAAGTTGTTTCCGATAATAAAGTTGGAATAATGGTGGTTTTAGCTGGGTTCATTTGCAACTTTATGGTCTTTGGGATTGGATTCTCGTACGGTGTTTTCCAAGAATTCTATACATCAAAAGATGGTCCGCTACACAAGTATTCAGATTCCCAAGTTGCAATTGTGGGTACATTTGGCACGGCTTTAACATATATCTTCGGGATCTTTAACAAGACCATAATGTATTATTTGAAGCCACGGAACGTGATGTTGATTGGTAGTATACTAATGTCCGCTGGGTTGATATTAACTGGCTTTTGTAATGAACTCTATCAGTTTATTCTAACTCAAGGTCTTATATTTGGGCTTGGATCAAGTCTTCTATATCTCCCGCCGGTAGTTTGTGCTCCATTTTATTTCAGTAAACATACAGCCATTGCTATGGGTGTTTTATTCAGCGGAACTGGTTTCGGAGGATTGGCTATGGCCAATCTAAGCCGATACTTGATTGAGGCTATCGGATGGAGGTGGTGTGTGAGAACTTTAGGTTTTATGAATTTATTGTTAACAATGATGGCAAGCTTTATGGTATATGAACCGCCAGTTAAGAATTTCCGGACCAATAATAAATTGTTTAGTATCCACCAGTTAGGCTCATGGAAGGTGGTACTATTATATATGGGAGGTCTATTACAATCAGCAGGATATTTGATTCCCTTAATATATATGTCGAAGTATGCACGGACTTTGGATTTTAGCCATAGTGAAGGTGCATTATTCATCGGCATAAATAATGCAATTAATGCTTGTTTCAAGATTCTATTAGGCTATGTCGGTGATAGATTCGGGAGAATGAACACAATTATTGCTTGTAGTATATTAAGTGCTGTTACAATATTTGCATTATGGATGGTAAACACTAGAAATACTTATATTTCTTTCGTCGTACTATACGGGGTTTTCTCGGGTGTGATTATTTCATTACTTCCAACTTGCCTAGTCGAGATATTTGGGGTGGTGAATTACCAAACTATGAGTGGTTTAATGTATTTCAGTAGAGGCATAGGCAATATGTTGGGTTCGCCATTAGCAGGTCTAATGATCATGAATCAGGGTCTAAAGGCAAGTGATTATAAGAATTCAATTATCTATAATGGTGTTTTATTAATGGCTAGCACTGTATGCTTGATTGCATTACGGATTATTGTTATAGACAGAAATAATGTAACATGGAAATTTTAGATGTATATACTATTTGAGTATGTACACAGATCAATAAAAATAGGTCAAGTAATAAAAAGAGAATATCAATTTATAAATCTATCTAGATTGTAAAACCTACTATGTACGGAAGAAATGAAATAGGACTCATAATTTACTTAGATATCAATAGATTCAAAGGAGAATGGTTCATATGCGTAACCTTCACCTTCGAAAAACTTGGACATAGCTTCAACCCAATGCAACCTTAAAGAATGCAACATTGCAGAAGTACCTTCCATTAAAACCAAAATACATACTGTCAAAACAAACCATAGCCCGAATAAAGTTACCGTCATAAATATACCCCAACCTCCGTACGTACCAAATGCGTTTTGAATAGTCATTGACCATAAAACAGTTGATAATTGTGCATGTGCCAAAGATAAAGCCCATAAACGCAAGTAAGATGCAGTGTGACTTACGCAATTTAAGCAAAATTCAATTGTGTGAATTACTTGATGGATAACAATATCTCCAAAATTAAAAGAATCATGGTCTTCTGAATGTGCAGTGGAATTATGAAATAATGGTTCTACATCATTAGGAAATCGGAAGTTATCATCCAACATATCTACTTCATCTGGTTGTTCTTCATTCAATTGATTTTCAAGTGAGATGGCTTCCTCTTCCTCATGTATTTGAATATTATGGTTCATTTGGGAGTGCAAATCACTATAGCCAAGTTCCATTGCCCTATTGTTTTGGCGTTTTAAAGTCATTGGTTTATAAAGCAAAAGCCAAGGAACACAAACAGCTGCAATCAATACAAGGACTATTTGGACAAATTTCTGACCTGGGTAAAGTTGTTCCTCAATGCTCCCCGGCGCCAAAAACATATTAATCAACATATTTAATAATCCTGGTGGTTGCTTCTCAGTTCCAATCCAATCAACAGACCATTTATAGACTATTGTAAGAGATAAATAGCCGAAAATGCTTTGCATGAATAAGAAACCCGGAATAAAATTTCCAATTATATCCACTTTTGATTTGAAATATCTATAGTTTACCAAACTGAAAAATAAGGAATAGTTCATATGAATAAAGCCCATTAGAATCGATAGCTTCATCTTATAAGAATTGGTAAATAGTAAATTATTTTCGGATCCATGCCAAGCCCAATCTAACCCACATATATATGTATGCCCTGGTATCTTTTTTGCAATTAAAGTAATTGGGCCATCTTTACCAAAATCATAATCCTTTGGAAACTCCCACTCCCATCCTGAACTGAAAAAGTTCATTGATTTTGAAAAAATATCATTGTATATAAAGCCTGTGTACATCGAAAAGAACCCCATCAAGAGAACAATGTATCTACCATTAAAGGCCATTTCAAAAATTTCATCTTTATTTCTCATAGGACCAAAGTATGCTTCATTTTTAATTAAGTACAAACTGATTAAGAATACAATGAATCCATGTCCCAAATCACCAAACATAATTGCAAACATGAATGGAAACGTAATCACAGTTGCTAAGCCAGGGTTAACTTCTTGATAGGTTGCTATACCATAAGCATCAATAATCAGCTGAAATGCGGATGTAAATTTATTAGTCTTATGATATGTTGGCGGTGTACGGTTAGTTGAAAGTTCATTAACAACAGCAATGAGTGAATTATAATCATCATTATCTGCATCAATCGTATCATCAGCGTTATCGTCTCCAACCGCAAATAACTCATTTGGGTTAGATGGAGTTGAATTGGTTGTGGCAGTATTTTCAGAAGACAAAGGAATTGATTCTTCAGAATTACTTGCTTCTGGAATGGTGTGGCGAGATTTCTGACGTATTAATTGCTTTAAAGTTTGGCGACTTATAGCGAATTTAGATTTAGGGATCCAGCCTTCACCAACAAGGCATCTTCTGGTACTATCCATGTCAAATTTATTCAATGTCTGGTAAATTAACTTCTCTCTTTGGATCATATAAGCCCAATCAAGATAAACCTCTTGAAATACGAGCAACTCTGATATTAAATGATCTTTTGTAGTATTTACCACTGTTTGTAGATCCTCAATTTTGTCATTCAAGCTGCTCACGGTTTCGGACCTTGCAGCAGAGTCGCCATTAACATTATCGTAAATTATACCGTCTAAGGATTGAATGATTCTCTTAACTCTCAATTTCAAGAAATCCCCATGTAGGTAAATGATGAATATGTTTTTGTCTACGAACGCTGGGTTCTTAGCATTGAAATCGGACATCTTCTCATCGTTGATTGGTATATCATGAAAAAACAAATTACCTCTTAAAGATCTCCACAAGATTTTTCTTAATAACGGAACCTTTTCTCTAGCAATTGTTCCCGAAATTGTATTGAAACCCGAATCCTCTAGAACATTATTTTCGACGGCCTCCTCCAAACTACTATTTCTATTATTTAACAAGGCCACGTTATCATCATCTTCATCATGTATTTCGAAATGTTGTTCAGGATCATCCGGACTTTTGATAGAGGTGGAGTTGTGGAAATCATTCACTGCATTCACGACATAGCGATTTTCAATATAGCCATATTTTTGCTGGTCTAACGTATTATATGAATTGTCGAGGTACTTTATTCTCTCATAAAAACTAGTAACTTTTGCGGTTATATCATCCATCTCCGATGTCGATGGCAACGGATTCTCGTCCGCTTGCAAGCTCAGATATGGCGTAGATTTCAACGTGTCATATTTTTCCATAGATTCCTTCAAAAAAGACAAATGCGATTCAATCTTATCTATTCCTCGCAATTCGTTCACAAATGTTCTTTGGAATGGTGTTAACTTGGAATTCAAATCCCTGAAGTGAACATCGCCAAGTTTTCCTAGAGCATACACAACATCCCTGGCTAACTCTATCGTGACGTAGAATTGTACCAACGACATAGGGGCAGATCG
Source organism: Debaryomyces maramus (assembly GCA_030583545.1). NCBI lineage: Eukaryota > Fungi > Ascomycota > Pichiomycetes > Serinales > Debaryomycetaceae > Debaryomyces > Debaryomyces maramus. The sequence goes on from JAJMIL010000003.1 coordinate 529,828, forward strand.
GAATATAGCTTCGTCATTTGCCTGGGCCAAGCCCTGCAGCAGCAGTAGTTGTACCATTTTCTTCGTATTAACCGTCGTTAAATTATCAAAAGTTAGAAAATTCTGTAGCAGTTCAGTTCTATGCTTTCAACTATTTAAATTTCACACAAATAGCTAACAAGCTCCTCGAATATTGGTCTATGAATAATTCTGAATACTGCTATACCCTGTTGAATAGATCGTTCATTGTAAATCTCAGCCAAGTCTTTGGAATTTACATGTTAAGGAGAATTACAGGTTAATTGTACTTTTTGATTTCAAGCTTATAGTACTGTAAAGAATTATACATTCTGTTCCACTAAATATTACAACTTGACAAACTACGCTAGGGGAATTGGTATTTCGATAGGAAGTATAGATAGTTACAGTTTTTTTTGGGTGGAAAACCGTTATTAACGAAACATGAGACGGCATATTCGAATTTTTTCTATTGCGTTGTACATCTGCCTGATGCTACAATTGGTAGTATCAGCCAATGAAGATGAGTTATACAAACAGGCTATGGACATCTTGGCTAAGGTTCCATCGCCATACACATACGAGGAGCCATTATACAATCACGACAATATTGATAATAATTTGTATATACCGCAATATCGACCAGATATACAAGAGTACGAAAATGTTTTGAGTAAAGAGAGATATCCCAACGAGGTTGTAACTAATGAAGTGATGCCATTGCTTCATCAGGCAATGGAATTGAATAGCTCGGAGGCATCGGTGGCGCTCGCTGACATGTATATATTTGGTAATTATTCCGTCAGAACCAACTATACAAGAGCGGTTGAATATTACCATAAGGCTATTTCCATCAACGCAAATGGCCATGCCTACTTCATGCTTGGTTTTTTGCATTCTACAGGAGCATTTGGAGAAATACCTGCTGATCAATCCCGGGCAAACTTGTATTATGAGTTTGGGATGGCGAATGGCGATACCAACTCGATATTGGCTTTGGCGTATAGGAATTTGGTAGGAATTGGGGTGCCAGTAAATTGTGAATTAGCGCTTTATTACTATACCCGGTTGTCTCATATTGGGATGGACTTTTTAAAGGACCATGATGAGGAGAATGAAGAAGATGATCTATTTTATAATATTCGATTGAGTGATTTCAATGGGGGCATCTATGGAAGCAAAGTGAGTGAAGTTGTCAGTTCGATATTCTCAACTAGTAAAAGCTATACTTCTTACAGAAATATCTGGAACGAAAATAGTTTGGACGTGGATCGGGAATGTATGGACTACTATTATGATGCGTTAGAACATTACGATGGCGACTACTTCATACCTAAAAATCATACGAAGGCATTCGAAATCTTACAAGAATGTGCCAATTATGGAGAAACTGTATATGGGTCGAAGAACTACCGTAATGCTAACGATATTAATATCATCTTTTTAAGTCGTTGCCAAGGCCTCTTGGGTCATATGTACCTTAAGGGCCACGGAACTGATAGAAATTATGATATGGCCTTGAAATGGCTCAATGTATCTTCGAATCTTAAAAACACATCGGAAACGCTAAATGATCTTGGGCTACTTTATGACGGCCTCATTCCAGAAAAAAAAGATACTAAAACTGCAATTAGTTACTATAGTACTGCTATACAGTATAGTTCCCATGAGGCACGCCTTAACCTTGCTAAATTATTGATAAGTATCAGTGAAAATAATGATGTCCTTCTGAGCCCATACCGAGATCAAATTTATGAAAATGTTCAGAAAGCTGTTTACAAAGGAAACACGGAGGCGTTATACTACTTGGGAGAGTTTTTGCAATCAGGGGTAGCAACGGCAGCCCAACAAGATAAACAATATACATGTGAAAACACGGCTATATATTATAAAATATTTGTCGAAAGGCTTGAACGATACTTCATGCCTCATTTAAAGTATGCGTTCGATGAATTAAGGTTCGGTAACTTTAAGAACGCATTGATCGGATATCTGATAGCAGCTGAACAGGGATTAGAAAACGCTCAAATGTCCGCATCATATTTACTTTTTCAATTGCAACCGCTTATCCTGAAAAACAGTAAAAAGACGTTCACTACTGAAAGAATCCAGTCTTCTATCAAATACCTTGAAAGGGCGTCTTCTCAAAATAATGTCGATGCGACAGTTCTCCTAGGCGATCTTTATCTCAATGGAATAAGTGAGTCAAACTTTTCAACTGATTATAGTAAGGCATTTAAATACTTCAATAAAGCGGCCTACCAACACTCATCGCATGGATGCTACAACTTGGCATACATGTATGAATATGGACTTGGTCCAACAGAGAGTTCTGTTGACTACTTCATGGCGAAAAGGTATTATGATTTGAGCTTGAAATACAGGGAAAGAACAGACAGAGATGCAAATAAAATACCGATAAATCTAGCTCTATTAAGGTTAAGATTAAAATACTTATTCAATAGAAAAAAATTTAAAGGACCAAATAACAATAATGGTGAAACCACTGGTTGGTTAAATACTTTCAAAAAAATTGGAAATAATAACAAAAATGATTTGGAGTCATCTGAAAAGGCAAATACCAAAGCACAAGCGCACCATGAAGGGAACTCTTATTTCATTGATGATGAATATGATGCAGGGGATTATCTTGTAATCTTCCTTACGTTCATGTTTTTTGTTGTATTTTTTGTACAGAATGTCTACCGTCAATTAAGGAGAATGAGAAATAACCAGCAAAATCTAAATGATAATGCTCAACAAGACCAACAAAATCAACCAGAAGAACAAGTGGATCGTAACCAGTTTCATTTTAGAAGAGGTAATTTTGAATTCCATTTTTTTGCGTTATGATTTACAGCTCAAATTATTCTAATGCATTTTTAAAATTGTTACTTACAATATATATGTCTATAGTAAATTAGATTTTTCATTAATCAATCATATCACTAATAATATCCTTTATTACATGACTGTTATTAATAATCTTAGAATCCCGTTTTAAATTTTGATTGATTTTCGTACCTGATGCAGTTTTTGGTTGAGTGGTGATATCATGAGATGTAAATTCATAAAATTTCTCAGCATTTGCAGGTAAATTGTACATCCATCCTCTGCTTTCAATAAGACCCATGAAAGCATCCAACATTTTAACACTTCTTAGCGTAGATTTCGATCCCAATATGATCAATTTAGACTTTGCTCTCGTCACTGCCACATTAACTCTTCGCCACTCTTTTAATAAATCCCCAACTTTATTTTCCTTATTGGACCTTACTAATGAAATAATTATACAGTCTTTATCTCTCCCTTGAAATTGGTCAGCTGTTAGCACTTCAACTTCATTCTTATGTACTAAATTTCTGTGTAGCAATCTCAATTGTGATCGATACAAGGACATCACACCTATATTCGATTCCGATACTCCACATAAAGTTAAGCTCTCAACTACTTGTTTGACCAATTCGGCTTCCATTGGGTTTTCAACTTTCTCACCTACTGTTCTTTCAGTTCCAGGAACATTGTCATGATTGATGAATATCACTTTGTTGTCTTCTTTTAAAATTATGTCCATCCATAAATCTTCCTTCTTCAACTGGGTGAGTTTCAGCGAGACTTGTTCTTGAATTCTTTCAGGATTTGGAATACGTAAGCTAAGTTCTGAAACCTTATCTGAACCACACTTCAAGCGACCATTGTAAATTAATAAATTGGATAATAACATAATGTCTTCACACATTCGGTACTGATAAGTTAATTCGGCAACACTTTGAGGGAATGCATCACCCAAAAGTTTAAATAAAGATCTAGATAAGCCTTGTCTAACAGCTGGATTTGGATGCTGAACTAAAGGGGGTAATTGATTATGATCACCAACCAAAATAAACTTGTCGCAAAATCTCAATGGACCAAGACTTATTGGCATGGATACTTGTGAAGCTTCATCAATAATACAATAATCAAATTGTGATCTCAAGTTGAATGCAATATCACCGATGCCAAGACAAGTTGTAGCTACAACTGGTGGAGTCATATAAATATTGACAAAATCCTCATATTTAGTAATTCGTTTTCCTCCTTCAATCCCTGGAACATATTTTCGAATATCCTTATGTACCTTCATTGCAGATCCAACTCTCAAGATATCTATTCCATAATCTTTGACTTTCAACAAAATATTGTCGACTGCTGAGTGTGTATAAGACGCTAACAAGACAGTTTTATTATTCTGAACAAGGGATTTTATAACTTGAGCAATAACAGTAGTCTTTCCACTTCCAGGCATACCCAATACCAATGAATAATCTTCCGTACCCAAAATTCTATTGAACGCATTGATCTGATCACTATTGAAATTTTCAGCGGACATATCACACTTCAATTTGGACGTCAGGAATCTTGGTTCTTTTAAATTTACAATAGCATCTCTTCGACGTATATCGCCATCTCTTAGAAATAAATTCAATATATTATACCTTGCCAATCCCATTCCATGAAACATATCATCTTTGTCTATACGGTAAGTCTTATTTGAGGTTTCCGAACATTGCAGTCCTTTATGTAAGACACTCTGAAAGGTTTGGTTGTCTGCTTCATTAAAATTCTTCAATTTTAAACTTGAATTAATAATTCTTCTATTAACCGATACTTTAATAAAGCTGGGTCTAATAGCGATAACGAACCCTTGTGCAATTGCAAAATGCCCTTTCTCATCACTTATAATAATTCTATCATATTTACATAATTGCGAGTTTTGCAAGGACTCAGATGTGTTGCGCCTTTCAAATGTATACGAAAACAGATTCAGAAGGTCATCTTTATCTTCAGTCTCCTTAATGATAAGATTTGAAATTGCCTTTCCCCCGGAAATTTCTCTCTCCTTTGCCGTTAATGTCCACAAATCCTTCTTTAAATTTGTTATTATCCCTTCTTCTTGAGTTATAAGATTATCCCAATAATCATAAAACTGCTTGTATTTTTCATTACTTTCTAAATGTAATGTAAGTGAATCATAGATACCTTCAGGCAATCCACTATCAGCAGCAGTTCCTCGTTCTACCAAATTGTGAATCGTCATACATGCCTGTTGGACTTCACATCTATCACACTGAGACTGTTTGATTAAACCCGGGAGTTCTCTTGTTCCAGATTTTAAATATTTCGTTATTCTATTCCGTAAGTTAACTAAGGATTTCAAATCAGTACGACTGATATCATATTTCTTTGTTAACCGTTCTTTCGTATAGACTAACAAAAACATATTCACATCCATATCATACCTGTCTTTGAACAATAATGAATATAGTGAGGACTGAGCATGATGACTTATGTATTCTCTTCCAGTCTTAATTTCCATCGGTAATAAGTACTTTCCACAAGTGGTTTGGCCTAACAATTGTCCTTCCAAGGTTACATCTACTTTCCCTTTTAATCCAAACATCGGTGACCAAATGTTTTCTTCGATATCCAAAGCTTCGCTGGCAGCAAACATAATTTTTCCATTGGCTTGGTTGGTGGGTATAGAGTTTTTAGAAGTTAGTGGTTTCTTAAAATATGTCTGAAACCAAGTCTCTAAATAAGGCAATTGATTTTCTATCTCAGTTTTCACCTTATCCAACTCATTCCCAAGGCTGTAAATCTCTAATAGCCTTGATTCAACTTCAAATTCCATTAACTCCATCATATATTTCATATCCCACCTTTCTGCCCGGAAACATGCCTGGAATATTTCATGTATGATAACACCCACAACTAACGGTATACTGGACTCACCGGGAAAACTTAATCTATTAAGTAAAACACTCTTTCTCGGACATCCCATTTGTTGTGAAACAGTTGTGGCAGAGACCAATATATCAGGATTCCAAATGAGCAAATTATGAGTATCATCAATGAGCTTTGGATGGGAGGGATTTGTAATAATTAAATGAACCACATCATTGATCTGGAAATCAAGCTGGAGATACTCCCCTCTAATGATGAGTTTTTGCTCTTCCAGGGACCCATTCACAACACTTAAAATAACCTGATTTTTAACTCGATTTTGTATTTTATAGGTATTTTTCAAAATGCCCTTAATTTGAAAACGTTGTAAATCCAGCCGAGAATAAGATAGCTTAGCGTCATTTGTATTATTTGTTTTATTATCAACATATCCTTTACCAATAATCTGAAGATTTTCAAGTCGTTTAACATCATCTTGGAAGAGTTCGGCATGCTTGATATCAGATTTTTGCTGTGTGCTTAATTGAATCCCCATAGTAGGCTTGGGTTGAGATTCTACTCGTCTTTCTATTTGAGTGTATTTTGTATCGTCTTCAGAAAATGGATCATCGGAGTCATCAGTTTTCGTTGGGATGCTAGCAGGTTTTATGCTTACATTTGATTTAGGTTTTATAGCTGACAATGCCAAATCATCATCCGAAGAAAATGGATCATCGGATTCACTGTCGACATTTTTCAACTCTTTACATGTGTCTTCATTTCGAATAGGGGAAGTCATTATACCAGAATCACTAAACTCATCGCTAAAATCAACTCCATCGAGGACACCATCCACGTTGTCCTCTACGTTTATATCTTTCTCAATTCTAGAATTACTATGTACATGGATTTCATTGGATTGAGTTATAGGACCAGGAGCATTTGACACCACTGCTCGTGAAATCAGACACGGCAAGGACGACGGTTTCAGATTACTTTCAAATTTATCTATCCAGCTGTTGAGGGTTGTAAGGTTCGCAAAGGATGCTGGTGTATTAGGGGTAGCTGATCGTGATTTTGGTTTTTCAAATTTATTAAGTCTAGAAGTCGACCTTGCGTTGACAAGATTATCTACGCCGAAGGATTTGGCTCTTGTCAACGACGGTGACGGCTGCGTGATAACATTCTTCTTATGCACACTTTCCGAAGAGGAAATATCAGAGTATGTTCTAGTCATGGTCGGAGTCTGAGATAAAATATTATGGAAACCAGCCCCATACTTGGACAACACAGAATTCGCTTGTTCGTTTATCAAGGTCGCGGAGTATTTCAGGTCCTCGTCACTCTTGGTGGGCAAAATACTCGTTTTTAAGGGCGAGGATGGCATCCCATTCATATTTTTGTGGCCAATTTTGCCAGGACTTGTTTTCCACCTAATCCCGTCAAAACTGTCATCCGAACTTTGTTGCTCGTGTACAAACTTGTCATAATTGTCAAATGCTTTCGTAGGGGTCTTGACGGGCGCCGAAGGTGATTGCATGGGTGCCATTGCATTCAGATCCGCTTCGCGTAGTATATCACCAGTCTCCCCGTTTTCCATATCACCAAGCTCCGTATGCACCACCTCCCTATCCTTACCACCTCCATTTCCAGCTAACGTGTTTGTCGGCTGGAAAAAATACTTAGTTTTCGTGGGCTTGCTCCGTCCTTTCGTCAGATCATGTATGTTCTCTTTATTGACCAAATTGGCTTCGTTAGGCTTCATTCGCTTCTTCGACATGGAAGCCTCCGAAATTGGTGCTACCAGTCGCTTATCTGTCATTGTAGACACCTTCTAACCCTATTATATACCCGTATACTCTATCCTGGGCCTGTATCCCTCTTATCCTACCGTTATCTACTAGTACAAATACAAATAAACGGACGTGTCGTGTTCCAAATATGTATTTTGCACCAAAACGACAAATGTCGTAAAAGTGGGTTTGTGTAACATCACTAGCGATGGGAAAAATTTTAAACCTCATCGATTGAAAAATTTCAACCATCCTTTGAATGAAGAGATTAAGGATTTGAGATACCAGTTGTTCATATTATTGTTTAATTGTTACAAGGATTTTATATCTGATCTTTAATTTTTGTTTGGTTTTATCTAATACAGTCTAGATCCTTATCTTTGCATTTAATACCGGGGATTTTTGTATACATCGATACATTGAACTTATTGAAGGAACCAATAGTACGAAAGAAATAGAAACGGAAATATAAAATGGCTTACGTTTTAACAGAAACCGCTGCTGGTTATGCCTTATTGAAGGCCTCGGACAAGAAGATCCACAAGTCTTCGTCCTTAATTGAAGATTTGAACACAGCAGAAAAAGTGACCGAACAGTTTAAAATTCATCGTTTTGAAAAGTTCCTGTCTGCTGCCAACGCCTTGGAAGAAGCCAACGCTATCATCGAGGGACGTATCTCTGACAGCTTAAAGAATTTGTTGGACGATGTAAAGAACGAGAAGAAGGCCACATTAATTGTGTCGGAGACCAAGTTGGGTAACGCTATTAATAAGTTGGGATTGAACTTCTCTGTTGTTTCTGATGCTGCATCATTAGATTTGCACAGAGCGATCAAGGAATTTTTGCCAGACTTGTTACCAGGTTTGGACGATTCTGCCTTAAGACAAATGTCCTTAGGGTTGGCCCACTCTATTGGTCGTCATAAGTTGAAATTCTCGGCTGATAAGGTTGATACCATGATTGTGCAAGCCATTGCTTTGTTAGATGACTTGGACAAAGAATTAAATACCTATGCTATGCGTTGTAAGGAATGGTACGGATGGCACTTTCCTGAATTGGCAAAGATGATCACTGACTCTGTTGCCTACGCCAGAATCATCTTGACTATGGGTGTTAGATCTAATGCTTCTGAAACTGACTTATCTGAAGTATTACCAGAAGAAATTGAAGAACAAGTCAAGGCTGCCGCCGAAGTTTCTATGGGTACTGAAATCACCGATATTGATTTGGAAAACATCAAGGCTTTAGCTGAGCAAATTGTTGACTTCGCTGCCTACAGAGAACAATTATCTAACTACTTGTCTTCCCGTATGAAGGCTATTGCTCCAAACTTAACTTCTTTGGTTGGTGAGTTAGTCGGTGCTAGATTAATCGCCCATGCCGGTTCTTTAACTTCATTGGCTAAGGCTCCAGCTTCTACTATTCAAATCTTAGGTGCTGAAAAAGCTTTATTCAGAGCATTGAAGACTAAACACGATACTCCTAAATATGGTTTGTTATATCACGCTTCCTTAGTTGGCCAAGCTTCTGGTAAGAACAAGGGTAAGATCGCTAGAGTTTTAGCTGCTAAGGCTGCTGTTGCCTTAAGATACGACTCTTTGGCTGAAGATCGTGACGATTCCGGAGATTTTGGTTTAACTGTCAGATCTAAGGTCGAGTCCAGATTAAGTGCCTTAGAAGGTCGTGACTTAAGAACTACTGCTAAAGTTGTAAGAGAACAACCAAAGGTTGACATCTCCGAATCTCGTGCCTACAATGCCGATGCCGATGCTCCTATGGCTGACGCTGATTCCGACGATGAATCTGAATCCGAAGAAGAAGCTAAGTCTGAAAAGAAGGACAAGAAGGAAAAGAAGAAGGAAAAGAAGGAAAAGAAGGACAAAAAGAGAAAGAGAGATGACGACGAAGATGATGAAGAAGAATCTTCCAAGAAATCTAAGAAGGACAAGAAAGATAAGAAGGATAAGAAGGAAAAGAAAGAAAAGAAGGAAAAGAAGGAAAAGAAAGAGAAGAAGGAAAAGAAGAAAGAAAAAAAATAAGCTGCCTGTCCGGATTGAAAATTTAGATGTTTAGATTTTTAGTATTTGCATTTTGTTCATTTTTTTGCCAGAAAAAGTCCTTTTGGTACTCAAATATATTGCATAGGCCTAGCTTATGATTTTTATATCATTCATATACATTTGTTCTATAGTACTTGGTTGAAAAGCCCTTGTGTTTTAATATATATTTTATTTGATAAGTACGTGCCATCACGTGGCTCATATTAATACCAATATCGATTTTGAATAAATTTGGCAAAAAACGTTGTGAAAGCGATTTACTTATTTAATTAGATGAATTGTAAGCAAGTATTGTAAATTTGATAAGAAGAGTATATTGAGATGTCGGCTTCCTGTTTCTGTAACCAAAAAAAGGACAAAATCACTCAATTAGATGATTCGTTACTTGATGCACACAATCCAAATCATCCAGCCAACTTGATTTGTGAATTATGCCGGTTATTTTATGATAATAATTGGGTCACTGGTACTGGTGGTGGTATCTCCATCCGTGATACGAAAGGGAAGGACCCAAATTTGGTATATATAGCACCTTCGGGGATCCAGAAGGAAAGATTACAGCCATGGGAAATGTTCGTTGTTCAGCTACCAGATGAGAAGCTTTTACGTACCCCCAATGATTGTCCACCCGAGTTAACCAAGTCGTACAAGTATAAACCATCGGCTTGTACACCTTTGTTTATGAGCTGTTACACCTTGCGGGATGCTGGTGCATGTATCCATACCCATTCTCAGAATGCCGTTATGTGTACGCTATTATGGGGGGATAAGGTGGAATTTGAGATCTCTCATATCGAGCAAATCAAGGCCTTACCAAAATTGGCTATCAACGAAAAGAATGGCAAGATTGAAAAGGTTGGTAGCATGCAATACTATGATAAGTTGGTACTTCCAATCATTGAAAATACCCCCCATGAGGAAGATTTAACAGATAGTCTTCAGGAAGCTATCAAAAATTATCCTGGCACCACTGCGGTGTTGGTGAGAAGACATGGAATTTATGTATGGGGCGAGGATGTCTGGAAGGCCAAGGTCTACAACGAAGCATTGGACTACTTGCTCGAGTTGGCTGTCAAAATGAAGCAATCGGGAATTTCTACGGTCCAACAAGCTAAATAGAATCGTAAATATTATGATGAAAGTATATACCTATTATACAAGATGAGTTTATCTATAAAATGACAATGTAAGTAAAGGGAGACTTGTATTATGTCTCTATAATGGATTTTTAGTTCCTTTTAAACTATGGCCTGTGACTTTCTTCCAGTTAATTTCTTTATCTGTGTCTTCGTCTACCTCACCCACGCAAACAATGTTACCACCTCTCATTAAATACAACCCCAAAGCTATTTCCTGGTTCTCTTCCTTCTCTTCAGGATAAATTATCCGTTCTATACAATTGTTCATTATAATGTTGGTGGAATTATCAAATCCTTGAAGTATTCCTTCGAATAGCCTAGCATCGGATGTTATGACTCTAACTTTCTCTGTTACTGTTAGTATCACTTCTAAAGCGAGAATCAGAATAATGGCCGTACTTACTCTCTAAGAACTCTTTGAGACTCGACATATCATTAATATATCTTTGATTATGAATAGTTTAAACTAATATGTTTAGATCTCTGCTAAGAATTTTTATTTTCATTTTAATTCTAAGTGCGAATTGTAAAAACTACGCTTGTTGCAAAAGATTGTTATTTCTTTGCTATTACGTGTATACGTTCAACACATTAGTAGAAAATGGATAAAGACGAGCCTCCTACCGATTATGGACTTTCAAGTGAATTAGACTTTGTATTTTCAGAAGTTAAGGAGAAAGATAAGATTAAAAATGGAGAACCCAGTCAAACTTCACTTCAGTTCGCATCTCAAATAGGAGAGCAAAAGGATAAAAACAGAGAAGGATTTCAGAGAGACGAGCCAGATAATTCAAAACAAAGCAGACATGATAAGGCTGAAGATAAACTCATAACTTGGGCAGCTAAATTAGAGTTGGAATCGCTATCATTGAAGGAGATCGTTACAGGTAATTTGGGGCAGGTTTTCAAGCAAAACTACGACTTTTTGCATTCAACATGTTCGGAGATGATGGAAAGACTTGATAATGTCCAGAAGAGGCTTGAAGTTCGGGATATGGATAAGGAATATGAACGCGTGGAGACATCAATCAGGAGCTTGGGCGAAAGAATTGAGCAGATCGAGAAAACGGTCACCGAAGAATCGCGAGAGAAAAGACGATATAGAGATAATATCGAAGATGTGATCATAGGAAAGGTAGACCATTCATTTCTGAGCAACAAGAATATGAAGGCATTAATAAAATCATCCGATATCACCACCACTAAGTTGAAAGAGCTTGAGTCGCTAATCAAATCCAAGTATTCTGATACCGTTAAATCCCATGATCAATTGGAATTGAAGGTGTCTTCTGCACTTCTGGATAACAATAACAAAGAAACCTTGCACAAATTGATGCAAACTCAAGAGGAATTACTTCAAAAATTTACCCAAGCCAATATCCCTATTATCCAGGAAACAACATCAATAAAACAGTTTTTGAAGTTGCTTTTACCAAGAATTATTGGTATAGAATCTAGATGCCAGGAGATGTCTGTAAGTTACAATGATTTGCTTGTTGCATTTAATAGTAATGAGAAAAAACAGACCTCAAATGAAGATTTTACACAAAACAAAGAGAATGCCCCTTCTGAGGTTGAGTATCCCAAACGTATCATCGATACAAACTTGGACCCTCTGACGAAAAGTCATCAAAAGAAACGAAGGTTGATTTAATCTCAGTTAAGAACTCGGATTATGCAAGCATTAAACTGCGAAAATTCTAAGCGGCATTTGAAAAATTTGCTAAATCCGCCTTCGACTTCCTTAAAAAAATCGGATTAATGCAAGAATTGTTCCGCAGGTTGTTGCAATATGGCAATTATAGAGAAATATGACTCATTTATGCACCGTTGCCCTTTAATTATATAAATGAAAAATGGTTCATCAAATTTTCAAATTCGATAGCAGTCATTAGGATGGGACGTTATTCAAGTAAGAATATTTTCTCTTCTTATTTGAATAATATCGTAGACCAACCCTTTATATTACGATTCTCTAAAATATGAGCGGCGAATACAAGAGAGATGCTGAGAAGGCATCTAGCTTCTCGGAAGTAGATAACATAAGAAGTGGGTCTACTTCTACTGAATCATCTGGTAATCTTGGTATGTGGCAGTCATTCAAAGACTCATTCAAACCGGCCCATGCTTCGGAAACGTTAACCCTGAAGGATATACTGGCAGAGGAAGAGGCAGAGATGAGCGATGTACAGAGGGCTGCCTTTAGATCAGCCAATTCTCAGTTATCTCGTTCGTTAAAATCAAGACACTTGCAAATGATTGCCATTGGGTCTTCTATTGGTACTGGGCTATTTGTTGGTTCTGGTGGTGCCCTTAGAGATGGTGGTCCTGGAGGTTTAATCATCGCATGGACAATTATTTCTACTGGTGTTTTCGCTACAATCCAGGGTTTAGGTGAATTGTCAGTTGCATTACCTGTTAGTGGTGGCTTTAATATATATGCTACTAGATTTATTGAACCAGCTGTTGGCTTTGCGGTAGGCTGGAATTATTTTATGCAATTTTTTGTCTTGCTTCCTTTGGAGCTAGTGGCAGCTTCAATTACCGTTAAGTATTGGAACCCAGAGTTGAATTCTGATATTTTCGTTGCGATATTTTGGTTAGCAGTTCTAATTATTACTTTGTTAGGTGTTAAAGGATATGGTGAAGCAGAATTTGTCTTTTCCTTGATAAAAGTTATAGCAGTTCTTGGTTTCATAATATTAAGTATAGTTTTAATTTGTGGTGGTGGTCCAAGTCATGAATTTATTGGTGGAAAGAATTGGCGGGTCCCGGGTCCGTTCGCCAATGGATTCAAGGGTGTATGTTCGGTTTTTGTTACAGCAGCCTTTAGTTTCGGTGGCACTGAGATGATTGGTTTGACTGCAGCAGAAACTGAGAACCCAAGGAAAACATTACCAAGAGCTATCAAACAAGTTTTCTGGAGAATTTGCTTATTTTACTTGGTATCATTGACCATGGTGGGTACCTTGGTTTCATACACAGATACCCGTTTAATGGGATCCTCCAGTGTTGACGTGACTGCCTCTCCATTTGTTATCGCGATTGTCAATGGGGGTGTAAAAGGTTTGCCTAGTGTTATTAATGCAGTGATTTTGATTTCGGTTTTATCTGTTGGTAATGCTTCAGTTTATGCTACTTCTAGATCCTTAAATTCTTTAGCAGAGCAAGGAATGGCACCGAAATGGACAGGATATGTCGATAGAGCTGGTAGACCATTGGCTGCTATTTTAATTACTAATGCCTTTGGTCTTTTTGCATTTATTGCGGCCTCTTCAAAACAAGAAGAAGCATTTAATTGGTTGTTAGCATTGTCCGGTTTGAGCTCCATTTTTACTTGGATTTCTATAAACGTTGCTCATATTCGTTTCAGAAGAGCAATGAAATACCAAGGGAGAGTCACAGCAGAATTACCGTTCGTATCACAATGTGGACTCTGGGGTTCTTATTACGGTTTAGCTTTAAACATTTTAGTATTAATTGCTCAATTTTGGATCGCTTTGTTCCCATTAGGTGGAAGTCCAAGTGCCTATGATTTCTTCCTTGCATATTTAGGCTTTCCAGTTATCGTCATTTCATGGTTAGGTTATAAAATCTGGAAAAAAGACTGGAGATTATTCATCAGAGCCGCAGACTTAGACATTGATACTGGTAGGATCAATGTCGACATCGACATACTCCAACAAGAAATTGCCGAGGAGAAAGCACAACTTGCTGAAAAACCATTAATTGTACGGATTTACAAATTTTGGTGTTGATCTATTACTTTGCATTTTATAATTAATTACTTGTACATTACTTAATAGCTAATAGAGTCAGTCATATTTCTATGTTCATCGATTTCTAACTTAAGGTTGCGACCTGGTTGTGTAATGCATCCTCCTTCACACATTTGTTCATAATAGAATTCATAAATTGGCATATACCTATCAACGAACCGAATAACTTCTGCATCAGTCATACCAGTTCCCGCTGGTTTACTTTTAATTAAAACATGCTCTTGTTCTAATCTCCATTGGTAGACATTTTTGAGCGAATTCGTCTTAAAATAGATGAAGTAGTCAAATAATGACCATATTCTAGTGTATTGTTTTAAACTTTCATTGACTTGTTCAAAATGAAATAATTTATGTCTTTGTATTAAAGAAGTATTGGAGTCCGTAGTTAAATACTTTAAACGTAGCTGATCAAGTGAGAGTGGCTTGAAGCCATTAAACCAACCTTCAAAAATAATAATGTCCACTGGTGTTTTAACTTTTGTCCAGTTCGACACCGGAAATCTATCCCCTTCACCATTGAATGCACTTTTATCATATAGGGGAATAGCTATCTCCAGTGCATCTGGTTTTTCAGCTAACAATTGACTAAGTATTTTACTTCCCAAGTCAATGTCATGGGTGCCTGGTAAACCACGACCCATTAACAACTTATTATCATCCATTTCCTTTTCTGCAGTTTTGTTCAATTGCAATTGGTCTTCATGGGTAAGATATAAATCGTCCATCAGGAACAGTACTATGTTTAACTTGGGATACATGTATTTTAATTCCCTTGCCAATTCGTTCGTCAAGAATGATTTTCCTGAGCCTTGAGGTCCACTTATACCTATTACTAACGGCTTTGTAGACGGGGCCAACGATATGCCATCTATAACTGGCTTCAAATATTCTATAGACCTAGATAGAGTTGTCATTCGTGCTGATATGATTCAATTCTATTTGGAATCTTCCTCAGGCTTTTTGTATAATCATACTGGTATATGCACGGCCTGAACTACGAAAGGCATTGATACTGGCATTAAAACAGATTGTTCGAAAGTACTATGTATTGTATAAATATATGATTTTAGTTAATTAAAATATAGAATGCTGAAATGAAAACAGTGTATGTTGGAAGATTAAATAGCCTTTAATTCTTTTAATTTGCTAATCAATTCATCAACTGATTCTACCTTAACACCAGCTTCTCTTTGGGGTGGTTCTTCGACCTTTAAGGTTTCTAATCTATTGGATAACTCAATACCTAAATCACTAACCTTCAACTTTTCCAAAGGTTTCTTCTTAGCTTTCATGATGTTTGGCAAAGAGGCATATCTTGGTTCATTTAATCTCAAATCCGTAGTAATGATCATAGGTAATTTAGCACGCAAAGTATCAGATCCACCATCAATTTCACGTGTAACAGTGACATTATCACCGTCTATTTCAACCTTGGAAGCATTGGTCGCTTGTGGCCAGTTCAATAACCCTGCTAACATTTGTCCAGTTTGGTTTGCATCATCATCAATTGCTTGCTTACCCAAAATAACCAAATTTGAATCCTGCTTTTCAACAGTCTTCTGCAAAAGTTTGGCAACTGTTAATGGCTCCACTTCTTCATCACCTACATCTATTAATGTAGTCGAATCGGCACCTTTAGCCAACGCAGTTCTCAAAATATCTTGTGCCTTGGTTGGTCCAATAGAAACGGCGTGGATCTTTTCTACTAACCCTTTGTTGGCTTCTCTGATTCTAAGAGATTCTTCTAACGCAATATCACAGAAGGGATTGATACTGAACTTCACACCTTTGGTCTCAACTCCAGTATTAGCCTTATTGATTCTTGGTTTGATAGCAAAATCAATTACTCTTTTCACGGGAACTAAAATTTTCAACTTAGAAGACATTTTGAAACTGATATACTAAGTTGCTGCACAATTGTGTACTTCTTTACGGATATGCTTTACTGAAGAACTCTTCATGAAAGTGTTGATAAAATAATTACACCGAAACCGGAGTCATGAAAAATCACGTGATTATTACTACAAGTGATTTGAAGACATACTTTCATTACATTAGTACATAGCTATCAAGAGAAATTAGACATTCCACTTCTAGACCTTGCTTTCATCTTTTCAATTCGAGCCTTCAATTGCGACGTTACTTCTGCTGCTCTTCTCCAGCTGTCATCATCAGTATTTAGTTGCATAGAATCCTTCGCCATAGATGTATAAGTACTTGTACTATCAGGGACTTTTGTCGGACTGCTTAAGCGACTGAGGGACCTGCCATTGAATAATGAACCAGAGCCGTCAGTCTGAGAGTTGCTATCGATGGAGAGTCTATTCACCCTCGAACTAAGTTCACCCGAAGTGATTCTTTGGTTCGAGGGTAAGCTCTCAGTTGGTTGAAGTTTGTTTTTGGATTCGAATGGAGAAGCGGTTGCAGAATTGAACGCACCAGCATATGCGTGCTTGGTCAGTTGTGATTGTTGTTGGGTATTATATGAAGTTTGCTGTAATTTCATCATTTCAATAGTTTGTTCTAAATCTCGTATTTTTAATTTGGCATTTTCAAGATCACTATTGGAACGAAGTATTTGAGTTTCTTTTTGCTTCACCATGAGCAATGAGTTTGTGTGATCCTTCATCATGGTTTCTATTTTATTATTGAGCTGGGATATTTCTTGAGTTAATTTCACTTTTTCGATGTCAAATCGTTCTTGAGATTGGGAAGCTTGTTCCTGTTGCGCAAGCCACTGTTGTTTTTCTCTGCGTAAGCTCTGCAACTCTTCCTTCTCGCGGAGCGATAATCCAGTGCTAACTTTTGTAGCTGGACTTGCAACTGAGGCTGGTGTATTTGATACCAAGGGCCTTCCGGTCAATCCCCTACCAAGAGATGCTGCCTTCGAGATATCGTCATTTCTCTTTGCTGGTGATGTGGCGCCCCGTTTAGACGGTATTGTTGAGCCATTAGGGTATTCCAAAGATGGCTTCTTAAGGGAAGACCCACTTGCTGGCAAGCTTAATTTCTTAGCGCTAGACGATATTCCTGTTGATACACCATTTCTGTTGGTAAGAGGTTTCGTTTTGGTTGCAGATGGGACAGAGGACGACGCCCTTTGAGCACCAGATGAGGATTGCGTGCTACTCATATTTGAATTCACTTGAACTTCTTCAAAAAATTTAGTAACTTTGGCCCTTCTATTATCGTCAACTTTATCCAAGAAGGAATTGAGTTCTCTCTCTCCCGTAATTTTCATTAAAGTCCCAATCATTTCTGTGGAAGCCTGTCTTACTGGTTCTTGAGAGTCACTTAACAATTTAACACCGTGCTCCATTATGGAATTTATTTCTGTGCCTCTAGGACAAATTTTCGTTGCAGCCAAACATCTTTGTAGGTAGCTCGTGGAAGCTATTTTGACTTGTGGTGTCTTGTGCGTCATTCCATTTAACGTGTCATCTAAGACGTCACTTAAGCTCGAGGATTTAAATATAGCATCCATAGAATTGTTTAACGCATCTGCAACCGATGCCTTCTTTTCTTTCGTCCTCTCGATCATAGGACCTAGTACAATTGATTGATATCTTTGGAAATCAGTCTTAAGGCCTTTTGCAAGAAATTCTGTACAGTTAGCGGCTAGTTGCACAACTTGAATATTTGCATCCTTCATGCACTTTGCAAGAAGCCTAACAAGGCCCATATAATCATCTCTAGGCGCTAATCTACCTACCTTTTCTAATATTACATGTACTTCTTCCAATGCTTCTTTACGATCCTTCCATTTCGTAGATGTCATCCTAGAGTTCAAATCGGATGGCAATTTAGACAACACTTCAACCGGATCAAGTAAGTCGTATGCATCAAATTGAGGTTGCTCTGGATTTTCATTTTCTACATCATGCATTTCCACGTCTCCATCTGTCTCAGGCGCTTTCAGTAAAGCTTCCTCTTCTTGCTTACGTTTGGTAATTTCTAACTGTTGTGACAGAGTGAAACGCTTTTGCTCTGGTGCGGCACCTTGGACTTCGTCGAACGCTTTCTTCAAATCTTTTGCCTGTACCGATTTCAATTCAGGAAATAAAATTGTCTCCAATGCGGTCCCCATCCATTTATATAATTCGATTGTAAGTTTGGTAGCTTCAGCTCTCACATTTTTATCAGCATGACCAAACAACTTCGTAAGACTTGGGATGATCAATTTAGGTGAAACTACTGATCGGCATCCAAAGTTTTCTACTATGGAAGTCAAAGCAGCAACACACCCGGCCACCAATTTTGGTAATCGGTGACTCAAAAATGGTAAAATATCTTCGATAACTCCATCAACATTGTCACAATATTCGACGAACCATAATAAACATTCAGTGGATTTTAACTTGGTTCCAGCACGGGACGAGGACAATCCTTTTTCACACAAGGAAGATATCACCCCAGCGGACTTCAATCTTGCTGCATTCATGGCATTGCCTCCAAATTCTAAGAAATTTAATAAGGCCTGAATGGCCGACTCTTGTGCAACTACATTTGAATCCGTCACCATCTTCTTGAATGTGTCTGGACGGGAATTAAATTTTTGAAAGCATTCATCCTGGTCATTACGAGAATCTTGAAATTGTTTAGTGATTTCGTTGTATGCTTCAAGTCTGACTTTCCAAACCTTATGTATCAATCTTTCCTCCAATGGCAAGCCTGAATAATCTGGCTCATCAGACATCTTATTACTCAATGTATACCTTATGAAGTGTATCGGTAATGGTATAAGCAGGTTTTTGATTGATATTTTTTGTTTTGTAAACAAACCAAATAGTGTTTCACACGACCATATAAGAGAGAATATGATTTGAAGAATATGGGCTAAACATGTGTTTTTAGGCGTCCATAATCCATTATCGTAGGAGTTAGATAGTGATTGTGTTTAAGGGATATTACATTAAGAGTTTAGTAAGCTTTAAGAGCTGAAGTAACGATTAGCTGACAAAATGCAAAAATGTATTAAACACAATTTAAATGTTGTATATAAAGGAAACAACCGTTTGGGGCGTTCAAAGTAATAAAAAGCAGTATGTAGTGTTAAGGAAATGGTCATACGTAACCAGCAGAAATAATTATGCCATTTAGTGATCTTAAAGATAAGATGATTATTTATAGGTGGCCTGAGAATAATCGGCTAAAAACCAGGCCGAAGACTGCTGTAGACACCGTATCAGGTAATGGTAGCATCTAGGATGTAAGAATATGAGTTTGGGTGGCCATCTACTCGATGAATTTGGTGTATTTAGCCTTAATCTCTTCGTACGGCTTCAAGTTGTTGAAACCCCAATCTTCTTCACCAGGTCTATTTTCGTAGTATTTTTGAATAGAAACACCATGGTATGGGTGGTATGCCAAGTTGAACCACGGTAAAATAGCCATGACAGTGAATGAAAATTGCGAGTTTCTGTTTGCAATATCCTTCAATCTATCGTCCAATACAGATTCGTTCTCGTGGTATGGCAATTTTTCTTGCGATAATAACTTCTTGATCTCGTATCTGTCCTTCTTCACCTCTCTAGCATTTTCAGACCATCCCAAGAATCTTCTGGACGATCTCACGTAGGCTAAGTAGAATCCACCGCAGAATCCTAATAAACCAGCTGCCCTTAACGCACCACCTGGGATCTTGGAAGGTGCTTTAAAAGCTCCTTGAGATGGCTCAAGTCTTTCCCAAGCTTGTAATGCCAATGGGAAACCGGCAGTAGTGGCAGCCCAAAATCCATAGTCCGAAGGTCTGAAGTACGAAACAACTCTGTTGAAATGTGGATCCACGTCAATGAGTTCATAATCTGAATATGGTGGATCAGATCTAACTGGCTCGTTACTTTTATTGTAAGACATCTTTATTTGCTTTACTTCTAATCAAGCTTTTATTGATTTAGTATGCTTCAGTATCGTTTCTTACTATTTTTCAATTCTCAAAATCTGATTGGAAGCGATTTTCCTCCGGCGTGCGTAACTCAAATAAGTTAGCGTGTCCACTACGAACGATGATACACTGATTTTGCAACTAACATAATGGGTAGAATATTGTTCTGACTGTTATAATGCTTGTTAGGATCAGTTCAGTTGATGTCGAAAATACCATGTTCCAACAAATAATGAAAAATGAATGAATACATATGCAGAAAACTATGACTGAAGATGAATTGGTACCATAATAGGAAGAAGAACGAATGGCCTTAAAGGAGATTGGCAGTTAACAACAAGGCCGAAAGTGTTCATCAGGATTTAAACCATTTTGTATAACTTACGTGCTTCTGGAACTTGTTGTTCACTTTATGAACTAAGGAATTACCTTGTCTTTAGTCTTCTATATTCATAAAAAACAAAAATTCAAATCGCCCACCGACATCCCCGGTCAATTGTATGTAAGTATTTCTCTTTTATCCATTCTATGTCTCTGACAATACCAGAACTCTATCCATGTTCTTCCTTAACATGAAAGTAGAATCTCCAAGAATCCGAAACTATTTTATATGCAGTCCCTATCAATAGGCCAACCTTTTATCAGGATTTGCCTTACATTTGATAGAGCTTTTACAATGAACATAGGTTAATATGGCTATACGGCTCGATGATGATTATGATGAGGGTGGACTAGATTTAGAGCTTCAGGATTATGGAAATAACGCAAAGGAACATTTGTTAATCACAAGGATTATTAATAGTGTCCGTATATACAATATACCAGCATTGAATTTCGTTATAATTGGAATATTGGGAACATTCTTGGTAAAGCTTACGACTAAGTATACAGGACTCTATATGAAGAATTCTTTGATTACCATTATAGTTACGAACTTGGTATTATATGGGATCTCTGAAACACTTGCCCAATCGCTTTTAAGCTATGTATCAACGCAGCCACTTCTTAGTTTCCGAATGAACGAAAATAGCTATGGTGGAATATCGTTTAACTCTAACGATTATGCTGTACCTGAAAGTAATTTCGGTACTTATGATGAGGAAGCAGCCGATAGTGAAGGAGACGACGAGGTGATGGATAGGTTTATAGACTATATTCAGCAGGACGCTGACTCTGTGTCGGACTTTCCAACAATGCAATCTTATGTTCCCCAATTGCCTACCACAACAAGCCCTACAGCAGAATTAACGTATTTCCATTTTAATAGACTTGCCGGATTTATGTGTTGGGGCCTCATAATGGCATTTGTTCAATGCTGGTGGTACAAATTCTTACAAATATATTCCAAAGATCCTAAATTCATCGAAGTGTTACGAAAAGTATTAACCGACCAGTTGTGCTTTTCACCGATATCCTTATTCACTTTCTTCACTTATGGTACTATTGTCCTTGAAAGTGGTAACTGGAATGATGTGAAAGATAAACTAAGTAGAATATATTTGAAGACATTATTGATTAACTATTCAGTTTGGTTCCCAGTTCAATTCTTCAACTTTTTATTAGTCCCCAGGGACTATCAAGTTCCATTCAGTTCTTCAATATCCGTGTTGTGGAATTGTTTCTTATCAATGAAGAATTCAAATGCGTAAATATTAAATATTATTACTCTTATACATATACTATATATACATTCCAGAATTTGCATAGCCGTTAATTTTCCTAACAGCCATGGAAACTTGATTCGAATATTTTTCAGTTTCCTTACTTCCTACCAATAAGTCTCCCAACACAAAGCAGGTATCAACGATCGAGTCTGGGTCGACCTTCTCGAAACCCGACGGCCCTTCTGATCTTAGTACTATTGACAATAATTTAGGTGATGGTGATAAGTTTATTCTAGAATTAAAAGATGCAATGGCACCGGTAATAAAGTGTGGGGGTTTTAAGTTTGGAATCAAAGAATAGACTTCTGTGGTTGGAATATTGTTACCAATATCGAATTTGCTTATGGTCTCATTATTACTTAGTTCACATGGGGATAATGTAATCCAGGCCTTATCAATCTTCGTGTCAAGTTCCTCTATAAGCTTTTTTGCAAGTAAATTATACACAATGGTATTCTGAAAGTGTGGGATGTTTATACTCAAATAAGAGCTGTCATGCATTAATATAGGGATTTTCACCAAACCGTACTTTTCCGTTAACGACTTTTTCATTATAGCTGAATATAATTGTTCATCTTCATCGTAGTCAGCATCTTCGCCGTCATTTTGTTGCAATTCCTTCAATTGGGGATATTCGATCGTTATCGTTCCTATATCTTTGCCTCCAGGCAAAAACTCCGCTAATACTTTTATTGTCTTAGGAGTCACCAATACGTAATCAATCGACCTGATATCGTCATTTAATTTAACTGAGATAGATGGAATTGGTGGAGGTGGAGCCTCGTCAAATTCATCATCAAGAGCATGTCTGGGAGCTGGAACTTCGTTCCAAGGTTTAATCTAAAACACAGTCAGTATATAATTAGGTTAATTGGCTATCTATATGAATAATACTTACAAGCATCTTTATATAATTGGACCTGTAACTTCTAGTAATACTAAATCAATTCTCTTCATATTGCCACTCCAAAAATAATTAACCTGCAAAACCAACTAAATTTTTAATTTGCAGATTGCAAACTCAAAACATTAAAAGTGTAATTTTATTGTTAGAGTTTTGCTAATATCCTAAAAATCCACTAAACATATATAGAGGCCATGTTGAAATCCTTATTCAGAGCTTCTTTGAAGCCGTCGGTCATTATGAGGCGCTCGTATCATTCTATAGATCACCCAAGCTCCAATATAATTGTTAATCCTAAGGCAATGGAATCCATAATATTATCTAAATCACTCACATATATCCCGGAGTTTGGATTTGATTCACGCTGTATAACACATGCTATCAGGGAGTTGGAATATCCAGATTCCTTGCAATCAGCAATATCAAGCTCACCATCCGGAAATTCCTTAGAATTTCAGTTAATGTTACATTGGCTTAAAATCCAAAGACAAAATTTGCAAGATCACGTATTCGATCCAAAGAGTGAGTTTAACTCTATAACAGATGAGTACGAAAGGGCCGCTTACTTGATCAATAAAAGACTAGAATATAACCAGCCTATTATTCACCAGTTATCGTCAGGTTTATCGCAGTTAATTGCACCTTACAATATGAACCAATCATTAGATGAATTACACAATTTGAGTGACGATATTGCATTTTATGCTGGAGATATGTCCAATGATTTTGCGTGGTATTCTAAAAGACTAGGCCTATCGTCAATTTATGTAAGCTCCGAAGTTTTCATGTTACAAGATACAAGTAAAGATTTTATAAATACGAAAGAATTTGTGGAAGATAAGGTTAAGAGATTCAGTAACTTAGGAGCTGCTTACAATGATATTGAACAATGGGGCACTTTCAATGCTATTAGTTTAGTAAATTTAATCAAATCCCAATTATTGAGAGGTTAATTTTCTAGAAAAATTTATATTATTATTATTATATAGAAAAATTAGGTCTGAAGTATGCTAGTATACAAAGTTTATTCTATCTATGGCGAAGAATCAGTTTAGGAACTCAACTTAGATCTTACAGCCAACAACTTTTGTCTTGTGGATTCGATATTTTTCTCTTCATCGGCAATTTTGGTTTCCACTCTTTTGATTTCCCCTTCAATAAATTCAATTCTTTTAGTCACGTTAAGCTTTGCTTCGCCATATTCCTGAGGCATCAATATTGGGCCTGTTAACTTGTAGATTTTGGAATCATCATTCAAGTGATCAAACTCATTTAAAACAATTTTGTTTTCCTGAAATTGAGTTTCCAAAGTTGAACGAGCTGCCATTAATTCATTGAGAGTATTCTGCGAATTACTGAATTCTAATGAAAGCTTTTCAAACTCTTGCTTAATATCTGACATCGTATTATCTTAGTCTTTGATGT
Source organism: Debaryomyces maramus (assembly GCA_030583545.1). NCBI lineage: Eukaryota > Fungi > Ascomycota > Pichiomycetes > Serinales > Debaryomycetaceae > Debaryomyces > Debaryomyces maramus. Next base: position 554,176 of record JAJMIL010000003.1, read on the forward strand.
AAACCATTCAAATAAAAGGCCTTGTAAATTTCGAAATTTCTGACTACTTAAAGTAACACAAAATCATATTATTTAATAGTATCAGAGAATAGACCAGGTAAGTCAGACTTAAATACAAACAATATATACCAATATATAAGAAAAATAACCGAGACAATGTAAACCGTCAAGCAATTTATAAGAAGTGAAAACGAAACCAATAAAGCAAACGATAAAGTGAAATATTAATAATTCTATTAGTCGTGTTACCAACGTACCCATAATCCATAACTTCCTATCCTTATTAATTATATTTAGGTAGGGAAAATGCTTTTGTCATTCTCATTAACCTTTATTTCCGTTACATGTACTTTGTATGACCTATTTGTAGATTCACCGTAATCATTAATTTGCTCGTATTCATCGTATTCATCAGCGATAGCATCATCTTGATCACTCAAAAGATCAACATCCATGGTAGTATCTTCAAATACAAAGTCATTATCTTGATCGTCCTCGTCCTCGTTTGCATTTTTATGGGACTCATCCCTGTCGTTGAAGCCCCACGGCGATAGAAAAGATGGTCTTGGGTCATGGTAAGACGTGTGCCTACGCTGTTTAGACATTGGTGATCTTAAACCTGGATCTGATGGGGTGTCTGCTTGGGAGCTTGTTTGTGATATGGAACGAGAATTGGAAACGGACCTTGAACAAGACGTTGAATTAGAACGGGATTTCGAGTAGCCCAAGGCCCTCATTTTTCGTTCATTTGCAATTGACCGCAGTTGCTGGTATGGTGATGCAAATAAATCTTGGTTAAATATGAACCCCTGGCATTCTTTCAATGATATGATATTATAACTTGAACTGCTGGTATAGTAACTAGGTGACTCGTATACTGAAAAGTTTTCATGTTGCACCATCGCCGGTGATAATAAGGAGTTTCTTCTAAACCACGGAGAAGATGAAGATGCAAATGATGAACTTCTTCTCTTACTGGTGGTCAGTCCAAATTCCCCGGTTCCCGAGGAAGGTAACGCTGTTCTCATACTACTAGAGGTCCTTTTAAGCTTAGGCGACTTTGTCACCGAATAACTATTATCCATTTCTTCCATAAATCTATAAGGTTTATCAAGTTCGCTTGCTATCTGAATGTATCAATGTTATATGCCTGGGTTGTCTTGTGAGTCAAGAAATGATCCAGATAAGAATTCACTTTATCCCCGTACACGTGACTTATTAACCACTATAGAGACCTGGGTTTTTAATCAATATGGGTAGGGTAGTGGTTACATGAGAGCACCCAGCCTTCTGTGGGTCGGTAAACCATATACTTTATATATTAATGCAAAATGTAAGAACTATTTACTCCGTAAAATCGTAAGCGTCAATCATAAGCTAGAAGAGTTTTTCCAGATCATAAAATCCTTTCTCTCCTTCAACTTCTCCATCACATACTTCAAACCCTCTCTCGAATTGGCTGTGTTCGAGGAGAATTTATTATGACTCCATTGTTCAATTTTCTGTTTGAATCCAATCAAGTTCGACGAAAACTTGACCTTGCTTTCCACCAACGTCGCAGCAGCCGAATGGGCCGTGTACGTCAAGTATTCCTCCACTCTGATGAACTTTCGGTGATCTATGTTGGATGTGTATGAAAGCATCTGGTGTGACTTGGGGTTGATTATAGTCTTTTCAATGATCCACGAATCCAAGCTGCTACCTAAAAGTGGTTTCATAAATTTGGGCAACCTACCGGTTTTGATGATCACTTTTGTGGTCCGAAGACATCCGTTGTCATCGACATGCCAATCAAGGGTGTCGATACTCAATACATGCTTTGCATACGGATTAGGATACCTATTCAAATACGCAAGACTTACCGTAGGAAAGTCATGGTTATATACATGGGCATTTTCGAAAATTTGAACCATCGGATGTCAAATCAATGTAATGCTACCTATTGATCTAATATGACTTCTGTGAATAAGTATTTATGCAACAAACTGGGGTAGATGCAAATCTTTTGTAATGGGCCTACGAAATTAGGATGAAAAAAATTTGTAATACAAAATGACCTAATCTGTACTATATGTGATAATCTGCAATTTCACCTAACATGTAAATAAATGGTTCGAGTTGGTGCGCTCGGCAAAAACTTAAAAACTTTATTTTGCTGCGGCCAACAATTTCGGAAAAACCCTCCAGCTTGGAAAATTCAAGCGAGTATCTATAGCAAAAATTCGTGGTAACATTAATCTGCATAACGGAAGGCTTGTCGACAATAACCTAGTCGTTATCTCCACTAGGCAATTATAACGATAAATTGTAAATCTATTCAGGATACGTCATAAATCGGAGCAATGCTGACGGCGTATTGTTTGGAATGCCGTGAGTATTGCAACCTTCAAAACCAATGAAAATGATAGTGCACAATACCCAACGGGCGTTTCCCAAGAAACATTATCTCTCAATCTTGTATACAGCGTATTGATCTCACAAATTTTCTCCACAGGGTTTTAGAATAAAAATCGAACAGTAGCATACCTTTTTTCTGAAAATTTTTGTAGGAGTCAACTTCTCCATTAGCAATATCTGTCAAGGGATACTATTGATGTTACCGTAAATAAGCAAATATGATTAAAGAAGAAAAGGGTAATTCCAAACTTATAGAACCGGTGGTTTCTGAAATCGATCCATACTACTCTAATTCCATAAATGGAGGTCGTTGGCAGGACTTTAAGGACTCGTTCAAACGTCAAGTGCCGGAGGATGAAAAAAATGGGGCCAGTGGGACCCAGATGAAGAAGAGTATTAGCAAGAGACACTTGAGATTGATGGCTTTATCGACGGGTTTAGGTACAGGTTTATTGGTAGCTGCTGGTGATAAATTGAGAACTGCCGGCCCTCTATTTCTCTTAGTAGGGTATGCGATTGTGGGGTACTTCATGTTGTATCCGTGCATAAACGCAGTGGGTGAATTGTCCGTGGCGTACAACAATCTTCCTGGTGGGTTCCAGTCATACTACCGTAAGTTCATGGATGAAAGTATTGCTTTTGCCGTTGGTTGGAATTATTGTTTCCAATGGGCTACCGTTATATCATTGGAACTAGTCACGGCCAGTATGACAATCAAGTTCTGGACCACGACTGTGGAACCTGATATATTCGTGGCTATCTTCCTTGCCATTGTGATTCTTATCAATTTGGCTGGTTCTAAAGGTTATGGAGAAGCCGAGTTTGTCATGAACAGTTGTAAATTGTTGATGTTGGGAGGATTCGTTATATTTGGGATCATTGTCGATTGTGGTGGAAGTCCAGCAGGGTATATCGGGGGCAGATATTGGCGTAATCCCGGTGCTTATACTAGTTTCAAAGGTTTATGTAGTGTATTCGTTACATCAGCCTTTTCATTGGGAGGTACCGAGTTTATATCCTTGTCAGCAGCTGAACAAGAAAACCCAAGGCAATCAATCCCTGCGGCATGTAAATTGGTGTTGTTCAGAGTCACCGTATTCTTCATGGGATCATTAGCTTGTGTTGGCTTATTAGTTCCATACAACTCTAACAAATTAATGGGTTCGGGTGAAACAAGTACCTCTCCATATGTTATTGCAGCCCAAATGCATGGTATCAAGGTGCTTCCTCATATATTCAATGCGGTTATCTTGGTGTCCGTTACCTCCGTTGCAACTGCTGCAATGTATTCGTCACCTCGTTTATTGCAATCTTTGGCCGAACAAGGTTTCGCACCCAAGTATTTCAACTACATTGACAGAAAGGGAAGGCCACTCAGATGTTGGATCTTGTCTATTTTTTCATCGTTTCTTGCATTCATCGCAACCTTCAAAAACCAAGACGCAGTCTTCACTTGGCTTTTGTCTATTTCTGCCTTGAGTTTTATTTTTACATGGGCCTCCATCGACATTTGCCATATCAGGTTTAGGGCCGCGTTGAAGTACAACAACATTCCCTTGAGCTCCTTGGCTTACGTGTCGCAGACAGGCGTCATTGGTTCGTACATTTCCTTTGTATTGAACGTTTTAATTCTTATATGCCAATTCTGGGTCTCGTTATTCCCCATCGGGGGCGATGGCTCCCCAAACGCCCTCTCGTTCTTTCAAAACTATTTGGGTGCCATTGTACTTCTAATCTTCTATTTAGGACACAAGCTATACACGAGAAATTGGAGCTTATACATCAAAGTCCAAGACATCGACATTGACGGTGACAGAACTATTTATGACCCAGAGATCTTGGAATTGGAAAACTTAGAAGTTCAGCAACGTTTTAAGAATGCTCCATTCTGGAAGAAAATTCTTATTACTTGCTTTGATTGATTTAATTCACTTGTATACTATTACATACATACTTTATATATATTGCACTTTTGCACCTATTTTACACCATTTTACACCTATTAACCTATGTTCCGTATTGCAAAAAGTTGTACCGATATCACCGAATATGTAACACAAAAACGCGTATATCACCATCTCCCCGAAGTCGCAAATCGGACTTATCGGTAGCCTGTTTGTCTTCGGACATATCGCTAACCTTCTTCTATTCGGACATATCGCTGGCATCTCTTTATCTATATAAAGATACTATATTCTAGCAATATGTAAAAGATGAAACTAACAATAATAATAAAAAATACAAAATGACAGAAGTTCAAACAGTAGGTGCTACTACTAAGTTAAATCAACATGAAATCATACCATCTCCTACAGACGTGGGAGCATTGGCTAATAGGATCAACAAAGATACCAGAACATTGCATAATAAAATAGATAAGATGATGACCTTAAAGTTGGCATTGGCATTGAGAGATCCAAAGATATACCGTCAAGGGTTGCAGAGTTTCTACCACGTTTTTGCTACGATCGAAGAATGCTTATTTGAGCAATTTGAGGCGGACAACGAATGGTCTGATATCTTGAAGCAGATCTGGAAGCCGGAAATCGCCAGAAGGGAGAAGGCTGAACAGGATTTGATGTTTTATTATGATGATAAGAAGGACAAGTTTGCCGAGCCTATGATGAGCGAGCAAGTCAAGTTTTCGCAACACATTAGGGAAGTGACAGAAAAGAAGCCATATTTGTTGTTGGCATACATGCACGTTATGTATTTGGCATTGTTCGCAGGGGGAAGAATCATGAGATCTTCTATATCGAGAGCAACTGGTTTGTTCCCACAGAAGGAAGGATTGAAGCACGAAGATATTATCAGAATGGGAACAAATTTTTTCACCTTTGATGTCGCAGACGAGAACTCGTTGAGAATGATCTACAAGAGAGACTACGAGCTTCTGACCAGAAATGCCTTATCAGAGGAACAAAAGTTGGAGATTATTGAAGAGTCAAAATATATCTTTGAACAAAATGGTAAGTGCATCTCCGAAATTGAAAGACACAACATGATAAGAATATCCAAGAAATGGAGTTATATCGTGGTCACCAAGGGCTATTATCTTGTCTTATTATTGGCTGCATTGGCTGTATTGTACTACGTTAGACGTATTATTTTACACTTAACCTACTAGATCATTTTCTAGACGCATAGTTACGTATTTCATTTAAATTGTATATTAGAATCAAACATTTATCTACGAATCTTATTCATCGCAAACCCTGATCGTGTAAGAGATCCTATTCATCACTTTCATCCTCATCCTCATCTTCACCTTCCGCCGCATCGGAGTCTAATTCATTAGAAACCCCATCCGAATGGTCTTTCTTCCAATTTTCAGCCCATGCTATTATTCTATCCACATTGACATCCATCTCTTCCACTGAGTTCGAATTAAGTTCGATGACAGACTCTGGGACATACGAATCCCGAGCCTCCTGCAAAATAACTTCCATAATCTCACAGTCTAAGTTTTCCTGTACCTTGTTCTCCTTGTATCCTCTTTTCATTAGCCTGTCATATAATATCTTATTGTCAGTTCTTAACACTACTACCAAGTCAATAAGTCTTTCAGGAAATATATCACAGCAATGCCAATCGACTATAATTCCTCCTTTCTCTAAGTCTGGCTCCAACGAGTCTAAAAGCTTGTCCTCGTCCACCACTGATGTATCTAATACCTCATCGTAGCTTTCAATACATTTGCGGTCCTTTGCTATATCACTGATTGAAAAATGTTGATATGGCTTATCTAATTGTGACACCAAATTAGCAGCATGCGATGATTTCCCACATCCAGGGGTACCTGTTATTATAATGTTGGGGAACAACCTTCTTGACATCTCTTTAATACTCTGAGTGCTATTCAATGTCCAATATCCAGCAATCCTAGTCTTTTACCAGAGATGAGCTTTTAGATATTTATGGGTCAGGTGACCTCCCAACCCAGTCGTGTGAAAACGTCAATATCATGAAGCTTTGAACTACTGTATTAGCCCTATAGTTTGAGTTTTCATTACACTAGTATTACATCAAATCCATAAGCATAATCTATTGGTTCATCAGGCAACATACCTAAGTATTTGCTGTTCATATTTTTTTATTTGAAGTCTTACGGTTGAACAAGTTTCATAGAATAATAATAATACAATGGGTAAGTAGGGTTATTTCGATTAATTCAAAACAAGGTTACTAACAAGACACTTCTATAGCAATTTTACCACCAGGGTTATCGGCAAATAGTTCGGGCCAAGAAACTAGTGATGATATGGATAAGTTTGGTCTAAATGGCTTATCTTCGCTTGTAAAGATGGAACAAACCGACCAAACGATATTTGCAATAGGACAAGACGTTAACTTGCTAGGATTGGACTTATCGTCAGATTCTAAGATTTTGAAGAATTTGCCGTCACCGTGGGCGGAAACATCGAGGTCAGAAGTGGAACCTTATTTTACATTACCCGAATCTATTCGTTCAGAAAACATCATACCTGCTCCTGAACCGTGTGATAATAAAATTCAGTCATTTTCCGACGAAACGTTGTTCTATATTTTCTATATGAAGCCAAGGGACACCTTGCAAGAATATGCTGCGCGTGAGTTGGTTGCCAGAAATTGGAGATACCATAAAGACATTCAGGTGTGGTTAACGAAAGATAGTAATGTTGAACCAGTGTTGATCAGTCAAGACGTCGAAAAGGGGGTATATATCTTTTTTGATCCGCATAATTGGGAGAAGATTAAGAAGGAGTTTGTTCTACATTATTCATCGGTGCAAGCTTAAACTAGGCAAAATAATAATATAATAATATATAGATGTTATTTATTCCTTTTGATAAGTAACTTTATCAACTTTAACCTCTCCGTTGAAGTATGTGTAAATATACAAGGTACAAGTAGAATCATGTGTATCAAGCAAGCAGAATGAAGGTATGCAAGTAGTGAGTTCTTTGGCCTCGTCCATTAAGCGTTCGTCCAGTTCGTGAGAATCGTTTTTCTCATCATCGTTTCTATTCGACTCTTCTGTATCATTTTTCTTATCATCTTCATCCTTCGTATCCTTCGTATCCTTCGTATTCTTTTCTTCCGTTTGTTTATTTATCTCTTTTTCATCCTTAGTTTGATCAGTCTTTTCCGGGGTTTGTGATTTTTGTTTGGTCGACTCTTTATTTGTATTACTTGGCTCATCCTCAACAAGATCCTGCTTTGCCAGCTGTTTTACTGCGGGGTCTTCTTCCTCACTGTCTTCTTCTCTTTCTGGCCAATCGAAGCTGAACGCACCAGTAGCACTTCCAGGATTCACAAAGAATTTACCGTCCAACGTATAAGCTTCAACCTTATGCGTACCTCCCCAAACCAAGATATCTACGTCTAATTCTCTAGCTAATATCAGCAATGAGAGTGGGTCATTTTTAGGGACAACTTGATAGCCATTTGTAAAACCTATCTTGAGATTGTCATGTTTAATAACGTTATACAATGGAATTTGCGAAACACTGTTACTTAACGATGTTATTTGTTGTGATAATATGTGAGGTTCGTCAAACTCTCCCCGTACAATATTAAAGGATGGTGATAAATCGTACAAGAATTTCAACGTTTCTAACGAATTGGTTATATTACCCAAACATAGAACTTTAGAAAGTTTACTGTTTGTAGGAATTGCATTTGGATTGGGCGAAAGTAATTTTCGAAACTTTGACGGAAGTTCAAATGCCCTATCAGGTATATATAAGTCTCCGATAGCCAATGTCAACATAATGAATTGATTGTTCCAATTAAGAAATGCTAAATTTATTGATAAAAGAATCGATATCAAGGGTAAAGGAATTATGCGCACAGCACACTACAAAATTGCAAATATAGAAAACAGTTATTAGGTTAAATAAATAGGTGACATAATTAAAACTAACGAAGCACGCTTAAAGTATATAGACAATTATTCTTAATGGTCGGAAGTAATCTTTTGGACTACCTTTGGATAGTTTCTGAAAACTTCATCGAATCTGTCTCTGTTGGTCATTTGGAAGACTTCTGGGTCCTTAGCTAAAGCCACAAAGAAAGTGGACACACCAGAGTCAATAACGGTTAAAGCAATACGGGTGATTTGACCGGCAATTAAGAAGGCGAAAGCAACAACTGGGGCGTAGAATGTACCATCAGAATTGTAGCCTGGCTTGGTCAACTTCAAGTACAAGTATGCGAGTAAGGCAACAAGATAACCAACAAACAAGGAGTACAAGTGTAAGGAGGTGTTGATAAAACAATCGTTGATCAATGCATCCATACCTTTGAATCTGAGCAATTCAAATGTTTCTCTGGCCGATTTTATGTAAGATTTACCGTACAATGCAACGTAAATGTAAGCGTAATGGTTGAAGTAACGGACGACCCACTCAAGAAGACCAATGATGAAATCTAAGATCAAGAAACCACAACCGGCACAGTAATCACCAGAACCAAAGGCATTTTGCTTCAAGAGTTGGACAAAGGACTTGATCAACTGAATGATGGAGACAATTAAGGACCCGAAACAGATGGACCCGAAACAGTAGGTCATGGCTCTCTTAAAAGCACCCAAGGCTGGGTGCTTAGGTTCACCTTGGTCCGAATTGGACAAGTAGTACCAGGTACCATAAACACCAGCAATACAGACATGAATGACATTTCTGATAACTTCGGATATGAAGTAACCAGCAAAGAACACAAACACCAAGATACCAATCAATTTACCTTGCGAACAATTGCCCCCGTTCTGGCTACAACCTTCGTTTCCTTGTTTAGGGTCGTATTTGATGTAGGTGCCCACAATCACGGCAGAAAACAAACAACTGAACAAACTCGACACGATGATTCCAATGAACGAGGTAACCAAGGTCGAAGGATAACGTCTCATCACGTCAATGGTGATTTCCAAAACCGTGGCACTGAACGGAATCCTGTGTCTGCAAGACCAATAGCACCATGCCGTAAACGCCGTGAAAACCAAGAACACCACGGCTGCCGAGTAGTAGTGGGCCACAAAGTAGTAGATACAAGTCCCTAACCCAAGCACAATATTCAAAATCAACCCCGTGGTGATAAAGATCCGTGGAGCCAATCTAGCGTACACAATAATAGCCACCGAACACACCACCGCAACCACAACGATAAACCCAAACAAAATAAGCGTATTAGTGTTCAACGAAAAAGTATTGCCCGAATTGTAAATCGATGTTCCCTGGAATCCATAAGTATTTTTCATGGCTCTCAATGTAATCACTGCGACCGCAATAAACCCACCAACCACTAACCAAAAGAACATCGCAAATGGCCAATCATTATACTTGGGCTTTTCTACCTTGAAAGACTCGTCGAATTGTTGTGATGGCTTTGGTTGTTCGGTATAGTATTTTTCCTGTTGGTTTTCTAAATCCGGATGAACATTAGTACCTCCCAGCTCTCCATGATAATTAGGAGGATTTGGAGGTGGTGGATAATTGTTATTTTGACTCATAACTGTTTCAACACTAACTTATTTACTATATATCCTTAGAATAAACAACTTTTTTCCTTCAAAATTGTCGTGAAATGGGAGTTTCTTCTATAATAACGGCTGCAGTAAGCCTATTGTGTTCCATGTGAGATGCTTGCGAATTCCCTCTTTCCAAAAACGAACAATGTTGTGATCACGTTTTGAAGAATACGACTCAGTGTTTGACAGATCTCCCGAGTGCTTTTCTGGTATTAGAGCAGGTGGGAGACATGGATATGGTGCCAGAGGCGAATATACGCGTACCAGGAACCAACTAGCACCAATAGTGGGACTCTAGCACCACTTTGGAGGGAAGGGGAGGTGCCAGGTTCTGCCGAAAACGGCTGAAGCGGACATAAACACAGAATGGTCTCTGTGGTGCAGCGGTTCGGAGCGCACAGATGCAGTAGGCCATCGATGAAATTTCAAATTTTGCAAATAGGACCCCGGTTCGAGTCCGGAGTGCGCTCCCAGCCAGATCCTGAGCCCAACATTTTTGTGCAACTTCTATTCAAGGCTTCCACACATATGCGATATCTATGCATTAGGCCTTGGGACGACTCTGGACGTAATCTGGACGTAATACGCCTGACTCGTCGCCCAGCCCTGGGTGGTGCGTGCAGAACCACTGCTCGGGCCCTGCCTGGACCGACTTGTGGAGAAGCGTAGTAACTGCATCGCCCAACAGTCGCTTCTGTTTTGCGGTTGCGGTGGGGATGCAACCTAGATGGAAAACCTAGACGTGGGCCCGAAAACAGCGTCTGGCGACGCTGCCGAGGTCCCAGACCCTCCGGGTCCCTACTACACCATCTAGAACGCCCCCTTGATGGCGTACAGCCCTGTGTCGCCTGAAACAGCATCGTGTGTTAGAAATGAAAAAATGTAACAATTGTGAATTCTGGGACATATATGCGAAAATTACTATAAATCGTAGATTGGGCTCTCATTGCTGGTGCCAAACCTTTAGGCCCTATTGTCTGCCGACTCACTCCCACTATTGGGTCGGTGGCCTCGTCAATGGCTTGTCCCACCCCAGTCTACAACCCTCCTGGGTTTGAATGACCCAGGCCTTACATGTGACCCTAGAGTACAATATGTGCCAAATGCATCATGAACTCCACAATCAGCAGGGAACGAAGGAAGGAATTTACCCCTAATAGCTTAATTTACGGAATTCCCACACCTTATCTTATCGATAGACTCTGACGCAATATGTAGTACGATAGCAAACAATACACCCTTCCCCATCTGATGGCAGGTCCGAAGCCGAACCACGAGAAAGGTGGTGATGATAGCCGGGGGGATTTTGTGTAACTTTTGCCAAAAATCGCTGATTAGTGATAAATTATTTCTTGATAATGGATCTCTCATTATAAAAGGGGAAGTATTTCACCAGTAAAAGCGGGACGAATAGTAAAATTGGATCAATTGATTATTGGTTACAGGATTATTCCCCATAGGCACACATATACATATTCAGAACAGCATTCGAGACACGATATCAATTCAAACCACGCAAAGTAGCTATATTAATGTCATTAAGAACCTTAGGATTAAATTCCACATTCAGTCGTCTTTTCACAAGACACGCGGACCTAGGCAAGACGGTACAGACGGTGTTGGACTTCAAGCATGACGGACAGACGTCGTTGGACAGTGTTTTGACCCGGTCGGATCAGGAGATGGGCGGTTTTTCGTCGGTGAACTTCAAGGTGGACCCGGTGGACGGATCGGGGCATTTCTACGGATATTTAAACTTGGATGTGCCCAAGGACCACCCAGAGGCCACGCGGTCCGGGTACGCGATGTTCCGGACCAGGGACCAGAAGGAGTCGTGGCTTTCGGGCAACAGCTACTGGGACTGGTCGCAGTACCAGTCGTTGGTGATGAGAGTCAAGGGCGACCGGAGAAAGTACCTTGTGAACATCCAGGCCAACACGCCATTGGTCACGGACTTATTCCAGCATCGCTTGTTTTTGCATCATCCTGGCGAGTGGGAGACGGTGGTGGTGCCTTTGAACGACTTTGTCATGACCAACTGGGGTGTGATCCAGGACGGGGGCGAGTTGAACAAATCGGAGGTCAAAACCATCGGTATAGGCCTTTTGGACAAGCAGTACGGACCCTACTCGCTTCACATTGACTGGATCAAGGTGATGACGGGCGCAGAGGTCGAAAAGGAAACCAAAAAGTCAAGAGCCGAAAGGCTTTCCATCGCCAACCACCACCACCACCAGACAAGCAATGTGGACCCGGCTCACGAAGAAATGCCCTTAGGCGGTGCTGCTCTCAACTCCCACAAGTTTGAGGAACCAAAGAACACCGTATTTTAGGTCCTACACAATGGTTACCCTCTCACCAAATGGGTCCCAGCATTTCGTGCCCCATCTCGGTAGCTCGGCGGAACTACTCACTCTACTCCTGTGATTATCGCATGTCTACCACCGGGGAATAAATCACCTCTAGTTTGGGCAATTCAAGGGTCTTTCCCATGGTTAATGCCATGTCCTACGTTAGAGTCCTTTTGGATTGCGTCCGTCCTATTCAGGAATTTTATGTGTAAGTCATTTATAGTTGTTACATACTTCAATTGTCATTAATATACATATGTCGTTAAACTACATCTCTCTAACTACAATTTTCCATCTAGATCTCGATGGACTTGTATCTCCATTATTTTTCAGTCCAATACCCCATTTAAGCCCAAATCGTATTCTAATAATGATCATTAGACATTCTCCACTTAAACTATGGTTGCGTTCGTAGTTTTGGAGGGTTCTGCCCTAATGATGTTTTGGGTTGCGATCCAAACACCTACAGAATTTTTTTTTTCATTGTGTGTGAGAACGAAAAAATTTTCATGTTCCATATATAAGTGAAAAATTTCACATTTTTTTCCTCCAGTTTATTAGTTTTTCTATATCAAACATAACAATTATCGAAAATGGCAAGAGGCCCGTAAGTCTAATTCTATCTTAACTCAAATATGATTTAAGACTAGGTAAAGGCATCGAGCGTACCACTTTGGTCGCTTGAACAATACCGATACAGTGTTGGAGCATAATTTGATTATGCGATAATGCTGTATAACGGTCACCAATCTTCTTTTGAGGGTTCGGAAGGGAGCCTTGTCATGATAATTCGTTAGGTTTGACATTCATACTAGCTATAGTGGCTACTTCACTCGCTTTGGTGAAGGAAATTGCTGGCAAATTTTTCAGTTTGGCAGTGGGCACTCGTAGCGACGGATGAATGTCAGACCTAATGACTGATCATGGTACCCCCTAGTTTTCTGTCGTGTCGCCAGAAACAACATACTGACTATTTTTTAGAAAGAAGCATTTAAAGAGATTAGCAGCCCCATCCCACTGGATGTTGGACAAGTTGTCTGGTACCTACGCACCAAGACCCTCTGCTGGTCCACACAAATTGAGAGAATCTTTACCATTGGTAATTTTCTTGAGAAACAGACTTAAGTATGCCTTAAACGGTAGAGAAGTCAAGGCCATCTTGATGCAAGAGCACGTTAAGGTTGACGGTAAGGTTAGAACCGACTCTACCTTCCCAACCGGTTTCATGGATGTCATCACCTTGGAAGCCACCAACGAGCACTTCAGATTGATCTACGACATCAAGGGTAGATTCACCGTCCACAGAATCACCGCTGAAGAAGCTTCCTACAAGTTAGGTAAGGTCAAGAAGGTCCAATTAGGTAAGAGAGGTATTCCATACGTTGTCACCCACGACGGTAGAACCATCAGATACCCAGACCCATTGATCAGAGCTAACGACACTGTAAAGATCGACTTAGCCACAGGTAAAATCACCGATTACATCAAGTTCGACACTGGTAAATTAGTTATGGTTACTGGTGGTCGTAACTTGGGTAGAGCAGGTGTTATCACTCACAGAGAAAAGCACGAAGGTGGTTTCGATTTAGTCCACATTAAGGATTCTTTGGAAAACACTTTCGTTACCAGATTGACCAACGTCTTTGTCATTGGTGCTGAAGCTGGTAAGCCTCACATTTCGTTACCAAAGGGTAAGGGTATTAAGTTATCCATCTCTGAAGAACGTGACAGAAGAAGAGCTCAACAAGCTTAAATAAGTAACCTTATATTAAATAAATAGGTAAATTGTATAATAGAGACGTAAATGAAATTGTACTGTAATTTTTCACTATCACTTTTGACCGCATGGGCCGATACTGCAACACAAAAATGTTTTACTTCCCCTAAGATTTATTATTGCTTATAGAGTAATTGTACTGAATAATGACTTCAAGATATAGAGTTGAGTACGCATTGAAGAGCCATCGTAGGGATGAGTTCATTGAATGGATTAAAGCTTTGTTGGCTGTTCCTTTTGTTCTTCATGCTGATGTGGAGAACTACGATAGCGATTTTATTGAGCATTATAAAAACGTCGAAGCCTATGAAGAGTACTTATTGTCACGGGAAGACACAATTGCCATGGAATGTCAAAAGCGATACCAAGAAATATTCAATGATGTGGAGCGATTGGTGGACCATGCTATAGCAATAGATAAATTGCAAGAAAAAGAACCAAACCACTTTGGGACGAGCAGGCTCAGGAAACTAGTTCCGTCATTGGGGAAGTTCTTCACATCTTTACCGCTTACTGAGGCATTTTTGATTGAGGACCAACGAAGACTGTTGTCTAAGCGAAGGTTGGTTAGTCCCTCATTTAATGATGTTCGAATCATCTTGAATACTGCGCAGGTATTGGCTCTTAGCAAGATTTATAAAAGCAAGGAGGAGTCTGGATCGAAGCTTAAGTTGATCACGTTTGATGGAGATGTGACATTGTACGAGGATGGTAAGTCATTGGCTGAAAACGACCCTGTAATTGGAAAATTGATTCAGTTATTGGCCTTGGATCTATTTGTAGGTGTGGTAACTGCGGCGGGATACCCTGGCCAGCAAGGAGCACCCCAGTATTATAGTAGGTTGAAAGGATTGATAGATAGAATCCGGGACTCGAATGAATTGACCGACCACCAGAGAGAGAATTTGCTTGTCATGGGTGGTGAATCAAATTACCTTTTTAGGTATGATAATAGCTATGGTAATTTGAAATTTATAGATGCCGGGGAATGGTATTTGCCTATAATGATGAACTGGGATAAACTGAAAATCGATTATATTATGGAAACAACCGACAAGCATTTAAGACACTTACAAAAGAAATTTGATTTAGATTCTGAAGAGAAAACTACCATTATAAGGAAGGAAAGATCCATTGGTATAATCCCAAAACCTGGGTACAAAATATTACGGGAGCATTTAGAGGAAATGGTTCTTTCGTGTTCCATGAAGGTGCAAGAAATATTGGCCAATACTTCCAATAATGAGATCTCTATGGAAATCGTAAACCAGCTGAACACGAGCCAGCCAATCACTACCAACCAGGGCCCAGAAGATGACATCAAACTCTGTGCATTCAATGGTGGATCTGATGTATGGGTGGATATCGGGGATAAGAGTTTGGGAGTCGAATCGTTGCAGAAGTATCTCTGCAAGGATAGCAAATATCAGCACACTATCTGCCCGATTTTGAGAAGCGAAAGCTTACATATCGGTGATCAATTTGCCAGCGTAGGAGCAAACGATTTTAAGGCAAGGTTGAGTGCATGCACGGTTTGGATTGCAAACCCAAGAGAAACTGTTGCAATTTTAGATGATTTGATTCATAATTTAACTGCCGATTAAAATATTCTCATGTTTACCTTGTGCATTACATATTATATAGAAGATCTATCTAATTATATTCTTCTAGAAAAAAAATACATGCCTCTTTTGGGGTAGACAGATAAATCTGTTCTGACTTAACATTGGAGCTTTGCATCTTATCTGATTATATTTCTGCAACTGCAAATAATACTTAGCGGCGATATTGACCTAACTATCTGACACTGCAAAAAGCATCCATTTATTATATACATATGTACCGTGTTTTATATATTTTTATTACGTCTACCGTTGAATTTTAGTTTCACCACCTCTTTTGTAACAGAATAAATACAGGAATTTCGTCTCATTAAAGTATAATTACAGTTCCTTATTTCAAAATGGCTTCGAACAAGTTCTTTGACCCTACTACTGCTCCTTATATCAATCCAAACGCAGACCGCCGTGTGGTCTTAATTACCGGTGGTAATAGTGGTGTTGGATGGTATACGGTCTTACACTTGTACTTACATGGCTACACAGTATACATTGCTGGGAGGTCAGAATCCAGGGTTAAGAAAGCCATTGACGAGATCAAGGAAGAAGCTCAGAATAGAGCTGGAAAGTATACTGATAATGAGAGAAAGGAAAGATTTTTTGGTTCCATTGAGCATATCTATATAGATTTGTTGGATTTATCAACCATCGACTTAGCAGTGAAGGAGTTTAGCCAAAAGGAAACAGAATTACATATTTTGATCAACAATGCCGGAATTGCGGCAATTCCCTATGAAGAGACTAAGGACGGCTATGAAATTCAGTATCAAGTGAATTTTGTAAGTCATTTTTTATTGACGTTTAAATTAATTCCGTTCCTCAAAAAGACCGCTGACAAAGGCTTGGTTGAACCAAGAATCGTCAGCCTCAGTTCCATGTCACATATGCACATCTATAGGTATTACGATCCTTCTTCGAAGCTAAATCATACTCCAGATTTCTTGTACACATGGATTCGTTATTCTGTTGCTAAATTAGCTGTAACGCAATTCATGAAACAATTGGCCATTGTACATCCGGATATTTTATGCGTATCTGTTCATCCTGGTCTTGCTACTGATACTGAGATATTAAACTATTGGAAGCAATTGCCTTTGATCGGAAAAGGTATTGGTGTATTTTTCAAATTGCTTAAATTGTCTATTGGTGTCTCAAATGAAGAAGGTGCCTACTCTTCATTGAGGACTGCAATAGATCCAGCTATTACTCTGTCCAAGGACAATGGAAAATTTTACCTGGATGGAGGAGTGGAAACCGCCCCATCCAAATTAGCCTTAAATATGGAAAATGCTGCCAAAACATGGAACTGGAACATCGAACAATTGAAAAAATTAAATTTCGATTTTGAAGCATCGACTATTGAATAGTCCATTTAGACCTACCACAAGGGGGTATGTTATTTCGTACAATAAGTATAATTCTTCAATCTTAATATTTCTATATAATTTATATTCTATACAAAATCACATTCATTTGTTCGGGTAGACAAGAGTATCAACAAGAATCGTGGGCAGATTTCGCAGCAATACTCTGGAATATAGTCATTGCGGTTAATGATTAATGATTATTTAAGAACCAAAATCCGTTAGCCTTATTCATCTCATTCGTTTTAGCAAGTTATCCTATCTGTTGTGATGAAAATTTGCAGCCTTAATACTTTCTGCATTGGCAAATGTTAAGCAGAAATGTTGATATCCCTCTATATACTTCCCATTGAAAAGCCTCTATTCATATTGTGCTTATTACTTTTATAGTGAGCCTATGTGTAACCTATTTTATATATTTTGCTCTAGTCTAACAATCATTTATCACATTCATTTTTAGCTGGCCATTTCTTTTTTCGATATAGTATAAATACGAAAATTTCTAGTCGCTTAAACTATATTAACAGTTGTTCCATAATCTTTTTTTATGACTTCGAACAAGTTTTTTGACCCTACTACTGCTCCTTATATCAATCCAAACACAGACCGCCGTGTGGTCTTAATTACCGGTGGTAATAGTGGTGTTGGATGGTATACGGTCTTACACTTGTACTTACATGGCTACACAGTATATATTGCTGGGAGGTCAGAATCAAGGGTTAAGAAAGCCATTGACGAGATCAAGGAAGAAGCTCAGAATAGAGCTGGAAAGTATACTGATAATGAGAGAAAGGAAAGATTTTTCGGTTCCATTGAGCATATTTACATAGATTTGTTGGATTTATCAACCATTGACTTAGCAGTGAAGGAATTTAGCAAAAAGGAAACAGAATTACATATTTTGATCAATAATGCTGGAATTATGGGAGTTCCATATGAAGAGACTAAGGACGGCTATGAAATTCAGTATCAAGTGAATTTTGTAAGTCACTTTTTATTGACGTTTAAATTAATTCCGTTCCTCAAAAAGACCGCTGAGAAAGGCTTGGTTGAGCCAAGAATCGTCACCCTTAGCTCCATTGGACATATGTTGACTTTTAAATATTATGATCCTTCTTCGAAGTTAAATTATACTCCAAATTTCTTGTACACATGGATTCGTTATTCTGTTGCTAAGTTAGCTGAAATACAATTTATGAAAGTATTGGCAACTATACATCCTGATATTTTGAGTGTATCTGTTCATCCTGGCGTTGTCACTGGAACGGAATTATATAGCTACTGGAAAAAATTGCCAGTGATCGGAGTATTTGCTGGTGGCATATTCAAGTGCGCTAACTTGGCTATGGGTGTCTCCAATGAAGAAGGCGCTTACTCTTCATTGAGGACTGCAATAGATCCAGCTATTACTCTGTCCAAGGATAATGGAAAATACTACCTGACCGGTGGAGTGGAAACCACCCCATCCAAGTTAGCATTAAATATGAAAAATGCCACGAAAACATGGAACTGGAACATTGAGCAATTGAAGAAGTTAAATTTCGATTTTGAGGCATCGACAATTGAATAGTGTACATATAGTTTGAGACATATAACCAAGGTTTCCTTGATTTGTTGTAAGAAATATAGTATTTTAGTATTAATCTTGAAAACTTATCTTAGTTTATTAGTGTAAAGCTGTGCTTTGTTTAGCCAAACTCATGGAATAAAATAGACGTAACATTATGTACCACCTGGGATCATATATCAACATTATATCAACCCTGAGGCTTGTTATACCAATATTATTCTAGACTCTGTTCATCTCTTATCTGTTGATCTTCCCAAAAAGATTTATCGCAGTGCGACATAACCTGGCCTGATCACTTGCTTATCGAATTGTACTATTATATAGAAATAGTACATAGTTTATAACCAAGTATATAAGTATACAAGTATAATATTAGCTTACATTAGTATTTGCTAACATATCAACATGTTTGGACTCTTTAGTATTTTGAAGTAAGTATAATAAAACGTGGTACTCGAAAAAGGTGGATTACAAAAGGAAGATTACAAATGAGGATTATGGACTAACAATAAATTTAAAGTACATTAGTATCAGTTATTTTTCCAATTTTCGGATCGTATAGGGCATTTGAGAATTACAATAAGGTAGCAAATGAAATTGCTTCTTCCAATGTTAGTATTGGTGGGTTTCTGGTTCCGATCAATACGTTGTTGAGAAAGTCAGGCGAGACACCAACCGAGCAAGGAAATAGCGAGGAGAGGTTGCAAAGACACTTGTTGTCAATGCAAAAATGGATGGTCTATTGGATTGTATTTGGAGCTGTGAGCGTAACTGAAAGTATTTTACTCTTGAGGTATATTGTACCCATGTACTCGTTCATCAAGCTCTTATTTTCTATGTGGTTAGTGTCACCGATGGTAATTGTTACCAACAGTAGTGACGACGAAAAGAGTGGCGTGGTAGCTAATAACAAGAACATTGCTCGGTTTATGGAAAATGGATGTGGTCTATGCTATTTCCGTTTTATAAAACCTTGGCTTGATGGCGAATATAAGCATCTAGTTAGCTTAGATGTATCGAAGATAGTTCCACCACCTGTTTTGAATTATCTTAATGAGTACACGTTAATTCAGAGTATCACATCGTATCTTAATTCCGGCGAATCTGGTGAGGCTGTACTGGAAGGTGGTTTCTTCAACTTGGTCAAGTCAAAGGTTATTGATACGAGTGGTTCATACCTTTTTGTTAATAACTTTTTCTCCGATAGATCTGCCACGGAACCGAAAGATGTTGAGCCCAGCACCGAGACCAAACCAGAATCTTCCCTGATTACAGGCTTGGAAGAATATGATCTAGTTGATAAGCCAAGTGTTAACGAAGGCTTGAGTCAACGGAAACCCAAGAAAGATGATCCTAAAGGAGAAACCAAAAGGGGATGGATTTGGTAGTATAATTAGATACGCAATGTCGAGGTTACGTTTATTATGATATGTATTTTTTAGTCTTTGATTTTTTTTGGGTGGTGCTTCTATATATTTATTTTTTTCTATTCCTTTAAATATTCAATTCGGGTTGATAATAGTTCAAATACAAGGACTTTGGTGAATAATTTATATTAATTTGATAGTATATACATGAAAATGTGTTTTGTAATATTATAATCCCAAATATTGTTGGAGAATTCGCTTATCACCTCTTGACTCGTCGTGCTCCCTTTGAGCATTAACAGCTTCATTACCAGAAACTCTTGCCTTGCGTGGTACAAAAATGTTAGGCAATTCAGGTTTGTTGTATAATCCGTTAAATGCCTTACTTGGTTTTAATTTGTCTGACCCAACAGCTGTTTTCATTTCTACTGCTTCGATCTGGTCATCATAATTCTGTCTGGCTTTGTCAACAATCGAACTTGGCAATTCAGGCCAGATAAATGGTTCTTCCATGTCAATGGTCATTTTCTTAAACTGGGGTCCTCTATAACGCGCATGGTCATCGGGACCACGAACGAATTTGGCGTGTAACAATTGCACCGTGACATTCAATGCCCTCAATCCATAAACATTCCACAAGTAGTCTCTCAAGTCCATCTTGTTGAAATTTCTAGGCACCAAAAACTTTGCTTGGTATGGTGTATGCTTTGCGTTAGGTCTCAACAAACAAACTCTGGCTTTTGGCAAGTAGACCTTCTTCTCCCCAACCTTGAAATGTGGCTCTCCCATAGCTACCTCTTCTCTGTACTTTTCGTAATTTCTTCTGGCAATATTATCACTGTTCGATCTATACTTTATAGGAATTGGTTTTCCGGCTTGTAGGTATTTGTTTTTGATTTCAGTACTTGGGAACAAGGTATCGGTTACAGATTGTGAGAGTAATGGCTCTCTTTCCTTTCTGAACCCATATCTTGGTTTGTCCAACTTTATGTCTTCAATGTTCACTTTTGGATATTTCTTGGGATTTTCTTTGTAATGGATCCCCCTTTTTGACGTGTTCCATATGGAACTAATAAACCCCGTACTCTTGTTTAACATCACTACTATAATGCCTAGTCCATATACTTTGTTTCAAAGCCAATATCTCGGTTCCGTTGATCAAGCTTGACCTTATATTGAAAATTTCTTTTTGTGTAACTTCACCATCATGGTCGTGTGCGACTAACAATCGTTGAGTTTTTTTTGTTTTGAAGTTTGTAATAACTATAGTGAAGGCAAAGTACGTAAAGTCATAGTTAATCAACTTACCTTTAAAGATCCTCGCATATATATATAAACGATGTCTCAGGAACAGGCTGTTGATGACCCATACTTGTATGACGATGATTCCGAGAGTATCACCCCAGAAAATTGTTGGACAGTTATCTCGTCGTTTTTCCAAGAGAAAGGGTTAGTGTCACAACAACTCGATTCCTTTGATGAATTTATTGAAACCACGATCCAGGAATTGGTGTGGGAAGATTCACATTTGATTTTGGACCAGCCGGCGCAACACACTTCTGAAGATGACCATGAAAATAGACGGTACGAAATCACATTTGGGAAAATTTATATTTCGAAGCCAACGCAGACGGAAGGAGATGGTACTACGCATCCAATGTTTCCACAAGAAGCAAGATTGCGTAACTTGACGTACTCCTCGCCCTTATATGTGGATATGACCAAGAAGGTTCTTAAGTCAGACGATAATAATAGAGTAGACAATGAATTGGAATGGATAGAAGAAAAATTGGAGGATGAGGACCCACAGACCAAGGTGTACTTGGGTAAAGTACCTATCATGTTAAGATCGAAGTTCTGTATGTTACGTGGTTTAGGAGAGCATGAATTCTATGAGTTGAAGGAATGTCCTTATGATATGGGTGGGTATTTCGTGATTAACGGGTCTGAAAAGGTCTTGATCGCCCAAGAAAGAAGTGCAGCTAATATCGTTCAAGTTTTCAAGAAGGCAGCACCTTCTCCTATCTCTCATATTGCTGAAATTAGATCAGCTATTGAAAAGGGTTCTCGTTTGATTTCTTCGATGCAAATCAAATTGTACGGTAGAGACGACAAGGGTTCGTCCGGAAGAACAATCAAAGCTACATTACCATATATTAAAGAAGACATTCCAATAGTTATTGTTTTCAGAGCTTTAGGTGTAGTTCCTGATGGTGATATCTTGGAACATATTTGTTACGATGCAAACGATTGGCAAATGTTGGAAATGTTAAAACCTTGTGTTGAAGAAGGTTTTGTAATCCAAGAGCGTGAAGTTGCACTTGATTTCATTGGTAGAAGAGGTGTCCTCGGTATTCGAAGAGAAAAACGTATCCAATATGCAAAGGATATTTTACAAAAGGAACTACTTCCAAACATAACTCAAGAAGAAGGGTTCGAAACAAGAAAAGCATTCTTCTTAGGGTACATGGTTAACAGATTATTATTGTGTGCCTTGGAAAGAAAAGAACCAGATGACAGAGATCATTTTGGTAAAAAGAGATTAGACTTAGCCGGTCCATTATTGGCAAATTTATTCCGTATTTTATTCAGAAAATTAACAAAAGATATTTATAACTACATGCAAAGGTGTGTTGAAAATGATAAAGAATTTAACTTGACATTAGCAGTGAAATCACAAACCATAACTGATGGTTTGCGTTATTCTTTGGCAACAGGTAACTGGGGTGAACAAAAGAAGGCTATGAGTTCGCGTGCAGGTGTTTCACAGGTGTTAAATCGTTATACATATTCTTCAACCTTGTCACATTTAAGAAGAACTAACACTCCAATTGGGCGTGATGGTAAAATTGCAAAGCCTAGACAATTACATAACACTCATTGGGGTCTTGTTTGTCCTGCTGAAACCCCAGAAGGTCAAGCGTGTGGTTTGGTGAAGAATTTATCATTGATGTCTTGTATATCAGTTGGTACTTCGTCAGAGCCAATCTTGTATTTCTTAGAAGAATGGGGTATGGAACCTTTAGAAGATTATGTTCCTTCTAATTCTCCAGATTCAACCAGAGTCTTTGTTAACGGTGTCTGGGTTGGTACACATAGAGAGCCAGCTCACTTGGTTGATACTATGCGTAATTTGAGAAGAAGAGGTGATATTTCTCCAGAGGTTTCGATTATCAGAGATATCAGAGAAAAAGAATTTAAAATTTTCACTGATGCCGGCCGTGTTTACCGTCCATTATTCATTGTGGATGATGATCCTGGTTCGGAAACTAAGGGCGAATTGAAATTAAAGAAAGAGCATGTACATAAATTAATTAATGCGGAATACGACGACTTTGGTGAAGATCCCGACAGTTTAAGTTATTCGTGGTCTTCATTAGTTAATGAAGGTATAGTGGAATATGTCGACGCAGAAGAAGAAGAAACCATTATGATTGCTATGACACCAGAAGATTTGGAGACCAGTAAGAGTACATTATCGGAGTCTGAACAAAAGGATTTGCAACTCGAAGAACAAGAAGTAGACCCTGCTAAGAGAATTAAACCAACATTCAGTAGTTCACACACTTTTACTCACTGTGAAATTCATCCTTCGATGATTTTAGGTGTTGCAGCTTCGATTATTCCTTTCCCAGATCACAATCAATCTCCTCGTAACACTTATCAATCAGCTATGGGTAAGCAAGCTATGGGTGTTTTCTTGACTAACTATTCGGTAAGAATGGATACCATGGCCAACATCTTATATTACCCACAAAAGCCTTTGGCAACTACGAGAGCTATGGAACATTTGAAGTTCCGTGAGTTGCCTGCTGGTCAAAATGCTATTGTTGCAATTGCATGTTATTCTGGTTATAACCAAGAAGATTCTATGATTATGAATCAATCATCCATCGATAGAGGTTTGTTTAGATCTCTATTCTTCAGATCATATATGGATTTAGAGAAGAGACAAGGGATGAAGGCATTAGAAACTTTTGAAAAACCTTCAAGATCGGACACATTGAGATTGAGACATGGTACGTACGAGAAATTGGACGACGATGGATTGATTGCTCCTGGTGTGAGAGTAAGTGGTGAAGATATAATTATTGGTAAGACAACACCAATTCCGCCTGACACTGAAGAATTGGGTCAAAGAACTCAATACCATACAAAGAGAGATGCTTCGACTCCTTTGAGAAGTACCGAGTCTGGTATTGTAGATCAAGTTTTGTTAACGACTAATGGTGACGGTGCCAAATTCGTCAAGGTTAGGATGAGAACTACTAAGGTTCCTCAAATTGGTGATAAGTTTGCCTCGAGACATGGTCAGAAGGGTACTATTGGTGTTACGTATAGACACGAAGATATGCCTTTTACCTCTCAAGGTGTTGTGCCTGATTTGATCATTAACCCACATGCCATTCCATCTCGTATGACAGTCGCTCATTTAATCGAATGTTTATTATCTAAGGTTTCTTCATTATCTGGGCTTGAAGGTGATGCCTCACCTTTCACAGACGTTACAGCTGAAGCTGTTTCGAAATTGTTAAGGGAACATGGTTATCAATCCAGAGGGTTTGAAGTCATGTACAATGGTCATACTGGTAAAAAATTAATGGCTCAAGTCTTCTTTGGCCCAACTTATTATCAAAGATTAAGACATATGGTTGATGATAAGATTCATGCTAGGGCTAGAGGTCCAGTTCAAGTCTTGACAAGACAACCTGTTGAAGGTAGATCTAGGGATGGTGGTTTACGTTTCGGGGAAATGGAAAGAGATTGTATGATTGCCCATGGTGCCGCAGGTTTCTTGAAGGAGAGACTAATGGAGGCATCAGATGCGTTTAGGGTGCATGTATGTGGTATTTGTGGTTTGATGTCTGTTATTGCAAACTTGAAGAAAAATCAATTTGAATGTCGTTCGTGTAAGAATAAGACCAACATTTATCAAATCCACATTCCATATGCCGCTAAATTGTTATTCCAAGAATTGATGGCAATGAATATTTCCCCAAGGTTGTATACTGAGAGATCTGGGGTGTCGGTACGTTTCTGATCGCAGATTTATTAACCTTGTGAAGATAGACAAACAAAAAAGAAAAAAAAAACCTATCAAAAAGAACATTAGCCCTGGGGGTACACATTAATACTTGTAATATATATATATATATATATAGTTTAAAAATATATTGAATTTAACTATGTTAATTTTTCTAGACTGTACTGAGCTACACTAGCATAATCATAATAACATTTATTTACAAAAGCCCAAATATATACATCATTAAATACAGATCTATTTGAATAACAGAAGAAGGAAATTAGTTTTCCAAGTATTTAGCACGAAGTTCTGCCATGGCCTTTTCTTTTCTATTTAACTCGGCCAATTTAGACTTCATTTCCTTCGTTTCGTCAGCATATGCAATCAAGTTTTGCTTGTAAGGATGCTCATCTCCATCATAAAGCTTTAACCTGTCCATTCTTATGAGTCTGAGTTTATTCTTTGGGATCATACCCTTGACTGCTCGTCTCAAAACTTCATGGTAACCTTTATTAGCTATCATGTTTTGCATGGGTACCAACTTCAACGACCCTGGACGACTGGTATGCGACCAGTATGTTTTATCTTGTAACTTATTACCAGTGACTTTCATATGTGCACAGTTGGTCACAACAACATAATCACCGTGATCTCTATTAGGTGAAAAAGTTGGCTTGTGCTTACCTTGTAATGTTAATGCTATGCTTGAGGCTAAGCGACCTAATGTTCTTTGATCTGCGGCCATATCAACATGATGCCACACCCTTGTCAAAGCAACTGCTGAGTTTCCAATCCTTTGTGACATAATGCTAATGTGTTCTATCCTATTGAAAAAGTATGTAATTTTCTTTTACTCTTAAAAATTCAGTTTTCAAAATATTTCGACAAATGTCGTCAAAAATTTTGTTCACCAAATGTCGCAATTCTGTTGATTTTTCATCTCTCAATTTAACTAAGTTACCAACTAAATATATATTTACATTAATATTTACTACAGTGAGCTTAGATCATCGTATAGTTAATACTTTAGAGTGGATCCAATCTTTTGTATTTGTTTTTGTTTCATTCAAACTTATAATTTCGGGTCTTTTTAAATACAGGCCCTCCATCCAGTGTATAAATACATCAACTATTGCATAATACTAAATCCATAATATACTGTCATGTTTTTTTTAAAGGACTTATCATTAAACTTGACATTACATCCGTCATATTTCGGACCTCAGATGGACCAATACTTACGAGACAAATTATTGAGTGATGTGGAGGGAACTTGTACTGGGCAGTTTGGGTATATTGTATGTGTGTTGGACTGTATGAATATTGATGTTGGAAAAGGTAGGATTATTCCTGGTTCCGGGGTAGCTGAGTTTGAAGTTAAGTATAGAGCTGTTGTGTGGAAGCCATTCAAGGGCGAAGTGGTCGATGCAGTTGTTACGACTGTTAACAAGATGGGTTTCTTTGCTGATGTTGGCCCATTATCCGTATTTGTAAGTACACATTTAATTCCTTCCGATATGAAATTCAACCCATCGGCAAACCCTCCAGCATATGTCAGTCCCGACGAAAATATTGAGAAGGGTTCCAGGGTTAGATTGAAGATTGTCGGTACCAGAACCGATGTCAATGAAATTTATGCCATTGGTAGTATTAAGGAAGATTATTTGGGCCCAAGTCCCATGTAATTTTCATACATCTGACTATAAATGTTACTCTTTTACCCACTTTGTATTATTAATTCATCTAAAATTTTACTTTCAAATTATGGAATTATTTAATAAATATAACCGTTAAACTTTAAATATAAATAGTATATACATAAATGATTTATATAAGCTTCTACTTTATTCGTAAACATTGTGTGTATCACTCGAAGGCTTGGATGGGGTATTATCATTGGTTGTCTGATGGTAGGTACTAGAATCAGAATTATTTAACCTTTTATTCCAAGTTCTACCGGTACCTGATGAAGTACGTTTTTTGTCCGAAACTGTTCCTAGCTGCATATTATCTATTTTACTTTTGAGGGGGGTGAATTCAGTTTCCAGAAGTGGTGGATTATTAGTTCGTCCCTCATCAAATGTGACGCCCGATGTTTGACTGATTCCTTGTTCTTCATTAGACACATCATCATGTAGATTCTTATTTAAAAGGTCGAATGCTGACTGTGAATATCTAATTTTGCTTAGCCCAACAGGGGTTTCAGATACAACCTGTTCTCCGCCAGTGCTGTCCTGAATCGCTCCATCCTTTGCAGAGTTTCCATTCGTTAAATGACTAACTGAATCTGCATGAGAGGTTACATTTAATTCATTATTTTCATTTGAATTCATTTGCAATGCTTCATAATTGCTGAAGTTGTTGTGTACTGAAGCAGGCTGAGTTTCAGAAGATCGCCGTTCTCTAATGTTTGGTATGCTATTTTCATTTCTTACAGGGGGTAGGTTAAATGCATTTGTCGAATATGTTTGGTGACTGTTAGTATGATGTTTACTAGTAGGGTTTTGAATAGCCTGTTCGGTTTGATAACTAGGAGATGTTCCTATTTCTCGTTGTGATTGGAGATGCAGTTGGAGCTTTTGTTGTAACTGTTGTTGGTACTGTAAGTGGTTTCGTTGTTGTTGCCTTTGTAAAAGACGTCGTCTTTCTTGGGCATCTAGACTACCCTTTAATGTCTCTGGATAGGTAGGATAGTTATATTGATTCTGTTGATAACCCTGAATATTATTAGGTTTGTTCATTCCGGGTGTTGCAAATGTAAATATTGGAGGTAATTGTTGGTAGGGAACCGTATTATTGAGAAATGGCAGTGGTAGTCTTTCACCTGGCGATCTTGCTGGGTTGTTTGTTTCGGAATGTGGCAGTTCAGATGACTTAGGGGTTGGTTGACCACTATTGTTCACTTGAATCTGTGTCTCCTGATGGGAACTTGGGGATCTATAACTTTGAGTATTGATATTTGGATTTGCGTAAGAGTTTAAGCGATCAGCTTGTTGAGGTAAATGTGGGCCATTCTGTTCTTTAGATAAACGCACATCAGGTTGAGATACAGAGAGTGGTGTTACCAAATGATTCCCTATGTCAGGCGAATGCAGTTTATTCATCGAGCAAGTTTTTTCTGGAGAAATTAATTTAGTATGGGGATAAGTTGTAGAATGCAAAATACTGTTTGACACTGAATGGACTTCTCTCAAATCTGTGTTAGGATGATAAGCTACATCTCGAGAAGTTTGGTTATTGAAATTATTCATAGGATTGTGTACTGGAACTTCGTTGACTTTACCTGATGTCGTGTTAATGGTTTCGCTTTCTGGGTTTGCATTAGAAACCGTCTTAAGAGGTTCTTCAATCACACTATCATCCTCACTTTCACTGTCAAGAGATATAATTTCTATTTCTGGTTGCACACTTGTTGGTCGATCTTCCAAAACTTCACGGTGTACCTCGGGCTGATTACTTGTATTATTATCACAATTAACGGGGCTGCTATGTTTACCATTGATATTAATATTATAATCTTCATTATTATTATTATTATTATTATTATTAGTCGGTGAGTCCTGAGAAGCAGACCACGTTCCGTCTTCGTTAATTGTAACATTCTCTATATCAGATGATGTATTTGATAAAACATCGCAATAATAATCTGATATAGCCAAATGAGAGATATCAATTTTGATAGAACAAATAGGACAAATCCAAGAAGGTACCTGTTCTTGCAACTGTAAATATGATAAACCATCAAAACATTGGATATGTTGACAGTATATTGACTTAGTAGGATACCTCATTCTGGCATATGTCAAGGGACACTTTAATGATATTGAGGATGTAGAGACTATAATATCATCATCATCATCATCTCCAGTAGCATATTCCTTTTTAATATCTAATATAGTAGAATTTTTATGCAAATGCGGCTGTTGTATAATACGTTCTATAATCTCTTCACATGAAATAGTCTCAACAATGTATAAGTACAACAAAAAACTTTCGGTAGTACCAGCGTATGCCATCTCAATTTTATTAGTTTGGGGGTTTGGTAAAATATGGTCACTAATGTTCGCAGGCCTAGCAGTTCCTGGCTTTCCTTTTATACCTCTTACATTTTCCTTAATATGGGTTCCATTGACATGTATTTCAATGGGTATAGGAAACTGTAACAAGGCTGAAGATGTTGAGGCCGATGAGTTATTCGAGACACCACATAATAGGTAGAACTTTATTTTTGGATCCTTGAGATTAAAAAGGTTACTCTCCTCGTTATTTAATACAAATTGATATCTACAAATCGCTTTCACCTTACTAGGTATTGCAATCTGTGGGCTTCCATGAACAAGCCTTTTCAATTTGTAAAATGGGCTTTCTTTAAAGTATAAGACGTGCCCTTTGTATGGATGCGATTCGTTGACATACCCCGAATTCTTTCCCCATGAAGTTCCTTTTATTTCATTCTTATAATTAGAATATTGGCTTATTCCTTCAACGAAGTTATAGGCACCCGTTCGTAATGCATCATATAATGCTGAGAAATTAGGTATTGGATCATTATTCCGGACTTTCAACACAATCGTTCTCACTGCTAGTAACAGGACGTTATCATTCAATCGTTTTCCCTGTTCACAATAACTCACAACTCTATCGATTAGATCTTGTTTCTTTCCAGAAAGAGGTAATGACAAACATCTGGCTATATCTTTAATTTGGGGAACTTTCATTCGACTTAGACAATCTATTGTATCAGCATATTCTTGCTCAGACAAGATAGTCTGATTATCATTTCGACTCATGGTGAAATGCTATGTCAAATACCCTGATTTTTTGTCCCTATAATAGCACCATAAATATGTATCTCACGGATGATTATACCTAACAATAGCGTATGTTATATATATATATATTGTTTTATAATACATATTTCATATCATAATTTAAATTTTTTTTTTTTTTTTGAATCGCACTTCGATAACTTGAACTGAATTACATATTTCAAATTAAAAATTATATATACATATATATATATATATATATGGAATTTAAGTTATTGCTAAGCGAATTACATTCTATCAACTGGGGTCAAACCCAACAAAACCATACCGTTATGTAAAACTTGTCTAGCGGACGCATATAAAGCCAATCTAGCAACAGCTAATTCTCTTTCTTGACCAGCAACCCATAAGATATCGTAACATTGGGATACAATGTGGGTTAAGTTGAAGAGATAGGTGACAACGGTAGAAGGCTCGTGGGTTTTTAAAGCCTTCTTTAATGTATCAGGGTATTGTGCAATTGTTCTAATCAAATTTTCGGCAGAAGGTTCGGTTAATAAGTCGTAGTTGGCATGCACCAATTCAGATTCATCGATACCTGATTTTCTTTGCACTGATCTTAAACGGGAATGAGCGTATTGCAAGTAAGGGCCAGTATCCCCTTCGAAAGACGTCATTCTATCCCATTTAAATTCATAATTATTGATACGCTTAGATTGCATATCTTGGATCATGACGGCTGAGATTCCTACCAAATCAGCAATTTCCTCAGGGTTTTCAATCTGTGCATACTTAGCCTCGTTCTTTTTCATAACTTCATGCATTTTTTCCTTAGTTTCTTCCAAAATATTATCTAAGAAAACAACAGTACCCTTTCTAGTAGACATACCTTGGACCATACCGAAGTTAACATTTTCCAACTTGTTAGCCCAGTCGAAACCCATTTGTTTCAAAATTTCAAAAAATTGGGCAACATGTAAATCCTGTTGACTGGCAATGACATATATCATCTTATCAAATTTGTAAGCTTCGTAACGTTTGATGGCTTCACCGACATCACGAGTTAAATATAACGAAGTACCATCAGACTTTTCAACTAAACATTTACCTAACTTCTTGTTAAACTTAGTCAAATCAATCAATTTAGCACCTCTGTCTTCATGAAGCAATCCTTTCTTATCGAACATTTCAGTGGCATTTTTCATACTTTCTTTTGAAACCTGCGATTCACCGGAGTAAAGATCATACTTGATATTAAGACGAGCATAAGTATCAATGTACTTCTCAATTGAGAATTCTCTGAATCTCTTCCAAATTTTTAATGCTTCTTCATCGCCGTCTTCCATTCTTCTGAAATATGCTCTTGCTTTATCGTTGGTTCCATCAACAGCATCTTCACCCTCATCGGCGATATCCTTATTAACCTTAACATAGACTTCAAATAAGTGGTTAATTGGGTCGTTTACTAATGCTTCTTCGCTACCATATTTCTCGAAACCAATAGCAAGTATACCGAATTGTTTACCCCAGTCACCTAAATAGTTAATTCTGGTAACATTCCAGCCTGTTTTTTCGTACAAATTGGACAAAAATCCACCAATAATAGTAGATCTTAAATGACCAGCATGGAATGGCTTAGCAATGTTAGGAGACGAAAACTCAATAAGAACCTTCTTATTAAGACCAATTGGTAATGCACCGAAGTTATCCTTTCTGATTAAAGCATCCTTTACGACTAGGTTGAACAACAATGTCTTATCGAAGAAGAATTGAAGAAAAGGACCTTCGGCCTTAACATTAGACAAATATTTACCCTTGTCGAATATTTCGCTCCATTCTGCAGCCTTATCTTTTGGGTTCACACCTTTCAATCTCAATCTTGGAATAGGCACGATCAAGTCACCCTTATCCATGGTCGATGGAACGTCCAAGGATTGGAAAATGATTTCCTTGTCAACATTAGATATCTTGTGTAATTCGTTGGTGATGTAATTTCTTAAAACATCAGAAACGTTGAACTCAGGGAACGAGTCTTTGAATACTTCAGGTTGATTCAATCCTAATTTGTTCAAGGACTCACTAATCGATTTGACGTCTGCTACACTTGACATTCTCCTAATGGTATTTCCAGTAATGAATCTATAGTTTGAAATTAAGCGTTTCAAGTATATCATTGAAGGGCTAGCATATGTACTACCCAATGTATCGCTGAAAAAAATTTGGTGAGTCAAGATGGCATATTGGCGGTTCCGGCACGACCCATACAATGTAAGTCTAAGGGAAGTTTAATAGGTAAAGTAGGGTTGTTACGGAGCTTGAATGTAATGTAATTATCTTATGAAGTTCCTTAGCGTGAAGCCAAATATTCGAGTTATTTAATATCACTACGTAGAACAAATAATAAAAAAAAATTGAAAAAAAAATCAAGATCATTATTGTTAGTATTAGGCTGAAGAACTGAACATTGATTGGAGCACTAACACATCCTAATGATAACCAGCATGTTAAGTCTATCTTTATATCATTGTGTGGTCAATTTTTCATTAGTAGAAGTCACTGAAAATTTCATGTCGTTAACTGATCTGTAGTAGTCCGAAGATTCGTAAGAAATACACCAATATATTACAGTACTTGTCTTAATAAGACCAGCTCCTTCATTACCCCTACATCCAGACTCAGTATTGAGTACAGTCAAGATATCAGCATTGTAGAATAGAGAATAGTTATTTAGTACTCTGGAAAATTAGTGTATTCATTATTCGCACCCCGATAAATCATTTGCCAGATCTCTATTCTACGGATAAGTACAGATCAAATAACCAACAAGATGAATGCAGATGACAATATACGGAAGCTAACAGAGATGGGATTTAGTGAAGATCAGGCTGTCAAAGCTTTGAAGATCACGAAAAACGATGTTGAGTCGGCAATTGCTTACTTATTTGAGGATCCAATTGAAATTGATGCCCCGAATACAAATGCACATTTATCTAAATATGACGATAGTGTGAATGTTCTGAACCCCGGAGAGATTCCTGATTTCTCGCTGTACCAAGAGCAGACTCAACCTTATGTATCGGAGTCACGAGAAATTCGTTATGATGATGGGAGGTACGATGAGTTTGAAGAAGGTGTGAATATTGAATACGATGAGAATCCCGGAAAAGAATGCATATATAATGATATATCTGCTATGCGGAAAGAAGGTGAACCTCCTGTGATATTAAGTAAAAAGTCCGGGTTCTTGGAGAACTTTTATGTTCCAATGATAACCATATTATCACAATTAGCGCAATTCCAGTCGCTATTCTTGAAACCACTTGAATATGATTATCAATACGACCCAAATTGGGCTTATGGAAAAACACAGGTTGTCTCTCCTTCGTCAGAATTGGACGATGGGAAGAAATCATCCTTCAAATTTATGAGTGAGTTGCAAAAGGTCATTGGATATTTGAATGGGCTAAGCGATAGGGCATTTATAAGTGGTGACAGTTTGGTTGCCAGCTTGCCAACTGATATAAAAAAGCGTCTAATTAATAACAAAATTGAGACTGTTGATGAGTTGTTGCCCAAGTTATTGGAAAGCTTGCAATTTAATCGTAATGAACTATTAGGGGCTGACGTTGCCGTTGACAAATTGTTTAAATCCAGCGTGGAAAGTGTTAATGAAGAAGTCATCAACAACATATATACCTTTGACATTGACATTGAATATAGACATAGATCCATATATGAGAGTTTTAATGAATTATTCTGGGGTGCAGACTTGGAGCTGTTTGGTAACGTTAGGTTGATAGACACAGCACAATTACTATCGATCCAGCTAATCGGAGATGAAGATTCATATAATGATACTAACATTCAATTGAATGAGTTCTTCTACCCAGAAATATATAATTCTAAATACTACCCAATAATTTCGGAAATGAATTCCAAGAGAACTGAAATTATTAAAGAGAGAAACAACGTTAGCAATCAGATCATGCAATTAAACTCGTTTGAGGGTAAAAAGATTAAAGGATTTTTGGAAGCTTCGGTTAAATATTTAGAAAAGGGAAACAACGACGTTCTGGATCTTAATCAATTGAGTGAGGAGATTACAAATGTTAAGACAGACTTCACGAAAAACTTGGATACATTGAATGAACTGTACTCGAGTTTGGATGTAAGGAACTATGAAAATGTTCTCCGAAAAATTCACGAGTCAGGGATCCAATTTCCAAAAAAGTACGTCCTAACTGGAATAATATTGTCAGATTCTGAATTCTATTACAAGTCCCGTAATACCGGTATCTGGATCTATCAAAAGGCGATATATTCTTCCAGTAATGTTGTTACAGATTACGATATTGATGAACTTGATTTTGCCACTATTCAGCAAGATATACTACAATACACTGCAAATGGAACAAAGGCATTACAGTTGGTATACGCCTTATCTGACTTATTGGATAATAAACTGAATGTAGAAAATAGCAAAATTGATACGTTTTTCGATTTGGATAATATCCAATTCAAAAGTCAAGTTGCGCAAACGGAAGAACAAATTTCAATTGAAAAGGATGAAGAATCAAGGGAAGGCAGTGAAGAGAAAGAAAACTCAGACACTTTAATTGAATTATAACTCCATTTTAAATAACTTCCATAGGAACCTCATAATTAATCTAAAATCTAGAAGGATATATTCAGCTCAGATAGTAGTAGTATATATATATATATATATATATATTTAACATTACTTAACCAAATATTCATTGACTAAGAATTTTAATTATGTTGTATGAAACCACTATGTAGGAATATCTATTGCTTATTGTGTGGCTCGTATGATTTTTTCAACCGCTGCAAGAGAAGAAATTCTATCCATTTCAAGCTACTGTCCAAAGAGATAAAAAAATACAAAACAGGTCCTACTGTTTAAGGTGTTAGAATATTGAAAGTCATCAGGAATATATCTAGTCAATTTCCAGAGCCACTATACTAGTATTATACCTTATATTCTATTTTAAGCTCTTTCGTAAATTCAACAACTGTGCGGAAATTTTCAATACGAAAGATATAAAATCCAATATATCTAGTGTGAAACTACAAATTACAGGCACTTACTAATATGAATCATGAGACAACTATTCCATAGAACCACCAGATTTCGAAAGCTTATCTATTTAATATTAACTGTTACATTTGTGTTGATAGTGGTGCTGCCAACCTCAAGAACAATTGAGCTTATGATTAGCGAAAATATTGAAGACAATCTTGACATAAATGATAGCGTCGTAGATATTGCGATTCAAAAATGTTTTTTTTGGAGTTTTTGCAAACCTCCAGCAGGCTGGAGCCGAGGCGAAAGCTCATTGAATTTGAATTCCCAATACTTCATGTTTTACAACTACTATCTAATATCTAAGAAGATTCCCTTGAGCCATGCGACAAGAGTGTTGACAAATTTTCAAATTACTACAAGTCCAGTAGCGCCGACAGATAATGATTGGGTACAAGATTCGTATGATAATATGATCTTGTGGAAGCACTATAGAAACACAAACCAGGATAAATTTAACGAAATCGATGTAATTAGACAAGTGGATGTGTTGCACGGAGATAAAGATTTACGAGATTCAAGACCTCATTGGAAGTTTGAATTTCAGGCGATTCCATTACCATTTAACACTGTAATTCCGGTACATTTGACGCTTTTCAAGCTATCCATACTGGAATTGCAACACTATGAGAAAAATTTAACGGAATTCAATCGGCTTAAGCTGGAAGGGAAGATAATCACAACCAAACCGAACTTCAGAATCATGCAGTTGAGTGATCTACACTTCAGACAGCAATATGAGAATTGTAATGGTAAGGTCTGCAAACTGGATATGAAGACATTGAAATTTATCGAGAATTCGATTTCGGCAGAGAAGGTTGATTTTGTCGTGATTACAGGAGATTTGATCGATATGTCTAAATCCACTGATTTTAAATCGGTAATACTTAAGGGATTATCTCCCATATTGGAAAAGGGAATTCCATTCATCTTTACATTTGGTGAACTGGATTTCAATGAATTTAACAACCACAAAGCTACGGAACTTAAATATCAGGTTCTTCAATTCATTTCCAACTTGCCTAACTGTTACAACTATGTACCTCAGCCAGGGCAAAACATTCATGGCTTAACAAACTACAACCTTAAAATA
Organism: Debaryomyces maramus; assembly: GCA_030583545.1. Lineage (NCBI taxonomy): Eukaryota > Fungi > Ascomycota > Pichiomycetes > Serinales > Debaryomycetaceae > Debaryomyces > Debaryomyces maramus. The sequence goes on from JAJMIL010000003.1 coordinate 590,120, forward strand.
TACAAGGAACTGGAACCTGAACCAAAAGCTATTTTGACTACTTTAGATACCGAGGACCATAAAGTTGATTCATCCCAAATAAACTATATATACAGAGTAAATCAAGATTCACCCGAAAAGATATCCAAGCTTTTGTTTTTCCATTATCCGCTCCCCAATTTTAGGCCTAAGGGTGTCTTCAAATTGATCGGATCATATAACGAGAAACATGAACTAAATTCAAAATCCAGTCATACTTATCGTGATGATATAGTCAATTGTGGTTACCATGTAATCTCAGTGGGCCATGAACACGAAAATGATGCATGCATACTTAGCGACAAACGAAATCCAAATAATCAACAAGAGATTCTAAATGAAATATGGTTGTGTTATAATGGTGTAACAGGTGATTCAGGTGAAACCAAAAGCGAGGATGTTGATCGTAAAATAAGGGTGTTTGATATAGTATTCGACACCCAGAAATTGATCACTTGGAAAAGAAGTGAAACTGGTGGAATCGGATTTGATTATCAGCTAATTCACAAATTAAATAATACTTAAGAATATAAATAGAAAATATGCCATTACGCTAAGCGTCGGTTATGTGAGCACTGCCTGTACAGATAAGGGTATTCTTTCTTCAATTATGAAATACTCAATATATGAACTTCAAATTCCAGTAACCAAAAAGTAATTTTTCAGATGGTCATCGCGCACTCTATAATTTTTTATACTGAAAAATCGACATATCCAGATAAACCTTTAAATAGTCTCAAGATTTTTTTCTTTATATTCATATAATTCAAGAAATACTATACATCAACATGGGTAAGGCTAAGAAAACCAGAAAGTTTGCATTGGTTAAACGTACGCTTAATGCAAAAGACCCAAGGATAAATAAAAATAACACCACAGCCAAAAAGGAGGAAAATGATCCTGAGTTAACTAAAAGTGTACCTCAAGTGTCATCTGCATTATTCTTTCAATTCAATAAATCTATTAAACCACCATATCAAGTGTTGATTGATACAAATTTTATTAATTTCAGTATTCAGAAGAAAATCGATATAACCAAGGGTATGATGGATGCGTTATATGCCAAGTGTATTCCAATAATAACGGATTGTGTGATGGCTGAACTTGAAAAACTAGGCCCAAAATATAGGATTGCATTGAAATTGGCAAAAGATCCAAGAATCCAACGTTTGAGTTGTTCCCACAAGGGTACATATGCTGATGATTGTCTCGTGAACAGAGTTATTCAGCATAAATGTTATATAGTAGCTACAAATGATGCAGATTTAAAGAGAAGAATACGGAAAGTTCCAGGGATTCCTATCATGTCTGTTGGAGGACATTCATACGTTATTGAGAGATTGCCAGACGTCTTTTAGATATTCTCTTCAACAATATATTCATATTCGAGTTTTCATTTGTAGAGATCCATACTGCTTAAGGGTCACCATCCTCTGAGACTGGTATTACACATGCTATAGCCTCGTATATGTTAGGTTTCATCAGTGCCTCATTTTTGCTATTTATTCATTCTCTTTTTTAAATGATACACTAAAATCCACAAATCAAAAAAACCAATATTTGGTTTTCATCACTAATCATGAAAACATTCAAAATTGACAACATAATTCAATCCCCAGAGCTAAAGTCGCCCTCGGGCAATCGAGGTAAAGTAACTACTCCTTTGCGTGATTATAAAGAGAATCCAAATAATAAGTTTTCAAATTTTGCAACTTCAAGTTCACCAATAAAGAAAAATACTATTTCGGTGGATAGCATTAACAATTGGGAAAATGGATTAGGAAAAGAATTGAATAAAATACTCCACGAGACGTTAAATTCATCTAATAAAGAGAATAGTGGTAGTCAATTAGTTGACCATAGAATCAGAGAGATGAAAGCGTACTTTGATGAGCATGAGGAATTGGATCCTAAAGAGATGTTAACCAATAAGGTAAAGGATTTGAGAGATTTAAAACTTCCTCAAGTTGAGATGGAGAACTTTGCTAGTGAAAACTACTCCGTGGAAAACTTCCTTGCTTTGTTAGAAAAGAATCATTCCTTGATAAGCAAAATAAACGACGTTCAAAAATCGATAAACATTTACAATGTTAAAAAATCCCTAATCATAGATAACATGTTAAATATCTTAGATGATTCAGATCTCAGAGACTACAAAGAAACTGCTCATGACTATAATTCAGAAGTTGGCAACGATCTTCAACTTCTTTTCGCCACAAATCGAAACAACAAACAGGAAAAATTGAATGAAATAAACGAGAAACTAAACTTCTGTGATAGCTTTCAAAGTTATTCAGAAAGCAATGACTCTCTTGACCTTCAAAATCTCTAGAAGTGTTGAATAAAATAGTGCCTATATATATTGAGATCCCATGCATTTTTTGGAGCAATTGATTCTGCAAATCTACATATTTAACCATCGTTGAATTCAATTATTGGTTCTCCATAGCTACAAGAGAACTATCCTACATCAATGCTAAGTTTAAATAAGTTATACTATGTAGTACATCAATATAGATAATATATAGCTCTTTTGCGGAGTGGTAATTATACAGGTCTGAATTCCCTTTTTTCACACAAACTTGTTGCAAATATCTATAACATATAGTTACATGTTCTTAGTGAAAGGTTTAGATATAATATGAATACAAAGACAAGTGATATGAGTACTACTGAAGGCAGACAGAAGCGAGTACTTTCAATTGAAAAATCTCGAAGTTCATTATTAATGAATGCAAACTTGCTGGATTTCAAAAGAATTAGTCTGGTATATCGTCTGAAATCTTTAAAGAGACATAAGCCATCAACGATAGAGAAAGACATAGTAGACGGAAACCTAACAAGTCTAGATATTCACAACTCCGCAGGGGATGTTATTAGGGCAGATGGATCTATATCAGCACGGAGTGATTTATCGTCATTTTGTTTCAATGATAGGCCGAGTCTAAAGTCTTCCACGGTAATGTCAGCTAGTGGGTCTGAGGAGCAGTATATTCCCACATCGAAACCACCGGAAGTACCTGCCACTAAATCACCCATACTTGAAAATTGGGCATCGTACACTTCACTTGTAAGTGAAAATTATCAACATCCAGACTTCTATAAGACTTCCAATCGGTCGTTGTCCAGCTCCATGTCAAACCTTATCAAAAAGATTCCCCATAAGCTTATGCCGGCCCGTTTGGTGAAAGAGCCATTCATTGACAGCAAAGCATATAGTGACAATGACAGTGATGATAGTTTCGTCATTGAAGAGGTTACGTATGCAATTCCTAATAAGATGAATATCGAATTGAACAAAGTTGCTCCGGCTGCAACTAATAGCTGGCGAAAATTGTACAAATGGAAGCAAACCGATATTAAAATTCCAAAAAGTGAAAGGAAAGAGTCCCAGTTCCCTACTTCAATACTCAGTTCTATCAATACTTCCAAGTTTAAGACTCCCTTTAAAAGGAAAGCGTCGCAAAACTTAGCTGCAACCCAGGTTTTGCAGTCATCCATTAAAGGTGAAGATAACATTCTTCCGCAGGCTGTACCAGTATCAGGATATTCCATAGAAACTCGGAACATACACGTACAAAGATGTATACTACAGCTGATCAACAAAAATGACATGAGCGACTCCGAAGATACTCCAAACCAAGCCTTAGGTGAAGTCAAAGACCTGCAATTTACTTTCCAAACTTCAAATTCTCCCTCAAATAAAATGAAAGATGATAGTTCACAAGACCTTGTACATGATGTTTCATCCTTGTGTCTATTAGATAAACCTTGATCTAGAGTGCCATTTAATTGCGTTGATTTAGAGCTAAAAAAGTCATTAGACAAGATTTCGGAAATTTATCAATTTGCGCGTGACGAATGACGTTGATGATGGAATTTTTGTATTGACATTTTATTTATTACTTTATTGTAGGTTCCATAATTAACATTATATTTGAATAAGAAACGATTTGATATGTCATACTCCACTGGAAGAGGTGGTGCTGGTAATATTCAGAACTCAAATACTGTAACGTCAGAAAATAATCACGTTCAACCATCTAGTTCGAATACCCCTGCACAGCATCAACAACAGCCTCAACAACAACAGCATAATAACCCTAGCAACTATGATGATAAGAAAGTATACTATTCTACTGGTAGAGGAGGTGCTGGGAATATTCAATCTTCATCGGCTCTTCCATCGCCTAGGTTAGTTCCACAAGGATCCAATACTCCGCATTTGCATACGAATAATGTTTCTACTGGAAGGGGTGGATACGGTAATATGTTGAAGAATGATAATCCCGAATTAACACGCAGAGTTCAAGATGTTGACGGACCTGCTAGTCCAACAAGAGAGAACGATTTATATGCTGTCGCCTCCAATAAATCATTCTCCATAGGGAGGGGCGGCTTCGGCAATGTGATGGCACAACAAAAATCTAATAGAAGTGACAGTCTGCATGATAAACCAGCATTAATGGTCATTAGCAGTCATGGAGAGAACTTGAAAGAAGACCAAAAGAAAAAGGGTTTCTTCACTAAGTTGAAGGGAATGTTCAACAGTGAGTAGGCTTATTAGTAGCCGATATGTCATATTTCAATTTACTTCTTGATAGCTTTCATGTTGTGGGAATGGGTGAGTTTTCTTGTTGTTTGTTTTATTCCTTTTTATCTTGCAAAGCCTGTATTTCTAAGCTTTTCTCTGTAAACCATATATAGTATATATAATTATAGAAATTATTGATTTGTTAAAAAGTCCCTTAATTTGTCTAAAGCTCTAAATCTATGGGAGATGGTGTTCTTTATCTTCTTGTCCATTTCAGCGTAAGTTTCTTTAAATCCTTCAGGTTCGAAAACAGAATCCCAGCCAAAGTCGGTTGGGCCCCTGCTATCAACGATATTACCCTTAGTTACCCCTTGGAATAAGTGAACTTCTTTACCTGGTCCCTCACAGTAACCAAAAGTACAAATAGCATTAGCTCCCTTATCTTCAAACTTATACAACATGTCAACTAACCCAGATAAGCCAACGGCTTTAACGAACCATTTAATATAAGGACCTGGTAAATTATTAAAGGCATTGAATCCCAAACAAGTGTCTTCCACTAATACTGGGCCGTCGACTAATTCAGCAGCACCTTTGGCTTTATGAATGGTTACTTCTTCAATAGTGCCTTGTACTTCGTCTAAATCCAATGATTTATTTGTGATGGAATATTTACCAACCTTTGAGCTGCCATCCTGGGATTCGGAAGTTGAGAGAATCGCAACAACTTCCTTTAGCTTGTTGGCATTACCAGTGACAAATGTAATTGTGTTTGCTGACATCTTTGTTGTTTGTTTAAGAAGTCATTACCATTTGAAAAATTTCGATTTAATAGAAGCCGCAATTTTTACAAAATGAATGCAAATGACTAATGGACATACTTTTCAAACAATACAGGAACGCATGGTTGATATTAATGCTACATTATATAAAAGAATATTCATCTGCCCAGCTGTTACTACTGCTTTAAGTTAATAATAATTATTCCATTCAAAATATATATACAGAGTGAATTCTAAAATGATGATAGTACATACAACAAAAAAAATTATATATCCGATCAATTCAGACGATATTTTCAGATTCCAAGGACCTTAGATACCAAGTTCTAAGTCAAGAACTTATGATGGTCAATTATAGCCATAGGATTCAAGGTGGGTTATGCAAGGAAGCGATGCAAGTAAAAGATGATAGCAATTTTCTGCAAACTACAATTTGCCCAATCTCTTCTTTAATGATCTCTGAGCCCTTCTTCTCTTTCTCAACTTATGCTTCTTCATTTTCAATCTCCTTTTCCTTAACACGGAATCCATATGTAAAGTTTTGTCTTCAGTCTCAATTTCTTCCATTGGTGCAAATGGGTCCTGCGGCGTGATTGGATGACTATCTGATCTTGCAGTATTGAATTCTGAGATAGCAGAAGACTTAGGATAGCCTATTTTGGTGAGGATGCTGGACTGTCTGGATATTGGTGACATAGACGAAAGTGATAATTTTCTAAGTGGTGACATGACTGCTGGAATTGCCAACAGAAGTCTATTGCCCAACGATGGAACGCTTCTAAATACAAATGAAGGTCTGAACATGTCCCTATGTATTCTACGCTTTCGAAACTATAGTATTTGCAAGTGTAGGTAGATCTTCAAACATTTCAGTCTGATTTTGTTGAAATTTTATGAAAAATTAGCTCGATTACATAATTGGTTGTGTACACGTGATTTATATAGATATTAAACCTACAACTATACAACAGGGTATCCTAATTAAAACCGGTATAATGCTGTTTAAACCTTCAATTGAACATTATGCCTCGTAGAAGATTGGGGGGGTTGTCATATATTAATTTGTAAATTAGAATCGGTTATTTGTTTATGGCCCTCGCGATTTAGGTATTCTTCACTGCTACAGATCGGCTGATATTGACACATTCATAACAATGTCATCGGTACAGTCTATAGTAAAGCCATTTATGCCGCAGATACCGTTACTGGAGCTGACATCTCCTAACATGTCACTTTTCCAATTGGAGACATCATACTTTAGGCCGTGAGAATTTAAAGTGATAGAACTATTGCTCAAGGGTAACAAGCCACACACCGGGACTTTGATGTTGCTGAACACTGACTTGGAAGGGTAGCGGATGTAGTTGAGGCCTTGTTTCACCAAAAAAATCAAATCTGATTCCGTGATGAAAAAAAGCTGGAGGTACGGGTGTGACTGGTTAAGCTTGTAAAGTTGGCTAATGGAATGAATAGTCTGGTCAAACCTGCCTCCCACGCCTCCTAGTATGTACACTATGACGTCTCTCTCGCGGTTATTTTGATCCCATGTGCTAATCAAGTCTGCAAGACCGCTATTTAAATCAACGTCCTCATACAAGCTTTGTCTCAGAACTTTTGAATGAAAGTAGATCTTAACCAAGGATATTGCCTTATTGAAGTCGGTGGCGTATTGTGTGTACTGCGGTATAACAATCGTTCCCTTCTGCGTGTAATAGTGTTTAACATCTTCTGTCAAAGAGTCGCAATCCCCCGTAATGAAATCAGGGATGTATTTGCTTCTCTCGGTCGGATCATCGAAATATTGATACAATTGATTGGCACCTCCATCAGCGCAGACATGCAATTCAGTGCTTTTCCACAACTTAGGTAATTCCATTCGCCTTATTGATTGGTTTAGTATAACAAGACATTTCCTTGATATATTATCTGAGCTGGCACAATACATAAATGGCTCAATTAAAGTGTGGGAATCTGAAGGTCGGGCTACCTCTATATTGTCGGAGCGTTCCACCACTTGTGACTTTCCTTCCTGTGCCATAATTGATCAAAAAGAATATATGGTTCCAAAATACTTTTACGTTATGGAGAATAATTTTCATCGCTCGCGCAATTGATAAAAACTACTGAACAAACGAAAGAATAGTTGGTATTTTCGTACAACTACAATACTTGCCCCTGGATAATATAGTCAAAGAGGATCTTATTGATTGGGTCATCTTGATTAAAGTTATATTCGTCGAAAATTAGATTGGGTATTGCTAGATAAAAGATGAGTTCGACTAATAAACAAGTGAACGGGTCCGCACAACCTAATGCAAACGACCTGGCCAATACAACGAATACACAAAGTAATATCGTACCACGAGATGTCAGATTGTTGCACTTGATATTTGCTACCCAAGGGATCCAGAATTATCAGGATCATGTCCCATTACAGTTAATGGATTTTGCTCACAGTAAGTATTGAATAAGACTCGCACACAGCTGCAGAAGAATATATTACTAACGTTCGTAGGATACACAACATCAGTTTTGAAGGATGCCCTTATTTATAATGATCATGCTAAACCGGTAAACTCAAACACAAACATAAACACCAGTGCCAACTCAACAGTGAACACGGATGACATAAGATTAGCTATCGCCGCCAGGACCAACTACCAGTTCAAACCAACACCACCAAAGGAATTGCTCTTAGAGTTGGCTCACGAGAGAAACTCGAAACCGTTACCTCCTGTAATTCCAAAGTGGGGTTTGAATTTACCTCCTGAAAAGTACTGCTTGACCGCAAGAGACTGGGATAACTTGGAAGAAGAATTCGAAGAAGAGGAAAGCGAGCCCAACGGCTCCACCAGCAAGAAGCTGAAGTTGAAGTAATTGAATCTCGACCAACTTTACGGCCCTTTGGTCTGGTGTAGATATTTTGGATCAAAAAATGAGTTAGACGTTGCAGTTCTATGCCACGCCTTTAAAATCGTTCAACTCTTGACTACCGGGTTTTTCTATGTCCATTCCCTTTGTATACTAGCTAATACGTATATGTGACCGTATATACGACGATTATATATGAATATAGTGTTCGACTACTACTGTTACTATGTATTATATAATTTTGCACGTGATTACCTAAGAGATTTCGATTTTGAGAGGCAGAGCCAAATAACAACACGATTGATATACTGGAGAAAGCTAGCTTTGTCAATAAATAATATTAAATAAACTTAAACGAAGATAACATTCAATTGAATATGCTTCAAACTACTTTAGCATCTATTCCTGAGTAAGTTTTTCTTTTTCAATTTATATATTCATGGCGACACAAGCTGGTGAAATTTGGAAGTGGACACTGAGATACTAACACAAATTACAGAGCTAAAGAGGAATATCTTGATTCATCATTAATTGAACGGACTAGTAGATTACATTCATTTACTGATTTAGGACCGGCAGATTTATGTAACATCCACAAGCAATCGGTGACATCGAAGAAGAATTCTGAAATTGGAACGTTTTTATATTTCACAGGTGTTGATACATCGAATTCTGCATCGATTGCTGCCCACTTGCAAGGGTTGGCTAATTTAATAGGATCTAAGTCACAGTACTGGTTTGGGGAAAAAAAGCATTGGAAAGTTCCTGAATTGACGTACTGTTCCTATAATGCTTTTTCTAAAGTCGATATGAGGGTAACAGTTCATATTCCTGGTAAATTTGAAAGCAGTATAACTAATAGTGATGGAAAGCTTATCCATGATAAGGTGAGTGATGAAGAATTGGAAATGTTGTGGCATGAAACGTTTATTACTTCTATAGTTAGATGCTTGATTGACTCTGATGACGATGACGCGAACAAGGTTGGCGGCTTGGTAGAAGTCAGGAAGCTAAACCCATTCAACAACGGAAAGGCATCTGAAGAATTGTTGGTTAACTTTATGCAAGGTTTTGAGAAGTTATTTTGGGAAGGACCGAAATTAGGATGTGGAATTGAAATTCCCCAGCCAACAATAATATCAAACTACCTTGTTGATGGATTTATGAAATGTGTTGAGTTGACCCAAAAGTATGATGAGGCATTAGAGATACTAGAAAGACTTCGGGAAAAGGAACCAACGGTAGTTACATTGATTGCACAGGTCTTGTTATTGAAGGATGAAGAAATCAGTGCTGTTAAGACAATGAAGGATGGAATATTCAATAATAATCGTAATGCTGACTTGTTATTGTTACAGGTACAATTTTGTGTTGATAAAAAGAGATATGATTTGGCATTAACCATTGCAAAACAAGCTGTCAAATCGTCACCTTCTGATTTTAAGACATGGGCAATGTTGGTAAAAGTTTACACCAAATTAAACGATTTTGAAAATGCTTTACTTACGTTGAATTCTTGTCCAATGAATTCGCACAAGGAGCAATACTTCCTCAAAAGGATTGTCCCCTTGAAAGGTGGAAATGATGATTTACATTTACCTTCCCCTGTGGACGTCACATTGGACGAAGTTTCCAATTTACAAAGCAATGAAATAAGTTATGAGCAAAGAAATTTGGATCCTCAATTGATTAATTTACCTGCTGCTAATTTGAAATCAACTTTTGCGAAGGCTTATGAATTATTGACTGAAATTGTAAATAAAACAGGTTGGGAAGCCTTATTGAAATATCGTGCAAAGGTCTTCGTAATGGAAGAAGAATATCGTAAAGATAGAAATAATAGCACTACTAATAACTCGAGTAACGGACACGGTAGAAAATCATCAAGTAATTCCAACTTGAATGGTGAACCTACTGTGGAGAATGGCACTGATAATGATGCATCGTCCACCCTTGCTGTTAAATCTCCAAAGAAGGAGAGACAAACTGACAATGTATCTGACGAATCGTTGGAAAATGAATTCAAGAAGAAGAGGTTATGTGAAAGATGGTTGGATAATTTGTTCATGCTATTATATGAAGACTTGAGAGCATACACTATGTGGCAAGCAGAATACGTTCATTTTCAAGCACAACAAATGGAATATAAGAAAACAACATTAGAATGGGAAATCTTAGGGCTAATTGCTTATAGATTAAAACACTATAAAGAAGGTTCTGTAGCGTTTGCTAACGCATTAAGTGGAAGATTTTCAGCGAAATCCACCCGAGAAATGTTAAAATATTATCAAATGGAAAGAAGCAAAATCTTGTCTAAAAATTCAACCAACTCCAATAATTCCAATAATTCGTCATACACTCATAACTTTACGAAGATAGTTAATCAATTAAATGAGAAAATTTTGGAATGTTGTATTAAGCTTTTGGTTTGGAACCATAGATGGTATTGCGATTTTTCCCCTTCCTTGCTTAATATTTTAAGTGATTTAGTATCCAAGGATGGATTAATCAAAATTCAATCTTTAGTTCAAGCAGTTTATTCAAATAATATAAACGCAACCTCTACTAATGATAACGGAAATCATGGAATTACTGACATGATGGAGGACGTTTATGCTTTTTTCAAAGAGTATAATGTTAATGGTGCTGATAACTAATTCGATAGAGATTTATTATAATAACTACTTGTCTTCAAATATATTTGTATTATTGTATGTTTTTGTAATCTTAGCGATAGTCACGATCTATTGTGCATTTTTTTTTTTTCGTGAAGTCCGAAGATGTAGCGTAATCTGGAGATCGAAATTTTTATAGTAGAAGAAGAAGAAGAAAACTTTCATAGATAAGGTAAAAATCCATTCCAGTCATTCTAAATATTCGAAGGAGATATTTCTTTTCATCTTTGTACGAAAAAGTTATTGAAACGATTAAAAACGAAGATATTCCTCGAAAAATAGAATTTAGCAGCCGGCAGATGATGAGAGCTAACGAGAGATTGACAATGTTTCATTCGCATTTAAAAGACATTAGCAATGAAACACCTCAGCCTGAATTTCCATTGTTATCCAAGAATGAAAGAAGATTGTATTTGAATAATAACTTTCAATGCACACCCAATTCATGTAATTCATCAAATTTTGCATCCTCTTACATTAGTCATACAAATGGGCCACATGAACCAACTCCAAAACATAATATTGAACATCACAAATATAATAAATCTGGATCACAGTATACTGAATATTCTCCTCTTGATAAAAGTAATATACTTGAAGTTCAAAATTGTGGTGTAGGAAATCTTGAACTTTTCTTCAAGGCCACTCGAGATTTACTGCTTTTTAAGAGGCAAGACAAGGACTTATTATTAGATGAAAGGGGTACGTTAGGCTGGGACTTTTTTGGTACAAATTTGGTTGATTCCCTGGAAGATAATATTTTATGTATACGTATCGGAAATCAGCCAAATGACATGGCTGATTGCTTGAAGAAATATCTCGACAATGATAATCAAATCAATACCCTTAATATTGAGAACGATAGCATATCACTTGATGTGATCCAATGCGCTTTATTAGATCAAGCTAGCCCCATTATTGCGCTAGCCCATAATGACTGTAGGGAAATCACAGAAATTTACAAGTTGATTAAAAAAGTCTCCCCAAATTCAATGATTGCGGTTAATTTATTGCAAGATATTCCAGATGAAAAGTTCCAAATTGTTGATTTGGGGATCGATTTCATTTTCACCAGTTATGTGAATCTATCATCCAAATCGGTTTATTCCTTAATAATATCTACATCCAAAAAATCTCTCACAAAGTGCTCGAAACTTGATTCTTACCTAGAAGGACACCGTCAAGAAAACATCGATATCAATGCTCCAGAAATACAACGACTGTTGTTAAGAAAATCATTTGATAGAATTGCTCAAACTGACAAAGAAGGCCAGGAACGATATGCAAGTGTGATTGAAACCGTTATTCCCCTGTCCAACGAAGAATTTTGCAAGGGAATAGCAGCAATATTCTACTCCACGTAACAATACATCAAAAGAAACACTTCCGATTTGAATGTACTTTACAGATGACTTCATTTAGATAGACATATAGATTTCGACTATTTTAATTGCATATTGATTATATGTTTGAGATTATGTACATGAATAGAATAGTGTTATTTACGGTCGTTACCCTCGTTCTCAGATGCTTTTGCTTCATCGATTTGTTCTAGTAACCTCTTCTCTTCATCAAATCCCTCTTGGGCAACTTGAAGTAATTCAGCCTTCGATTCCTCAAATCTTTTCTTACGTTCTTGAATAACTTCGTCTCTTCTCTCCAACTCTTCAATCCACAACTTCTCTCTTAATTTTGCCTTCTCCTTCAATATATCCTCCCTGGTCTTCTTTTGTTCCTCACTTTCAGTTTGGAAAGCATAACCACCAATCACTAGTGCAACTAAAGTAGCCAATTGAAACCCGATTCTATAACGGAAATAGATTTGTGTTTTTACTCTATCTCCTTTCTTGATAGATTTCGTAGCCAATATAATGGCTCCTGTGGTTGCTAATGCTCCAAGTGGCACCAATGGCTGTTGCTTACATTTGTATGCCATCTTCTCCAAGATGTCCATTTCCCTAGAAATGTTAATATTCTACTCCTTAAGTATCAAGTGTACGTTAACATACTCAACATCTTTGTTTGCTCCATCGAAGGATGATGGAATATCACTACTCATATTGGTATACAGTGAACTTAAATATGAACATAGATATCGTGAAGTCGTTTGATTAAATAGATCGAAAGGAAGAGATCACATGACCCAAGTTGGGATTTCATTGGTCTATCTTGAATGGTTGAGCTAATTACATTCAACGTCCAGTTATGAACTCCCTGGTCTACAGCTCCAAACGGCAATGTGTCTGGTAAGTAAATTAAATTTGGGCTGGAACAGGTCTCAAATTTGATAAAAATTAGGCAATTTAGAGAGGATGATAGCTTTTTCAAAAACAAATACAAATAGGATACCAAAGCGTATTAACATTTAGGTACTACACTCGAGTAGTCAGTAAGTACATTCAAAGTATAAGGTCATTGGACATCTATGTATTCTCCATTTATTTTTCGGCCAAGATAAATTCCTTGAATTCGGTATATGCTTTTTCCAAGTCATCGTTGACAATTATCTTGTCGTGAGCCCCGGTTTTGGCAAATTCCATTTCATCGCTAGCAGCAGAAATCCTCTTTTCGACGGACTCTTGAGTTTCAGTTCCTCTCTTCTCTAATCTTTCTCTTAAGGTCTCGATCGATGGAGGGCTTAAGAACAAGAATCTGGCATTCAAGTTCGAGGCCTTGACAGCTTTTACCCCGTACATATCAATGTCTAAAAGACAAGTTCTTCCCTTTTTAGCAACATCTTCGACAGCCTTGAACGAAGTACCGTAGTAGTTACCAGAAAATTGGGTCCACTCAATGAACTTCTTTTCGTCGATTGCCTTCTTGAAGTTGTCGACAGTGCTGAAGTTGTACTCAACCCCGTCCGTTTCGCCGGCTCTTGGTTGTCTAGTGGTGTTGGAAACAGAAAATCCAAACTTGTCTGGAAATTCAGCAAACAACTTTTTCAATAAAGTGGACTTACCGGTACCTGATGGTCCAGAAATAACAATAGGTCTGCTCATGATTATTAGTATAATTACCGGTCGTTGAAGAGTTAAGAACCTATCCCAGTCTACGAATAGTCCGAACTTCTGTTCATAAACAATAGCTGGATGGTCGAGTCTGGTCTTGAGACCGTTCGTGTACCTGATCAATTGTTACATTTGGGGATCAAATTCTGTCATTGCAAAGCCTACATGCTATATACTGCTCTCTTATTCTTATAGGGAAGTCATATTGGTCTGTGTGGTATACATTTCTACTTTATATCCAAATTCAATACTCAAGTAAGCGTGAATTGACTAGATCAAATACACCTATATAATATATAGGTACAAGAAACCAAAAAAATTTAATTTTTATGCCGTGAGTCCTGTATAGAGTCGATGGTACCACAAAGAAATGAATCCTGTATATAGATCGAGATTCATTTTTGGTGAAAAAGCATCTTGTAGTAGATACAAATGGCACCAATAGTAGCTAAACAAGGACAGAACGAATAAGCAAAGTGATGGAGAAGATTACCAGTACTGAATCACTTAGTCAAGTTCAACAGGCTTTGAGTACGATGTATTCGAATGCATCGGAAACGGATAAGAAACAAGCCACCAGATTCTTAGAGTCATTCCAGAAGTCACAAGAAGCATGGGAGTTAACTCACTCGATCCTAAATACAAATGAAGAGTCGATTCAATTCAAGTTGTTTGCGGCACAGACCTTGCGATCGAAGATCACGTATGATTTGCATCAGATTCCGGAAGCTAATATGGCACAATTGAAGGACTCACTCATTGAACTTATTGCCAAATATCCAGGCCACTCGGAGAGAATCATCAGGACTCAGTTGTGTATCGCATTATCGCAACTTGCGTTGCAATACTTGTCGTGGAGTACGGCCATGACGGAGATCATGTCGAGATTGTCGCAAGACGAGTCATTGATAGCTTGTCTTATGGATTTTTTAAAGATTTTGCCAGAAGAGCTCTCTGATGTGAAAAAGACATCATTGACGGATGAGGAATTCAACCAAAGAACCCAGCAATTAATCACGAATAATGTAGAGCAAGTCTTGATGATATTAAAAAACCTTGCCGAATCATCGAACTCCAAGGATTTCAACACCATGATCTTGAACTGTTTGAACAGTTGGATCAAAGAATGCCCAATCGAAAACATCTTGCAGATTAATTCTTTAACAAACTTAATTTTCCAATCGTTAACGGACGATCAAACGTTTGACCAATCTATCGAATGTTTATGTACTATCATGAGAGAAACCAGAGACATAGAAAATCATGAATTAATTGACGCATTGTACCAACAACTCATACAGTTGAATACATACATGACCTCAAACAAAGAAAAATTGGAGGATCCAGATACATTCAGTGGATTGACCAGATTATATGTGGAAGCAGGTGAATCATGGCACGTACTTATCGCTAAAAACCCAAAGCATTTCAAACCCTTGGTTGAGATTTTAATTGAATGTTGTAAATATGAAGAAGATCTTGATGTGGTTAAATACACTTTTTACTTTTGGTACCTTTTGAAGCAATTACTTACGATACCTAAATTCCAAGCCTCAAAATTGGAATTTCAAGACGTTTATTCAAATTTGATTACCATCATTATAAAGCATTTGACATACCCAACTTCAATGGAAGATAATAACCTATTCGAGGGTGACAGAGAACTGGAAGATAAATTTAAGGAGTTCCGTTATGAAATGGGTGATGTATTAAAAGATTGTTGTGCAGTTGTTGGCCCATCTATTTCTTTGAATATTCCTTTTCAACAAATCCAATCTATTTTGAATAATTCAACTGAATCTAGATGGCAATATTTGGAAGCCCCATTATTTTCAATGAGAGCCATGGCAAAAGAAATTCCATTGAAAGAGAAGACCATATTGCCTACTATAATGAATTTCTTAATTCAATTGCCTGAACATCCAAAAATTAGATATGCCGCCACTTTAGTTCTTGGTCGGTATACTGAATGGACTTCAAAAAATCCAGAGTTTTTAGAACCCCAATTGAATTACATTATAAAAGGTTTTGAAGTTGCAAATAATACTAATAATAAGGAAATCATCATTGCAGCTTCCCATGCATTGATGTATTTTTGCCAAGATTGCTCTTCATTATTGGTCAATTATTTGGAGCAGTTATATATGTTATACGGACAAGTTAAAGAGCAATTGGACATCGAATCAACATACGAACTAGTTGACGGTTTAGCACATGTTATCAAACAAATTCCATTGGAAAATTCGTATCAAACGTGTGAAATGTTTTGGAAGCCAACATTAACAACATTAACAAGCATATCCAACAACGGGAATAATAATGATGAAAGTATGAATGTTCTAATTGCCGACCAAGTTGAAGTTTTGTCCACATTTATAACGGTCTTGAGGTGCTCCGATTTTGAAAAGCCCGACTATCCTATTTGTAACCTATTTATTAAGGAAGTTTGGCCTATTGCATCAGGTTTATTACTGAAATTTGGAAAATCCATAAAGGTGAGTGAAAGGATTCTTAAATTAATAAAAAGTGCAATCCAATCATTCAGCACATATTTGACACCAGTGTTATCAGATATCGCAAACATCTTGCATCATGGATTTCAACAAACTAAATTCGGGTGTTATTTATGGGTATCTGGTATATTGATAAGAGAATTTGGGGATGAATACACATCAGGTGAAATTAAGGAATCTGTTTATCAATTTGGATTGTCCCAGAGTTCATTATTTTACGAACTAATTAAATTTGAAAATAATTTGAAGAACATACCAGACGTAATTGAAGATTTTTTCAGAATGATGAATGATTTGTTAATGTTCTATCCCTTCAAATTAATACCTAACCTAGAATTATTGAAATCCACATTAGATTCCAGTATCATCACTTTAAACTCAATAGAACAATTTGAGCCTCTAATTTCGTGCCTACATTTCTTGATTGATTTTATATCATGGGGTTTGCCACACCCTCCAATATCTTTCTTTGACGAAAATCCACAACACATACAAGACACAATTAGACAGTTTTTGGTCATGAATGATAATGGTGGTAATCTCATGAAGGTAGTACTTGAAGGCTTAATTTTTTCCTTCCATAATGATATTCAACAAGATGCAAATGATTTGCTTCTCAAGATATTGATTGTGGTTCCGGATTGTTCCATCGCAATAAACTGGTTATCTAACGTCGTGAAGCAATTACCCAATGTAAATGAAAAAGAAGTGGATAAACTCATTAATACTATTACAGTAGCCTTGCCAAATAAAGATAATAGAAGAATAAGATCGTCCATTAGAGACTTCGTTAATTGGTATTCCAGAAAAAATGTCTCGCCAAGAGCAGAGTTCTAAGATTGTAACTTATTTTATATTTGCTGACTATTTATACATCTAATACACATAATCTTGATCTTCCTAAATTCCGTAGAACAGCCATAGAATTGCACGAGTTTCGAATTTGAAACACATTTTGCAAGACGTTCAATACTATTGCTTAAAATAGTTGCCGGCCCATAAAGCTGAACCGGCTAATCCAGAATGATGAAAGAAATCTTGCATGCTTTTTCTTTGACCATCTTTAGGCCATGCAACCCAGTTGACTTTGTCATACACCATAATATCACACTGTGCAACAGAATCAGTCCATCTTGCGTTTTTCTTGCTAGAGCTTGCAATATTATTGATTTCAGACTCGGCCAACACGCCCGGAGTATTGGTTATCGGTCCTTGTTCACCTGGTCCTGAAAACCCACAACCCACGGCAGTACAGCTAGTAGATGCTAATTTATAAGATCTTCCGTAATTTGCTAATCCACCATATGTTTTACTCATTTCAGCGCCAGCCTTATCAAGCATCTGTAATGATTTAATAATTTCCGTCTTGTTTGTATGGCACTGGAGATAGGTATCTTGACCCAGAATCCCAGAACCTTGGATGTCATAAGTCATGAATATTTGATAATCTATGTATGGCTGCATATCTTTAAGTGGATACCCTTTCAAATACCAATACGTAGCTGGTATAGCCATGGACAAGGTTTTTCCTGCTGGTAATTTAGACTTGATTAGTTTTAATAGCTCCAAGTATCTTTGACCGTCGTTTACGTCTCCAGCAGGAATATTTGGAATATCAGGTTCTCCTGGGTACTCCCAATCCAAATCAATACCATCCAAGTTATATTTCTTCAAGAAATTAACCAAATTGGTTGCAAATACTTCTCTGGTACTTGACGTTGAAACAGCATTTCTAAAGATGTTATACGTTGAAGGAGAAGTACTGAATTCCCATCCTCCGAAGGTGGCTACTTTTTTTGACTTCAAACTTAAAAATTGACTGCTTTTAATTTTGGAATCGTCTATGCTCAAATCTTTGTTAACGTTAACAAAAGAGTAATGCACCGCATTGTAGGTGCCGTCGTCTAATTTGTGAGGATCTGTTGCCAATTTTCCATCCGCATCCATCCAGTACACTATATTCTCAAAGTCAGATCTGGTGTCCGTATGTACATGTCCATATCCACAATTTGAAATACATCCCGCCGTGCCAGGCGCCCCAGTAGGACTGTCCACGGTATTGCAATATTCAGCCGTAGTTCCACAGAACCCGTATTGACTACAACATGCGTTTAGAGCGCATTTAGTATTGAATGCTGCTCCTGGTGCTTGTGGCCCACATACAGCTTGCGGGTTGACCGCCGGTCTAGGAGGTGTCCCTGTGCTTACACAAACCATATCGCCTGCCCATGGGTGTCCGTTAGCACACCCCATCCACCCAAAGGTATTCTTGTTCCAATTCATAAGATCATTTGTCGTAATACTAAACTTGTCCATCAAAAATTGGCATGTCTCTCCAGCCGCCATTTTATGCGCGTAACATGAACCGTCGCTATTTTGAGAAGCATGAACCTTGGTTAAACGTTTATCTAAATGCGCCGCATTTACAACTAGAATCGTCGCAGTAAATACTACAAAGTCAAACAAACGCATCTTACTACAATAAGAGCCTATAGCCAAATCCAAGTAAAAGCCTGTCTTTATATATTTATTTACTTGCAATTCTCGACACGCTATTTTACACCCAAATTTTGCTGATGTGTTCTCAGATTTACGCCAAAACATATCCCCCAGGGACACGTAATTCCCGCCTAAAAAATATCCTTCTCGCGGGCCCGAAAAATCTTTTTTTCGCATGGAACCCTGCAACCGTTCCATGGAACACATCAAAGTTTGTCGTTCGCAGGCGTCGCGCATGGAGCCTACATTCCACTAAAATATTTGCCTATTTCGGTAGGTAAGCTACCCAAAACGGTAATCCCGCCTTTTGTTCCTTCGCATAAGGTTGCTATGCAGATGTTTATTTTTTTTCATCTCGGTACCATTATATTTACTGTTTACAATCGGTATGCTTAAATTTTTTTTTTAGAAGTAAAGAGGCTGTATTACAAAAAAAGTATAAAAAGCAGAGATATCCGTCATTAATTATATTGATTTATTTTTACTATAGTAATATCTAACTACCAGTCTTTCGCTACTAAACAAATATATTCGTAATGCAATTCTCCACCGTCGCCTTATTCGCTGCTGTCGCTGCCTCCGTCAACGCTATTTCTACTGAAACTGACGTCCAATCTACCTTAGCCACCATCACTGACTGTGCTTCCACCGTCACCGAGTGTCCAGCTAGACAAACTGCTGCTCCAAGCTCCGCTGCTGCTCCAGCTTCCAACGGTACCCAAGGTGGTAACTCCACTGTTGCTGGTGTCTCTACCTTCGAAGCCGGTGCTTCTAGCAATGGTCAATACGCTGCTGGTTTCGCTGCTTTAGCTGCTGGTGCTTTATTAGCTTTATAAATGTGTTAATTGTATAATTGTATAATTGTTAATAATTATCTTTTAATGTTTTTCTAATGTGATACCCATAAATTAAATCAATATATATGTAAGATAAAAAGTCCTAAATACGGTTTTCCACGGAGGCGTTGACTAGTTGCAAGTGAGCCGAGGGAACGATACAGAAGTCTTTGCCTGAAAGGGCACCAGATTCGAGCAACTCTGGAATCAATTCGGTGGTGAACTCAACGAGTCCCTCTCTGGTTTCGGGGTCCGTGAAGAGATGCTCAATGACATCCGTGGCTAAGCCAGAGTCTTTCAAGGCAACAAAAATTTCTTCATAAGGAATGACGTCTGCCTCGATTAACTGGATTGTGATATCAATAATGGCCGGACGTACATCGCAATCAGTTAATGCCAACTTAACAATAGAATTGACCAACCCAGATTTTTTTAAGGCAACGAAAACTTTAACCAATAATTCTTCAACCAAATCTCCTCTCTTCTCGTGTTCTCCGCCACTTTGCAACATATTGATCTGCCCAATTGTCGACAAAACATCTTTCAAAACATTAACCATCGATAAGGCCTTTTTACCCTTGTTGAAGAAATCAAAGATCCCGGCAGCTGAGACTTCTGCTAATTCTAGACCTTCGGTCTCACTAGAATTAAGTCCTAATTCATGTACCAAGTCGAATTCTTCACTTACCTCTGCTGGAATACTTGCTGCAAAAGTGACACTAATAAACGTAGTTAATAATATTAAATTTAATTTCATTTTGTTTCTTTAACTCAATTACACTTCTCCCATGTTTCATTAACGACGGTGATACTTATAGTCTTTTCTCTAAACATAATATTCATAAACGTAATTAAAATGTTAAACTAGAATATTAATCTAAAGCGCTGAACATAGAGATTGTGTGGTTCTACATTATGATAAACATTTTGATATAGTAATACTTGCTTAGTAGAGACTAATTTGATAATGTTTATATTTTTATCTTGTAAGCATTATAAATGAAATTGCAGCAATTTCAGACAATTTTCACGAAAATGCACAAAATAAATAAAGTTAGTAAACTATTTTTTGCATTATATTTCATGTAATTATATAAGAATCGTGTAGTCTACTCTTTCATGCCATCAAAGCAAATGTAATGCATCATGGTGTTTCAGTAATATGGCTACTTACTTCAAAGGAGATACAAATTTTTAAATTTTTTTTTGTGTAACAACATCAAATGTAGCTGCAAATAGTATAATAAACTGAATATAAACTATAAATATATGTACAAGTATAAATAAATAATACAAGAGTTACGCTGTAGGAAGCAATTCATAATTAGCTCCAGATCTTGTTCGATTAAACTTTTGTAGCCAACTCAGTACTTTACGATGGTTGTTTCTTTTGGTTAGATTGAATTCTTCTATCGTAGAGTCTTTCAAACTAAATTGCGCACCAATATCTTGCTCAAGGTCGTATTTTGCAAACAAACCACAATCATGAACCTTTGGAGGGGTCCATCTTTTCAATAATAAGGAACTAATAACAACACTAACGGAACTTAAAGCCATTGCACCCGCAGCTGCAGCAGGTGGTAATATTATATTAAATGGCAAAAAACAACCCATTGCAAATGGTAGCATGATCATATTATAAATGGCAGCCCAAAGGAAATTCATTTTGATTCTTTTAAATGTGAATTCAGAAATATCCAATGCTATAGGAACACCGAATAAGTCAGAATGATTTCCTTGCCCATTACCAATTAAAACAATATCAGCCGATTCAATAGCAATATCTGTACCAGAGCTTATGGCCATACCGATGTCAGCTTGCGCTAACGCAGGTGCATCGTTGATACCATCACCAATAAAGACAACACCGACATTAAGCTCGCCTCCAAATCGTTTTTTCAAGTCAACAATAACTTTATCCTTATTAATTGGTAATACTTCACTAAACACATTGGATCTAGGAATGCCTAATGCGTCACCAACCTTATTTGCCGCACCTTTTTGATCACCAGTAATTATCCCTACTTTATAATTTTTTTCATGTTGCAAATAATCGAGCACCTCTTTGGCATGTGGAACTAAACCATCGGTTAATTCCATATTCCCACAATAACTATCATTAATGACAACATGAGCCAATGTATTAGAAGAATTGCTTAAATTTCCACTTAGCTGTTCGGACAAGATAGGTTTTAAATTTTCAAATTCTTGTTCAATCATTTTAGTGTTACCAATATACACAGAAAAAAGCTTCCTAGGAAAACTTGGTAATTGTATTGTAGCCTTTATACCTAATCCTGTCAAAACTTTAAAGTCTTGAATAATAGTGCTAAATGTATCTTCTTCGAACGTTAAATTGAGTTGATTTCTAGCCGCCCTTGCAATACCCTTTCCTACAGGATGTTCTGAGTTAGACTCAATTGAACCGACTATATTCCACCAATCAGATGAACTGAGATTATCTATTAAGATTTGCTCGAAGTTGGTTATATTCATGTCTCCAGTCGTTAATGTGCCGGTTTTATCAAAAAGGATAATGTTAATATCTTTTGCCTTTTCTAAAACATCGCCTCCTTTGATTAATACACCATTTGCTGCACCGACACCTGTACCAACCATAACAGCAGTGGGTGCTGCAAGTCCTAAGGCACAAGGGCAAGCAACAACAATAACCGATATACCTAATTTCATACAAACAAAGAACTTTCCATTCATTTCTTTTTGGAAGATCATTGGTAAGGATGTGACATCCTGGTGAATCACAAAACAGATTAACATCCAGAACGAAAACGTAACGGCCGCTAAAATTAAAATAGAAGGAACAAATCTTGCAGCAACATAATCCGCAAATCTTTGAACAGGAGCTTTGTTAACTTGAGATTCCTTTACTAAATTAATAATCTGTTGCAATTGTGATTTCTTCCCTGTTCTCAGAACTCGAATATGGATTAAGTCAGGACCATTGATAGAACCACCAATGACCTGGTCACCTTTACTCTTAACAACAGGTAAAGATTCACCTGTTATAAGTGATTCATCAATTTCTGTCGCTCCAAATACAATTATTCCATCGGCCGGAACCTTACCACCTGGTAATACAACTGCTATATCGTTAGTTTGAATTAAATCTATGCTGATGTTTCTAGTTGGTAAATGTATGGTTGCATTATTGAAGTCTAGTTCTTTTTCACTAGAATTACTTTGCAGTTGGAGAAATTCTTCGTATTGGTCAATATCACTAACGATCGTACAATTTGATGGAGTCAATGACAATAACTTCGATAATGCCGTTGAGGTAGCGCCTTTGGCTTTATTTTCTAACCACTTTCCGAATGAAATAAATGTGACCAACATACAAGTAGTATCAAATAGTAGTTTTGGAGGTCCATTAGTCTGACCAGACCAAACACTCAATGTAATTGAGATTACCGAAAAAATGAATGATATCATTGTTGAAATACAGACTAAAACATCCATAGTTGCATTGCTACCCTTATTCTTAATAAACTGAGCAAACTTTCTAAGAAATACAGATCCTAAAAAGAATTGAACAGGAAGAGTTAACGCAAATTGTATTAGAGAGACAAGATATAAGCCGGGAAAAAGCATTAGGTCATGCCATATCTGCATATATTGTATATGCCCAAGAATTATTACGGGAAGACCAAATATTAAACACTTTATAAGATTGTCTTTCCAATATTTAATATCTTTGACTCGCGACAATAATTTTAATTGGGATGCTGATGATTGATCAACGGAATTGACAATAACGAAATTAATATCTTCAGATATATTGTTTAAACCATCTATTAAATCTCTTACCCCTAATTGGGAAGAATCATACGTAATCATCAATTCGTCTATGAAATTTTCGTCTTCGTAAATTTCTATATTATCATGGGACCTTATTGCTTGGATGGTTGAAGAGTTAGCTTCAGTAACAATTGCATGGCCTGAATTATTTTTGAATGCTAATTGAAAATCTTCAATGGCAGAAAAACTAGTTAATAAAGCTTCTATATTGTACTGTAGGTTAGTCAAATCTGTATTCTCGTTAACTCCAAATATTTGCAATACAGTTTGTTCCTCCTCATAATGTTGAGCATTTGTTGATGATGGGTAGCCACATTCAGTTTTTTCAATGCTGCAATCAAATCCACAATCATCAACAACCTCTTTTAAACTTGTGGGCGCTATTTCATCCGTGTGCTTAACAATCCCCTGTTCCGTGAGTAATGAAACCGATACATCTATAACATTTTCGGTATTTGTCAATGCCTCCGTAATAGACGCACTACATGACCCACAGGTCATCCCAGAAATGGAGAGGGTAGTTATTCTCACGCCTGTGTTCGTGGCGCCCTTCCGAAGTGGTGTCGAGGACGTTATCTGGGCGTCAAACCCACAATTTTCAATGACTTCTTGTATATTTTCTTTGCTCACACTAGACGTATGTTTGATCGCCCCTTCCCCAGTAATTAGCGAAATGGATACTTGCTCCACTCCTGCTACTTTCTCCAACCCTTCTGTAATCGAGGCTGAACATGCACCACAGGTCATACCCGTGATAGACACAATAGTATTCAAGAGTGCCTCTGTCGAACTATCTATCTTATTCACTAAGGACGCCTCAAAACCGCAGTCTTCTATCGCTTGCTTTAAATCTTCTGCATTTATTTGTGTTTGATTGTAATCAACCTTAGCTTCCTCCGTTATAAGTGAGACTGATACATTTCCAACACCATCCTTCTTCATTAATGCTTCCGTGACCGACGCCGTACAAGCACCACATGTCATACCAGAGACATGGAACAATATAGTTGATCCCATTATACGGTCTTAACAATTAATCTATGCTATTTATTTTAAAGATAAACGATGATTAATAATTTGAGGTGAGCTTTTGGCAGAGTTTTTATCTTTTCCATCAGTGCCGAATACGGACGTCTACATGTCCTGTACATAAACATATTTTCACATTTTCATTAAACATATAGATATACACTTATATGATTCCTCCAGTATTTGAAGATTTCTTGTCTCTTTCTTGCTGGAGCTTCTTCATTTTTTTGTCCACAGAAGCCTTTCCAGGTCCAATGCCGTGAAACTTGTGAGATAAATACTTGAAGGCTTCTTTTGTATTCAATTCATTACCAGATTCATCCCTATAGGATAGCTTAACCTGAGGATTGTAGCGGTCGAGTTTTTCTGTGGTGGGGTTCTTGTTGTGGTTGCGTTGGCCATTTCTGGTAGTTGTGTTGGGGATGAGATTCTTTTCCTTTAATGTGTTATCAAGATGGGACTCGAATATTTGTTCTCGTTCATCCTTGGGCAAATTCATGAAAGAACGGTCCGACTCGAGTTCTTCTTTCAATAGCCTGGATTCAATGGATATTTTTAGTTTCAATAGCTCAGCATTTTTCATTGCATCTCGCTGTTGTCTTGAATGCTCGCGTTCTTCATCAGTTTGTTCATGGAGTATTTGGCGTGACTGAAGAAATTTTAGTGTCGAAGCAAGACCTCCATTAAATGAAGGTGATGTATCTTGTTGCTCCTCTGTTAAGTTATCAGAATTACCATCTTCTTGTTTAATCACAGTACTTGCAGTGTCAATTCCCGGACTATCGTCATTAGCTTTCAGGTCAGTTATTTCTTCATTCTTTATTTTAGGTTCTGTTTCTTTTTCTTCCTTTATGTTTTTGACATCTTTTGAAAGTATATCGGTATTCAAGGAATTCAAAAAATCACTAGTGTCGTCGAAGATAATACCTGCATCTTTACCTCCGTGAGCAGCAATAGAGGTTTCCTCAAGCTGATTTTCTGCTTCCCACCGTTTGAACAGGTTCATTTCTCGTGCTATATCCTCGGGTGTCATATGTTGTCTCTTCTTTTGATTAAGCTTTCTTTTCATTGACAACATATTGTTTAATTCGATGTCATCAGCAACTAGTTCAGTAGGATCGATTTTTTCGAGTTCGACAGCGTGAATGGAAATATTTTCGTCGTCATCTTTGGTATCCAATTGTGCCTCATGTTTCTTCCTGGAGTTAAGTTTTGACTTCTTCAGCAACTTTTTCATCTTGATTCGCTTCTTACCTTTTGCATAATCACTCAGCTGGTGAGACACTATGTCAGAATCGTCGTTATCAGAAAATAAATTACTTATCTGAACTTGTTGTTTGGAAGAATCATTGATTCGTGCGTCCTTTTTTCTAGCTTGTTCCTTCAATTTAATAGTTGAATCTCTTATTGTTAAATGATCTTCTTCCTCTTGATTATCACTATTATCATTATTCTCTTCAGGGTTGAAGTTTCTAGAAGGTTTACCCGAGTATGCATAACCATCTGCTTCCTTTTTGTCTGCAAGATGTTTCTTCATCTTGGCCTCATTTGATAACGCCTCATTTGTTAACTCATCTTCATCATCTTCCAATACGTCAGTATCTTTCAAAGTAAGTATTGCATCATCTCTCAATGTTGATATTTCCTTAGAATTATGTCCAATTCTTACATCATCCAATTCATAATTCGAAAAGTCTGGTTTTATCCTTTGCTTCTTTTTTGCTACTTTATTTTTCGCTTGCCCCAACTTATCAAGCCAATCATCTGTAGTTTCGGAAGTGTCATCATCAAGCAATGTTTTGCCGTTTTCCAAACGCTTTCTTTCCATGTTCCGTGTTTTCGAACTGTTAATCCGTTTCATTAATTGTGCATCTTTCTCTCGTTCTTTCGCTTCTGCTTGATGCTTTTTGAAATTTTCTGCTTCTTTTTCTTCTTGGGTTAAATCTTCATCTACGGTGGGTATTGGTTTGAGTCCTAAAGATAAACGAAGCTTATTGGTTTCCTCAATTGATAACTCCTCTTTCGCCATTCCCGTCTGCGCAGGTTCTCTTGTACGTCTTTGAGGGTTCCCTTCATTTTGATCACCATCAGAGCTTCCAAGGGGTGGAAGTCCGATACTTGCACGTAGCTTATTCGTCTCCTCAATAGACAAAGATATTTCTTCCGCCATCGTCTATGGATACTTCTATTCATATTGTAAAGCCTATCTAAACTCATCGCTTTGGAATATCTATCTTTTGGCACGTGACTAAATATGGTTTGTTTACATATTCAATATCAACACAGAAGACTCTTAATCTCTAAAAGAAAATTCAATTGAGAACAGCAAGGTTTAGAATAGTACATAAAGCCTCTAAAATGGTAGAGGTAGATTCGTCAATGTCCTTGCTATCACAGCCGCAAATATCTATTAATAGCGTATTTGGAACATCAGCTAAATCGCCCAACCATCTTGTAATCGAGGGAAATATAATTGCATATACAGCCAGTGGTGGTGTGGTGGTATGTAATTTAGACTTAAAAGATAACAAGATTATATCACAGCGGTTTTTCTGTGCCAATTCTAATAATTCAAATGCCAGTAATACGAATACAAGTTCTGCAAATGCCTACGTAAACATGGCGTATTCTGAGATGTCTCAAGATGGATCGACGTCCACAGAAACATTGAAAGATGCTTATGGGTTTCCATTAAATTCAGAGCCTATGGTTATTACAGGGAATAGCGTGACGCTGATAGGCGAAGGCAAGGGTAGCCCTAAGGCAACTGATAATGATTCATCGTCTCCTTCGAAATTGAAAGATAGAGTCAGGTCAATAAATTGTGTCAGTTTATCCCCAAATGGTAGGATACTAGCAATTGGTGAGTCAGGGTACCAGCCACGTATTCTCTTGTTCTCGTTGGCACCAGATCTGAATAATTTCCCCATTGCGCTAATCTATGAGCATTCGTTCGGAATCAATTCGATTACTTTTTCACCGGACCTGAAGTATTTTTGTTCCTTGGGGCTTATTAATGATGGATTTCTTAATGTATGGAAAATCAATACAAACTCTATAAGTTTACAAGCCAGTAACAGGTGTTCATCCATCACCAATCAAGTGATTTGGCACGAAAACTCTATAATCACATTGGGATTAAGATTAATTAAAGTATGGAAATTCAACAATGATGGGATTAGCGTTAATGATAGAGCTTTGTTGAAGCCCGCGGTTTTAAAAGGGAAGAGCGTCCTTTTAGGACCTTTGATCAATTCGAATTTCATTTCGGGGAGTATCTTGAATAATGACGAATTATTAATCATTGCAAACTATAACCAATTATTAGTCTTAAAACTCACATATGATAATCTAAAATTAATATGCCTACAATCTCCGAAATACCAAATGAATTGTTTGAGTGTTGATTATGAATTAGAGAAAGTATGGATAGGTTCTGAAGACCATTCAATTAAATCCATGGACTTCCAGGATTTGGTTGCATCCGACGCTACATCCTCAGTACAGTCACCAATGAGTAAAATTAATTCAATGTTTGGTACCACCTCATTGAGTCCGCATAAAAATGAAGCTAAGCAGACAATGTCGATATTGAAATTATCTAATTTTAATAGTGATAACTTAATTTATTTGTCAGATTGTGAAGAGCTTGTTCTTTTTAATAAGAAAGGTTCAGATGACATGGTGTTGGTGAACTCATTAATTAAAGACTTATCAGGTATCAAGAATACGTTCCTGAACGACCTATTGGTCTTTTCTAAGGATGGCTTGGTGAAGCAAGTTATAGACTCAGATAACGAGGACAGAAACTACTTAAAGACAATAATTCAATTTGAATTACCTTCGAATGAATTAATTTCTAATTCTTTAACAGCAATTGATTCAAATCTGAATAAGCTAGTATTGGGTGACAAATATGGGAATCTTTATGTTATAGAGATTGGACCCGGAGAAACATATTCGATCATATATCGAACCAAGGCACATTCTTCAACGATTAATGATATCTTATACTTTGAAGTAGAGAATTTCGAATTTTTGTCTAGTATTTCAAGGGACAGAATGATTCAAGTTTTTTATAAATCCAAGTCTGAAGATTCAAAATGGGATATTTTACAGACATTGCCGTTACACACGGGCAACTTATTGAGAATTCTTTATTCAGATGGCAGAATTTATGTTTGTTCTGCCGATAGGACAATATCAGCCCACAGAGTTGAAGTTGAAGCAGAATCTGTAAAAATATACCAGGAAAAGATTATTTCATTAAAGAATAGCCCCGTTAATATGAAAATACTTGATAACGACTTAATTGTATCGACCAATGATAGAAACATGCTAATCTATAATATCAAAGAAAATCTTGAATATAAGAGATCTCTTAAACTATTCAATGACAAAACAAACGAATCATTATTGGTTGAAAATTTCACTATTTATAAGAATTTAATAATCGTGGCATCATCTGATAAATCAATAAGAGTTTTCAACTATTCCCTGGGAAAGCCTTTGACAGTCTGCTGGGGCCATCTGGAAAGTATATTAAGTTTGTTGATAGGACCAAATACCAATGAATTGATATCCATAAGTGTGGATGGCTGCTTCTTTAAATGGAACCTTAAGGAAAATCACAAGAGAATACATAGTAATTCGTCGGACATAGACAACGACTCACCTATTATTCCTAATAGTGAGTCAGCTCCTTTGTATAGTAAAGTTACTAGAAAAATTTTGCCAACGACAACCGGAAATTCAATTTCAAGCTCACCATTTAAACCGCTGTTGACGAAGGTGAACACAAGTACGAGTTCAGATGACAACGATACGTTGGATAATGACGTTACAGCATCACCAACCCCACCATCTCGACTTTCCAATGCAACCTTAAAAAGAATAGAAGCGAAGAAAAAGGCTGGAGAGGGAACAAGCCCAACAAAACCCAAACCACTTTCGGGATCAAGTATCACCCCTACAGTTAGAAGCCTATCAAGAACAAATACTTCATTGCTGCCGTCAAAAATTTCTCCCGTGAAAAACACCTCTCCATTATCAAATAAAAGATCTCTTGAAGGAAGAGAGTCACCGAGAAAACCTTTAAACACAAAGTTAATGAATTCTCTAAAATCGCCTGCCAAATTAGCACCAAGTACACAGGATGAGTTTATGGAAAGGTCTATGGCATATTTAACGATGATCAAAACACAGCTTCAAAAAGAAGAGCTTTCAATCCGTAACAAGGAAGCGTTGAGAATAGAAATCAAAGAAATTCATGGGCTTTTAAATGGCTCTGATGATTTGCAGACGAATAAAGAAAACCAAATGTTTGACTCTTTTGATAACCTAGGATTGAACTCCGAGAAACTGCATCATGAAGATAAGCTCTTGGAAAAATATAGTGACAAATTAGTTGCAATAGTTCAATCAAAGCTAGCAGAAAAAAGTAACCTGCAAGGTATAAACAGTGGAATATTCAACAAACTTTATTCGTCGGATCCAAGTTACAATAATCACGTTGATTAAAAGTTTACTATGTACATGTATATACAATACCATAAATATATTGTTGACCAATTATCTATTATGCTTAGGTTTAATCGTGGCAGATTCGATCGGGCTTGATCCTGATTTGGAATCAGCATCAGCTTTTGACCATGGGTCTGTTTGAACGTTTGATTCTTGCTGTCTGAACTTCTGCTTTTCTTGCTCAACCTTGTTTAACTCTGCTTCCAACTTCAATTGTTGCTCGTGTTCCAATTTTACTTTTTCTAAGTGCCATTTTTCATCAGCATGCTGGGCCAAGATCCTAATTTTTTGTTGTCTCATTTGATCACCAATCAATTCTTCCAACGTTGGTGCATTCGGTCTTGTTCTTCTCAACCACTGTAGCCATTGGGGTGGTATAGTCGAAAAGTAGTCTGCCTTGAAGAGTTGTGGTTTATATGGTTCAGCTTTCCGCCTTAATCTTTGCATATTGCCATCTACAGTAAACTCCCAGTAGGTGTTCCCATGTAGATCATATCCAATAAAAAATTTCTTACGAAATGGGATATCCCTACGCGCCTTCCATTGGTGAACAAGCCTTTGGAAAGGGGTATATTTATTCTTTAAAGGGTCCATTATGTCTTAATAATCTGTTATCATAAAAAGTATATTTTCAGGTTTACAATTTTATCATACTCATACTTCGCAAAAAAAAAAAATTACCATCACCAAAAGTTAACATTGCAATATTAGGACAAGAACAGTCTAATAATGGCTACATCGAATAGAAGAGTTAGTGCCCAAAGAAACTCGGTGGTACGACTAAATAGGGTTTTGCCTGTGCCTATACATTTAGAGGACAGGAATTATTCCGCAGAACATTTCAATGCATCATCGCATATAACAGACGTTTTGGTCGGGGACCACCACATAATCCAAGGCGAAGGTGGGCTGGCATACGTTGTGTGGTCCATTCGTGTTATTGTAAATGACTCGGTGTATTCATCGATCGTGATCTACAAGCGGTACAGCGATATAGAAAAATTCAGGGTGAAGTTGGCTAAACAACATCCCCACATGGATATCCCAATGCTACCCCCTAAAGACACATTCAGCTTCCTGCGTTTGCTTATGGCAAATAATTGGTTGGAGAATAGACGGAAGGGCCTACAATGGTTCATGACGAATGTCTTGTTAAACCCCAAGTTCCAGCATTCTCAAGTGATAACCGATTTCATATTGCTGTAGGCTACCCAGCAATACTCAAAGGCTGTCGGCACCAGAAACACGGAATCCGCATACAGAATCCTATGTAACACCGTTTTTGAGTTCCTGATTTACATCAAACATGCTACATTTCACCCCCCACATTTTCCATTATACACAAATGTATAATGCTTCCTATTAGCCTACATCAATGTGACCTGCTACCTTCTCCACATCTATTCCTTTGCATTGCATTCAGTTCTACCCTACATTAAGGTCCTGCTTATCTCGTTAATCATAGAAATATGGAACAATCCATAATCGAATACACTTATCTTCTATAATTAATAATTCTGGTTTACTGGTTGTAATCCTCGCCAATTAGTAAGCTATGTAGACACTCTGAACTCGCCTTTTGGTCCTATAAACATCCCATAATCTTATCTAGATCTTGCTTACAATACAAATGGTCTTCTAGAAGGTTGTTGATGGGTAGTGTGCGTACCAATACAAATACCTCGGACCTAGACTGGGAAATGTTAATAATCGAAGAATATAAATATAAATAATTTTCACTTTCCATTAAATCGAACAGTTTATGATAAATAGATTTAGAAGTATACACAGACAAATAAACAGAATGGTTCATCATAAAGTTGCTATTGTTGGTTCAGGACCAGCAGCTCATACTGCTGCCATCTACTTATCGCGTGCCGAAATCAAGCCAACATTATACGAAGGGATGTTGGCCAACGGTATTGCAGCCGGTGGACAATTAACTACCACCACCGATGTGGAAAACTACCCAGGGTTCCCACAAGGAATCAACGGTACCGCATTAATGGATCAAATGAGAGAACAATCCACTAGATTTGGTACCGAAATTATTACTGAGACTATTTCCAAGTGCGATTTGTCATCCAGACCATTCAAGTTGTGGACCGAATGGAACGAGGACAGTGAACCTATCACTACCGATGCCCTTGTTATTGCCACCGGTGCCTCAGCTAAGAGAATGCACTTACCAGGTGAAGACACCTACTGGCAACAAGGTATTTCTGCCTGTGCTGTATGTGATGGTGCAGTCCCAATCTTCAGAAACAAGCCATTAGCCGTTGTCGGAGGTGGTGACTCTGCTTGTGAAGAAGCATTGTTCTTGACCAAATACGGTTCCAAGGTTTACTTATTGGTTAGAAGAGACCAATTAAGAGCATCCAATATCATGCAAAAGAGAGTTCAAAACAGCGACAAGTTGGAAATCTTGTGGAACACTGAAGCCAAGGAAGCTAAGGGTAACGGTAAACTCTTAGAAAACTTGACTATCTACAACAACAAGACCAAGGAAACCAAGGACTTGCAAGTCAACGGTTTATTCTACGCTATCGGTCATATTCCTGCCACCGAAATTTTCGCCAAGCAACTTGAAACCGACGATACTGGCTATATCTTAACTAAGCCAGGTACTGCCTCTACCTCTATTCCAGGTGTATTTGCTGCAGGTGATGTTCAAGATAAACGTTATAGACAAGCCATCACTTCTGCAGGTACTGGATGTATGGCAGCTTTAGATTGTGAAAAATTCTTATCCGAAGAAGAAGTTCAATAATCGTATAGAGGATATAATAGATTGTAAATTTCATATATTTATCAGGATTTACTCCCTGTAGCACCATAATTTGTTGGTCTCCGATGCCGGCTTTATATTAATTTGTCAAAATTCTTGGAACATGAAATTACTCGTGTTGATATTATTGTAAGCGAAGTCTTCTCAATACGTCACATGAGTCTTGCTATGTCTTCAGGTGACCAAGATGCCATAGCTATCTCTTTAAGTTTCTTCCTATCTCTTGAACGAAATATATCTTGAGTCGTGCGGTAACCTTAGAATAGGTTGCACAAATTCTTATCCCAATTGACTAATTGTCCTTATCGTATATGATGACCAGTGTATAACTTAGAGATACCATGTCTTTCAACTTGAATAATTCATTTTCCGAGGACTTGGAGAATTCAGGGGCAGATAGCTCCTCGAATCATTACAAGGATTTTCCGGAATTTGATAATATATCTCAGGCTCTTGATAATCATTTGTACAACATCAATAATAATCAACTTGTATCCATAAAAAATTTACTACAACAGTACGAAAGCTTGCATAATAAAGATGAAGATCATTCTCTAACGGTGAAGTTACAGAAGATTTCCATCAAGCTTTCCAAACTATTAAAGAAGACTACGGAGAACTTCAAGGACATTAATGAGCTAACGAAAAAATTGAACAATTATCTTAACGAATGCGATTCAAATCATGAAGATGGGGACACGTTGCATTATTTGAGACGAAAGGAGTCCATATTGATAGATCTAATTAAATCAAGCATTAACCTGTTTCTGAAATACCAGAAGAAATTTGAGTCGTTGCAGCAAATAACGATAACAAAGCACGGCAAGGCCAGTAGCGAGGCTGCTGAAGCTGCCAAGTCCAGTGGGGGATCAGAGGCAGCGCCTGAAGAAGGCCTTCAGCAGCAAGTGCAGATAGATTATGAACCAATTAATGCCGAGGAATTAGAACAACAAACGTTATTAATTGAGGAGAGAGAAAGAGAGATTCACCAGATCACACAAGATATTTCAGAGATTAATGATATTTTCCTGAATTTACATGAGATTGTCAATGAGCAGCAATTTTCCATAGACAATATAGAAGATAATATCTTAAGATTTAGTGGTGATGTACATGGGGCTTCTAATGAATTAAGAAAAGCTGAAAGATATCAAAGAAGATCTGGAGGCAGAATGTTCTGCTGCTTCTTCATTTTATTGGGGGTGATGGGTACCGTAATTTTAATTGGTATTATCTTTTAAAATACATAGTTTACTAGAATAAAAATCTACAAATTCCAAAGTTTCTTTAACGAATTTAATATAGCATTCTATTTAGTTCTATTAATTAATAACGTTCTATAAATCAAGGGCTCCATATATTAATAGCTCCATCGTCTCCAGCGGTCACAAGAACCTCTCTGCCATCATCAAGAAAGCACCAAGAGATACAATTAATTTCATAAACACCGTGTGCTGATTCAAAGATTGATTCAATCTCCCATTTCTTCGATTCATCTAACTTGTAGATCACTATTTTGCCATCTGCTCCCGTACTAGCTATTTTTCCAGATTTAATGGACCATGCAACAGAATAAACTGGATATTTATGGGCAGCTGGTAACACCGTTTCTTCCTCCCAGACCATTTCTTTCGGAGAGGTCTTAATAGAGCTTGGTAATCTATCTGCTGAGGACAGCTGATCGTGCATGTCCTCTTCTGTTATGCTTGACCAAATTCTGACAGACAAGTCATCAGACGCAGAGACTAGTCTAAGTTTATTGGTTTCGTAATATGGGCTTTTAGGATGTTCAAATGCAGAACACCAAACAGTACCTTGGTGACCATTCAATACACCAACACATGACCAGTCATCATCATCATCATCCTGTTTATATAACCTTATAGTATCATCATAAGAAGAACTTGCCAATAGATTCTGTGTTGGGTGCCACATAATATGCTTGATATCATGTTGATGATCACTCAAAACTGAAATACATTCAAACTCCTCAAGAGTTTCTGGATCTGTTTCCCAAATCCAAATAGTTTTATCTCTTGAGCATGATGCTAATAAATTTCCATGATAATTCCACGCAACTGATTTCACTTCATTCTCATGGCCTTCTATTATTGCCATCAAATTCCATTCATTATTAGCACTGGTTAGCAACTGCGTTTGCTTATCTTTAGTATCATCGTCGTCATCATCATCATCCATATCATCTTGTTCTTCTGGTTCGTCAATTCCCCAAATGGAAATAGTTGAATCAAATGATCCTGTCGCCAATGCTGGCAAATCCAAGAAATCATTAACTGGAGTTTGTACCCCTCCTAATGGTGGCTTGAAATCAACAGCTCTGACTGACCTTTTATGTGTGTCTTCTAACCTGGCTAATAATGGGAAGTTCTTTTTGGTTGACAAATTATAAATATGTGACGTTTTATCTGTTGATGCTGTAGCCAATAAAGGCAAAGTCGGGTGTGATTTCACACACCATGCTTTATCCTTATGAGCTTTTATAGACTTAAGAAGCTCAACCATGTTAATCTTTAATTTCTATGGAATAAATATATTTTACTAATTAACGAAGCATTAATATCACAAATATTTTGTGTAACTGAAAAATTGTAAGAATTGATGAAATACGATTATTCACATTAAAATCTAACTAGAAATATAATTCAAAGATAATGATAAGGTTTAATACTTTGGGGTATAGAATACCATCTAGACTATCGGCTAGATCAGGTATTTCGTATAAATTTATCCAAAGGTACAAGTCAAATTCCAGCAAACAAAAGAAAGAGAATAATGAGTTGACTCCTAGAGACGAAAATAGAAACGACATTGGGTCCTTCAAAGTAAAATCAACGTCATCCCCTGCTTCCCCAGCCCCAATGGATTCAAATTCAAGCGTCAGTCACTTAATGAAGAAAGATAACAAGCCATATATCCCGAAATTAAAACACGATCGCCTAAGTTATGAATATCCTGGGTTACCGAACCAAGATGATTTCACCAAACATACAAATGAAAAAAAGCCTAAAATAGTAAATCGTTGGTCTAGGTACTTTCCTAAGATTATCACTGCTGTGTTTGTATTATGGGGTGCTTATGCGGTCAAGGTTTGGATTTATCAACCAGAAGTGGGCTCTGATAGTCACGAATTGTTAGAACCTTCAGAGTTCCATAAATTTATAATAGCACATAAAGAGGAGATCGACGAAGATCATTATCTTATCGAATTAGTGCCTAAATACAGTCATTGGCAATATAGCTATTATAATAATTACGAAAGTAAGAGTATCTGGAACGGAGATAGAATTTGGTCAGTCGATGTAAAACAGCCTGATATTATGGTTGTCAGAGCATACACACCTTTACCATTATTTTTCTTGAAATCTGAATATACAAGGTCTGGAGATAAGAAACCTTTACTAAAGGTTATTAACAATGATGCAAATGACTACGATAAACAGGGATCTATGTGCCTATATGTCAAAAGATATAATGATGGGGAAGTCTCTAGATATATCACAAACAAAAATATAGGTGATGAGTTAGAATTGCGAGGCCCTAACGTTGAATATAAGTTTCCATATCATCCATTAAAGCAATTCCATCAAAGGCCTATATTTAGAGATCTACCCTCGAAAATAGAACCAGAACCTTTGGTAGACAAAATCAAGGCAGTCAATAAAATCCCTGATTTCAATAATTTGACTTTTTATGCGGCCGGTACGGGTATTGCTCCAATTTTGCAGGTGTTGTTATCCCGTAACCCGTATAGAGGTTTTGTAGATATTCATTATTCGGCCCAGAAGGCTGGTGAATTAAAACCACTAGAAAGGTTTTTATTCTTCCTTGAGAAATTGGACAGGATAAAGTTTCACGAACACTATGACTCGATTTCAAAGTCAGTTCTTAGTGCGAAGGATATTAATAAACCAGAACCTTCAAATTATATAAGTCCGTTGCACTTAGAGCAGATTGACAACCTGACTCACCAACTATCGCTGGAGGAAGCTTTGAAACTTAGATTGAAGATACTAAATGGTGATGATACTGAGTCAAAGCCTAGTGATGATTATGAGACGGATATAAGAACACCACGCTTTGGGAATGCTATTGAGCAAGCTACTGTGACTAGTAAGCAACCGAAGAAGCCTTCCAGTTTATCACTAGTATGTGGTCCTGATGGTTATGTCGAGTATGTTGCTGGTGCAAAATATGCAGAAACCAATGAGCAAGGCCCTGTGAGTGGCTTATTAGGCAAGAAGGAGTGGGATAATACGAATACCTACAAACTTTAATTGTAATTAGACTTTATAGATATATCTTGTACATAACTAATTTACGTAAGTTCATCAACAACACCAATTTTTTTGCCAAAATGTATCAATATTCTTTGGCAATCCCTATTCTGGGCGCAACAAAGTATCACCTCTTTCAATAGATCATGTTTACTCATACCGCAGATCTCAGAACTCCAATATCCTGGTTGATTTGTATTTCCGTTCTGTTCATCAGAATTGGCTGGGCCAAATAACTGATCACAAACTTCGAATAACTTGGCTTTGAAACCTAATTCACATATTCTTTTAACGTATGTGATAAAAAAGTTGTGAAAGTCCTTAAATTCTCCTAACAACTCACAACATAATAACCTGTTTTCCAAATGACTTAATGATATTGTATTTTCTAAATTTTCAAACCCTTCTTTCATTAGCATATTCTTAGAAATTTTATTGAAGTATTTACCTCTACCTGTTCGAGTTTTTCTTAAAATCAGTTCGTTGGTCTTCTGTTCAAGCAACCCAACTATTGAGGAATTGTTATTATCACCTAACAATGAATTGAATTGCGGGTTTGGGCCATCTTCATTTCCAAGGGAATCCCAATAATGAGATCCAAATGCCCACCAAGATTCGGTTATAGTTTGCCAAGTTCCTAAATCTTTGTTAAACAAATATCCTGACCCATTCGACAAAGTAACTAACGGTATACCGTTAGATGTTATGGAGCACATAGTTATATTATCAGATTTGGATAATCCATCCTCTTGATATTTGTTAGATAGTTCTAGAAGTGAGCCTAGGGACAGTGGTGAATGTAAGTGTACTTTTCTTAGCTCGAGATTCCACACATATAATTCCCCTATACATGTAACCGCCATTAAGTAGTTACCATGGCTCTCCAAAAATGATAATGGTGAGCCAAGAATAATAGGAGGTAATAATTTCTTACCTGATAGATGTGAATATGTAAGTATTTGTCCATCAGAAGTACTAATTGCCCAAAATGCGATTCCTTCTGCTACTAGTTGAACAAACTTCGGAATAAAATCACACCAAATTTGCTTGTCTTTCTTAAAATAGGTGATACGTGATGGTTTAGTTTCATTACCCAAACCATTTTTTATATCTAAAACAAGAGATTCATTTGCATTGTCGATAGATTTACTGG
The DNA here is from genome assembly GCA_030583545.1 of Debaryomyces maramus. NCBI lineage: Eukaryota > Fungi > Ascomycota > Pichiomycetes > Serinales > Debaryomycetaceae > Debaryomyces > Debaryomyces maramus. Next base: position 628,460 of record JAJMIL010000003.1, read on the forward strand.
GAATTTGAAAATTCAAACGAACTTTTGGAATTGATAATCGTATTCTAGCAAATGTAGTACTGGGGTTTACAATAACTGGTCCAATAAACTTTACAGGTTCCAAATCCCGCTTAAATTTTTTATTCGAACCTTCATCATTTGATTTGGAACGTTTACTTTGTTTGTATAGATCATCAGATACAGAATAGGATGGTCTATCGAATTCCATTAGAACTTTTCCGGAAGATATTGAGCTACTCGCAGTACCATTTTCCGTAGGCGTGGATCTTTTCTGAATATTACTAGTGGTGTTACCATTAGCTGATGAAATCAACATTGGTTGAATCCTCTTTTTTCCATTTTTAGACGTTATCTTCGCTTTTTCAAGAGGTATTTTCACATTCTTATCTTTTGTGCTTTTTGGCTGTGTTTTATTAGATCTAAGAGTGGTCATTGCCGAATCTAGTATATCGTTTGAATTTGGCGATGTTTCTTTTGTATTAGATGCCAGAATAACTTCGGGTACAATATCCTTTACTTGCATATGACCCGCTTGAATTTTTTGGTTCAGTGTTATTTCAATATTATTTTGTTCTTCGTCTTTCGGAACTTCATTGTCGTGTATTTCGTTTTTGCTTTCTATAATCCGTGCTCTTTCTTCGTGGGCATTAACCGCATTTTTTTGATCTAAAATTTCAATAGCACTGCTTCCTTTCTTAGTATTTGGTGTATCTTGATCAGGCTTTGAATTAAACGGCTTGATTTTCTCTCGCCCAATCTCAACTAATTTGAGCAATAAGTCTTCACTAACCTCATTGCCCAACTCTTCCAGTTCAAATGTTACAATTGTTAGATGGCCATCCAACGACGCCACAAATAAAGTACTACCATCCCTGTTCCAGCATAGATCTACTATTGGTTTATTCGATAATTCCTTTAATATGAATATTGGTTTGTCTTTAGTGGTATTCCAAACGACTAGCGTCATGTCAGAACCTGCTGTAGCGATCACATTAAATAATTGCGGATTTTCACTATTTTCAGTAGCATTATAGATTTTAGGGTTATATTTTACTACCTCACAATCCAAGTTGTGACCCACTAAGCTTACTATATTATTCCAGTCATTAGAGCGAGATAACAACGAAATCAAAGAAGTTTGATTCTTTGATGCAGTTGGAACGGATACGTATTCTCCATCGGGTGACCAGGATATCCTCTTATAGTTAACATTCAACGAAGTCTTGTTTATTAATTTCGAGATTTTATTTATCAAGCGAAATTGGTAGTTCTCCAGTATGCTCTCATAGTGATACTGGTACAAGTATATCATGGTATCATCCCCCATAGAAATCAAATAGTTATTTGTGGGGTCAAACGCAATACTTCTCTGAACTGTCAATTTTTCAAAGTTTGATATAGATGTTAATTCCTGGTACGTTGTCTTGACCGTATCGTAAACATGAATCTTTCCATCTGCTGTACTCCACGCAATTAACCTACCATCATGCGACCACGACAAATCAACAGCTCTCGAGGTTGCGCCTTCATCAAGTACTAATGGATAAATCATATCATGCACATTTTTGTCAACTTCATGTAAATATACCTTCCCATGAATGTCACCAGATACAAATGTATCTCCATTTGTTGGGGACCATTTGACTATATTCACTAGTTCATCGTGGCTCTCAATTCTCATGATTGGGTTCACATTGTCTATGTTTTCCTTTATCTTGTGGTTCTCATCCTTGTTTAACTGGACAAAATCTTGCACATTCCATACAGCGATTTCCCGATCCAATCCACAAGTTAATACCTTGGAATCGTCTTTATTAACATCTATTGAATGGATCTGACCATTGTGTAGTACCGATGGAAATACTAAGACCCGCATAGATTCTATTCCTTTATTGTCTATTAGTTGTATAATGATATAATATTATTCATTTTTCATCTATAAACACGCTGAACAAATGTGTGCGACATAGTAAAAAAATTGTAAAATCCATTGGAAAGGAGGTTGAGCTGTAATAAGTTTATTCAATAATATCTGTATATATCAAAGGTATTAGGATCCATAATGGCCAACGTGAACACTAACGAAGATTATATTACAGATTCCAGTTCTGATTTTACGGAATATTGGATAGATTTGTTTTTAGGTATAAAGGGAAATGAATACTTCTGTGATATCGACGAAGAGTATATTCGGGACAGGTTTAATTTGACGGGCTTGAACCAAGAGGTCAGCAAGTTGCCTACATTGATAGACATAATAACCGACTTGGTGGACATAGAACAACAGCCAGAAGAACACAAGGATGCGTTGGAGCTTAATGCTAGAATATTATACGGGTTGATACATGCTAGATATATCTTGACATCAAGGGGATTGAACAAGATGTTCGAAAAGTATAGAAATGGAGATTTTGGGTACTGCCCAAGAGTGCATTGTCAGTTACATCCGCTTTTACCTATTGGGTTAAATGACCAACCTCGATTAGCTTCAGTGAAGCTATACTGTGCCAAATGTGAAGATTTGTACAACCCCAAGTCCGGAAGGCATTCAGTAGTCGATGGTGCTTACTTCGGTACCTCATTCCCAGCCATGTTCTTCCAGAACTTTCCCCAGGTGATACCTACACATGTCAAGGAAACCTACGTGCCAAAAGTTTTTGGCTTCAAATTACATGACTATTCTAAGCTCAATAGATGGAGGGAATTACAACGAGTTAAATTAGAGAAGCGGCTAACCAAAGATGGTATCGAGATAAATAATGTGGTAGGTGGTTTTATAACCGATACAGGCGATAAGCAAGTCAAATAATAATTCTAATTTCCCCAAGTTCATATGGATTCAGTTTAGTAATCTCTGTACATATTAATAACATATAGTTTATTAATCATTCTACTGTATCTGTAGTAATTTCTCTCTTAACTATTACTGCTAGAACATGCGCACTACTGACTAAAAAGACGATCTGATTTTTCACTCATATACTTAATATAAACTTCGGAGGTTTAAACAGCAATGTTGCACCAAACGTTTAATAGTATCAAGTGCATACGGAGTGGAATTCGCTTCTATGCTCATACCACGGCAAATGTGATTGAATCCATCCCGAAATTAGAGCCCAACTCCACAATATTCTCTCTAATTCAACCGACCGGAAATTTTCACCTTGGTAATTATTTAGGAGCCGTACGCAATTGGAAAGACTTGTCAAATTCTCAATCGCCTGATACCAGATATGTGTATGGTATTGCGGATTTGCATGCTATAACGGTGCCACAGGACCCGGTGAACCTTAAGAGAAATCGATATGGGGCGATTGCTGGGTTGTTAGCAGGCGGTATAGATCCAGAAAAATGTATTTTATATCACCAGTCGTCGGTTCCCGAGCATACAGAGCTAAGCTGGATCCTCACTTGCATTACAGGAATGGGCCACTTGAACCGGATGACCCAGTGGAAGCTGAAATCGCAGCAGATAGAATCCAGCTCGATTTTTGACGAGGATACCTTGGGAAAAACCAAGGCCGGTCTTCTCCTCTACCCTGTCCTACAGGCTGCGGACATCTTGATCTTCAAGTCGACCCATGTCCCTGTTGGCGATGACCAATCGCAGCACCTCGAGCTCTGCCGTAATATTGCCTCCACATTCAACCACACCTACAACACTGACTTTTTCCAGCTCCCCAACACACTTTTGACCCCGGCAAAGAAGATCATGTCGTTGCGTAACCCAACCAAGAAAATGTCAAAGTCTGACCCGGACCAAAATTCGTGTGTCTACATCTTCGACTCCCCGGATATCATCGCCAGGAAAATAAGAAAGGCCACCACGGACTCTATCCAGGGAAATGTCTACTTCGATCCAGATTCTAGACCCGGCGTTTCCAACTTGATCAACATCGTGTCCGGAATTACTCGCAAGCTGATCCTGGACACTGTTGAGGATATGCAATGCTTCAAGGACCACAAACAATTGAAAGACTATGTCACCGACGTTATCGTCGAGGAATTCCGTCCCCAAAGACACACATTTGACCGCTTAATGCACGATTTCTCCTACCTTGATCTGATCTGCGAAAAGGGCACTACAAAGGCAAGAGAGATAACTCTGGCCAATCTTAGAGATATTAAAAAAATTATTGGCTTAGATTGATCCCCCTCTATAAATCGCATCTGTAAATAGTATCTAACATAATCACAATAGCCCTAATCATTTTAGCAACGTTCTATGAAAGGTTCCTATTATTTCATTTCTGTAGCGACTCTTTGGTGATGAAAATCGCGTCGCGTTTTACCACGCAAAAAAACACATCAAGAGGATTTTGTAAACATTGACAATAAATCGTGAGTGTTTATGGATTCGTAGTAAACTTGTGTAAGAAGCCGAAAGGAAGCAAGTTAGATTGGCGTTATTCCATATGAACATTTATTAAAAATCCTGGTCTTTAATATATTATTATACAAGTTTGTTTTTGATTAGGGTCTATCAGATTATAGGTTTGCATTCACAAATAGTCATACATTTCATATACGTATTGTGCCGTTCATTCGCTAATTACTATCTTCAGGGCACATTACGGGATAACCATTAGAAAAAAAAAACATAGCATCATCCCAAACCACCAGAAGCATTGCAGACAGAGTAATATACTAGCAATATGAGTTCAGATGAGAGTGCCGTTTACAAACGGATGCAAGTAAAAGTGTTATATTCGTTTAATAACAACCCAACGGTATTTTTATCGCGTTCAAAGGTACAGCATTCGGTCAAGATAGCACAAATACCTATGTATAGTTCCACGGAGCAGCAGGAGGAAGAGATGATTACGTTGGGGGCATTTGATTTGAAACAATGCACCCAGCAGGTGTTGAAGAATTCGCCTGAAAACTTCAATTTGGACATGGAGGACTACGCGGTATATTATAAGGATATCACCGAGCAGCCCGACGAACCATTTGTTTCGAATGGGGTTTTGTCCAACTTGATATCAACAACAAAAACGCACTTGGTCCCGGGAAGAGTTTGTCAAAATCTTTCTGCTAGTTATTTATTCGGCGACAAAAGTAATTCATCTTCGTTAACGCTTGAAATCAGATTAAAGTTGCACACTATTGAGAGATACGAATTACAGCATCAGCAACAACACCAACCCCAACCCCAAACTCAGGCCAACACCAAAAGACCAAATGATTCAATGAACTACTTGCAGAAGAGACAAAGAACAAAGCCAATGGCTTCGTCTTCGTCTATTGGTGCTGTCAAGGCTACGAGAACTAAGTCATTACCAATATTTTATCATCCACGTAATCAACAAATATTCAATATCATGAATGCCGATAAATCAAACGCACCTTCAAAATATGATAGCAAAAGCGTTCAAGAGAGATTTAAACTGGCACCTTTCTTACAAGCCAAAATAATTGATAACCCAACTTCACGCCGATCCAGAAATAGAGAGAGTTCAAGTAAAGAAAGCACACCAGAGCCACAAAGGGCAATGCGTACAAGATCGATGGTTAGTAGTAAGGTACCCTTATCTGTATCTCTACCAATCCAAGAGGAAATACTTTCCGATGCGACAGATGATACTGAGTATAACGAAAATCACCCTCCGATAGATGAGAATGACGAAGAAGATGATGAAGAAGATGATGATGATGTTGTGTTTGATGAAAGCGAAACTTCTCCATACACTCCACAACAACCACCATACAAAGCAAACCCCCTCCAAAATCACAATAGTTCGTCAAATACTCAATTCCAGGCATTGCCTGATTTGGAAGACTTAGACAGTAGAAAAACGCATACCATACCTCATAATAAACTACCTAAGAACCATGGATTAACATGTACCAACAGCAACTGTGCTACTAATTCCTCAATTACATGGCGATATTTCGAAACTGGCTTCCATCCAAATTATCTTGCTATCCACAGGGCTACTGAGTTTAACAAGAAGCATTATGAAGGTATGTTTGGTCCGTTATGTAACGCTTGTTATCTATTTTTAAGAAACAAAGGGTTCATGAGACCGGAAGGAGTTGTCAAAAAGTATTTGCAACAACAAAAATATAAAAAGGTGTTGAAACAAAAGGAAGAAGAAGACAAAGTAAACGAAATGTCTAATTCCTACTTTCATAATAATAAAGGGCGCCTGAATAGTTTGAGTAATGTCGCTATAAGAAATTCCAATCAATTTGCATCATCACCAGGTATTTCTCAGCCACACAAATTTCCAACTCCTTCGCATACTCCATCAGCAATAAACCAAGTGATTCAGAGTAATAATCATCATAATCATAATAATAGTAGTAATAGACCAACTCCCAATTACAATGATTTAAATGATTTCATGAACCAACTTAATTCTTTCGGCGGACCATTAACTGATATTGATCCCTTACCTCAAGACCAACAAGGTATAACACCACCGATGATGGCCACAAAATCCAATACAAGAGTTATTAATCTTTATGATGATAGTGAGGATAAGGAGAACTGTCCACCTATGAGCTCCGATGATCAACAAGGCTCAGATATGTCATCACCGAATAAGAATGGCTTGAATGATATTGATAACATGATGGTTAAATCATTTAACCAAAATACCAACACTAGTCCAAACGGAGGACAGACTGAATGGATTAATAATTTATTTGGTGAGCCAACCCCAAGAGATCATACACCTAAAGATAGTGGTAATATTGGGAATGCTCATGGCAAGCTTTCCCTAAGCTACAACACACCTAAAGAATTAAAGGGTTTAGATAATACTAATGATGATACGGAAAGTGAGAAAGATGAAGCAACTGTAAACCATTTGCCTCAATTACGAACATTCACAACCCATACAAAACTGTCCCCTAAAAGCTCTAATGGTAAGAAAGCTTCCGCCGCAAACATGCCATCATCTCCTTTAATCGTATCTAATCAAGAGAAAGATCTTCATTCATATTTAGGCGCTAATTCTCATCACAAATCCGATAATTTTTCGGAACTTGAAAATGAAATGAATAACTTAGTTGGCGCTAATCATACCATCTTCCAAGATCAAGGAAACGATCATTCATCACCCTCAGCCATTAAAGCAACCAGGACAAATACAACTATGTCTTGGAATGCCAATCACAAGTCTAATGGCCTTGCTAATATAGAAGGTGGTTCTACACCTAATACTGATTTTTATTCAAATGATGATATAATTACAAATTCAAATACTCAAGAAAAAAAGTATCATGAATCTGTTGATATTAATGCCATGTCAGATAGACAGGTTAATCAATAATTTATTCGTTTTATTCTAATTTAATTTCCTTTAGCATTGCACATATTTAATATATATCTAGATACAACTAAGTTTAAAAAAACGGTAGCCACCTTTAGGGTTTGTGAAAGCCACCATTATTTGGCTGTAAAATTTCACTTTTGTGTCATCCCATTTCTACTGCATTTTTAGCTACTATCGTCTATGTGTTTATAGAAATCGCTACTCTATTAGTATAATGTCTTGAAAAAGATTGCTCCTCTAGAACTTTTTGTGTAGTAACTAAATTTTTGAAAGGTATGATCTAATTTTTGAAAGTTTTTAAATATTCATTTAGTAGAATATGAATGCAAAAATTTAGAAAAACTGATCAAATTTTCTTTAATTAAATAAATATGTTAATCTATACACAGCTTTAGGGAAAAAAAAAATACTTTTTCTACACAATCATATCTCTTCAATTATTGTCTATTTGGTTGTGCAGTGAGTCAAAAATTTCTTCCGTTACTATTTGATGTTGACCAACATCTAAATATTTTCATTATAATCTTTATTTAATTTCAACGTTACAAATATGTCTAAGCGGATTACACTACTCTTCCAGATTGAAGCCTGGCTAGCTCAATCGGTAGAGCGTTTGACTCTTATTCAAGAGAAGCGATCAAAAGGTTGCGGGTTCGACCCCCGCGTCGGGCTTTAATTTTTTTTTGGATTTATAGATAGGGCCATCTTCAAATTTTTGTTTAATTTAAATTATACATTTTGAAGTATACAAGATAGGAAGAAAAATGGCATCAGACACTTTATCACCTGCCGAATATATTGAATTGTTGAACAATGCAACCTCGAAAGTAAAATCACTTTTGGAAAATCACCAGGAATTGAGTGAACCCAGGGTGATGATCATTTGCGGATCAGGACTAGGTGGAATTGCCGACATCTTACACTCGGAACCTAAAATTGAAGTCCCGTATAATGAAATTCCGGGATTCAAAACCTCTACGGTCCCTGGACATGTGGGAAAACTTATTTTTGGGTTGATTGGAACTAAGAAGGTTCCTGTAATGTGTATGGTCGGACGTTTACACTTCTATGAAGGGTACACCTTCAAGGAAACGACCTTGCCAATTCGTTTAGCTAAAAAATTAAACGTCGAAACTCTTGTCGTGACCAATGCCGCTGGTGGAATACATCCTGAATACAAACCTGGTGATTTGATGATAATAAATGATCATATTAATTTCCCTGGTTTGGCAGGATATCATGTATTAAGGGGACCAAATCTCGAAGAATTTGGCCCTAGATTTCAGGCATTATCAGACGCATATGACTTTGAATTGAGAAAGTTATTCTTTACTAAGGCAAGAAAGGAATTAGGTATAACCCGTACAATTCACGAAGGAACCTACTTGTTTGCCGCAGGTCCAACTTTCGAGACCAGGGCTGAAGTTAGGATGATCAGAAGCCTCGGAGGTGACGCAGTAGGAATGTCCACCGTTCCAGAAGTTATTGTAGCTCGTCATTCCAGTATGAAGGTATTAGCATTATCTTTAATAACAAATTCCGGACTTGGTGATAAACCACCAAGTGCATTTGATGAGAACCCTAAGCCATTAGACGAAGGGATGGCTAGTCATGAAGAAGTTCTAGAATCAGCCAATGAAGCCTCTAAGGATGTACAGAAAATATTTGAAGCTACGATCAATGAACTCTGATTACAGTAATAATTTATATAATTTATTTGATTTTCTGAAATAGTAGCTATATTAATTTAAAGTTGACATCATCGATGCATAAACCAAAGTTGTATATCACTTTGAAGATATAATGTAGGGGTTTTCAAATACTAATCTATTGTTCAACTTCCCCTGCGGATTCCCATTTCCCTTGCAAGTTTTCTTTCCACAAGCTAACTTTATTATCACCACCAGAAACGGCCAAAATATTTCCTGACAATGACCACGAACACCTCCAGCATACATCTGGGAATCTTTCTTCGGTTAATGGTTGCTTTTGCCATTTTCCGCTTTTATCTTGGGACCAGATTAAAACCGTGCGGTCTTGCGATGCAGTGGCAATGTATGAACGAATTAAAATCGATGGAGACCAGCAAACATCACGAACCCAATCAGTATGACCTTCCAATCTTGCTTCTTCAACGTATGTATTGCTCGTGGAATCAAACTTCCAAATCTTGGCTAAGTTGTCTGAACCACACGTCACGAAACGACGGGTATGCGATGAATTTGCACTATTATCTTTGGTATTGGTATTGTTGTTTGATATTGGTGCCCATGAAGCCGAGTTAACCCCTATAGCGTGTGCATCAAAGATTATGTGCGAGGTGGTACCATCGTCGTTAAAATCAACCACGGAAACCTTACCGTCGGATGAAGTACACAACAAAACCGCACCTAGTTCATGCGGTGCCCAAGTTACCGAGTTAACACTTGCTTGGTGTGCCGTATGCTCAGCAATTATAGACCATTGTTGCGTTTCTGGTTGTTCTTTCCAAATCAATGCTTTTCCATCATAAGAGCATGATGCCAATATTGATCCAAACTTAGGATGTGCCCAAGCAACTTGCCAGACCGGTCCTTCGTGGCCAATTAAAGTTTCACTTAATTTATAGTTTTCAGTGCCTTCCACTTCGAAAAGTTTAATTGTCTTATCTGACGAGCATGTAGCCAATCTCTTACCGTAATAATCTAATACAGCATCATGGATTAAATCCTCATGTGCATTGCCAATTGTTACCATTTTTCTTATAATTTCGTCAATAGTTATTCCTTCAACGCAAAACTTCTCAAAGGAAACAGTACACTATCGAATTGGTCTGATCGTTAAATATATAAAGAATACCTCTATATTGAATTGATTAATTATAGGACGTGTTATTAAAGGTGCATGGTGTTCTGAAGCTTGTTGATTTGAAAATTCGAGATTTGTGTTACCCGGCACTAAATGGTGATACCGGTTATCTCTGTAACGAAACAGTGGTATGATATGGTTTAGCTCTTTGGAGACATGGAAGGACAGGACGATGCTATAAGGACTTTATCAGAGCTCTTTCAATCGGTGAACACCCAGATCAATGATTCCTCGAAATACATAAATACATTGGAAAACTTATCTAAGAACTTGGGTGCCAGTGGAGAACATGAAGAGAGAGTATCCAATAACCAAGACCCCAAACGTGAACTAACTAAGGAAGAAGAAGAAGAATATATAATACTGGCGTTGGAACAAGAGAGAATGAATAGAATAATGGAATTGCAGAAGCAGGATTACATTTGTGAGAAATTGACGGAAGTGATAGACCAGAATGAAGATATAATGATTAGCGTTAAAGAATACCTTATAACCAAGGATCAACTACGAAAAACCGAGGAGGAACAAACAATACTGAGGCTTGATCATTACAAAAAAGATCTAACGGATCCCAAAATAAATGAACTTGATGCAAACATAACTCAACTAAAGGTGGGCCTCAACAGAATCGAACGATTGCTAAACGAATTTATGAGGCATGTACAAGAGACAGATACAAAGTTGTTATCTATGGATTACCAGAGACAGCTAAATTCATTAATTGAAACTATAAACAAAGCATTTAAGAAGTAGCTTAATCTTCTTTGACATCGGTCTCGTGAGTGCTCTTTGAGTGCTCTTTACCAATAATAGAATATATCATAGTGGCATACTTTCTATTGGGATCAAGTTTTCTCCACGATTGCTTAATCCTTTCTATATTAATTTTGCTTCTATCAATTTTAAATAGTTGGAAAATATAGGCAATCATATCGTATATGAAGAGAATGATGATTCGTATGATACCATCACTTGGTGATTTACTAGATAAATTTTCATAATAGTTTAATTCTTTCAAGTCTTTCCCGGTTAATTTGAGAACTATATCGTTTCTTTCTCTTTCGTTAACAAAAACATGATTAAATTTATTCAGATAGATAAGTTTATCAATAATGGTAGTTAACTTCTTCACACTATTGTTATTTAACTTGCTATCAAACAAATTACAATTTTCTTCGAATTCATTGACTCTCTTTACAACAATTCTAGTTTCATATATCAACCTGTCTACTGTTGCCGATAAATCGTCAATGCTAAAATTCAAATTTTCTACTAAATCACCTTCAATAATTCTGGCTTTATTATTCATCATTTGGTTATGTGTATGGTTGAAGGTTATAACTTGATGGTTTAGTTTCTTAAATAGAGTATCAATATTTTGGTTCGTGATAGGTCCAGTAAACGAGTCTCTATTAAATGTTTTTTCCAATTTGTCAATCTCGACTAAATTATTCAAATTCTGTAGATAATTACTAGTTACCTTTTCAATTGAAAGAAGCGGTTTTCCATCGCGGGAACAGAAATAGTCCTCTATTAATGAAAAGCTAGAGCTTCTTTTAATCGAGCAGGGTTTATTCTCTTTGACTTGCTCCTGTCTTAATAATTCAATAATATTTAAATTTGCTTCACCCTTTTGCGTTATAAAGGGGTAAGAACTCCGCCGATTCAAGTTGCTCTTAAATTTTGTTAAAGTATTATTTTCTGGTTTAGAATGGTGGCTGGATTTATCACTAGTGTTATCGAATGAAGGGCTTATATTTTCAGGATTAAGCAAAGAATCAAGCATCGAAGTTGAATTATCAGCAGTGGGTAGCGTAGTAATAGTCCCACTTGATTGGTTAATTTGAGATGATGGGGTTTTCTTGGGTTGATTATTTGGTAATAAGATACGCCTGTTCTGCAATCCAAGTTTCATTTTGTTCAAACCTCTTGAGTATCTTGACACGTCTGCCGCAGACGAAGCCGCATTTGGATAGTAAGGTGTATTTTGTGTATTGCTTATAGCATCTTTGAAGCTAACAAATTGGTAATGCTTTGAGTTAATGTCTGATCCAGTCCCATGATGGCGATGATGATGGTGGTGAGAATGATGTCTATGACCAAGGTCACTCCTTTGGTGAGTTTGATTAGATAAAGCCTCAGGCTGTCCAGCTGATGAATTATTCATTCCAAACCATAATCGTAATAGTGTCTTACCAACAAGATAATTTTTCACTAGGATTTCTAAATCTAAAGTTTCAACATCTAGCGGGCTAGTATTCTCGGCTAATTTTGCAATTTTATTTCTAATTCTTACACCACTTGATTTCGTACTAGAAGTTTTATAGCTATCATCATTATCTTTATTTGGAGCAATAATACGATCTTGCACAGTGCTTTTAACAACATTTGTAAGCTTTTTAAATTCTTTACTGTAATAATTCTTATTTCTCTTTGCCGTATTAGGAGGTAAATTATAATTCGAGAAAGAAGGGTTCGTCGAATCTGGGGGCATTTCCTCATTAATGTCATAACCAGGATTATTCTTATCCGGTATCAATTTTGCATTAGTGATAGTGAATAGACGATTCAATGTCTGTAGATCCAACTTTCTTCTTTTATCCATTTTATATTGTTTTTGAAATTGGCCTATTGAAATCATAAAATTTTCAAAGTCAAACGGGTCCTTGGGGACATCACATCCCCCAATCATTTGTAATCTTAGCTTAATGCTAATGATTAAGCTCATTATTGCTGATACCGTTCTTGACGGTAATATTCCATTTTTTGGATTAGGCTTGAAGTTATAGTGGGGTAATCCAATTAAATTCCACCATTCTAAAATACTCTCTTCTGTTTTATTACAAAGTAACCCATCGCAATATTTGGCTTCCAATAAATCGAAATAGAATAGACTAATTTGAATAAGATTCACCAATTCTTTTATAGCAAACTTTATTGGTATGTTGACATTAAAAATCTTGTATATATGCCTGAATTTGTCCTCGTTGGCACCAGATACCTTATTTGTAAGTAAAGATAATGATCTTCCACTACACTGTAGTTTCTTCAAATTGGAATTCACAATAAAATCATTCTCCAACGACAGTAAATCACCATTTGGTATAGGAATTAAATTAATATTCGAGGGCAATGCCGCAGAATTAGTCACAAATAATAGCTCTTGAGGGATATGTGTATTAGTATCCATCTTCTTGACTTTTGCATGATTTAACATTAGCTCGTTTAAATATTCTTGGAACCGTAAAGGGTACAGTTTGACGGGTTTCTTCAAAACCGTAAACCTGACCACCAATACCTTAGATTCCACATTTCCCGTGTATGTAGATATGATGGTCCCAATCTTTCTATTCAATACCCATTGCTCAACCAAGTAAATATCAAACCCCGATGATATACTTTCTTCTATTAAATGGAATTCATTATTATTCAAAAAGTCTCGTTGGAAATGTTTGATAGCATTGAAATCCGGAAAGATGTATGTTACCAATTCATCTGGATTCACGCTATCAGATGTATTCAATGTAGACATATAGTTCAGAGTTCATTACCTTTAATATTTAACTAATTTTGTGAAATATATACGGACTGCGCCAGCGGTTTCGCTTATCGAACTGATACAAAATAGCATTATTGTAACATATAATTAAAACATCAAAATAACTACATCACACTCGTACAATAGGTACTAGTTCTCCAAAGTCCTCTTTTCCTCTTTATTTCTACTATTTATGCTTTATTGTATTCGTCTAATGTATTTCCCTAATATACTCAAATCTATTATACAGACGCTTCTTAATAACGCTTGAAAAATTACAGACAAGAAAACATCCGTGATAGTTTAGTGGCTAGAATTACCGTTTGTCGCATGGTAGACCGGGGTTCAATTCCCCGTCGCGGAGCTTTTTTTTTTTCCTTTTTCTCGCACCAGTCTCTAAACGGCAACTATTGTCATTGACGGGGTCTGCTTGCTCACAAGTGGGGACTACTATAATTATGAACTATAATCAATATCCCAAAACCGTAGGTCAGTTCCGTTTGATTTCTTGCTACCCCATGGTTAGCCACCCCTGACAATATGGTTGCGACTGTGAATTTAAAGCCATGCGGCTTCGTTTACAGAATCATACAAGCATAGTTTCAGTTCATCCTAAATTTGAAAAATTTGGTTTATCTACAGTGAATTTCGGATGAACAAGTATATGATCTGTATATCTTGATATCTTGTTTCATCAAGCCGTTTAGGTGTTATCTATTGGCTGAGATGATAGATAAAGTTTTTGTGTAAGTTTCGCTTTGATAAAGACTTTATTTGGGCGCAAACAATTCGCAGCATCTTTCAATAGATAAGAAGTGAAATGATATCTACGTAGATATGATCCCCCACGACGACTAAGTCACTTTACCAACCAATGAAGGCGATTCACGGCATCCGGTGTTCTATAGTCATACAAAGAAAGATATTTTTTCGGAATAATAGACTTCGTTTAATGATATTTTGGTGATTGGACGCCTATTATTAGGAGCACTTTTTTGGAACCAAGATCTAATTCTAAATATAAGGGCAATAACTTCTTTAGTTTAACAGTTCTTTCACTCTAACAGTATCAATAAATAAATACATATATATCATGAAAGAGAAAGAACCTATAACGGAAATATGTGCTACTCCGGTTGAGAAGGAGTCTTTCTCCGAGCAAGGGGATGGAAGCACGGTGGAAGAAAATGAAAACTTTTGGAAGAAAGCAGTTCGTAAATGCCAAATTAACGGTTCGGACGGATTGACAACCCAACAGATGTTTCTTTACAACTATGATTTGAGGCCAGTGGAAGAGGCAAGGAGGAAATGGTCGTGGTTCAATTATGTGTTTTTTTGGATTGCTGACTCGTTTAATCTCAATACATGGCAGATTGCTTCCACAGGGTTAGTGAATATGAATTGGTGGCAGACATGGATATCCGTATGGTTGGGATATGCCTTGGCGGGAATATTCGTTAGCATTGGAGCAAGAATAGGTATCTTTTATCATATTTCCTTTCCTGTTGCTGCGAGGTCGTCATTTGGGATTTATGGTAGTTTATGGCCGATCATCAACAGAGTCGTCATGAGCTGTGTGTGGTACTCAGTTCAAGCTATGGTAGCGGCACCTTGTATTGGGCTTATGCTAAGAGCAGTTTTCAGTCAAAAGTTGGATAAAAGATTGGATAAATCACTAGACGAAAATTTAACCACTTTCGATTTTCTTTCATTTTTCCTATTTTGGTTGTTCTCCTTACCGGCTCTATGGTTTCCACCACATCAAATCAGACATTTATTTACATTTAAAGCGTATGTGGTACCGTTCGCTGGCGTTGGTTTATTGGTTTGGACTATAGTGAAGGCAAACGGTATTGGTCCAATTGTACACCAAAATAAATCAGAGCAAGGATCAGCATTGGCTTGGGCGTTTATTCAATCAACTATGAATTCATTAGCTAATTTCGCAACATTGATCGTCAATGCTCCTGACTTTTCACGTTTCGCTAAGAAACCATCTTTTGGAATGAAGTACCTAGTATACACAATTTCCATTCCCTTATGCTTTTCAATTACCGCTTTAATCGGGATTTTGGTTAGCTCATCGTCTACAATTTTGTATGGAAAAACTACTTGGTCGCCACTTGACGTGATGTCTCATTTCTTAGAAGATTTTACACCTGCTACAAGAGCAGGCGTATTTTTCATTAGTGCTTCTTTTGCATTGGCCCAGTTGGGAACTAATATTTCAGCTAATTCCTTGAGTTTTGGTACTGATGTTACAGCAGTATTACCCAGATTCTTAAATATTAGAAGAGGTGGTTATATTTGTGCAGCCTTAGCCTTGTGTATCTGCCCTTGGAGATTAACATCAAGTTCATCGAAGTTCACTACCTATTTGTCTGCATATTCGGTTTTCCTTTCTTCAATAGCAGGTGTAGTCGCTTGTGATTATTACTACGTCAGGAGAGGCTATATTAATCTAGCACACCTCTATTCACTTTTCGCTCCCGAAAATCCTGAGGAGGAGTCGATATACAAGTTTAACAAAATTGCTTGCAATTGGAGGGCATATGCTGCTTATATTTGTGGAATTTTGCCAAATATTGTTGGGTTTGTAGGTGCAACAGGAACGCATAATGTTCCAATTG
Source organism: Debaryomyces maramus (assembly GCA_030583545.1). Taxonomy (NCBI): domain Eukaryota; kingdom Fungi; phylum Ascomycota; class Pichiomycetes; order Serinales; family Debaryomycetaceae; genus Debaryomyces; species Debaryomyces maramus. The sequence goes on from JAJMIL010000003.1 coordinate 644,761, forward strand.
GAGCAACAAGGGTATATGATTTAAACTTTTTTATGGGATTTATATCATCCGGTTTGGTTTATGCAATACTATGCTATTATTTCCCAATAAAAGGTGTACCTACTGTTGGTCCATTCCAAAAAGGATGGTTTGAAGAATGGCAATACGTTGAGGATTTCGAAGAGGAGTTGAAGGGTCACATTGTTCATAGTGGAGTTGAGCCTGACAATGCGTACACATCTAGTAGCGCAAAGAAAGATTACAGTGATTCGATTATATAATTCTAAGTTGCAAATTTTAGTTAGTTTTATGTTGCATTTCAGTAGTTTGATTTAGGCGTTTAAATAAAAGAAACCCGAAATAACCGTTGATAACGCGAATGAATTTTTCATTTTAAGCTCGGTTAAAATTATAAATGTGGTCTAATATTTGTAAATAGATTGTGAATAGCAATAGGAAATGTTGAAAAACAAGCTTCCGGCCTTGCTAATCCATCGCAGGTTTAGCAGTTTCAAAGTACCATCCACTTATTCCCCTGATAAAATAATAAAAAACTTATCATTTAAAAAGTGTGCTTCTATTTGGTACAATTCTTTAAAAGCAAATAGATTACAAACATTACAAGATGAATTAACCGAGCTAATGTTACCAGCAAAGTACAATCCAAATTTAAAGAAGGAAAATACTAAAGTTAATATTGATACGGAAGGTAATTTTATAAATGAGATAAGTTTTGAAATAAATAGTGATCCAACGAAACCCACGAAGCATGTTGTGTTTATTCATGGTTATGGCGCCTCTTTAGGATGCTTTGCAAGGAACTATCAGATTGTTAATAAGTTACAAGATTCAAATTGTAACTTTAAGGTACATTTCTTGGATAATATTTCCTTTGGCTTATCTTCCAATCCCAAGATCAACTCCAAATTACTTAACAAAAGAATTGAAAAATGTCCTACGGTTAAGATGAACGATCTCGAACCTACAAAGGAGGAAAACTTATACCATAAGTATTACAAATTGATTGATTCGTATGAAATTAACAAGGAGCAGTTCAAGCAATACCAACAGAAGTTTAGTCCCATTTTAAAAGAGATTGAAGATTATTATGTTGACGCAATTGAAAACTGGAGAATTGCATCCAAAATAGATAAAATTGACCATCTTGTTGGTCACTCTTTTGGTGGTTACTGGTCAAGTTCTTACGCAGTAAGATATCCACAAAATTTATCCAACTTGATCTTGCTATCTCCTGTTGGAGTAGAGAGACATGTTCACGCGATTACGAACCCTCTTGATGAAATCAAATCCCAACCTATTAAACCAGTTGTAGATCCGACCTCATATAGATTTTTGAGCAGGTTACCATTGCTTTCTACCAAACATATTTCAAATTGGTATAATTTGTTCCCGTACTTACCACGGCTTCTAAAATGGCTTGGTCCTTGGGGAGTGTCTATGTATTACAGAATTAGATACTCAAAGCTATTCAAGGTCAATCGTGTTGCTAATAACCTTGGAGGTCCTTCAACATCTTTTCTGCACGAAAATGATCTAGTCATAGGAACCAACAAAGAATGCCATCTTATTTTCGAATATTTATACAACTCCATAACTACAGGTTCTCAGTCTGATATTTACATTAAGTACTTGCTTACTCCAAGCACAGTCAGTAAGTTACCACTCTACGATAAGTTTGTTTCGTTCTATCAAAAACCGCAGCAGCATACTTTCCGCATTCATTTTTTATACGGCGAATATGACTTCATGAATTCAGAAGCTGGGTCCAGACTTGCAGAGAAGATAAACGAATTAAGCCACGCACCTACTGCAACCTTCCAGAAGATAAGCGAGGGAGGCCATAACTTGTATTTAGACAATCCTTTTGACACTAACCGAGCTGTTCAAAAGATAGTAACTAACGAAACAACTTTATAACTTACATCATGCTATATATTCTCATAAATTATAGAAGTATTTATTTAGAAGATTTTATGCTGTACAGCAATACTATCGAAAACTTTTATGCACTTTAAACCATGATATTTTTTTCTATGAGTAGGAATTTCCTAATTAGGAAAGTTAATTGAAGAATCTAAAGAGCAAACCTAAATTTACTAGATTAGTGCAAGCCAAGTTAGGATGTTAAGACATCAAAGCTAAACTATAAATGTCAGAGATAATCCTATCTTTTCTATTATTGCAACTAAGGTAGCAATATTGATAATGAAGTGGTTGTTTATATTATTTACAACTCTTATACTAGTGATAAGTGCGAATGCCCAATCGCTCTCAGAAGGGTATGCACCACGAGCAGTCAAATGCCCCAGTAAAAAGAGCTTAATGAGAAAAGGAGATACTCTTTCAAAAAATGAAACGAAATGGATTGCCGAGAGACAAAAAAAGACTGAAGAGGGCTTGATCTCGTTTTTGGATAAAGCGAACTTGACCGATTTTGATGCAAAAAAATTCATCATGACTTCAAATTCGTCAAAACTTAACATAGGATTGGCATTTTCTGGAGGTGGATATAGAGCAATGTTGTCGGGCGCAGGACAACTTGCTGCCTTGGATAATAGGACTGAGTCTGGCCATGTCTACAGCTTGGGTGGTGTATTACAAAGTTCATCGTACATTAGTGCCTTGTCAGGAGGTGCTTGGATGTTGGGTTCATTGACAATGGAAGACTGGCCTAGTGTGGAGAATGTGGTATTTGAAAACCCAGATGATATTTGGAACTTGACTGCCACCAGAAATGTAGCAAATCTTACCAAACTTTGGACACTTGGACTCCCATTATTAGCAGCAGATTTGAATGGGGCATTGACACATATGAATCATTGGTTAAATGGTGGACATGGTATAGTCAACGATCTCGAAAGCAAAAACAATGCAGGATTTGGTACTACATTAACGGATGCTTGGGCAAGAGGAATAGCTTATCAACTTTTTTCAAAGGGCAAGGACAATTATAAGACCTCAGCAACTTTTTCTGATATTAGAAATAAGAAATCTTTTGCAAACCATGATATGCCATTTCCAATTCTCAATGCACTTGCTAGACAACCTAAAAGTGTTGTTTATAATGAAAATTCTACAGTTATTGAATTTAACCCATTTGAGATGGGCTCATTCGATCCATCGATTAATTCTTTTACTGATATGAAATATATTGGAACAAAGGTGAATAACGGCGTTCCATTAAATGGTACCTGTATTGAAGGCTTTGATAATGCTGCCCTCCTTATTTCTACATCGTCTTCATTATTCAACCAATTCATAAATACTTTGGCGTGCGAGGATTGCACTATATTGCCTTTCTTTATTAAACCCATAGTGAAAAGATATTTGACTAGATTATCAAGAAAATATGAGGATGTTGCACTTTTTGAACCTAACCCATTTTATAATTCCGAATATGCCGCAGATGATGTTAGCAAGAACAGCAGTCTTTATTTGTTTGACGGTGGTTTAGGAGGCCAAACACTTCCATTGGCGTCAATGATGACAAAGGAGAGAGCAATGGACACTGTTTTTGCATTTGACAATGACGCGTGGTCAAACGGTTCTGCGTTGGTTGCCACCTACACAAGACAATTCTCAGAACAAGGCAGTTCTCAACTTTGTCCATATGTACCAGACGAACAAAACTTTTTGTATCAAAACTTGACAGCAAAGCCAACATTCTTCGGCTGCGATGCCTCAAACATGACTGACTTGAAGAAAGATGGTGTTACTCCCCCATTGATTATCTACATCGCAAACAGGCCATTCGAATTCTGGTCCAACACATCGACATTCAAACTGATTTATACCGACGAGGAAAAGAAAGGAATGGTAAAGAATGGTTTCGAGACCGCAACCAGATTCAATCAGACTCTCGATTCCGAATGGTCCGCATGTGTTGCTTGTGCGATGATCAGACGTGAACAAGAAAGAAGAGGCGACGAACAGTCAGATCAATGTAAAAAATGCTTCAAGGAATATTGCTGGAATGGTGAAAGAGTAGAGTTCGATAAAACATACTTTGCTCCTTTGAATTTTACCTTGACTGGAAGAACAAACGATTCTATGAAAATGAACACGCTTCCTGGAATTCCTGTTCCAAGTGGAACTATATGGTCAGTCCTCAAAAAGAGGTTTGCGAGCGATGATGACGAGGAACCTGCTCCAATACCCAGCTATCCTGATACCCAAAAATCGGTTCCAATAATACCGTAGTTAACTTTCCTATAACTGATTAGTTCATGTATAATAGTTGCAAAATCTATAGTGGCCAATTATAGGCCAATAAATATAAGCATTGTATTTTTATTACATAATCGTGGACAAAAACACAAAACCGTCATCTTTTCTTTTTGACCATCACGGATCCGAATATTCATTAATAATATATAATAGTCGTTTAATCTGTATTATTTGGTATAGTATCGTATCAAGTATTTGCAAAGATGTTTAGCACAAGGAAGTTAGCAATCCAAAAATTAGTAGGGAAGAGGTTTTTCTCGTTCAATACGATGCAAACCCCAAATCCTAATGCATTGAAATTCTTATCACCAGAATCTGAAATTTTACCAATAAACAAGACACTTGAATTTACGTCGTCTTTACAAGCAATACACTCACCATTGGCATTGAAGTTATTCAAGGTTCAGGGAGTGAGGTCTGTTATGTTGGGGACGGATTTTTTGACAGTGAATAAGCAGGATCATATTAACTGGGCTAACTTGAGACCAGAAGTTGTTGAATTGTTAGATGAGTTTTTGACATCCAAGAAAGAACCGGTGATAACCAAGGAATTGGTGGAGGCCAACGAGAAAGAGGAGGAGGCGAATGAGGATGACCTGGAGATCGTTTCTATGATCAAAGAGTTAATTGAAACCAGAATCAGACCTGCAATCCAAGATGATGGTGGAGACATTGAGTATAAGGCATTTGATGAAGAAACTGGAAAGGTATTCTTAAAGTTACAAGGTGCATGCAAATCGTGTTCTTCCAGTGAGGATACATTGAAAAATGGTATAGAGCAAATGTTGAAACACTATATAGATGAGGTTGAGGAAGTGGAACAAATCTTAGATCCTGAAGAAGAAATTGCGCTTAAAGAATTTGACAGACTTGAGCAAAAGATACAACAAAAGAAATCAGAAGACGTACCACCTCCTGCTTTATAAAAGTGGTATTCCGCATAGTCATCTTTACAAGTTTATACCAATTGTAAATTAAATCTTTGTATATATACATATGTCTATTTTTTAATTTCTTGTAAAATTTTATTTTTCGTCTGGGAAATATTGTATTCTTCTTCGTATCGTGAATTCAATTCTTTAAGTAGACCGTCGTCGATGCACTTCTTTCCACAATATAGTCTAACGTCTTCATATAGATTACGCAACCAAATATCAGAAAATTTCTCCCATTGCTTGGATACATGGTTAAATCCTACAACCCATCCTAATAATGCTAACGCAATAGCACTATTAGAAGAATATTCAAAATATTGGTACGAAAAGAATGACAAAACCGAGAGTGGTAACTGATAATATAAAAACGCAGTTGTTATACTTGAATAAACAGCTGGTTGAATCTCAGTCATTAGTCTTTCTTGTATGAGATCATTTTTCATGTCCAATAGTGGGTTTTTAAATTCATTATTAGTCTTATATTCGAAATGTTCATGCTGTTGCATTTTGGAAACTATCATTCCTCGAAGATAGTTGTAATTTTCAATGCTTGCACTCATGAAGTTCTTAGCAAAAAAATCTTTGAGATCATACTCAACATTGTCGTTCTTCAAATACAACTTCCACCATCTTAATTTGTTTTTGAAAAACTGATTAGTTTTCGGAATAAATTGGTTCTGTAATTCGGAATGAACCGACTCACTAAATTGGGGGATGTCTATCATCTTAATAGACGTGTACAATTCAGTAATTGACTCTGGTTCAACCGAATAATTAGAGGCATTAAACCTAATGCTATTCAATAACCATTTACTCAAGTTATCCGTTTGCAGGAACCATCCTATGCTCTTACAAAGTTCATATATATTGCTGTTAATTTGGGCTTGGAAGTACTCTGTGGATACGGATGTATCATACTCAAGAAATTGTGAAATTCCTTTAAAGCTTAATTGTGAATTGATTTTTAACATATGTTGAATGCTGTCATTAGAAGTATTGAATGAAACTGGTGTCGATTCGGTAGACTTAGGAGAATATTCTGTATTATCCACCACAGTTAACAATACATGATTTTGCAATAATTTGGAATATTGAACCATTGTACTTCTTAAATCATTAGTAACATTTATGTAGAAATGACAAAATTTTGGGTTTTCGTGAATTGTAGTTTTGTCATTAATTTCCCATAACTCTATATTGTTGCATACCGATTCGGGAGATAGCTTCATATACGAAGGTCTGTAAGTAGAGCTTAGTATAGGTGAAGGTGTTTGGAAGCTTGTGCTGGAAGTGCTGCTTGTTACGGTTTCTTTATTTTCCAAGCTGCAATACTCGAATTTATTATTCTCGATCCGGGACCTTTCAACAATTGGCACGAACCACGCTGCATTACCCACAGATAAGGGATCCGCTAGGATTGTCTCAATAATCTTCGATTCTTGAGCAATTATTTCGTCATTATAAAGTACACCTATCTTAATTGTTTGTTTCTGCTTCTGTTTGTGAAAATTCGTAAACGTATCTATCTGCGAGTTCGTTAAAGTATCTTTAGGGAACATGGTCTTATACTTGTTTAAAATAGTCTCCACATTATGGGTGCCCACTGCTGCCTCTTCATTACTTTGCTGAGGCAATTCTGCTTCCTGTGTCGTTGTGTTTACAGGCGCAATCGATATGTTCGAATTAAAACGACGGAACGCATTATTTTGTATGAGTATTCCAGAAACATTTCTGCGCACACCAATAGGTGTACCAGTACGGAGTTTGCCAAACGGTCTCCATCTCATCATATTTCAAGGACGTTGTGTATTGCAATTCCACAATTTATGTTATCTTATTGGGTTTTCCCTACAATATTTTCGTTTCCCATGGACAATATTAGAGCACGTGACAGTATTTCTTACTATTTCATCATGTATTCATGCTGTATTAAGGGACAGTTGTATATCAGCTGTCATTGCCTCATGTGTGCTCCTGAATCGATGAATCCATGAATGAGCAATTCGTTCTTACGTTTAGAATTCGTACATGTTTATATGCTTCGATACGGGCGAATTTCTCAGAAGTACATTCTTTGCACAAGACACAAATCCTCCAAACAAACACCGTGGGTGTAATGGTAAACTGAAACCCAAGTATCCCTTGCATCAGTCATCAGTATACTGTGCCCTGTGAAGTACTATTATTCAGTACGTCCTACTGTCCAAGGTATCATCATAATATTTTTACATGCTGCGAAATTTGACATATGTGGGGGAGCGTCTATATCCATTCACACCATGTCAGAGAAACATTATGTACTATTGTAGACTACCATTTAGAAGGTAAGCTCGCAGCGAAGTATATCAGCTTTATTTCTTTGTATTATTCTCTAATGGTAATCCTATTTTTGGGAAAGTATTTCCCAAGGTTTGACCTTGACCTACATATAAGATTACCGGGTTGAATTGGAAAAATACTGCTCCAATCATGCCCCAATAGTTGTAGCGATATTAAAGGCTATAGTTAGAGTATAGATAATATATAGAGGCATTTCTGTTGATTATTGACAAATAACGAACCGACCAAAAGCTGTTACAATTTTTTAACGATGGCAGACTACATACCTAATACTCTTCAGAGATACTGTCGGCAAAGTGGTCAGATATTGAAGAAGTATGCATCGTTTATTGGACCAGGAATTATGGTTTCAGTTGCATATATGGATCCAGGTAATTATTCTACAGCAGTATCATCAGGAGCCATGTATGAGTACAAATTATTATTCATTGTATTCATGTCGAATTTGTTTGCGGTGGTGTTACAATGTCTATGTGTGAAATTGGGGACCGTGACGGGATTGGATTTGGCTGAAATGTGCCGTTTGAACTTACCTTATACATTGAACTTATCCTTGTACGTGTGTGCTGAGTTAGCGATCATAGCTACGGATTTGGCAGAAGTTGTGGGGACAGCCATTTCGTTGGAAATTTTATTTAATATTCCATTGGTGTACGGGGTATTGATCACGATAGTTGATGTTTTGATTATATTGATGGCATACCATAAGGATGGATCGATGAAGCAGACGAGGATATTTGAGATCTTGGTTTCCATCTTGGTTCTTGCTACATGTATGTGTTTTATTTTGGAGTTATTCAAATGTGACTTTGAAGATGGTGCTATAGGTTCTATTGTTAAAGGATTCTTGCCAGTTAACAAGAAGATATTCAAAGAGCTGAATGCACTTTTCTTAAGTTGTGGTATTGTTGGTAGTACTGTCATGCCACATTCCTTATTCCTAGGCTCGGCATTAGTTCAATCTAGACTTAAAGATTATGATACTAAAAATGATCTACTTGATGCTTCGGTCGACGTTGAGGGAGAAAATAATGAAATACCTGATGATTTACAAACCCTTCCAGCTACTCGAAACAAATTCCGAAGCATTTCTGATGGCGCTGATTTGAGTAAGAAGTACAGACCATCATATCGTGCGATAGAATATTGTTTAAATTATTCTTATACTGAATTAGTTTTATCACTTTTCTTAATTGCTGTTTTCGTCAATTCTGCTATTTTAATCGTCGCTGGAAGCACTTTATTTGGAAAACCAGACGCCGAAGATGCAGACTTGTTATCAATTTATGAAATGTTATCGTACTACATATCACCAGCCGCGGGTTTAATATTTGCATTATCCATGTTATTTTCTGGCCAAAGTGCCGGTATTGTCTGTACAATGGCTGGTCAAATTATTTCTGAAGGATTCATTAATTGGTCTATTAAACCATGGATTAGAAGAATTGTCACTAGGATTTTAGCGATTATCCCAGTCTTGATAGTTATCATTATTTTGGGACGTGAGAGTGTATCCAAAATTATGAACTCTTCTCAAGTTGTTTTGAGTTTTATCTTGCCAGTTGTTAGTGCCCCATTAATCTGGTTTACATGTAAAAAAGAATTCATGATCGTTTATGACACCAGCCAAGTTGGCGAGTCACCAAATGAGAACACAATGCTCTTAAATAATAGCGATGAAGCTCACCAACCTCTTGAAGTGAGAAAAGTAACATTCGAGAATGGTCCTTTCTTAACAATTGCTGGGGTATCCACATGGTTAATCATTACATCTTTGAATATGTATTTGATTTATGCATTTGCCAACGGCGCTGACATTTAATTATTCCTACGTATTATATAATGTATACTTATTTATTGGCTAAACAATTAAATTTAAATTAGAATTCTGTAACATTGAAATTAATTAGATTTGTCTATTTTTCTTTTTATAAGGTCCCCTGATACTAGGCAATCTAGTGGACTTACTGGTTGTGCCTATCATCTTGGATGGCGGCATTCCTGGTAAAGTACCGGCGTATTCACTCATTAATACAGGTAATCTCTTGCTGAAGTTGATCGAAAGGTTACCAGTACTCAAATTATTCAACTCAATCGATAATGTTATTAATCTAGCAATTTTATTGTACAATCTAGTTTCATTTCTTGATGGTGCTAGCAAGTTATTTGGATTACTGCGTAAATATCTTTCTTGACGCATTTTGTTTAATCTTATCAAGCTTGTGGAAATAAGGTTTTGCAAATGACGTGGTGATTTAGTTATCACATCCTTTTCATCTTCTAAGGATTTCAATTCATCAATTTTTAATGGGTCCCACTGTACTAAATTTGCAACATTTATATCTTTACGTTCTCCAGAATCACTTATCGCACTTTCGGCGTCTTTCGTTTCTTTGTCTTCATTATCGTCAGATATATCCATCGATGGTTCAGTTTTGGCTTTCGCTTCAGTTTCTTCAGTTTCCTCTTTTGTCGTTTCCTCAACATGTTCATTTTCGTTTACATCAAGATCCATTGGTGTAGCCGTGTTGTTATTATCAAGATACTTTTTCTTTATTTCATGTATTTCTCGAAATCCAAGATGATTTAACCAAATACTCCCCTTAAGTTCGGCTGTAATAACCGCGACCTTCAGGTCTATTGAAGGAGCAAAAGATTTAACTGATTCATCATTTCTTGTTACTAGGCGTAATTCATCCTCCCGTTGACTTTTTAATAGGCTGGATGCAACTGGTGGCTTCAAGGCTTTGCTTTTGTAAGTAAGCCACGCGGGAACGTGTATTGTATACCAATTTGGATGGAAAAAATTGGATAATATTTCAGTAGGTTGACTAGTTGGAGGTGGAATTTTGGACACTGATGGTGATAAACTTTCTAAAGTTGCATGGCTGCGTGTAGAATTTCTATTCAATGGTATTACTTTCGAAAGTTGGTATGGATCAGGCACTATAGTTGAACGAGGGTCAAGAGTAGATTTTCCTGTCAATGACGAAAACAATGGCTGTTTCGTTTGTTGTGGAGCTTGGTAAGGTTGGGGGTATGGGGTTGGATATGTGGTTGGGATACTAGGGTATGGACTATTGGTGTCTTGTGTTTTAGAGATATATGTAATCACTTCCCCATTTGTCAAGTTGTAACTGTATGAAATCTTGTTGAAATCATCCGACAACTGTGACTCTAGTTCTGATTTCTCAACCTTTGGTTTTGCTTCATCACTTTCATGAAAGAGAGACACATTCATACGGCTTGTCTCTCTTAAGAGTAATTCTGTCGAAAACTTAAAGAAAAAGTCTATGTCATTGTACCTATTAGATCCTACCCTAAGTTTCTGAATCTTGAAAGACGCAACTACTTTAATATCATGGTGAACTTCGTAAAACGTTGAATATTTCTTACCCTCATATTTCTCCATGATGCTGATAGTCTTAAATGCTTCATTTGATTTGCAATATTCAGCATATGCTGAAACAACTTTGCTCGAATCAGGCTCGTAGAAGTCAACTGGAAGGGCCGACTCTTTTAGAATTTGACTTTCATTATCGGCTTTTTCAAACACGGTGAAAATATCCTCTAGTAGCGTTTGAAATGAATCTAATAAGTAGAAGTTAGTATTTTTCTTCAGATATCGATATATCCATGGCCTATACATACTAGATTTACTTTGCGTCATGATAATATACTTTGTATTTAGTTCAATTAAGGTGATTTATGTTCTAATGCTTCTTAATATGAGAAACATTTGTTTAGACTGTTTTTTTCAATGCTCACTTGAACAATAATTGAGGCAGACACGAAATGTATTCTGGATCATAGAGACTTACAATTGAATGTGCTTCCTTTGAAATACAAGCAATACGTATCATTATTCTAAATTAATGTATATATCCGCTTGGATTTATGTAAATTATTCAAACAAACTTTTGTGAGGTATAACATCACTAACAATTTATTATATGTCGATGTTTAATAATGAGCTTTCGTTTTAAACATACATGGTACACATGTAGATCATTCTCCCATGAAATTGTCTTCTTCGTCTCCATATGACTCGGTCATTAAGCCAGCCTCTATAAGGATCTTTTCCCAGTTGCTTGTCAATATCACTAAGACTTCACAGAACCCAATCAAAATCATACCACTACCAATTCCTAGCCATAAGCCAATTAACTCCAATTTAGCGAATTTACTCAATACTAAAGCTAGAGGTATGGCGAATCCATAATATGCTAGGAAATTTATTATACCACCTATTTTTTGGAGTCCTTGGGCTCTTAAAATCCCGCTTGCAACACAAGCTATGCCATCGAAAATTTGAAGTATGGCTACCAATGGATTAAATAAATGAACAATTAATTCAGTAACACCTGGATCTCGGGTAAATAGCTTAGCTATCTGACGTTTAAATATAAACAAGACTAGACCGTTCAAAGACGATACCATGATTGATGTGATTAAGCCTGCTTTCGTTGCAATTTTTGCAGATTCAACATTTTGGCCACCAATGAAATTTGCAATACGGGTTGATGTAGCAATACTGACGGCAAACGGAACCATATATGCTAGAGACGCAATACTCAGTACTGCACTCTGGGCGGCTAATTGTGTAGTTCCAAAGTAAGATGCAAATAATGTCATGATCTCATACGCCATATATTCAGATTCAAGCATCACAATACCTGGAATTGCCAAATGCAAGAGCCTACCCCATTGTTGGAATAAATCCTTAAATGATGCAAAGCCAAACCAGCATTTATCACCATCAATGAACATAATGTATAATATTAGTAGCAAATCAATAAACCAAAAATTGATTACTGATGCAATCGGGGCCCCAATAAAACCCAAACCAAATTTCTTGTTCCAAACAAGGAATGACGAGAGCAATATATTAAGAGGAACACTGATGATTAGGATACCAGTACCAGCCTCAAAGATCCCCTGTGCTTGTAAAAACCTCTTACTGTTTTCAAATATGATATATGCGGGGGCCCCTAAGATGAAAATTCTCAAGAAAGAACTGGTTAACTCTATCACTTCTTCACTATCTATCACGTACTTTAAAACGCTTGAAGAATACCACCACAATACCCCACAGGGTATATAAACGATCCAAGAGAATATTATACATCTTTGTACATGTATGCTTACTAACTCATAATTCCCAGCACCATATGCTTGGGGACACAAAGTATCTAATGCAGTTGCAATACCTTCGAATACAGCAAATGTGATGGTAGATGACATTGTGGCCAAAGAGACTGCTGCCAATTCATTCTTCCCCAAATGACCCACGACTAACAAGCAAATAATCGAAAAAAAATGCTCCAAAAGGAAGGTTATCACTAATGGAACAACATACCTCAAAAGCATACGTAATTCTATTGAATAATTAGTCTCTAGCTTTGAAAAATCTTCCCATTCATTATATGATGAACCGAGTGAAGTCAGTGAACTTCCAGAGAATCTTCCATCGGACACTCGAGAATGTCTACTCCTTTGACTTCTCCTGTCTTCATCAGAACCTTCATCTTCTGAATTAACAGCTGAGTATCTCCTTTGATGTTCTTCTAGTAACCAACTATGAAATGACTCTTGATCATCATTTGTAGATTTTAATGTTGATGGTAATGACCTTGATGTGCTAACGCTTGCTGCATCGCTAACATCATTTTCTTGTGGTGCAATAACAGAACCGCTTTCAATTAACGACAAGAATGACCTTTGGTCGTCTCCTTCACCGTAGCTGAATAATGGTCTATTCGTAGAAGGTGGGATAAATAGTCTTCTTCTTCTGCCACCTGGTAATCCTAAACCGCCATTAGGATTGGCAAGTTTATTTATTACTCGAAACAACACCATATTTCAATATATGAAACGAAATGCTATTCCCAATGGTATATTTATATATTATAGTTAATATATATACGATGAAAAATTACAAGTAACTACTCTTCTCTGATAACCATACGAGAATATAGAGGAAAAAAAAGTCGGATTCACGAACAATCAAAATCGAAGAAAAATTCACGAATTCAGAATAGAATTTAAATTCATTTATAAACTATGTAGATATAGAGTCGTAGACGATATATAGACCTGAACAAGAGAAAATATGAAAAGCAAATATAGAGCTTATTATAAGCACTTAAATAGCCATCCAAACAGAACCACCTAAAACTGTTCCAAGAACCACAACAGTCAACACCCCCGCCCCCGCCTTATCTTTTGTTGAAACATCAATTTTATTTTTATTTACCTCATCTTCGGTGTTGGTACCTGCATCAGGTTTACTTTTGGAACTACCTCCATTTTTTGAAGTGTATGGAGCAGGAAACTTTTTCACTATAGTAGCAAGCATTACCTCTAGCGCCGACATCTGTTCACCTAAACCATATTGATTATCCCAACCATTATGGCTCCAGTCCTCTCCACAGGTTATTCCATCGGTACCACCAGAACACGATTGCGCTGCTCCTGATGCACTTTTTTCAATCCATTCATCGATTTGGTCCAGGGTTTCTGGAGCCAAAACAGTTGTTAAACCTAGACAACGCGAGAACAAGGAACGGAAAGACTTTTGATCATTATTACAATGGTTTCCTTTGGCACATGTAGTTTCTGACATCATGCCATCTTCAAAAAAGTACGATGATGCTTCCACAATTTCTTTAGCTCTGTCCAACCATATTGAGTCTTCAGTATAGTTGTATAAATATGCGCAACCCAGCATCAAAATACCATAGGTATAGGACCATCTTGACTTGGTCACATCCGAACAGTTATTACCGATCTTGGCACCATCATAAATAATTAATTGATCACCATCCCTATTCATGAACCCTACATCCTCTAACCAGTCCCAAACCTTCTCGGCCTCTTTTGCATACGTATGGTTTCGAGTATACCTTGCTAAACGCGCAGCAATATGGAAAAGACAACCATTGGCAATGGTGTTCTTGTAATCGTAACCAGAATTCCAGGTGAAAATTTGCCATCTCAAACCACCGTTACAATGCTCTTTATCCCATCTAGCGTTCATGGTATTGTAAATGGCTTGTGTCATTGATAACCAACTGTGCTCCTTGGGATCTGTAAAATTCCTTTCGACCGCCTCCATGACTGCCAAGCCCCAGACACCTTGATCATCATTACCTTCAACCATAGACTGGTTATTTGGAATATAATTATACGAGGTACCCGCTTGATGGTACATCCCATCATAAATCAAAGACTTCAACGTCTTGTTAGTCTTGTCGCAAAACGTATAATAATCTAGCAACCCACCAAATGCTTCACCCGCATGCCACCAATAATATGGACTGGTAAACATACCCACTGTACCACCCTTCTTCGTACCTTCATAATAGTTCAATTCACCTATCACTACCTCCTTGGCTGCCTTACAAACCGAGTCTACATCACCCGGATCTAAGTTTAGCGCCGTTGTAATCGCGAACAACAGCGATAATGTTATTACACTCAATAGTTTGCTATGAAAATGGAATTTCATAATTATATTCTTGGAAACGATAGTTAATCACCTAATTCTTTAGCTTGAAATTCCTCCAGATATATCCAGTGTGATGTGTGAGAAAACAAGTGTTACGTATTTTGTCTACCAATTTAGATAACTTCTTTGACGAAATAGTCTATTATAAACTACCAAATGAAGAAATTAGGCTATAATCCTTGAATACTGGTCAAAATATAACTTTCGTTAAATATAGATCGTTTGTATGATCTTATAAACAATGCCACAACATATTTTTTGGTCGACAGGCTATGGTTTTATATACAGTCGCATAGTTAATCTTAGATGCAAATTCCTGAAGGACTAATATTCCAGATAGGCAACATATGTATATATATAGGGATATATATGGATATATACGTAAACAATACACTCCAGACATCTTCGGAACCAATATATTTAAAAAATATTATTGTTTGTATCAGAAGAATAGGAGGTGCTAGGCTTGGGGTCTAGCTTGAAGATATTCAAGATCTGACTCAAGTTGCGAAGGACGACTCTATTGTTGGCAATTATCTTCAATTCATCACTATCGACCCCTTCGTCCGACTTCTCGGAGAAGCATGCCGGGTACGATGTTTCTGAAGGTGGTTTGGCGTTGTTGAAAAACTGACTGGTGTTTTCTCGATCGAGCAAGATACCGTTCCACCCGGATTTTATGGGGCCCAAGAAATCTTTATCGTAACTGTCGCCAATATGCCAACATCTCTCTAAGTATGCAGATTTATCTATGTTGGGACTTGTAAGCATTTCTTTTGCTAAAAACTCGTGGACAATTTTATCAAAAAAGACCTTGTCAGGCTTAGATGCGTCAAGATCGTAGGATAGGTAAACATGGCTTGGATCAAAAAAGTCCATGAGGCCCATACTCTTCAATATTTGCAATACCCGAGGGTCCGAGTTGCTAGATACAAGCATCTTGACGTTATTCTCTTTCAATTTAGTCAACGTTGGAATAACATCATCGTATAATCTATATGCTTCGGGGCCTGTGAAATAGTTCATCAACCTATTGCATAATTGGGCTGATGTTTCATTTTGTTTGTAATGAGGGAGTTCAAAGAGTTCAACAATCAACTCCAGCCACCATTCTTCACAGCTTCTGATGTCCGGACATCCTTTACCATAATTAGGGTATCTCTCTAATAACCTGGAGTAGATCTTTGGGAACTCGGAATCAATCGAAGATAGCGATTTTTCAATGCCAAATTCTCGAAGGGCAACATCATGATATTGATGAGAGATTGCATCTTTCGGTGTATACAAGGTGCCAAACACGTCGAATGAGATGAAATTAGGCTTCGGGAACTTCTCCAGTGTATCTCGTATCTTTTTTGTTGGATCATTAAAAGGGTCCGATAAAAGTGTAGACTTTCTTGTTGTTGAGGTAAACGGCTTCCATGACTGGACTTTAGATCCTTTTATCCTTACTATACTTCGATTAATCATGCCTTACTACTATTCTGAATTCGTTATGGTATTTTTATTATCATTTAAGATCTGTAGTATCAATATTTATAGCTCTCACATGATTAGAATCAGACATATAATACCTGGGCAAAAATCCTGAACAACATGAATATGTTGGTATACAACGTCTGTTTTAGACTAATCGTATGATGCTGATATAATAATTATAAATAAGTCTATTTATTCTATATAAATAATGATATGAACGATATCTGATTAAAGAAACTTAAAACAGTCAATACCCAACTCAAACCTATAGTTGCAATCGCGGGTGGATAAGCTTTCATCACCGATGTTGGGTTTTATAGTATCGGAATTTGACTCGGTGACATATCTCACCCATGGGAAACATGTATATTTCATTTGCTCTTCTGTGACTTTCAAGTAATTTAGTTTTAATCCAGAATAAGACAACATAGGTATATTAAAGGAGACCTTCACATGGTTGAAATCATGGGAAGACTTTAAATGCTTTTGGATATGTATCAACAGTGAGGAAGTGGCGCCATTTACACCGTAGTATTTGTCTAATTCTTTCTTCGCTTCCATTTCGTCATCCAGGTCATCCGAAACCTCGTTTGAAGCCACATACTTGTTATTCAAAACTTCTTCTATTTTCTCAATAGTTAAAGAATCATTATTATGTGGTTCCAAAGCTAATTCAGCCATCATTTTAATGGATGGTGATTTTCCATTAACATTATCCACATGCCATACCAATTCTGATGAATCAACTTTGTAGCTTACATCACCAAGCTCTGATTTAAACTTCATGCCGTCTTCCGATGAATTTACTTTATGATTTAGTTTAATCAACTGGGGGTTGATAGGAATATTCATTTTTAAATTTCGACAATGAAGTCTCTTTTTGAAGTTGGTCGATAATATGCATATGATTTGGAGTTTGTTTGAATCTTTTAGAATTCTATATGTTGGTCTAACCATTATGAGTGGTAATTTTCGCTTTTGCTTCTGTTGTTCCACATGGTAAGTCATAAGAATAAATTTATCATCAGGAGGGGTAAAATTAATTATATTATCTTTATAGATAGAAGCTAGTTCAACACACTGATGGAATTGGATATTCCTTATAGGTATTTTATGTTTTTTCTTCAGCGCCTTTGCTTGTTCCGCTACATCATCATTTTCCTTTGTTTGTGTTGCAGTTAAATTAGTCACATCATCAATTACCTCTTCATCATAAGCATCCTCGCCTAATTCTTGATCTGCACTGGATAGTATATTATCTGTTCTAACAGGATCTATTTCAGTGTCATCATCCACCATATAATCGTCATCATTATCAATGCCTGAAATGTACTTCTCATTAAAACCTACATTACAAATAGGCATCCCAGAAAGATAACACTTCACAGTACATCGTCCGTAAATCTCGTTATTCTTGATTGAATTATTGCTAAGGCTGAATAAGAATTCGCAATTCTCAATTATGTCAATATATATTTCATTTTTGGCATAAAATATACCTTTTGGGCGCCAATTAATGGCCAGTGATGTGGTCCTCAAAATGGAACTATTAATATGACCAATATCTGTAGCTATCACATCGGCATGCACTGCTTGATTGTGAGTCGATTTCACATTCTTTATTTTCGCCCGTGCTTTCTTCCGTTTAGCTATGGCCTTGTCATTCACGTAGTTATCCGAATCGGATGATGAGTCGGCATTATCATCTATATCAACAAGGCTCAACTTTGGAAGATTGACTTCAACCTTAATGTATTCTTTTAGTATTTTATAGTCTGTATTCTGGACAATTCCAAAATCCATACATTCGTCAAGGAGTTCACATATCAAATTGGAATTATCCATTATGACGTCTTTATTTAATTGTGATGCAGAGTGCTGAGCTATGATAGATTTATCTTGTAGCCTAGCCTTATCACAGATGTAATGCATTAATATGCCATAAAAATTATTCAAAAATACTACCGTCAGCATGGCATCGATATTCTTTCTGGTCACAGCTAGCAATATGATATCATGGTGCCCTCGTACGTATATGTAACTTATCCCTCTACTATATATAAATGGTGTCCTTTCGTGGGGTAACAATTTCTTATAGGCCTGTTCGAAGTTTTGTAAGACAACTATTTGATTTGGTAAATCATTGTTGTATGACCGGTGCACCAACAAGTCACTACTCAGAAATTCCAAATGAGTCTCAGGCCAGTGGAGTATGTACAACGAATACACTACCATTTAACTCGTATTCACCAATATCACTGGAATATTGAGTTCTATGTTTATGACAGTTAATAGATAATATGCGACATTTATCCTACTGATTCTAGATGTCGCAATATTCAAAATACTGTAGAGTTCAACATACTGGAATTTGTGTAGATGATCCTATTATAAACAAAATGAGTCATAGGACACTCTCGAAATCAGTAGCTGTAATAGCAGATAAACAGTTGCAGGAACAAATATCTCGATTGAACCTGGCAACGTCAAAAAAATTCTGGAAGGTGAAAACAAACTTAGCATCCGATGGTTCAGTTGAAAATCATCTCGAAGCAGACTATAAATTCAAAACTTTTGCCAAGACATGGAGTTTCTTAAACTTGATAGCACACCATGCTGATACGGTGAAGCACCATCCTTCAATCAATACTACCTACAACAAAGTCAATATCATACTCACTACACATGATGCTGGTAACCAGGTAACTTATAATGACTTGAAATTTGCTCAGTTTGTTAACGATCAGTTCTTCCAAGAATTTGAAAGACCGCAGAAGGTTCTAAAGTTAGACAAACTCTTAAAAGATTCAAGAGAGCAATTTTCGTTATCGCAGGCAAGTCAGATTATCGACGACTTGGTTGCTTCAAAAAATACATCGGGGGGTAAAGTAGACGGGCATGGACTGACAACTTATGAGAAAACTGGACCACCAAAAAGATAGTATTACCTCAATTCGTATACTAGGAAATTGATGTTCACAGTTAGACGCATATTGAAACCAATTGACCGTACACTCAATATATAAATAACCACCCATATATTTGGACCCCAGCATTATACACGCATATTTACTTAGAATCACATATCGTAAAATCTTGTAATTAGTCTGGTATCCTAACTAAAAATCTAGCATTAGCATTAGCATACCAATAATATCTCCAGTATATAAGTCGGACACAGATCAAATTTTCAAGAACAATCTAAAGGGAAACAAGAAAATGTTATCAATTAGCTTAATTCTCACAATTGCTATAATCACAGTATATGCTTCCTCAAAGGAAATAAATGTCTTTCCAAAGTATGAAAAGTCAAAGGACAATGAATTGTATCAAACGTATTTCGATATGCGAGACCAAATTCATGAGGTTGCAAATTTTGATGAGATTAAACCAAACGACCTTATTAAATACGGCGTTATAAAGGTAAAAAATACTAAGTCTATCATATCCAGTCAATTAATATCAGAAGAAGCATTTAATCCAAACTATATTCCAACGTACAGAAAGAACAATGCTGATGATGCGATGAAAGATAAAAGGAACAGTATATTTTTTGAGCACAGTTACGAAGATTGCCAAATTGATCGTGAAGAGAGTGACTGGACCTCTATTGGAGAATGTCATTCAAACGAAAGATCATCAACACAAAGCTCGTTCAATCAAGGTTGGAGTATCTCCTCTGGTACAGGAATTAGCACGAAAATACAATTTGCTCAAATATTTGGGATCAAGCCGTCCCTTGGTCTAGATATAACATTCTCTTCGACATTGGGGGGCACATTAACTTGTAATGTGGGCCCTGGTAAAAGACTTCAATTTCAAATACTAGCCGAAACATTGACAATATCAAATCTTAAACAAAGAAAAATCGAATTAAAGCAAGAGTATCATTTTCTCAGGGGCCCAGTTGTAGCATTGAACATTGGCGAATGGGAAACTCTTAATTCTTTTTCTGAAGTTGATAGTAATACTATTCAAACAGCATGCGTCACGGATCCAATGCTTTTATCCTGCTAATTGTTGCAAATATGAATTATTGTTTCGCTTGTTTATTGAATAATGTCCAGTGCCTACGAACTATATTAAAATATAACAAATTGGGCTATATACAACTTAGCCAAGAATAAATATTTAGAAGAACAAAAACATCAGGTGTAATTTACATTTTTCTTAGCCACACAATAAGCATCATGAACTTCGATAGGTTCATATGTTCCTTCTAAGCTTACCATTTCAGTATATTCATAATCCCAAATATCTTCTACCACTTTAGTCTCAACAATTACTTCCGTATTCTTATCTTTCTTGACGTTTCTTTTATTTCTATGTTTTGCATCGATTTGTTCCAGTGTTCTAGTATATACAAGTCTAAAAGGGGGAACTCCTGAAAACGTAAACTTTATTTCAGTTTGATCACCTTCATGAATATCTTGAACAATGTAATCTCCTTGATTTACTTCAACTGAAGGAAGTTCATGTACTTGCAACTTCAATTCATCTAGCTTGTCAGTGGCATATGTGTAGTTCACTAGACATTGGTTTGCCGAAGAATCCAGTAATGCTACAACAGATAACTCACCTGCTCTAGAAGCTAATCTTTGGAATTTATATGCCAGCTCTGCTTTCTGTAACTTGTTATTAAACTTATAGTAGACAGTGAACGGAGGAATACCTGACATATTGTATGATATATGGTCACCAACACAATAATATGGGTTCTTCAGTAGCTTCGAGATGTTAGGAACTTCAGTGATTGAAATAACAAAGTTATTTAAGTCGGAAAATTCTTTTCTCGAGCAGCCATTTGCGTCAACTAACTCATTTATAGTCAATGTATGTTCACCGACACTCATAGTATCGACTAATAACGATTTTTTTCCATTAATAGATGCTTTATTTAAGTTCAAGGCAGGTTCGATAATATTTTCTAAAATAAACGTTTCGACACATCCTGTTTTTTCATGCGTTAAGGACACATTCATTTGGAATGGAAATTCACCAATAAGATTGATCGGTATCTTTTGAATAGGTTCATCTAGTTGGTTTAAACTCGTCTCACAAACTTGGAGAAATTGGTTTCTTTTATTGAAATTAGCATTCGGTGACAGATTAATGTCATATCTAACAGATGGCAAATTCCTAGTATTTCCCGACAATCTTGAAATTTTCTCACGAGTGTACAATTTATCATAGATACCTTTGAAATGGTGTTCATATCTTCCACTATTTCTAGTTGGTAAATTGATGGTAATCTTGTCATCGTTTACCGTCATGGATCTTTCCTCAACTTTCCCACTAGGTAACTTTATATCATAATCAACAACGAAAGGTTTTACACCTTGCAAATTTAATTTTATTTGATTTTCGGAGTTCTGACATAATGGCTTTAGGTGTACAAACAAGTCATTCTCTTCCAGGTGTTGTTTTAAGATTTGCTGCTCTGTGGTTATTAATGTTAAGTTTGGTCTACTATAATATGAAAGCTCAACTGCTTTTTCTGACCCTATAACCTTACCCGAGCATCCACCATTAGAAAATGCTAACAAAGAATATATACCTTCGTCTTTAACACGGAATGCTTCCGTACTTCTCAATGTTCTCTTCTGCGAAATACTGGAGTTATGCAAATCTGTAACCTTATAATCAATGTTGTCAGTTGGCGACCTACCTAATGTCGAGGCAAGGGATAACGGAATCACATATGAATCCCCCTCAACAATCTTAACTCTAGTGTGCTTGGATTCCGTATTAATTGATATTTCAGGTACGTCAGTCCTTGATCTAATTTTAATTGCTTCTCGCTTATCAAAATCAACCGGACATGAGAGACTATCCTTTGATTGAGACAAAACAATTTCAAAATTTCCACCCTTTGAAAGTGGTGGCGTCGTTATTTCGTATATGCTTCCGGAGATGTTGGAAACTTTTACTGTATCAATCAATTTTTCCTTATTGTCTGTATTGATTATATCATAATTAAAACTAAAAGGGGCATTACCCTTGAAGAATATAGGAACTGTTACCGAACTTCCCATACATGTTTTAAAAGTTTTCTGTAAGTCACCCTTCGAATCGAAAAATGATACTCTTGATCTTTGATTAAAATAAGTCTGGTATCTATGTTTCTTTTCATCTAATTTGACAGGTTCAGTATGGTAATTATAATCCTTAAGACTGTCAAATAAAACCACGTAGTTACCTTCTTTAGGTGGCCTATATTCAAATTTATATTTTTTGTCGAATGTTTTCAACAATCTATTAGTTAAACCCCTTTCATTATAAACTGGTTTTAATGAACCATCTGATCTATTTTGATATACGTGGTATTGAATTACAAAGGGTGGTTTACCACGAAGACTAAACTCAAACTTGTAGCCTGTCATTCCAACACATTTATCAATTACAGGCTCCGCATCAATGTCAACCAGTGGTGGTTGGGCAGATTCAATACTAATTCGAGCATTTCCACCCAGCAAATTGCAAGGACAATATTTAGAAGTCGCACCCAAAAGTGTATAAGTTCCAGGTTTATCACATTCTATACCGTTAGATAATTCTTGAGGCGTATGAAAAATAGTTGTGAAATTATACGATAATAAAGGCTCAATTTTATGTTCATAAGCAACATTTACCTCTAATGGAAAATCCGAAGTATGTATACTCAGAGTTGGCCGTATTGACAAGGATTTTGTACCATTTATAAGTAAAACCTGTTGAGGATCAGGATCTACGAATTGTAGAGTGGGAACTTTCTTCAACTCAATTTCATACCATACATCCTTATCCTTTGATGAAGGATTATACCGTCTGATATTTCCCATAAAATCAATAATTTCTAATAACTGAAATTCCAACTTACCAGGCTCTTGAGTAGACAAGATATCCATGTTACGTAATACTTCCTGTTCCAATACATTTCGAGTTAAACTATGAGCTTTTAGCCATGATAAATCCTTCAAGTTCTTAACGTTAGAATTTGGAGGTTGTGGTAAAGAGTCATCATGTATGGTTGCATTAAATGTTTTATGTTTACGCCCATTCAATCTGGTTTCAAATCGCATAACAATTGGGCTCACACCATAAAACTGTACCAAAGGTAGCAGGATGTCAAAATTACCGTGGTCGCTCTCACTCCCAATACACTTATAATTTTTATAAAAACTGGGAGATGCAGAATATATAAATGCTCCGCTGGGACAATATGATAACATGAAATCAGATTTATAAGTCCTAATACTTATACCCTTTTTATCACTAACCTTGCTAATCCGGTAGAGTCCGGGAGAAGTGATCGGCACTTCAGCATAGAATATTTTGTCATCAATGCCATTTTTTTGATATTTATTTAAATGCGAATAATCTTTCTTTAACAATTTGTTCATATCATACTCCGTATAATTAATTAGTCTTATTTCATTAGATGGCAGAATATGCTGTAATTGTAGAAATCCGATTTGTGTTGATGTATTAAATTCTATTGGCATTTGTAATGGCGAATATGATTCAGCATTTAAGCAGAGGTTATCAAAATGAAATGGATTGAACTTGGCAGAAGAGTCTGGCAAAAAGTTAATTGTATATCTACCTCTCAAATGTTCACTTGGGTCAATAACATTGTTGGAATTTATTGAATCACCAAATAATGTCAATTCCCTTCTACTGAAAAATGACCTCCATATCGGCAACATCATGCTTGAGATTAAGGGAATCATGGCATCGCTTGCTAGAAAAATGGTTGATCCGTTTAAAAGCAACGTTAACAAGAAAGTTTTCAATGGAGAATATACTAAGTACTGAATATTCAAGACAGGAAGCATCCATAGAAAAATACCGTCTATTATTGCATACTTTGTAACAAATGTAAATGTATTTAAAGGTGCCATTCCGACAACACTAGTCGACATCATGTCAGACTTTAGCAATATTATATCATATATCTTCCAACATTGTATTAACACGAAAAATGAAGTCACGAAGAGTCGTTGTGATGCTTGATCTATAACCTCCGATGGAATCAACGATTGCTGAATTGAAGGCAGTTGCTTTGGTCTTTTCTCCCCAGCATCTGATTCTCCTCTAGCATTTGAGTCCATATTACTATACCAAATGCAAACAGTCTCAATTTGAAGTATGCTATACTGATATACAACTAAACGCTTTATGTAAATATACCTAACGCTTTACTAGAAAAAAAAACAAAAACATCAAGACGACAATTTGCGACATTTTAATGACTAGATTTATTGATGTATATACTTCTATAATTACAGTTTAATGGTCCATGAACCGTTAGATTTCATTTGAATGACTTTTGTTGCAGGTAAGTCCCATCCAATACCACCGTCTCCAATGGCGGCACCAAACCTAGGTACTACGTAGCATTCTCTCTTAGTTGGAGTGATATTTTTTGGTGCATATGGGTGACCCAAAGGTTTAGAATACGTAATTAACAGTGATCCCTTAGCTATATTGGCTAATTGTTTACCGGAGATATCCACTAATGGCTTCATACGGAGCTTAGACAACTTATCCTCCTGCTGGTTACTACCCAAGTTCAAGGATTGGTAAATTAAATAAGGTGAAGGTGTGTTTCCCGAGTTCGTGATAATAGAATTTGGATGAATGTAAACATAAGGATCAACTTGATCTCCAAATTGAGAACTCGGAAATAATGTTGCATATGGAACGTTTATGATATTAGTCTTATTTGGAAGATCAATATCGGATGATATTAAATCCCCCCTAACGGCAGCTTGGTCGATGAAACCGGAAGCAATCATCTGCTTAATGGCTGTAACTTGCTTACTATCGGGAACAGCAAGCTTCAATTCCTTGCCCTCTTGTAAAGTCGTTGCTATAGAATCCCTGCTGGTATTAATTTTCACGATATTAATCACTTGCTTCCGTAATTTGAAGATTTCTTCCATGACTTTTGGCCTCAAGAAATTATTCCTGAAAAATTCACTCTGCTTATCTTTTGGAACATGATCTAAAGCACATACTGCCGCTAACAATTGTAACCCATCACTTGATTTATCCAATTTAGAAAACAGCATTCGAGATTGGTAAAATTTAGATCTCAATTTTCTTTTTGCTTCTTGATCTTGATAGCTTTCATCTTCACTTTCGCTATCTTCTTCGGCATCATTACTTCTCTTCTTACGAATTTCACTAATACCTAGCTCATGTTCATTGATAAATGGGTCTCCGACTGATAAGGCAGATACAATTGCAACAATGTATGGTAAACAACCCATTTGATTACCAATAATCAAAATTTTAGCAAAACGAGGACTCAATGGGAAAAGCGACATAGTCTTTCCTAAATCTGTAATGTTCCCTTCTTTACTAACTGCACCCAATATGGCCAATAGTCTCTCTGCTTTACTGAGTGCCAATCTATCAGGAGGTGTAGGAAATGGGAAATTAATAATCTGGTCAATTCCCATACTTTTCATAGACAAAACAATACTTTCAACAGGCATTCTAAGTATTTCAGGCTTACTAAATTGAGGGAAATAGCTTTCATATATAGCCGAGGAGAATAAGCGATAGCAATGACCAGGACCAGTTCTACCTGCTCTACCTGCTCTTTGATCAGAGGAAGCTTTTGATATCCAGTCAATTTCAAATGACTGAACACCCGTTTCTTCATTAAATTTACGCTCTTTCGAACGACCCGAATCAACAACATAGCGAATTCCCGGAATTGTTAAAGAAGTTTCTGCAACATTTGTCGCAATAATACATAACCTACTCCCAGCAGGTGGATTTTGGAAAACTTTCATTTGTTCCTTTGTTGGTAATAGGGAATACAAAGGCAACACGTAAAGTGGGTCTTTTTCAGACTGATGCGATTCTAATGATTCCTCGAACCCTTCTTCTTCCTCTGAATCGGATTGGTAATCATCATTTTCTTCTATTTCATTTTGATTAATGTTAACACTAAAATCAATATCTTCTGCTTCTGCGTCTGTCGTTTTCCCTAACATTAATTTAGGTTCGTCGCCGTCATTATAATGAATTGCCAGCTTTTTGGATTTTGATGGAAATGGAAATTCCTTTCTTAACTTCTTTACCACTGATGTGATCTCATTTTGACCAGTCAAAAATACTAAAATTCCACCCGGGGGTAATTTCCTGTGTATTTTGCAGGTTTTTTTGAATGCTTCTTCTACATAATCAAAATTGGTACGACGATTAAAGTGAACACTCACTGGATATTGTCTTGCAGAAATCTTCAAGATAGTAGGTGCTGCCTTAAATAAGAGTTTGTTCTCTGAAAAATCTGTTACTCTTAAAGTTGCTGACATGATGATTAACTTCAATGGCTTATAAGTTTTAGGATCCTTTTCGTGGTATTTTCGTCTTAATTTTAAAACCCTACTTAGCATTCCAATTAGAATATCAGTATTAATATTCCTTTCGTGAGCCTCATCAATGATTATAGCTGAATATTTATGCAACATCAAATCTGTCATCATTTCTCGTAATAAAACACCATCAGTCATAAATTTCAACGCAGTACCGTTTTCAGTTCCTTCATCTTTTATGGTGCTATCAAAACGAATTTGATAACCGACCCTCTTTCCGTGTTTTTCACCTAATTCATTACCAACACGCCCTGCCATTGAGACCGCTGCCACTCTTCTTGGTTGTGTCACACCGATCATTCCAGAATAAATATCAGAATTCGTATTCCCAAACCCGCTTTCATATAAAAATTGAGGAACTTGTGTTGTTTTACCAGAACCCGTTTCACCACAGATAATGACGCAGTCATGATGATATACTGCTTCCATGATCTTATGCTCTTCACTAAAAACAGGAAGGTTCATCCTTTGTTGTTGAATTTCAGCTGGGCGATCTACTTCAACATAGAATGCTTCTCTTTTCAAATCTTTATTGATCGAAATGTAGTTTTCTTCATCTGATGAGTGATCAATATCTTCTTCATGTACTGTAGGTCTTGAATATTTCTCCTTTAAATGATCTGGTAATACGGGCATACGAACATCTTCGTCTCTTCCTTCAAGTTTACGGACTTGTTGTTCTGCCCATTCTTTAAATGAGGTTGCAGTACTTGAATGTTTTGGTTTATTTTGCAAAACTTTAGGAATGTCATCATCAGTATCGTCACTATTATCTGATATCTCACTATCATCCACATCTTCGTCTTCGTTGCTTCCTTCTTCTTCTCCTTCTTCTTCTCCTTCTTCTTCTCCTTCTTCTTCTTCTTCTTCTTCTTCTTCTTCTTCTTCTTCTTCTTCACTACTAGCTTGACCATTCTCTGCTGTACTTCCTTCATTTTCCTCTTCACTGGAAGTCGCAAAATCCATGTCATCCTCAATCTTGTTTTTCTTTTTCTCATCTTGTTCTACTCTCAACCTCCAACTGTATTTTTGCTTAGATACAGCCTTAGG
Organism: Debaryomyces maramus; assembly: GCA_030583545.1. NCBI lineage: Eukaryota > Fungi > Ascomycota > Pichiomycetes > Serinales > Debaryomycetaceae > Debaryomyces > Debaryomyces maramus. The sequence continues at coordinate 672,675 of JAJMIL010000003.1, forward strand.
TTTATCAACTTTTGGTAAGTTTGCAAACCCGAAGCCAACTCCGCTTCCTCCGAATTTCAGCGGCCTGTTGTCAACAAACGAAGAAGTGGATGCAGTAGCCCCAGTGTCACCAAACTTTGCTAGTTCATCATTATCAGCCCCGCTAACTTCTGATTCTGATTCTGATTCATATGTAGGCTTCGGGCGGTCATTAAATTCTCCCTCAGTCCAGTCCTTCACCTCTCTTTCTTCGTAGAGAATTTCTTTGGTTCTTTCATCACCACGACCCTGCCTCTCCAATTCCAAGGCTTCGATCATTTCTTCTCTTCTGGTTTGCTTTCCGGTACCCAAAAGCTTCGACGGAACGAGCATTTTGGGATCCATCCGTGTCTTTGACAACTTCTCAAACAATATTTTCTTTTCATCTCGTTTCAACTGATGTTCGATGTACTTATCCAATCTCTTCTTCTTAGTTCGTGATATTTTACTTTCTTTTGCATTTGCCGAGTATATGCTTTCTTCGAGCTTTCTTTTCCTCTCTCTCTTCTCTTCATCTGTCATGGGCTTGAGTATTTCCGAGTTTGGATCCTCATTATTTTCCAGAATATCTGCCTGATCTTCTTTTTCGTCCAAGCCATCTCCCTCATGCCTTGTAAACTGTTTGTTTCTAGCATTTCTAAGGGATGCCTGTTTAGCCATCATCCCCGAACGGGCCTTCTCATTGAAACGCTTTCTATATTTACCCATTCTCTTCCAATGTATATAAACTTTGCATACTAGCTCTTCTATCTCTATTTTTTTTAAGATGAGATACTTTATTTTCACGTGACTTAGGTAACCATATTTTGGATTACGCAAATATGGAAACTTGATCCTAGAGTGATAGAGTATTCACATCCATTACTCCATAATCAACTCTTAGGAACTATGAATAATAATAGCATTCAAAAGCATTGTAAGTAATATTTATTTGTCATTCCAATCGCGAGAAGAAATTACTAACAAGGCGCTTCTAGTAATACATACTACATTAACGCTAAATTCAACAACTTTATACACTTATGAAAATTATCTGATAGTTCATACAATCAACAACTTGAATTGTTCGGAGATCGTTTCTCAGGAGCTTGGGTTAATCAATGCTTCGAAAACACTTGTGGGGTCTATAATTGCCACGAACTCCACTGTCACTAATTCCAATTTAGCATTGTACTTCATGAAAAAGGTAATGACAAATACCGATGGAAGCAACGACTTACTCACAGTCGTGAGTATAGCGCACATTAATGTGAATAAGACGCTTATATTGTCAGTGTTGAAGAAGATCATGGACAAATACATTGAGTTTAAGCTGGATGTAGAGAATACTGGTGATAACTCCACCTCTCAGATCAAAGCCAAACTAGGTGAATTTAAGATGTACATGAATCAGATCATCAAGTACGAAGAAATGAATTACGATACCAACCAACGTGTATATAACTATGGATCTGTTCCTAGCTCGACTGCTGACAGCGAGAATGAACCCCTAATGGGTGGAGATGTCATTAGTCCAAACCAATTATTACTAGCACATGAAGAAACCGAAGAAGTAAGGCAGTTAATGTTGGATAATATAAATAAGATAATGAACAGAGGAGATAGGATTAACCTATTGGTAGATCAGACAGACCGTCTCACGAATTCATCACTGATGTTTCAAAAGAAAGCACAACAAATCAAGAAGAAAATGTGGTTGAGTAAAACCAAATTTATTTTCGTAATTACGGGAGCCGCCATTCTCTTACTTTACCTTCTTTTTGGTGCTCAATGTGGGTTCCCTATATTCAATCAATGCATTCATCACTAATATATACTTTGTGTCATTAATATAATATATAGAACTAAATTTTGTAAATGCCTTACTCTTCATCATCTGAGCTATCTGCTTCTTCTTGTGCATGCTCCTCTTCCGCCTCTTCGTCACCAATGAGCTCGTTTTCTTCTTTACTCAATAGTGCTATGGGGTTTTCTTCAGCAGCTTCATCATCTATATCTTCTTCCTCCCCTTCTACCGCATTAGACGTATTGTTATTCGTATCATCATCATTTATAATCTCATCTGTGGCATCTTCATCATCTTCACCGTCCTCAAGGTCGTCATCATTATCACCACCATTTTCTTTCCCTACTGTTTGTTCGTCGTTGTCCTTGAGTCTTTTGCTCAGTGGTGACCCATCGCCAACTTCTGATTTAACATCCTTCCTTTCCAGCTTCTGTTTCTTCTTCAATGCCACATTGTTTTCAAAAGCACTTAACTTCTGCTTCACCTCTGGCAAAAATCCTGAAAACTCGGCCTTCTCGAGTGCACTAAGTATATCCTGTGCATTCACTGTCTTCCGCCCTTGATCCTTCGATATCTGCCTGGCTTGAAACATTATATGTGAAACAAATACAGTAGAAGATCTTTGTAATGCAAGCATAGAATCCTTTGCCATAATCATATTCGAACCAATTTCATCACTGCTAGAATTGATGATATTCTTTGCAAGCTTTTGCACCGTTGCACGAGGGAATAAAATCTCATCTATTGATACCAAATCTTGATCCTTGCTAGGCTGGGGGTATTGACCCTCCATGTTCTTTCTCCATCCTTTTGGTGGCATTGTTATTTACAAATCCTAATCAATAGTTCAAATATATGTTGATGTATTTTTACGCGTAAATAAAATTTAGACGTTTTGATAAAGTGTGTGAACACCGGCTTTTCAACAATTTCAAGTAAATAGATACGATCTACTAAGCTAAGTGGTCAATTTGGAAGTTATAGGGATTGGTAATGCTCTCCGATGCTGAATCTAGTATCTCGACACCCAAGTCAGAGAAGGATGACGTATTTTATGGTGTTTTAGATCGACGCAACATTGGACGAATAGTTTTTGGAAATTATGAATTCGATACATGGTATGGAAATGCAGCATATTTCAACCCCCTGGGACCACATTCAATATTGGGATATGAATATTCAAACAAGGTCGCCAGCGTTCCAGGCAAAAGAGAAAAGAAGAGGATAGTGGAAGAACTTACTACGTCTAATGGGGTTAAACAGCAAGATGATGCCTTGTGGTTAAATAAATTATATGTCTGTCAATACTGTTTCAAATATACTGATAAAGTACAGAATATTGGCCAGCATCAAGCGGTATGTCCATTAAATACCAAATACGCTAAAATTGGAAGATTATTATACAGAGATGATGATTCACGATATTTCATTAAACAAATACGAGGCTTTAAGCAGCGGTTATTTTGCCAAAACTTGTCATTATTTGGCAAGCTCTTTCTCGATGACAAATCAGTATATTATAATGTGGATGCGTTTGACTTTTATGTAGTCTATGGGGTTGATAGGTCCCAGGAACCATTAGCTGAAGAAAAATTTGTTCCTATGGGATTTTTCTCCAAGGAAGTGCTATCGTGGGATAATGATAATAATTTGGCATGTATATGTATCTTTCCTCCTTTCCAGAGGCGACACCTTGGTTCCCTCTTAATTGAGTTCCTGTACGCGTTGGCGAAAGTTACACCCGGACAATCCAAAAGTGGTCCTGAATTTCCGTTATCACCTTTCGGAAAACTAAGCTACTTTGGCTTCTGGTCAAAAAAGTTGGCTTGTATTATTTCTCAAAATTACCGAGATGATAAAGAATTTGATTTGGAATCTTTGTCTAATATTACCGGTTTCAGAAAAGAAGATATTTTGTTGACGTTAGAGCATATGAAAATACTTCAATTGTCAGATAGTCGACCTGGGGACGTTTCCTTATTATTGGGTAATTTGGAAAACTGGTGTAAAACGAATAATATTGATCCATTGCAAGAGAAGAACATGTTAAACCCAAATTATTTACTAATATAATCGTTTATAGAGCAGGGCATTGCTATTTTCTTCAATTTTTTTTCGCAGATGGGAATTATTAACATACCATGCTTATATATAGCCATATGTGTTCCAACTGCTTGTTGGAATACACCTTTGTATAATAGACAATATGACAGATCAAAAATTGCAAAAAAAAAATCATTTAGTTAAAATGCGAATTTCTAATCATTTACTCTTGAAGATGAAGAACTACATTCCGGAATAATGGAAAAGAGAAGGTTCTTCAATAGTCTAACTGATTCTAACCCACTAGGTTTAAATAATTCCGATGGCATGGAGGAAGATCCAGGAGAGGAGGCAATGCAGAATGAACAGGAACAATCTTTATTTGTGTTGGACGAACCTAGTGATTCAGAAGTACGACCAGTGCAAGACCATCAGACTGAGTTAGCGAACGTACAACGCGTCGAATATGGTTTGTTCGAAAGTCAATTAACTTCGGCAATTGGTTCTATATCGTCTCGTGCTATGAATCATTTGTATAAGAAGCATCATGAAAGTCCAAATTATATTCGATTGGCAGCCCAAGAATACTTAAATGGCATAACTTACGATGATGAATCCCAGGATGCAAATACTAGTAACACGTTCAATTCTAACGAGGATCCTGAAAATTTGAAGAAGAGAAACTTTCAAGAAGAGCAACAAGATTTGATCCAAAGACTCCAAAGAGAACACCAACGTACGCAAGACGAAAATATACAGTCTTCATGGGCAAAATACATCGGAAGTTTGAATGTTCAGGCTTGGGCTACGCGTCCTACAACAAGAGCTTTACAGTATTTAGACATGTTAGAGTTGAGACGTTTAATACCAAAAAAACTTAATGTCGGGAAAACAACTAAAGAAAGATCTAGGTTTGGCGATACTTCAATTATAAGAGTTTACACAGTTCCAGCGAATTCGACAGACAGTGGTAGGGAAATTGGTCGTATTCCTGAAGATATAACAAGGATGTTTGTTCCGTTATTAGATTTGGATGTAGCAAAGTTACATACCACCGTTATGATGGATACATCGAAGAGGTTGTCCACTGGAGATTCGTTCTATATACAAATTGACATCTACCTAACACATAATGCATTTTCTGGCAAAGAGTTAGAATTCTCTAATTCTCAAAGTGATCAAGATTTATATTCTTTGAAAAGGCAAAAGAAAATGGATACAAGAGCAAGATTTGACTTTTCCGCTGAAACTGATGCAGAGGCCAAATTACGACTCAGACAACGTTCTATAGCCATTCTTTTCAAAAGGCTCGATATCAATCCAATAATGAAACAGAAGGCATCATTAGACAATTCGACATCTGAGGACCAAGAAATTGAAGATATAGATGCTTTAGATGGTACAGCAATAGTGATAGATTCAGAAAATGAAAATGAAAATGACATTAATAGTGAAAGTACAGCAGAGCATGATAAAGAGGCATCCGATCAGGTAAATTTGGATCAATTAAAACAAATTATTCAAGTAAATCAAGAATCTGAATTGTTGAATAGTCTTCCGGAATCGACAAGGCCCCCTAAGTCTAATTTTAAATTAAGCTTAAGAAGATATCAGAGACACGGACTATCCTGGATGTTAACTAGAGAAAGAGAAATAGGTGTTCTAGATGACTTATCTAAGGATAATGAATGTGAAAATAGTGCCTTGTCAACCCAAGATAGAGCAAATATCAATGAAAGGAATGATTCATTTATGAATCCTTTATGGGACAAATTCAAATGGCCTAAGGATGCATCAATAAATGGAAATCCATTCAAACAACCTAATAATCTTGAAGAAGGCGAGTATTTCTATGCCAATATATATAATGGTGAATTATCGTTATCTAAGCCAATTATAAGGTCAATGCTTAAAGGTGGAATTATGGCCGATGAGATGGGGTTAGGTAAAACTATCTCAACCTTAGCCCTAATTAATTCAGTCCCTAAAGACATCGGCTTTGAAGAAAATAAAAGCCTTGAGGATCCAAAATCTTATGCATCTAAAACAACTTTGATTATTGTTCCTATGTCTTTACTCTCGCAATGGAGAAAAGAATTCCATAAAGCAAACAATAACCCTAATCATAAATGCTTAATATATTACGGGGATCTGGTTTGTACAGATTTATCGCCTTCGTTATGCAACAAAAACAAAGATATCCCAATTGTTCTTATTACTACCTATGGAACAATTCTTAATGAATTTACAAGAATTTCAAATCGCCGTAAACCGAATGGGATTCTACCAAAAATTGGTTTATATTCGGTAAAGTTCTTCAGAATAGTCATAGACGAAGGTCATAATATCAGGAATAGAACAGCTAAAACAACTAAAGCAATTTATGAGTTGACACTGAATAGGAAATGGGTATTAACAGGTACACCGGTAGTAAACAGATTAGACGATCTATATTCGTTGGTCAAATTCCTCGAATTAGAACCTTGGTCTAACTTTTCTTACTGGAAAACATTTGTCACTCTCCCTTTTGAACAGAAGAAAATCTCGCAAACTTTAGATGTTGTGAAGTCTATTTTAGAGCCCATCTTTATTAGAAGAACTAAGAATATGAAGAATAGCGATGGTAAGCCATTAGTGGAACTTCCACCCAAAGAAATTGTTATTGAAGAGATTAAATTTAATGAAGTTGAGGAGCAATTATATAACTGGTTTAAAATTAGGGCGTCTAATTCATTTAATGAGGGTATTAAAAGCGGTGATCTATTTAAGAAGTATACTCAAATCTTGACTCATATTTTAAGACTTCGACAGGTATGTTGTCATGTTGACTTAGTAGGCAGCGCTAATGAAATGGATGAGGAATTAATTGACCCGAATTCTGAAAGTCACTTGGAAGAACCAGAGGATAACAAAATAATTAAGACGATATTGGACGACTATCATTCTGATAGTAAATTCAAGGACAAATTCACAAATAATACTGAAGTTCGACAAGTAATGTATCCCCTTTATGAGAAAGTTAATCTACTGGATTCAGAATGCTCCATTTGCACCCAATCTCCAATAAATGTTGGTGAGATGGCTTTGACGCCTTGTGGACATGCATTCTGTTTGAACTGTGCGCTAGAACATATTGATTTCCAAGAGAACTTGAAGCAGAAACCACTATGTCCGAACTGTCGTGAGGAAATATCGAAATATAAGTTATTTAAGTTGAGGTTAAAGGATACATCAATGAAAGAAATTAGATTTCATACTAAGCAAGAAATGGAAGATCCTAGTCAACACTTCAAATTTCAATTATACTTATATGACCCAACAAAGACATCTTCAAAGATTCAAGCATTGATTAACCATTTAAGAATATTAAAAGAGCAAAACCAAAGAGAACAGGTTGTCGTCTTTTCTCAGTTTTCATCATATTTGGATATAATTGAAAATGAATTAAAAATTCAAATGGGTAAAGAGTTTGAAATTTATAAATTTGATGGTAGACTTAATATGAATGAAAGACAAAAAATATTAGAAACCTTTGGCTCTAAGAAGCAAGACGATAAGATTAGAATACTATTGTTATCACTCAAAGCTGGTGGAGTTGGCTTAAATTTAACTGCTGCTTCGAAAGCATTCATGATGGATCCATGGTGGTCACCAAGTGTCGAAGACCAAGCAATTGATAGAATTCATAGAATTGGCCAGAACCAAAACGTTAAGGTCACAAGGTTCATTATCGCAAATAGTATTGAAACAAAAATGTTGAAAATCCAAGAACGTAAAAAACAAATTGGTGAGGCAGTAGGTATCGAGGAGGAAGAGAAGAGGAAAAGAAGAATTGAAGAAATGAAAATATTATTCGAAGAATGAATTATTTTTATTGAATCTTATAGTAATTGTTTCATGTATTTAATGTCGATTACTTCCCTGATCATTTATAAATATATCTTTAATAAATTATTTATTCGTGCAAAAATTTCATTTTTTTGCAACATTTAAGTTCTTAAAACTTTCTTATATAATTTCAAATATTTTACGATATCAATTCTATTCTACAGATGAATATTAGCAGAATACAAACAATATATTAAATGAATATAAACATGTATATCAATGATGAACTAGTAGTTAACTTGATTATTACTCCGTATGGTTAGATTTGGTTCTTGGTTTTTAAAGCATTCTTTTTGTACCACTAAACATTACACAAAATCAATGTAACAAATATTAAGCCAGAATATAAATAGTAATAACGGCATTCACCTACGGATACTAGATGGATATCTCACGAAGTTAGAGTTGCATTAAATTATACAGCGTATGTATTTTTATTTTTTCAAGTTTCTTCTTTCTTTCACTGCATTAGACAAAACTTCCAATACGGATTCGGTATCTTCCCAACCAATACAGGCATCAGTGATAGAACAACCGTATTTCAAGGCATCCTTACCACCATCTTCAGGAGCTGGAACATCTTGTCTTCCTTCATTAATATTTGATTCAATCATTAAACCACAAATACCATCCTCTCCTTTACTAATTTGTCTAGCAATCTCAGCGGCGACTTTTGGTTGATTCTTATGGTTTTTACTAGAGTTACCATGGGAACAATCGACCATGATCTTTGGTCCAGGTTTTTCATCACTGATAATTTTATTTTTGATTAAGTCGCTCTTGGTCTTTTTGACAGACTCTTCATCGAAATTCGTACCTCCTTTACCACCTCTCAAGATGACAAAACAATCCTGGTTTCCATCTGTTCCGACAATCGCTACAATACCAGGCTTCGTAACTGATAAGAAATGGTGTGGATGAGATGCGGCCCTCACAGCATCAATAGCGACGCCTAATGTGCCATCGGTTCCATTTTTGAAACCAACAGGGAAAGATAAACCCGAAGATAATTCACGATGCAATTGTGATTCCGTAGTTCTGGCACCAATTGCACCAACAGAAAATAAATCAGACAAGAATTGTGGGGAAATAGTATCTAACATTTCCCCAGCAATTGGTAATTTCTCAGTCAATTCTACGAATAATTTTCTAGCAATTCTCAACCCTTTATTGATTTGAAATGTCCCATCAATATCTGGATCGTTGATTAACCCCTTCCATCCAACTGTAGTTCTAGGTTTTTCCAAGTACGCCCTCATAACGATACGCAATTCACCACCATATTTTTGCGACGCATTGTACAACCTTTCAGCATAATCGAGGGCTGCCTTTGGATCATGGATCGAGCATGGTCCAATAACCAAAATTAATCGATCATCCTTTCCATTTAAAATATCACAGGCCTCTTCCCTGCCTTTTAATATAGTTTCTTGACATTTTGGTGTCAATGGATATTCATGTTGTAATAAATCAGGGGGTGTCAATGGGTCGTAACCACGGACTAGAATAATTTTGTTAGTAACTTTACTTCCTATTCCTCGTTGTACATTTAATGAAGTACAAACAAATTTTTTTGCCTAAATAACCAAGCTCTTATACATACTTCTCCAATCTTCTAAACGGCTTCGATCGCCGACATGTTCGTTCGTGATAAACATTCTTGTGCAATATATTCTAGTTTATTCCTATTAGTAACAGATTTATTCTATTGGCTAACTTCTGTGGATAGGGTCGAAAATTTTGGAACTCTGAGCACGTGCAAGTTTTGATAGTTTTGATAGGTACTAAATGAATGTACTTATTAGCTTGTTAGACTATCCTCCTCTGGTCAGGTACGTATATCTCTACACTGATTCAACTTTGTTTAATGATCTTCTATGTCAATTTATAGGAAATATTTAAGTTAACTAAAAAATGGTGCCGCATGATATTTTGACTCATTCAATGAAGTTGAGTCATCGAGAAATACGTCAATAATCTATTGCTTTTCGAAAACATAAATGTAGCCATTCTCTGTAACATCGGAAATGCTTGACTCGTCGCATACCACTACTTTCTCATCGTTAAATAATACCCATCTCAATTGTTTATCAATGAGCTTTTTAATGTAAACAACGTAGTGGCCAGTATGGGGAGAAGTGCCCTTATGACAAATAACTGCTTTTAAGTTATATTTACCGTGAGTGGATGATCCTTGTTCAAGTAACTCTTGCTTGAGCGTTTCGGTTTCTTTCGCAATATTGACAACTGGAGTAGACGATTCAATAACGCCGTCATCATCAGGATTGGCAAGTAACCACTCAACAGATGCATTGACATCATTCCCACAGAGAACTAAAGCTTTCTTTGCTAATTGGCCTGAAAAACCGATCGCCATTATATTTTCTATGGCTTCTCGAGATGGTTCATTGAAGTTAGATGATGTATCTGCTGCTGGGTTAAATGGCGCGTCTATGTCACTATCATCCATATGGGCCAAAATCCAATTCATAGCATCCTCTGCATTATTATTACCAGTGTTGTATAATCCTTTGAGACATCTTGGTTCTGGGAAACCCATGCTTAGGAGCATGGTTAATGCTTCTTCATTTGGTAGGAATTCCTTTGATTCATTTACATCTTCCTTTTCTTCAATTAATGTTTCCCCCGATGCTGCGGTGGGAGAACTAAATACTTCCAAATCGATAGATTCAGGAATGGAAATAGGAACGTCTACCTTTACCGGCACCCAGTTTTCTAATTTTATTCTCCTTGCATTGACTATAAGGATATCCGGGAATGTCTTGAAACCAGTGGATTTAATTGCGGTTGACGAATTCGATCCACAATGATCACATTTAAACCCTTCAATAGCTTCCTCAGAGCAATAGTTCTTAAAACTTTCCACTAAGTTCGTCTTTTTGTAAATTTTCTTGCCGGATTCTTCATCTACTTTCATTAATTCGTCGGCTATTGGAACTGATACGTTGTCTATCATTTCAGTATTTAAGTTTCCATGTGAACAATTTGAACATACAATTTTATTTCCCATTAGAAACTTTAATTGCTTATTTAATTTTAGGCCAAATTCGTTATCTAATTTGTCCAATAAATACAGTAAGAATTCAAATGAATCTTGTTGCTTTTGAGTTTTAAATTCGGGATGGTTCTCTCCAATCAACGATTTAAAAGTGGATGGTTTAATACCCAATTGATAATCATCACCCTTTATAGAATTTGGCTTCGAATACCGCCCTGAGCTCAATCCATCATAAATTTTAAGCATCTGACTAAACAAATCTGTAGAGGGGTCCTTCACTTTTTCGTATTTAGGAAATTCTTCATTGACAAAGAAGCTTTGATAATTGGGCAAACTGAATAAAGCTTGTATAACTGAATTCAAATAGCAAGAGTTACCCAAGTTTTGAAAGCCTGTTAAATCCTTACCAAATACTGGTTTTAATTTTTCGCCATTGGCCCCATCTAATTTGAATTCCCAGTTTAGATTTTGATCTAAATTCAACTCAATCAAGTTTTTTTCAGTTTTAACAGATTTTGTTAAATCAATGCCGTACTTCATTATTTTTTCCTGAAGATCATTTACCTTAACTTCATCTTGACATTGATAGCAATAGCAATCGTAACTATCATCTTCCGCCGATAATGAGCCCAATTTTATGGCAACTGGGTGACTAGTGTCTTCATAATGTTTTAATGCATGCGAATTACCTTTTAATGTAGATCCGAATTGCTGCCTACCACAACCTATAACACCACAATGTAAACAAATCCATAAGTTTTCTTTCAATTCACATTCCTGGCATTTAGAGAGATCGACTGCATCATTATCGTACTGTTGCAAGTCTACCGAATGTTCACATGGGTATACCTCTTGTTCCCATGCCTTTATCTCATCGTCTCTGGCGGATGAGTTTGACTTCAAAACATTCTCAATTAATTCTTGGATAGGTGCCGGAGATTCCTCAATTGAGCAATTTCTATCACAATCCAAACAGTATATTGATCTACTAATGTCGTAAATATCTTCTTCCTTAGTGTCTTTCACTTCTAGTTTAGCAACTTTCTGTTGACGTTCTCCATCAGCACCCTGGGAAAATTTATTGCGTTCAGATTCTGGTTTTAATGATTTGACTACATTCAAATAGTATGAATGATTTGTATCTTGGTAATGCTTCTTAGTGTGGCTCACTTCACCTCTGGAAAAAGATTGAAAACATTGTAAGCAAATATCCAACCCCAGCGAATTATTTTCAGCAGTATCGAAACAGTACATGCAATCATCCTTATAAACTTTCGTACCCAGCGGAATATTTGCAGAAAGCACAGGAGAGCTCTCAGATATATGTTTACATAAAGCCATCTTATTTAATTGGTGGTTGCAGGATATACTATTCTTTTATTTGCCTTCAGATCACCAAAGTTTTTTTTGTGAGCAAAACAACTCTTGTTGCAAAGTGTAAATCTTTTCTTAACAATGTTACATAAATTATCTAAAAAGATTACAGATAGGGTAGGTACTGGACGGGATCAAGCTCTGGAAGCATCCCATTTATATAAGAGTATTATTTATTACTCCAATTGGTCTGTGTACGCTAGAAAGCACTTCCCAATTGATATCCCCGCTGAAAATATAACACACATATTCTATGCGTTTATTGGCATGGATAACAGTACGGGGTCATTGAAGTTCACAGACGAATGGGCCGATGCTCAATTACCCATGAAATCGCCAACTAATGATGGAAAGAAGGTTACGGGTAGTTTACAGCAACTATATGAGTTGAAGAAAATGCATAGTCATTTAAAGGTGTGTATGTCCATTGGCGGTTGGGGAACCAGTGAATCCTTCAAACAAATCATGTCTCATTCTTCGAGAATGAATAAATTTGTTGAGAGTTGTGTTGAATTCATTGTGAAGTTTAAGTTCGATGGTGTGGATATTGATTGGGAATACCCAGAAAATGCAGGGGAAGCAAGACAATTGGTTGACTTGTTGAAGTCTTTAAGAACGGAAATGGATAAATTGCCAAATGGTAATCTTTTGCAATTGTCGGTGGCATCACCTGCAGGTGATGAACAATTATCAGTCATGAAACTAAGAGATATGGACAGATATTTGTCTTTTTGGAATGTTATGTGCTATGATTTTGCTGGGAACTCGTGGTCAGAAAAGACTGGATTCCATTCTAATCTATTTGGCTCAAATGGTGATAACTCATTAAATTGTTCAGATGTTATTGCACGGTATTTGAATAGTGGGATTCCGTCCCAGAAATTAGTACTTGGGATGCCTTGCTATGGAAGATGCTTCTATAATGCGTCCCAACCAGAAATTGGAAGCTCATTTAAGCGAGGGAGCTCTACAGGTGGAGAAGAAACCATCGATTATAAGTTTTTGCCAATGAAAGGTACTCAAGAACAATTTGATAGTAGAAAAGTAAGTGCATATTGTTATGATTCTAGCACCCGTGTCCTAGTTACTTATGACAATCACCAGTCTGCAAAAATTAAGGCCAAATACATTGAGCTGAATAATTTAGGAGGAGCAATGTGGTGGGATTCATGTGGTGATAATTATACTCGTGAGAGATCTTTGGTATTTAATTTCGTTGATCAACTAGGCGGTATAGAAATGTTAGATAAAACTCCAAACAATATTGGCTAGAAACGAATAAATAGAAATGTATATTAAAAGGAATAGTAAATGCTTTTTTAAAAAAAAAACAACTACAAAAAGCGATAAAAATGTTGCGTGAAAATGACTAACGGTAACTAAATTCACAGAATAAGACTCGGACTTTTCTAAAAATAATAGCCGATAGTTCATTTATAATATAGAATCCATTCTAGCAAATACACTTAAAACTGCAGCAATTAACTCAAGTTGTAATTCACTGGATGAACATTTTTCGATCTCATTGGTAAGTTCTTGTCCCAAGTTTAAACCGATCCCCAAAGGACTTTGATGGGACAAGTTGAATGGAAATTCACTGAAATCATTTAGTAACTCATCAGCTCTGGCAAATGCCTGATCCCGCTTATCATAATTTAAAGACAATAATACATTTTCTAAGACATTTGCTGCATACGATCCACATACTAAAGCAATTGACCTTAAATATTTGAACGAAGTATCGGCAGGGAATTGTTCATTTGGATTTGATTCCAAGTCCACGTTTCTAGCATTTAACAAATTTAAAATTCTATTCTTAATATATTCTTTTGACATTTTGTCTGCCACTGGATGTGTAGCCATGTCGAACAAAAAGAAGTTCTTTCTTTCTGTTCTTAAAATGCCCTTGTCAACTAAGCCTTTCGCTAAACGTTCTCTAACCTGCTTCAATTGGTAGTTTATTTTCATCAAGTTCCAGGTTTCTCCTGATAAGAGGTCGATCCAGTTGGTCACCGACAAATGGGATTCGTCATTTTTCATTATTTTAAGTGCTTCATCCAACAATACTTCTCCCGTAGGCTCAGTGTCAATCACTTCCACTAATCTGTCTGATAATTCAAACCGACGTCTGGCAGGATCATTTACTAGCGTAATCTTATTCCGAAATGCCAACTCCAACAAGATACAGCCCCGTAATGCGTATGAAATATTATCATTCCAAAACGACAAGTATCCTTCCTTATCCTTCAATCCCATGAGTAGCACCTCTTCCATCATTGTCAATAACGGAAGCTTCAACGCCTTACGATCTTCTATATCACGGGCATCATAGCCCACCTTATGGTCGGGCACTTGCTCGTTCGTTCCATCTTCATTGTCAAACGAGTCTGATAATCTAGCTTTGGGTGTCAGCGTGCCAGTATTCTTACCACCACCACGACGTCTTTGTAATCCTGATGATGACATGTTCGATTAATATATCTATCCGAAATCTACTTTCGACAAATTTGATACGAGTGAATTTTCTTTAATTTGAGGTACCTCGATTTAGTGGCCCGATCAAAATTGACAGATGTTATATATTTGATAGTATACAGTTAATATATAGATAAAAAGTATAATTGGAGTCTAGAGACAGTCGTCTATTATGAAGAATGTCTAGGATAAGCTAAATTACCAGATATATATATATATATATATATGATAGTGCATAAATTGTAGTAGTTTTATGGAGGATTTATTGGGCACGACCAATATTGGCAGAGTATTTTGAGATAATAAATAACCTATATAATTCTTGGAAATTGTGTCTCTTACTCTTGTACTATACTAATTGACGATTCGTGGATATATGGATGAGACACTAGACCAAAAGCGCGTTGGAGAGAATTGTCAATTCTCCAACAACAGTGACGACGAATATGGGAGGGAAGGGAGATTTGGTGATCACGATGATGATTTCACATCATTTCCAACTATTCCGGACCCGGACCAAGAGCATTCACGGGCACTAACAAAGATCTTCACTAAGACATTAAGAAAGGTGAGTTCGAATGCTTCCCACCTAGTGCAGAATTACTCAGGTTCGAGATCACGGACCTCTAGTGGCACTAGTCATGATAAGCTTGGGGAAAGTCCGGTCAGATTGCCAACCTTGAATACCACGACAATTATCCCAAAGGAAACAGAGAGTAACACTCCCATAGTAAACGAAGCCATCTCAAGCAGGTCTTCTGAGATGTCCCGGGCTACGTCGCCAAATTTAGAGGTTTCCAATTCCGCTCCACAGATAAAGATGCCAGGCCTCAAATCAAGTGAAAACCAAACCAAGTCTGCCAGTAGCACGGAGGTTAACAACACAACTGCAACACCTCATAATACGGAGGACACTTCCAGGCATCTCCCACAAGGACAACAAGTGCGAGGCAACGTTGTTCTGAATGAAGTTCCGCGAGTGACATCAGATAACAAAAGTTTAAGGTTGTCTACTATGAGAGTTCCTCAATTATCAAACATTTCTATAAATAATAGTGCAATGAGCTCTGTAATTAATGTCAATGCTCTTGCGAGTACAGATAAACCAGAAAATCAGTTGCAAGTGGAGGCATCGTCGAATAGAAAGCTGTCTACGTCATCATCTATTAAGTCGGAAGGAGCAGGAACTAATACCATCTCTCAAAAGGAAAAACAAAAGATCCTCCAGAGTAGAATTTCGTCCATTTTCAACAACTTACCAAACGATATTGAATTATCTGATGATTCTGCTTCTGATATAGAGACTATTAATATTAGTAACTCAACTTCACCAGAGCACCCCAATCGTATTTCGGTTCATGAAAATGATATCATGGTGTATAATGGATCGCCTGATAAGTCTCCCAAAATTACACGTCAGCTTCAAAGTACGAATGATTACTCACCAGCATCATTTTCAAATAATCAGTTCAAAACGACACCGGGAAAGACATCAAAACAGAAGCATTCATCAAATTTACCAAGTGTTATCCTTGATAATGCTAAATCCATAATTAATTATAAACTTGCGAATGGGGCTATCTCATCAGCTTCTTCTATAATGACTTCTAGGAATAAAAATAAAAAGAAGAAGAAACCAAGAAGATCATCTGAAAATCCCTTGAAGAATGGAGGTATTCCCAAGAAATATTGGATGAATGATTCTTTCGTATCTGACTGTCTCAACTGCTTCAAGCCGTTCACAGCATTTAGAAGAAAACATCATTGTCGATTCTGTGGACAGATTTTTTGCTCTGATTGTACATTATTCATCTCTTATGCTCGGCATAAAGAAGAGAGGAAGCTGGGTTTAAATTCAGAAAAGAAGCATTTTAATGATAAATTGAGGGTTTGCAAAGCTTGCTATGGTGATGTGATTGTTTATTTAAGTGATGACTCTACATCTTCTTCACCTAGTTCGGGTGATGAAATGGATGAAGCTATTGATGATGAGGATCACTTTAATGTAGAGGAAAGTTTAACTCCACAATACCCACTTTCAAGAATTCGTTCGTTATCAATAAGCTCCAGACGTGAAAGTTTACTAAATGAGAATAATATGTTGTCAGCTAACAAAGGTTTTATTAATAAAGACTATAAAGCAAATTTGCTAGATAAAACCAATAGTTCGATTAATGTTTCCCCTAGTAATGGTGAGACTTCATCAACCACTTCTAAGTTTCCGGCTACTCTTGTTGAATCTACTGGTAAGATAACACATCCTAAACAAGCTCCGCAAATGGCAATCCCGGCCACTAGAAAAGGAGAAGCTGTAGAAATACCAATCCCTTCAAGTTCCTATGCAAGCATAGTATCCCATAATAACAGTTTTGGTGTTCCTGATCCCATGAACCTTGATTCTGAATCCAACAACGATATACACGGGAGTCATAATACTTCTTGGTTTAAAAATTATGCACAATTGAAAAATTACAGCATGTCATCATCTTCTAAGCCAAATAGTTTGAACAATCATATGTACAATTCATTCTTAGGAAAGAGAAAAAGCAATAAATATTTCAGGAATATGGTAGGGCCTGAAAAAGATTATCATTCAATTAGGTCAAGACAAAATAGAAGTGATTTAAGACCTAGTATTGAGTCCGGAATAAATAGTGAAGCTGAAGACCATCATGAAGATCCAGAAAGTGAAAACGAAGATGAGCAAGTCATGTCGTTATACACATCACTAAATCATATTGATTCAAATAACTCCACTACGACATCTGCTCTATCTCCTAGACAACAAGTGCCCCATTCGCTAACTGTATCAAACACTAGTACAGTTCCAACATTAGGGGAATTTCCTACTATGTTTGCTCATGACAAACTTTTGCTGCGAAATTTTGCGAAAGGAACCTCCAATTCGTCTCCGATGCTTTTAAAATTGACAGAAAATAATGATCTAAGGGAAAGAGAAACTCAGAACCAAGCGATGTTCTCGTTCCTTGATGATAGACCGAAAACTGATAATTTAAGATCGCACGAGAGAGCGCATGCATCATTATTAAGGATGCGTTCGAGGAGGAAGAGTAAATCAGTTCGTAATGTTCTGATATTAACTCATAACAATAACAAATTATCCAGCTTTGATCAATCAAATTTTGCCCCAAGTCCCTCACCAATTTCTACCCCTGGGTCGCCAACTCCTAATACACAATCATCAGTGAATATGTCTAATTTAACAAGAGGTTTATCAGATGATAATACACCAACATTTTCTGGCAATTTGAAGACTAGCTTTTCATCACCGACCGTACCTGGATTAGCTGGAACTTCATCTATACATAACTCTCCTGAGCTATCTAAACTTATCTCAAATAGTGGAGACAAAGAGCTGTTTCCGAATGCAGACGATAGTTTTTACGCAGCTGTTGAGTTTGATGAAAGTCCATTAAAAGAACAATCGCATACTTATAGGGATACTCCAAATAATAGTGATGAAAATATGAAACCAAAGAGTGTTTTATACAGAGACTTTTTAGATGCTATAATGATTCAATGTTTAGAAGACTGTGAAATTAAAGAAAACCAAGAAAGGTGGCGCAAAACCTTAAATAAAGTTTTGTCCTATATTAGTTACATCAAATTGACGGATACCTTGGATATAAAACAATATGTGAAAATTAAAAAGATATTAGGAGGAGAGATAGAAGAAACAAGTGTTATCGATGGTATGTTTATAACTAAAAACATTGATTCCAAACGAATGTCATCTAAAATAATGAACCCAAGAATAGCCTTGTTGATGTTTCCACTAGAATATTTAAAGCAAAAGGAACAGTTCATCAGTTTAAGAATTGTTCATTCGCAGCAGTCTGTTTATATAACCAATTTAGTTTCTCGATTAATCTCTTTGGAACCTGATGTGATTATTGTTGGTGATTCTGTATGTGGTTTGGCTGAAAGATTGTTGGAGGAAGCAAATATTACGGTAATATCGAATACAAAGCCTCAAATTATTGAAAGAATTTCACGTTATACGAAAGCTAATATCTTTCAGTCTATTAATGATCTATTTTTCAAGAAGGGATCTCTAGGAACGTGTGATAACTTCGAAGTAAAGAGATATAGGTTTAAAAGTATTATAAAAACTTTTATATTTTTCACAGGTGGTGATATTGAATCCGGTTTTACAATTTCATTACGTGGTGGTGAAGAAAATATCTTGAATAGTATAAAGTATGTAACAGAGACGTTAATAATAGGTGCCATAAATACCAAATTTGAAATAAGTCTATTTGACAGCCATGGCATTTCAGTACTTGAAGCCAAGGAAACTGCATCTGATGCAACTAATAAATTGAAAGAACTTGAAATTATACGTGGAGAACAAGATAAAAATTATTTGGTTGAACCTAATCTATGCGAGATTACTATTGATGATATGGAAGTTGATAATTATGTTAAGATTTTCGATGAGAGAAAGTTGAGTGTGTCTCCAGCTGTTAGTTTGAAACTACCAACGCCTTTAATAAATACAATAAATTCATATAAAGAATTCTTCAGGTTCTTTAAAAAAGATAGAAAAATTCAAGCATTATCTTCTGAAGACAATATTAATCAACAATGGTTGAATGAATTGAAAGTCAATATTGACGTTGACCAACTTCCAAATAAAACTGAAGATTTATTAAATATTTTGAAGTATACCAGTGCTTTGAATTTAAATTCTTTGATTAATGAATATCAAGCAAGGGCCCGAATTTGGTCCAATTGTATGAGCTTACCATCGTACCAATTATATCCTGTGTTTCATAAAAGCATACATTTTTTGCACTCTACGGTATCAATAAAGTATGCAACACCTTGCTCTGGCCCTAGCACTGTCGTTATTGATTACTATACTGATAATGATAAATGCCTTGGATTGTTTTTGGATCAAATATTCCGTGACTCGTTAAGAATTTGTGATGAATGTGGAGACTCCCTTTTGAATCATTACAAGACATATGTTCATGGTAATGGAAAATTGGATATAATTATTGAAAAGTACGAAAATGTTTTAAATGAGGAATACCAAGGTAGAAACCAAAGATTAATGTGGAGCTGCTGTAAAGAATGTGACCATACTACTCCGGTAACAATCATGAGTGATGAGACCTATTATTTGTCAGTAGGTAAATTTTTCGAATTGTGTTACTTGGGTGAAAACGTTGTCTTGAATAAATCTGAGTGTAAGCATGATTTCTTCAAATGTCACGTTCGATATTTTGCTCTCAATGACTTGGTAATCAGACTAGAATACTCCAATATTGATACTTACGAAGTTGTTGTACCGAAAAAACGGTTAGAGTATGTCCCTGATATAGATATTAAATTAAAGATTGATACCTTCAATCAGATTCAGAAGAAAACAGAAAGCTTCTTCCAAAGTGTTTCCAATAGGCTTAATAGAGTTAAAGTGGATACCTTTGATAAAGCAGAAGATGGTATCAAAAAAGTAGAAGAATTGAAATTGAAGCTCGATACACAAATTGAATCAATTACAACGAAAACACTTGATATATACAATTCAACAATTTCAACTATGCATCTTCCTCTAAATTCAATATTGAGAGAGCTTCAAGAGTTGGGTGTCGTATGGGATAACGAATTTAACGAATTTGAGAAGAACTTCTTGCCGACTGAGAACGAAATTACCAAGATTACTCAATTTCATTTGAAAAAGTTTTTAATGGACAAATACAACTCAGATGACCAAAATAAACCTGATTTGAATGAAACTCTTAAGAATAATGCCGAAGTAAAGAAATTTAGTGACCAGACTACCGACGAAAAGGATATTGATGCAGGAAGAAGACTCTTAAATAAAGAGAAGAAGGTATTAAAGGAAGAAATACAAGAAGATAGAAAAGGATTCCCAAATACTTCTTTGAACAAGGAAAAGACCAAAGAAATCGGGAAGATG
This sequence comes from Debaryomyces maramus, assembly GCA_030583545.1. Lineage (NCBI taxonomy): Eukaryota > Fungi > Ascomycota > Pichiomycetes > Serinales > Debaryomycetaceae > Debaryomyces > Debaryomyces maramus. The sequence goes on from JAJMIL010000003.1 coordinate 693,228, forward strand.
ATACCTTCGTCTTTATATCACCAATCCAACGTAGTTGATAAGATTAATAAGATGGAGGCTTTACTAGAAGAGGAGAAAAAGGCTCCAAAGAAAACTACGGATTATAAGGAAATGAAATCACCAGTAAAGAACTACCCACCATTGAATCATAAGGATTCGCAGATGTCCATTCAAACTGAAGCATCCCAGCCGCCATCGAGTCCAGGTATACAGTATGATCAAGAACAACAGCAACCTCCAAATAAGGTCTCTCAACTTGCAAATTTCTTCAACCAAATGAATTTTGACCAAATTTCGTTGGAATTTCGAAAGCAAAGGGAAGCCGAATTACAGAAGAAATTAAGTAAGTTTAAGGCAATACCAATTGTTGCGTCCAAGCCAATAGTGGAAATCTATAACAAGATAGAAGATGTGGTTGATGTAGCTGATGAGACAGACGTAGATAGAAAAGACAACAAGAGAAACTTACCCAAAAATCTAGAAACTTATAGGAATAATCCCAATAGAAAGCAAAACATAATGAGTATGGATAAAGAGAAATCTAAGGATAGCCAGAATATCCAGGTTAGAGATAAGGAGGCTGATAAAGATCGGGATAGCGATAAAGATCGGGAAAATGATAAAAATAAAATTAAAAACCTTGATATACCTCAACCAGAAAAGAATTCATTATTAAAATCTTTGACAAACTTTTGGGCTGATAGATCTGCTACATTATGGGATCCGTTAGAGTATCCCTTGGATTCAAACGAACACACATTTGCTGACTCTGATGTCATCGTACGAGAGGATGAGCCGAGTTCCTTGGTTGCCTTCTGCTTATCGTCTCATGATTACAAGCAGAAAATCAAATCGATGGCAGAAAATAGAACTAATGAAGACATGGACTCAAATGAAACGAATTACATGAAGTCCAGCACCTTTTCTAAAATCGAAAAGAAGTTCAAGAAGAAGTTCAATAGTGGGGCTAGCAAAAACGAATTTGAAAACATCATGATCAAGAACCAGTCAAACCATTTGAAGTACCAATATTTGGATGGTAACACCAACTTGTCGTGCAAAATATTCTATTCCGAACAGTTCGACGCCTTCAGAAAGGCTTGTGGGAACGATGATACATTTATTCAGAGTCTCTCACGGTGTATCAAATGGAACTCCAGCGGGGGCAAGAGTGGCTCTAACTTCTTGAAGACACTCGATACCCGATACATCGTCAAGGAGCTCTCCAAGTCGGAGCTTGAGTCTTTCGTCGCCATTGCTCCGTTCTACTTTAAGTACATCGCCCAGTTCATGTTCCACACCCTCACCACAGCTGTAGCCAAGATCTTTGGCTTCTTCCAGATCCAAATCAAAAATACTATCACTGGTAAAACATTCAAAATGGACTTCCTTATCATGGAAAACCTTTTCTACAACCACCAGACCACCCGTATCTTCGATCTCAAGGGTTCAATGAGGAATAGACACGTTAAACAGACCGGCAAAGAAAACGAAGTCCTTCTCGACGAGAACATGATCGAGTACATCTACGAGAGCCCTGTCTTCGTCAAAGAGCAGCTGAAAAAATTACTACGTGGCTCGCTCTTCAACGACACGTCTTTCCTCTCTGCCATGGATGTCATGGATTATTCCTTAATCATCGGTATCGATGATTCGTCCAAGAAGCTCTACATTGGTATTATTGACTGGTTAAGAACTTTTACCTGGGATAAGAAGGTTGAGAATTGGGTAAAAGGTAATAATTTAATTGGTGGAGGCAAAAAAGGCAAAGATCCTACTATTATTACGCCTAAACAATATAGAATCAGATTCAGAGAGGCTATGGAACGCTATATTTTGGAAGTGCCCGATTTTTGGTATGAAGGAAAATAATTTTTCAGTTCGCGTGGCTACCAATAACGTGCCATACAGCCGTGTAGAAAAATAAACTGTTGATAAAAGTTTGACATAAATCATTGTTTAGGTGTTATATAAGGATCATCTTCGGTAATTGATATATTGAGAGTTATACATAACTTCTATAGATTGTTTATGCTTAATTAAAGATACGATCAATTTAAATTCACCGAATAAACAGTTCTACCACTAGAAAAACAATATCGAGCGTTATCAGATATGGGGTTTCGCTTTAGTTTTAACTCAATCTCATTTATTTTGCTATTAGTGGCACTCGTGTTTTTGATCTTGGCAACCATCACGGCACCGGTTGTGTCGTCATTCGGCTTGGGATCGACAGAGAACTTCAGGTATGGGGTCTTTGGCTACTGTCTGAGCAAATCAAGTGCTTGTTCTGGCACGACCTATCCCTATGCATTAAGCAAGGTTGATAAATCTGCCAACTGGTTATTGGGTTCCAAAGCAAGAGATTCGTTGGCCAAGGTGCTTATAGTGTGTCCCATTGCAGCAGGGATCACCTTTATCTGCTTGTTGCTAGTGTTGTTGTCCCACTTTTTGTCTACAGGGATGATTATTTTTGCTCTTGTCTTTAGCATTTTGACATTTATTATCACTGCGTTGATCTGTATTGTGGTGATAATTACTTTCCATCCGCATGTTTCGTGGGCAGGATGGATCTTGGTAGGAGCTGCTGCTGCCACATTACTTTCTATTCCGTTACTTGGGGGTACGTTGAAGCACAGAAGATCTGAAGAAGAAGAAGTCGAAGAAAATCCACAAGACGTTGATCTCACCAGGTTCGATAATAATTTCAACCTGGCAGGTGGGCTAAACTTATCCAATCCAAATCACGATGAGACCAGTTCAATCAGCAAGGACTACGAGTTTAAGGCCCAGAATGCTCCGCCACACAGGATGGGAGCATCAAATATGAGTGGTTCAAGTGTCTACGATTCGAACCCTCAACTAGCCCGTGATTTCACCATGCAAAACAAGCTGTCATCGGTATCGCTTGGTGGTAGTCAGGGCAACAGATCTTACTATGAAGATGCTAGAGTTAACTTGGTTAATGGTCCAAATACACCTATCCAAACAAAGCAACAAATGGCTCCTAAAATAGTCCCTAATATGGCTACTCCAACGATGAATGATGCGCCGATGTCAAACATCCCTCAGTTACCTTATCCAGCTGCGTCACCTTTAAATAGACCACCTTACAATCCAACAGACATGAGCGTGTTTGAACATCACCCGGAGGTTGAAGGACACAAGCCTTTTACAGAGCTACCAGATGATGGCCTTAATCAAAATCAATTCCAGAGATCGGATGAAATGGATTCAGACGTAGGTTCAGATTTTACTAGTGTTTCTCAAAGAGCAATCAATCCAAAATATAACCCTCAACAATACCAGAATGAATACCCCCAACAGCAACATTACCAACCACAGTATGCGGTTCAGCAACCAAACCAACAGTACCACCCATCTCCGCAGCAGCTGTATTTCCCTCCACAGAATCAATCTTACAACAAAGGCCCACCACCTCAAAAGAAGCCTACAATATCAGATAATGTATTGTCTAATAACCCAGATTTCTCATTAGGTGTAGGTGGTCCTAAGCGTAAATTCCAAGGTAGGGCCCCACCTGCTAATAGACCTGCTGTTGGCAGAGCTCCAGGGAGTAGACCTAATGTTAATAGGTTTAACCAACCCCCACCACAGCAATTCCCCCTGCAGAGAAACAGGTTTACTGATGCACCAAGCAATTTTAAAGACAGTCGCTATGGCATGCCCTAGGTGTACTGAATTCAATTCTGTATTAAGAACTTCAATGTTTTCTGCTTACGCTTTTTCAATTAAATTTGTTGTATTATTAGATCCGTCGGAAAATAACGTTTAGACATACCCTTTTTTTTCTCTTTACAAGACTGTTTTACTTAGTTATATAGATTATTTTATTATTAAATATTAATATTAATATCTATATCATATTAACCGATGATCACCTAGATTATCGGTGCTGGAACATTACCAAGCTTATTCTGTTCACTTGCCGGATTATCAGGCTTTATTGTCGGCCTATCATGAATACCGCTATCATCGGGTGGTTTTTCTATCACCTTCGTAGTTCCATGGGGTTTAACCAATACGATGATAAACAATGCAAATACAATCAAAGCTAATAAAAATATTATTTTACACTTGGTAGTCCTTTGTTGATAGCCTTGTGCCTTGATTAATTCCTTATCTGAGCCTTTCAAATCTTGAACAGTATTGGCTAAATTATGATCAATCCTATCAAGTATACTACCCTGATCAATCACCATACTCTCCATTTCTTTAAATATAGTAGAAATTTCTAATATTCCCATTGCTAACTTCGAGATCTCTCGTTCCCTGGCTTGCAAGAATTGTGAGTTCGACGTATTGATTTGTGTTTGGGTTTGCTGAAGAATTTGCTTAGAATAATTCTCAATGATTCTTGATTCCTCTTCGTTTTCAATTAATGTTAACTGATCAGTGGAGTCATTTATTAACTTGTCTGTTTCATCTTCATCATCCTTCAAGAATTTAATATAGTTGTTCTGTAAATTCCTGAACACTAGAGAACTTTCTTGAATTTTTAATGCGTAGTTTTTCTTGAATGATTCGAGTATTGCTATTTCGTTATTGGAATAATCTAAATTCAATTTATGGTGGTTCTTCTGCAAGAATTCAAATTTCTTAATTAGCACATATGAATTTTCAAACTTTTTCGTTATTTCATAAGTTAAGTTTTCAATCTTAGTTTCAATCAATTGCTTTTCATTATGATTCGTTATTAGCAATTTCTTATACAAAGAATTCAATTCATTTGTTTTTCCCTTGATATATAACAAATTATCATCAATTTCTTTTGATATATCAAAGATTGATGGTGGTAGCACCTTCATCTCTATAGAATCATTATTATCCTGATACCTTTGCTTTTTTCCCCGTCTTCTTGATTCGATCAAGCCTTCTTCCTCTTCCGCTAATGAGTCAAATCTTGTTCCACTACTCGTGAAACTCCGAGGCGCAGTACGACGATATGATAAGAATAAGTTTGTTCTATCTCTAAACATAGTATATCCAATGAACAGACATCAATTTTAAAGCCATTGCTACGTCAATTATTTTACTTAATCTATATATTGTGAAATCCTGTATATAATCCTGTATTTTTTAAAATTACCAACTGCAAAATAAACTACTTTCTATCTTTAGTCTTCTTATTTAAGAAAGGAATGTTCAAACCCATACTTGAATTGGTTTTCAATTGGTTACCTAAAAGTGCTGCACTTCTATTAGATGCACTACTAGAGGGTTGAGTTATACTAGAATTAGTATGACTTAGTATGTTGGGCGATAAATCATTACCTTTAGACAAGTTCCCAGGCGAGGATGATCCAGAATTGAACGACGAAGGACCACTTCCATTTGTACTCTTCTTAGAAGGTGACCTAGATAAATTTGATAAAGGAGTACCCGATAATGCCGCAAGATTGGTTGACGAAACATTGCGTGAATTAGAGGGGGAAGAATTTGCCGATGAATTCCTAGAACCAGAAGACGTACCTTTTATATTTCCAGTACTTGATACTCCTGAGAGGGCTGGTCTATGTCTGTTAGTTGTGGTGCCATTTGGACTTGAGTTTGCAAATCTTCTATTAATCTCGGAAAGATTTATATGTGATCCAGGTAATGGAGGTTCATATGCAGGGGATAATGATCCATCATTAGCATCTGACCGCATTGCTTGGCTATAAGAAGGTACTCTGGATAAATGGGATGCTGAAAAATTGGAATCTGAGTTAGCTCTTGAAATATGCATCGGTGGTGAGGGAATTCCTGAGTTTGGAGACGAATTTGAACTGAGAACGTTATTTATCGAAAATGACGGTGATAAATTTGGTCTCTCTGTTGGTGCTTCTCCTTGGTTAGTTTCCCCACTTGTATTATTCTCACCGATATTAAAAACAGCTCTATCTCTTGTTAAGTCTCTACTTGATCCAGTGGCAGACTCTTGTTGTCTTTGTAAGCTTAATTGTCTCAAATTCTCATTTAACTGAACACTGTCTAATGGTGACATTGAAAAATGGTTTTGAACATCATCTTGTTCATTATGATTCATATTGGCAAAATAACCAGTGGGTCCCGGGGTAGATGCACCTGAGGCGTTTGGTGATTCAACAGGTGAAACGTCAGACCATAGCTTATCGTAGATATGCTGCTCATAAATAGGTGGTGCCATCAATCCATTAAATGAAGTATATGAGTTTGGATTTGACCTTAAATCATTTCCGTTATTATTTTCATTTTCAATGGGTGTACTAAGTGACCCCAAGCTCGTGTGACTTCCATGATCTGTAGAGAACAATAATTCTTCACCATTACTATTCTCCTCATCATTGTAATTGATTTCATAATCGTCCTTGTTCTCTTGCTTAGCCCTAATAGAAACGAATGGCGAAATAAACAATTGAACCGGTAATGATGCTCTTAGTTCGGAGACATGGTTATCAGGGTTAATTAAACCAATGACAAATTTTAATTTATGACGTACTTTTATGAAATTCTGAATATCACAATCTTGAGTACATTTGGAAAGGCTATCTGGAGTTTTCATATAATTCTCAATTTCCCATTTATCCATTTGAAAATTGGGGTTGTCTTCATTGGGTTTTGGTATAACCTTTGTAGCGACAATTCTCTCATCATTGTACGGAGGTGGTAGGTAGCCCATACAAGAATAAAATTCAACTAATTGTATTTTAATATCCCCCAATCGCAACCCTTTCAACAATGGCACCAACATAAAACTAATAGGGATGTTACCACCTATAGCAATTGCCTTAGAAGGTACATTCAAAGAATATTCAACCTTCTTTGGCCACGTGTTGTCAACTGCAACAGTCTCTGACAACTCAACTGCATCAGTGGTTAAAGTTCTTAAAACCCGTAAATGTTTCTTGGCTACCATTTTATTATGGAATTTTCCTTTATCTATTGTAGCCTCTATCTTATACACAACGGAGGCACCAGGCAACCCTTCTACTGATTCCGGCATGCTCCCAGGTAAGACAGCACTAAAGGGTATTTCATAATTTCCTTGAACTAAGGTATGATTTTTAGAAGTATTAATGCTTGAACTTGAATCGGTGCGGTTTAATGACGATAAATGCAAATTACTCAAGTTATTGGATGACTTCGTCCGTATCGAGCTTCCCAAATTTTTCAAAGATGTAGAAGATTGATTTGGTGACCTTCTTAGCCCAACCTGATATGTAGAGTTCGAGTTTTCGTACATCTCACTTAAGTAACGATTAATTTCAGTATCATCCCAATTATATTCATAAAGCTTCTTCTCAAACTTAACTTGCTTAGCTTGAGAACCTCTTGAAGCCATCGCTTGCTCATTTATATTTATTCTAATTGTTGCATATAACCTTAAGGTTAATTTCTTCACCGTTAGAGGTTCATTGACAGATAATGCTATCTTGCCCGATAACAACACCGACGCAGCATCCTGATCGTTACCCTTCAATACTAAGACATCATGATCGATATTTTTCAATCTGATATCAAACAAGGACGTTTGTTTATTGTTATTTGAGTGTTTCTTCGGCATTACTTGTGACTATTAAATCTCCTCGACATCAATAAGTGTTTTCATAGCTCATTTAAGGGTAGTTAAATCTCACTTTTGATTGAGTCACATGACTCGTCCTTCGGAAAAATTTTTCTTCTCCGAGTCACCCATTACGGAAATCTTAATCTCGGAAAAACTCCGATAAGTGAGAAACTTTTCTGAAGACTAAACAACCAGTTCTTGAGCTATCATTGGTTAGATTACAATTTCCATATCATATGATGATAAGCCAATAGTTGACTAAAAAGATGTATTTCAATATGTCAATTTAGTTGAGCCTCTGCTCTGTTAGTTCACACAGTATAACCCGTTCTACATTTAACTAAATATACACTGCCTTTTCTTTGATCAGCTATCAATTATTGGTGCTGGAGATATATATTAATGCCTGCAATGGTTACACATTAGTTGAATCCTTGAAATGCTAGTATTTTTTCAGACGTACCACAGTTGAAATGTACACAAATGCGCAACCCACGTAAACAGTTAACATTTTCTTAGCGCAACACCTAATCTAAGCCAAACTTCTGTCTTCAGAAAAGTGTATACATCTCTGCTAATAAGCCCAGCCATTATGCGTGTATGTGTTATATGCATTATTTTCAGGCTTGTTGATAGTCCTCATATGATTGACAAGCCCGTAAATATCTGAAAATACTCGTCTAAAACTTAGGTGGACCAATTATATAACTAGTGCTGTTCGTTTATATGTATCTGTAGTAACATGTACCTTAACAAGCCTTTTTTACATGCTGCCAATCTTAGCAGCGTTGCAGTCGTACCTGATTGTGAAAAGACTATTTTTTTGTTCATTATGTCACGTGAAGTTCTAAAAATTGCAAAAAAAGGCAATAGCCAGCCATTTTGACCAGCTATGAGTATCACACAATATACCAAAGGACCAGCTAAATAGTTTGTCCAGGCATATCAGATTGAAATGTGCAGTGTTAATTTGCTTAAATAGGGTTCTTTTGGAAGTCTGGTAGTTTGAGTGGCTGGACATATTCGCTGTACATTTGGAATAATATATATATATATATATATTGAAGTCAGCCTCCTAAAGTGAAAGATAGGACCATAATCATACTTGGATAATAGTTTAAAATTGTTGGAAAACCACCAATAAATCCTTACGTTTATTTATTTTACTTTGCATTTGGTTCTTAATAACGTGGATTCATTAATTTGAAGCTTCACTTTCAACTCACCCTAGTCAATCATTAATCTTTTGTTGTTTTCTTCAATTCTTCTCTTAACGTTGGATTATTCTATTTCACTTTGAAGCTTCTCATTATATGTTCTAAGAAGATAGTTTTGCATTTCCCAAGTCACCTCCATTTTAAGTATGAATATTACTCCAATTTCCACTAATACAACTGAACCTTTATCCTATTATGAAAATATTGATAATAAAATCTACGACTATGAACCGCCAGTCGGATCCAAATATTTGAAAAAACTTAGGTCATCGTCATCAGTTAAGTATCCCCGTCAGCTTTCAAGAACACCATCCAAAAAATTTCATGCCAGACGTAAGAGAAGTTCATATGCGACTTCTTCACCCTTAATAAACTTGAATATACCGTCAAGTCCTTTCACTTACCTGGAATTCTCGGTAAGCTGTTCACCTTCTGAGTCTTCCGATTCAGATTCTTTACCTGATTTAACTGATGACAAGGATACTCCGTTCTCATCCCCAATACATAGACATCCATTGACACCAAACAACTCATACTTTCCAACTACAAAAAATTCGAATATCACGAGTATCTTACAAACCTATGCACAACCTACAATTTTCGAAATCCCTGAAATTGTTTACAAAATTGTTGAATATGCTGACATACAAAATACGATTGTACCACAAGAAGGAACTCCTATAAGAAGAAAACCATTATCTAGCGAACATGCATTACTTATTCATGGTACTAAAAGGGAAGCTGAATTAGCACTACAAGAAAGCCCCGTACAGGAAAAATGTAGTAGCGGAGTCTTATTCAATTGTTTAAAGGTCAACAAATTATTCAACCAAGTAACGAACGAAATACTAAGTCGGAAACTCTTTTTCAGTGATGAAAAAAGGTTCCGCAATTTCATTAAGAATTTTAGCAATAGTCCAATCAAATTCAAGCCATCCTTGATTGTTTTGCATAAGTTATTTCAGACCAAACAGAACACGATTGATTTTATAAAGAACCATATTGATTTTTCAAACTTAGAATGGTTAGAATTCTACATGTGCCCGAAGCTTTTGCCAACTCCTGAATTTTTGGAGTATGGTTTTCAAATCAAGAAAATAGTGATAACTGGATCCAAAATTCTTGATGATGACTTCTTAGTAATGGTTTCTAGAAAGTGCCCAAATTTGGAAGTTTTGGATATTCGTGCCTGTGAGTTGATTTCGGATTCTGGTATATACCAGATTGCCAAACATTGCAGGAAATTGACGAATATCAACTTCGGTAGGAAAAACAAAGGCCACCTAATTACAGACGCAAGCTTATCCCTATTAATTCGCAACAATCCCCAACTAAACACTGTTGGATTAGCTGGTTGTCACATTAGTGATAAGACATTATGGGACCTTGCTGTCAACACAAACGATCACTTACAGAGATTGTCCGTTAACAATTGCCCCCACATAACTAATCAATCAATTCCCTTAATCCTCCATAGTAATTTCTTCACAAACGTTTCTGTCTTGGAATTGCGTTTTGCCTATCAGATTACAAATTTTAAACCTATTATTGAATTTAAAAGAAGGCAAGAATTTAAAGGTATTTCAATCTTAATCGAAGTTTGCGAACATTTGTGTTTGATGATGAGAGAACAAGAATTGGAAATGGACAAAAAAATATCACAGAGAATTTTCAAGGATATTTTAGATTGGGCTAATGATAATAACGATGGTGATTTACCATACAAACAATTCCTAGAATCTAGAAAACTCTAAATAGTTAATATAAACGTATCTAATATTCACTTGCAATGTTAATAGTTCATTTGCAGCATACTTCTATTTTAAGAACACAAAATCATATTGAATTTTCATCTCAAAATAGTAATCTTCGCTCCACGAATATCAACACTCTCTATCTTTGTTTAAAGTAGTTTATGTCAGTAATTCGCATTCAGACTGTTCGAGGTTTCTACAGATTACGTATATTGAAGTAGGCGTAGCTCCATATTAGAATCCTAATTTCCAAGTTCATCATCTGTTTAAAAATTTAATACTTCCCTTCTTTTTTACAACACTAGACACACACATGCAATGAAACATGTCATCAATCAATTTAGTTAATAATTCAATATTGAAGTCAATAGATCATACGTATAGTAAGATCGAAAATTGTATACTATCGAACGAAGAGGGCCGTGAAATACGAGATGTGGCGGCAAAAAGACCATTACCACGAGAGCATATCTTGCAAAAACAAGCATCATTTGTGAATAATACTAGAAAAGAAAATTACAAGACACTACATCATCAGCTGTCAAAATTAGATCTTATAGATGATACCAAATTAACTTCGCTTCCATTGGTGCCACCAGCAAAGACGAAATCAAGAGGTTCTATTACATCACAGGGAATGCGACTGGATAGTGAAAGTAGTGATAAGAAATCTGAGTCGCTAGCATCGGAAGATATAGAAGAAGGTATTGATGAGAGTTTTGAAGAGAGCGAATATCCTATCGTTTTAGTAGAAGATTACATGACGAACTCAACCACGACAGGAAATAGAAACGAGCCAACCGTTATTCACAGAAAGAATTCATTAGCAATTTTCAAACAAAAAATGTATAGTAGAGATGATGTCTCCAATCTCTCAGATATATCCACGACTTTGACCATAACAGAAGCCGACATGCGTAGCATATCTGACAACAAACGAACAATATCATATGATATTGGAACCAAATCTAAAATTTCGAGAAAAAATTTGAAAGAAGAAAACTTGGAGGAAATTTTTGGTAAAATTCCTGGTTCCGATTCATTAGAACATTGTACTCTTTGTGAAAAGCCATTATATGAGATCAGCTCTATTATTAATAACACACCTGACCATCATTCAGTAGCGTCAGTGAAAAATACATCAAGAACAGAAACTTGTCGTTTGTACAGTGAATTTGTGTGTTGGGAATGTATTGATATTTACGAGGAATTCTTTAACGAATTACACGAAAATGAATTAGGCGACAAGGAAAGAGAAAATGATGAAGAAGACATGAAAAAGTTAGATATGTATTGTTCGAACAAATTACTAGAGATTTTTCAAAAGATCAATCAAAAATATGATATTCAAATTCCAAAACTAAAGTCTCGTTTGGATGAATCTCATAAACGAAGCTTTTCTACTGATTTAATAGAGAAACTATACCATTTGCATGGTGACTCAAGCTCAACAAACGTCAACGAAACTAATGAGAACGAAGATCTTAAATGGGTAGAGTATTTACAATACAAACTCAGGTGGAGATGGAGAATAAATGGGTTGATCCCAAGTTCTTTCAAATCTGTCCAGAACCATAGTTAATATGTATAGAAAGCTATTTAGCATATAATATTACATGGTACTGTATATAACTTAAATACATAGATGAAATATTTTTACAATATGGAAATATCTACCACTTTGTTCAAAGATTAATGAATAGAATACTACAAATAAACAGGTTATACCCCATTCGTCAACTTGCTAGTAGTGCTATCTCAAAAGCATCGATTAATAAATCTACAAGGTTTGGAAATGCAGTCCCTCTAGATGAATTTATATTCAGAGGAAAGGTGAAATCAGTATATAGGAGGTTGCTTAGGGTAGTCTATAAATCCCATGAAAAGGAAGAGTTACTTAAACATATTAAATACGAGTTCATGTTGAACTCAAACGTGACTGATTTGGTACAACGAAAATACCTTTTAAATGATGGGATTAATAAAATCAATCAAATGATAACTATGATGAATCTACAAACAAGCAAATTCTAATCGAATAAAACCTCCTAATGAGCTTAGTGTGTGCTTAATTGTTTATTGACATATATACATGTTGTAGCTAAAATTTTATGGAAGCGTACGAAGAATCATTTATTGATTTTTCGATGATTTGGAAAGTATCATTGACGAAATTCTCCTCAAGTTCTAGAGCATTATTAAACAGGAAATCAGTATCCTTCAACTTATTCAATGTATTAAGTTGCTGCTTCTTGACATCTAACGATTTTAGATGACTTATCAATGTATTATTAATCGAATTTAATTTGTTAGAAGAGCCTGCTTTGAGTAGCTGGTTTATTACCTTAGTTAAGTCAATAAGATTAACAATTATATGACTTACCTCCCATGATAATATTGTCGCCGAATTGTTAATAAAATGATTAATTTTGTCTATTTTCAAATTTTTGATCAAGAACTTCTCAATTGATTCATTTTCCTTGGGGTTGTCAAACTTGACCAACTTGAATATGCTTAGATAGACTTTGAACAACCACTTCTCAAATTCACTCAATTGACTTAAGTACTCAGAATTATTCATGTACTTATTGAATAGTTTGAATAATTTTATAGACGTACTATTATTGACATTAATAACAATTAATTCTTTGATATAATTCAACCTGATATATTCTTCACGATACTCTGGTCCCAAAGATAATAAGTTTGGTTCTAAAGGTTTGTTAATACCAAACTTCCAATGCATTTTAAGATCTCTGTTATCAGACATCTCAAAAGTTTCGTTCAATACACTCATTTCATAGTACTTCACATAATTGGAGAAATAATTGAAATAGCTGACATCGTTTGTGAGTCTCGCGACTTTAAGAATTTCCAAAAGTAAATTAAACCTGCTTAACGATTTACTCATTTTGTCACCAAACCTCAAAAAGTTTTCTAGTTTGTTGAACACTTGCTTGTCAAACCCAGCTAGAATATTCTCATTTACCTCATATTCCGCAGTTAAGTAGAAACGATAAATGTTGACGAGATAATTAAGAGAGGTTTTGGAAGCAGATGTATTTCTCAGAATAAGATAATGACTTAAAGTATCATGTTGAATCATCTTAATACTCAACTTTTGATAATGTAATAACACCAAAGAATGACAATTCAAATATGAATATAACTTCATTAACCACAATTTTAGATTAAAATTGGATTTGTCATTTACCAATATCTTTTCTAAAATGCAAATATTTTTAACAATACTTGTTATCGTGAAGTTTTCTTTGAGATCATGAATTACATTGATCAAAATTAATTCATGAGCAGGATAAAAGTCTGTTGACTCTTTGCCTGTTAATAAGTGTTTAAACTTTCCATAAATTTCCCAATTCAATTCATAAAATTCATTTCCAACTTTAGTGAATAGTAATTTGAATTTCTGGTTGTTAATTAGAGAAATTAATTCGTTCATCTCATTATTAGGAGATTTCAATAATTTAGAAGTCTCTTCATCGATAAATTTGCAAAAGTCGTCGATATCCAATGATTCACTGTAATACTTCAAGTCATTGAAACCACACGCTTTCTTATTGAATTGGTTATAATATCCAACAGCATATGAATTCATTGGTTCTTTGTACACTTTGGCCATTTCAACTAATGCTAAGGCGGAATTTCTTGAATTTGGATGGCTTTCTATTATATTCCTAATCAGCTGAAGCTCAACCCCTGAGTTATGTGATGAGCGTATAAGATACTTCCAAGTATCAAAATCATTGAACTTCTCGTCAAAAATTAGCAGGTTACTGTAATTTTGCAATCCATCCCAGTCTTCCATAATATCCAAAACATCCAAGTAAATTAGTTTCAATTCTAAATCTAGCACATTTTTTGATTTGTATTCGTGTAAGAAGGAGGCGATCTCAGAATAGCTTTGCAAATTGTATAATAGCCTCATATAAATAAAAACTTCTTGGGTTGTGGCCAACGGCTGTAAATTTTGAATTAATTTTAATCCTAGGTTGTTAAAAAGCAGTTTTTCTTTAGGATCATCTGAGGTTTTACTTAAAATTAAACATGTCAAGCTCGCCCACATTGAATACAAACGACTAGACTTGTTATTTTTCTGCAAACTCATTGAGGATTTCTGGAGAGCCTTATAGTCAAAATTCTTGACTGAGTTTTCATACCAACTCATGATAATGGTGTTATTTGGGTACTTCTTAATCGCATTTTCATAAATCAAGCTCGATTCCTTGGTACGACCCACCCTTTGGAAGATCGTGTATAATAGAGCAAGGGATTTAGGATCATTGGGAACTTTCTCCATAAGTTTAAGGCATTGGTCAAGTGATTCGTTGACTTTACCTATCGAGAAATGCAAGTAGTTATTTAATACACCATAATACGTATTATTCGGGAATTTTTTGAGTCTTATGGATAGCAACGATTGTGCGTATTTGAATGAGCCCTGTTCTATGGCATCAAGGATATCTTGATCTGGGTCCGACATCGTGGTGTGAAGAGTTACTGCTTGAGTTAAATTTTTCAATGAAATTTCGTGCGTTAAATTTAACTGCCGAGCACCACCGACATAACTCAAATATTAATTTTACCACCAAGAAACATTCTACACTACACAATGCGGTTCCAGCAGTCCTTGCGATTCATTTCGAAGTGAACTTTCGTTGATATTGAGTTCCAGTTATAATTTTGTAGACTAAATATAGTCCCACTAGTGAGGTGCTCGCAGAAATCAAACCCCGAACTCTGTTTTCTTCCCAGAACACGCCCACCATATACGAAGTAAACAGAAAGCACCCTCAATGGTTGTTCCAACCGAAAACCGTTGTATCAAACCTCCTCTCATTAATTGGCTTAGTCCCGAGAGCACAGCATCCCACCTCTACCAATAGTTAACTTTGCCTCCACAATGCCAAGACTCGGACGTCAGAGGACCCACTCAACTCTTATCTCCAACTCTACACCTTTATCAATATGTCGCACCTACGCCAATATTCCAAGACATTTTATATCAATGCATCTTTATATGGTTCTCATCTAGTTCGCCAAGATATACTCCCCATTCCCATCTCTCCTACAATCTTTCTACAGATGTTATCCCGTGCCTTTGGTACAATATCACCATCTCAATTGCACTCCATTACGGGATCTCAATATCTTCAGTGGACCCTCACTACACGCTATATTCGTAAGTGCTTGTCCACCTATTTCTTCAATTATTCTCGTTTATCTAGCCCGACTAATGCAAATGTATATATATTACCTATTTACGTAATCAATTATATAAATTTTGAGTCCCACTTTTTTTTTTGACGTTTTTAAGAATTTCCGAAAGCCGCACCTTCATTCGCATAATAGTCTGCTTAACTGCGTTCTGGAGCAATATGTGTTTTTGGCTAAATTTAAATGACATTAATACCATTTGGATCTGTCAACTATGACAAGGTGCACCTACACATTTCTTGAGTGTATCCTGAATTTCTGTTTCTAAGCATCTGTCTATCTTTAGTCGTATCTTCTAGAAACCTTAAGTGCATGGAAGTGTCAGTTCTGCGTCAAGGCCAAGGTTCCAAGAAAAGATCGCGAGCCCTGTGCAGACCCCATAAAAACGAGCGGTTTTGAGCCCAGAAACGTCAGAATACTGATGTCTAAACCTTCTTGGCCTTCTTGGCTAATAAAGCAATATAAATAACGGGCAAAGGACTCGACTAGATGAGTAGACGAGATATTAAGAGCTACAGAAACACACAGTGAATTGACTTGATGAATTCTAGTGCAAATAGTTCAATTGAAAAAAAATATGATGAAGTAAGCAGCGGATTGCAGCCATATCGGTTGTCCAGCGAACAGGTTGAAAAAGACTTCCAAACGGATATTTCTAACGGATTAGGAGTCCAGCAGGCCAAAAACAACTATGAGAAGTTGGGGGCTAATACATTGGGAGAAGATGAGAAGATCTCATATAGTAAGATCTTCGCCCACCAGGTTTTCAATGCGATGATATTGGTGTTAATTATATCTATGGTAATTGCGTTGGCAATCAAAGATTGGATCTCGGGAGGCGTTATTGGGTTCGTGGTATTCATCAACATTCTGGTGGGTTTTTTTCAGGAGCTAAAAGCGGAAAAGACTATGGGGTCGTTGCGGTCGTTGAGTTCTCCTACCGCTCGTGTAATGAGAAACGGAGAAGACGTCACAATTCCAGCCGAGGAGGTTGTTCCAGGAGACATTGTCCACATCAAAGTTGGGGACACTATTCCTGCGGATTTGCGGTTAGTAGACTCGATGAACTTGGAGACGGATGAAGCGTTGTTGACAGGGGAATCGTTGCCGGTTGCGAAAATCCACGAGGAAGTTTATTCGGACCCATCGGTGCCCATTCCAGTGGGAGACCGTCTTAATATGGCATTCAGTTCATCGGTGGTGGCTAAAGGGCGTGGTACTGGTATTGTCGTGGCCACCGGATTAAATACTGAGATCGGGACCATTGCTAAATCATTGAGAGGACAAGGGGGCTTGATTCGTCGGGTCGACAAGTCCAATGACCGGAAGCCCAAGAAGAGAGAATACGCTCGGTGTTTCTTTGGTACATTGAAAGACGTATTCCTTAATATCTTGGGGGTTAATGTAGGGACACCCTTACAAAGAAAGTTGGCTCTTTTGGCAATTTTCTTATTCTGGGTGGCTGTTATTTTTGCAATCATTGTCATGGCTTCTCAAAAGTTCCATGTCAACACAGAGGTGGCCATATATGCCATTTGTGTTGCCTTATCAATGATCCCTTCGGCATTAATTGTTGTATTAACTATTACTATGGCAGTAGGTGCCCAAGTAATGGTTCAAAAGAATGTAATTGTCAGAAAATTAGATTCGTTGGAAGCTTTGGGAGGTATTAATGATATTTGTTCAGATAAAACTGGTACGTTAACTCAAGGTAAAATGATTGCCAAGAAAGTTTGGATTCCAAATATTGGTACTTATTCTGTTGATAATATGAATGAACCTTACAATCCAACGGTGGGTGATTTATCCTTTACAAAGTATAGTCCTAATTTCATCAAAGAAACAGACGAAGAGATTAATTTCATTCCAAAATTGCCAAAAAAAGCAGTCAATTTTGAAAATTGGTTGTATACGGCAACTTTGGCAAACATTGCTTCTATCAATGAAGCCAAAGACGAAAATACTGGAGAATTGGTTTGGAAGGCTCATGGTGATGCTACCGAAATTGCTATTCAAGTATTCACTACTAGATTAGGCTATGGTAGGCCATTAATAGAAAATGGATATAAGCATATTAGTGAATTTCCCTTCGACTCATCTATTAAAAGAATGTCAGCTATTTATGAGTCAAAGGAAACTGGAGATACAACAATTTTTACTAAAGGTGCAGTCGAAAGAATCTTAGGCATCTGTACTCACTGGTTTGGTGATTCAGGCAATTACGAAAAGGATTATGAAACCAATTTCGATAACCAAAAACCAATTGCATTGACTGACGATGATAGATCAATGATTGAAGCTAACATGAATGCATTATCGTCACAGGGTTTGAGAGTGTTAGCTTTTGCTACTAGAAATGCGACTGGTGCAAATCTTGACTTGAAGGATAGAGAAAAAGTGGAAACTGAATTAACTTTCCAAGGATTAGTTGGCATTTATGATCCACCAAGGATCGAAACTGCTGATTCAGTTAAAAAATGCCACAAGGCAGGTATCAATGTTCATATGTTAACTGGTGATCATCCGGGTACTGCGAAAGCTATTGCTCAGGAAGTAGGAATCTTACCTCATAACTTATATCACTACAGTGATGAGGTTGTCAAATCTATGTGTATGACTGCAAACGAATTCGATTCGTTGACTGATCAGGAAATTGACAGTCTTCCAGTCTTACCTTTAGTCATTGCAAGGTGTGCACCCCAGACAAAAGTTAGAATGATTGATGCATTACATCGTCGTAAGAAGTTCGTAGCAATGACAGGTGATGGTGTTAATGATTCTCCTTCTTTAAAGAAAGCTGATGTCGGTATTGCAATGGGTCTTAATGGATCTGATGTAGCAAAAGATGCTTCCGATATAGTTTTAACTGACGATAATTTCGCATCCATTTTGAATGCTATAGAAGAAGGTAGAAGAATGTCATCCAACATTCAAAAGTTTGTTTTGCAGTTATTAGCCGAAAATGTTGCACAAGCATTGTACTTGATGATTGGTTTAGCATTCATCGATAACTCTGGATTTTCAGTCTTCCCGTTATCACCTGTGGAAGTGTTATGGATTTTGGTTGTGACGTCTTGTTTCCCAGCCATGGGATTAGGTCAGGAAAAAGCTGGTGAAGACATCTTGGAACAACCTCCAAACAGTACTATTTTTACTTGGGAGGTTATTATCGACATGCTAGTATATGGTTTCTTGATGGCTGTGTCCTGTCTTGTTTGCTTTGTCGTCATTGTGTTTGGAAGAGGAAATGGTGATTTGGGCTTTGATTGTAATAAATCCCAAGTCAGCTGTAATTTAGTTTTTGAAGGTAGGTCAGCTTCATTTGCAACTATGACTTGGTGTGCCTTAATCTTAGCATGGGAATGCGTTCATCCTGTCAACTCTTTGTTCTACATGAGAAGGGACACTGATAATCCATGGTGGAAGCAAACTGCAGTTGATTTATGGGGAAATCAATTTTTATTCTGGTCCATTATTTTTGGATTCATTTCAGTTTTCCCGGTGGTATATATTCCAGTTATTAACAACGACGTCTTTTTACACAAGGGTATCGGTTATGAATGGGGAGTTGCGATTGGCTTTAGCATACTCTTTTTATGTGGCTGCGAATCTTGGAAATGGAGTAAGAGAGTTTTCAAACGGAGGGCTGAAAAGAAGGTGCAAAACCCTGAGTATGAGTTAGAAAGAAATGATCCATTTAAATCGTATGCTTCTTTTTCAAGAGCTAATACAGTTGAAAAGAATAACCTAATCGTATAACAAGCATTGCATTTTCATTATTATTTTAATTCAATAAATAGGTTTACTATAGGTTTACATATATTACATTTTAATATTAAATATCTAATAAAATACTTATAAATTATCTCAATAATTGATCCTTTACCTCTAAATGTGCACCCAAATGGTCAGTATTTCCAAATATTTGAATTGTCCCTTGACCGTCTAGCCTATTAATATCAATCACCGAAACTGAAGTGTTGAAAGGAACCTTCAAATCTTGCTGTTTCAAAATAGGGTTTAATTTAAATTTCTTTGTACTGTAAAGGTAATTTACAAACGCAGTAATAACACCTCCATGGCTACAAAGTCCATAGTTCAAAAAGTTGTTTGCTACTCCGATCTTCACTATGTGATCCCATTCCCTTTCGATCCTAGTGATAAAATGTTCCTTAGATTCTCCTAAGTTTCTGAACCCTTCCCCAAACTCTGCTAGAGCATCTTTAAGATACATACCCTGCACCTTCCCCATATTTCTTTCTCTCAAATCACTTGTAGAATCCATATTTATACCTGGATGAAATTTAAGTATTTCCTTACTTGTGTTTTGACATCTTATGAGATCAGATGAAATGAATCCATCGAATTTAAGACCCTTTAGTGCTTTCCCTACCAACTTAGACTGATCGTACCCTGTCTCATTTATATCGATATCTAAGTGACCCTGTAAAATCTTCTTAACATTATGATCGGTTTGGCCATGCCTTATTATAAAAATACGAAGGACGTCAGGATCCTTGTTTGTTTGAACTTCAACGGTCATAATATTCCTATATATTTCTATCTTAATCTATTCTTGAGTATTTACTTTAATTTTCTAATTTCGAGACAAAATTTTTCACCCGATCTACATTTATATATCCGTTTATATAAATATGTCTATTGAATAATCTATATGGTAGTAATATTATATGTAAATTGACCTAAATCAATTTTTCGTATTCAAAGCATCAGCTTTCTTTTTGAAATCTTCATATACATCTCTCTTGATCTTGAAGCCATGATCCTCGGCATTGGGGTATATTTTTTCGATTAAATCCTTTTTGTAGGCCTTTATGGAATCAACGGACGTAGTATAGGTATCACTGTATTGTTTGACAAACTTGGGTTTCATAGAATCCAGAGGGTCTCCCATGCCTAATAAATCAGACATCACCAAGACATGACCAGAACAGTGTGGACCAGCACCAATCCCAATGGTTGGAACAGAAATATGCTCGGTAATATATTGAGCTAGTTTGTTAGGAATACATTCTAAAAGTATTGCAAATACTCCAGCATCTTGCAAAGCCAAGCAATCTTTGTATATATCTAAAGCCGTTTCAGTTGTTCTACCCTGCATTTTAAAACCACCAAGCGTGTTGTGACGCTGAGGAGTTAATCCAACATGGCCCATCACTGGTATTCCAATAGAAGCTAATTTTTTTATTGTTGAAGTGTGTTCCCTGCCACCTTCTATCTTAATTCCTTGTACTCTGCCTTCTTTAACCAACCTAATTGCAGCTGAAGCGGCTTGTTCCTCGGATATCTCATAATACCCAAACGGAATGTCGGCCATGATGAACGAAGATTTGTTTCCTCTGTATACCGCTTTGATGTGGTATAAAAGCTCATCTAGGGTGATCTCTGTCGTATCCTCGTAACCTAATGCAGCCATAGCTAACGAATCACCCACCAAATTGATGTCAATTTCAGCAGCATCTACGTATTTTCCCGTGATATAGTCATACGACGTTACCATAGATATAGGAGTCTTGGATTGATAAAGCTTTCGTATATCAAGTAATGTCTTCCGTTTCACATCTTGGTAAGATGATCTTAAGGTGCTTGAATGACTTAAACACCTAACTTTAAATGCTTGGTTTCTAATTTGATTTCTTAAAGCAAACATCATCGGCATTTTATATTATTTTGAGTTAAATAAGTTCAACGACAGACCAATAATCGAAGTGCCACTTTATATAATCCTTGAATTAGAATAACTTTTCGTATAGTCAAATATATAAATTGAAATATTTAAACGAGCATTTTTTTTCCAGTATAGATTTTTCTTTCTTTAATACTATAATAGTATATTTAAAAAAAATGCCATCCATTAATAACTCGTTTGTGATGAACCACACATGTCTCCGTATCAAGGATCCTGAGGAGTCAATTCAGTTTTATACAAAAAAATTTGGCATGAAGTTAGTTGCTACATTGCCTTTTCCAGATAAGAAGTTCACTTTGTACATGTTAAACTATGAAAATGAATGCAAAGACAGTAATTCTAAGTGGTCAGAAAGAGAAGGTGTCTTAGAATTGTGCCATAACCATGGTGTTGAAAAGGACGATAACTATACGTTGAATAATGGCAATGGCAAAGAATTCAAGGGATTTGGCCATATCTGCATTTCGGTTGATAACATTGAAGCCAGTGAGGCTGCACTCTTGGACAATGGTGTTAAATTCCATAAGAAATTAAGCGATGGTAGACAGAAGAATATCGCCTTTGCCTTAGATCCAAATGGCTACTGGATCGAATTAATTGAGCATGGGGAAAACAAGGTTGCGGATAAGACTAGTACTGCGAACTACAAGTTAAATCATACAATGATAAGAGTAAAAGATGCCAAAAAGTCTTTAGACTTCTACCGCAATGTATTGGGAATGAAATTGTTGTCCACCAGTTCCCATGAAAGTGCCAAATTCACCCTCTATTTTTTGGGCTATGTTCACGATGCATCCTTCCAGGAGAATACTTTATCAAGAGAACAGCAAGCTAAGAAACAGTCTGTGGTCGAATTGACTCACAATTGGGGTACTGAATCCGATAACGACTTCGAGGGCTACCATAATGGTAATAGTACGGAAAAAGGGGCAAAACAAGGTTATGGTCATATCTGTGTTTCATGTAAAGACCCTGCTACTTTGTGTAAAGACATCAACGATGAATATGGTGAAGACAATATTGACTGGGCCGTTAAATGGAACCAAGGTGCTATGAAAGAAATTGCATTCATTAGAGATCCCGATGGATATTCCATCGAAATCATCAACTCCCAGGTCGAGTTTTGATCTATTGAAGCAGCAGCTTCTCTACAACACTTGCATGTTCTCGCTTGGATACATAGCAAGGAATACTATCTAATTGATTAATTGTAGCAACTAATTCCTAATCACATGGTTTTGTGTTACTTGTTCTTTAGCCATGGATCTTATAAATTTGGATTACAAATCTAAAATAGTATAGTATATTCTTCTTTATAAATATATGATTACTAGAGTATTTAGACGTCATTTAACTGCTACAAGAATGGTTTCCCAACAAACAACTGAAAAGGTGCAACAATTAATCAAGACTAAGCCAGTCTTTATTGCTTCCAAGGTATGTACGGAGTCCATAGGACAAATGGTGGAAAATTGCCATAAAGTGACCGATTACTAACATCTATATAGTCTTACTGTCCATACTGTACTAAGACAAAGAACACTATCTCCCAAATTACAAAGGATGCCTACATCATCGAATTAGATGAAATGCAAGACGGTGCCGAAATTCAAGAAGCGTTACTTGAATTGACTGGCCAAAAGACCGTTCCAAATGTCTTCATCGGTGGTGAACACATCGGTGGTAACTCTGATGTCCAAGAATTGAGCTCTAATGACAAATTAGAAGGCAAGGTTAAGGCTGTCTTATAAGTATTTTAGATGATGGTAAATATATATTTCAATATATATGTGTCTTATGATAGCGTTTTTGTAGGAGTGACTGATATGCATCATGGCTGTAGAGTCGATGGATTCTCTGTACACTCCGATATCAACCAATATATATAGTTAACTGATCCTAAGAGATAGAACTTGTAGTCGACTATCGTGCGCGTACCCATATATTTGATTGAAAAATTTAATTGAAGAATCAATACTTTACCAGTATATTAATTTTAACAACATAATAGGTCAGAATGTCTAATATTGGGTTACAAATCCGTCAATCTGTCCCTTCAATCGATCCTGTGGTTGCAGATTACGCGGTAGGGTATATTCAACATGTATCAAATTCCACTGAGGATAGTGTTGCTGCGCAGCAGGTTGATATCGACAATGAAATGGACTTTATAAAAAGCTTACTAGTAGATGCAGGTGGATCGGATGATAAAGTGTCAAAATTAGCAAGATCATTAGCTGAGCAACTAAATGCCAAGTTGGAAGAAAATATGGCAAAATTAGAAGTTACTGGTGATACTTCCAAGAGATTATTAGACGTTAATTTATTACGTCAAAATAATTCGAAGAGAGACATCAACTCATCGTTGGCTTTATTGAATGCCAGTAATGATATTGAACACACTGGGAGGAAAATGGAAAGTAGGGTTGACAAGAAGAAGTTGGAGAAACAAGAGAGGAAAATTGCTAAAAAAGTTGCAAAGAGAAATAATAAATTCGTTCAATACGAAGCTTCTAAATTACTTAACGAAAAGAATGATGAAGATTATGATTCTTTCTTCCTTGAGATCAATCCTCTCGATTTTGGATCGAGTGCTGGTAAATCTAAAGATATTAAACTTGAAAACTTTGATTTGTACGTTGGTGATGGTCAGAGAATCTTAAGTGAAGCTTCATTAACTTTGGCATACGGTAGAAGATATGGTCTAGTTGGTCAAAATGGTATTGGTAAATCTACATTATTAAAGGCATTGTCGAGAAGAGAATTAAACATTCCAAAACATATAACGATCTTACACGTTGAGCAAGAAATAAGAGGTGATGACACTTCGGCTTTACAAAGTGTTTTGGATGCAGATGTTTGGCGTAAAAGTTTATTGCAAGAAGAATCAAAAATAACTGAAAGAATGAACCAAATTGAAAAATTAAGAAGTGAATTCGAGGAAGAATCTAATGAAGTTATTAAATTAGATAATGAAAGAGAGGATTTAGATAAGCACTTGCAAGAAGTTAACGAGAAATTGTACGAAATGGAATCTGATAAAGCAGAAAGTAGAGCTGCTGCTATCTTATATGGTTTGGGATTCACGAAAGATTCCCAACATTTAGCAACAAAATTATTCTCCGGTGGTTGGAGAATGAGATTGTCATTAGCAAGAGCCTTATTCTGTCAACCTGATTTGTTATTGTTGGATGAACCATCTAATATGTTGGATGTTCCATCCATTACTTATTTGGCTAAATATTTGCAAAGTTACGAATCTACAGTATTAGTGGTTTCGCACGATAGAGCATTCTTGAATGAAGTCGCAACTGATATTATACATCAGCACTCTGAAAGATTAGATTATTATAGAGGTTCTAACTTTGATTCTTTCTACTCTACGAGAGAAGAAAGAATTAAGAATCAACGTCGTGAATATGAAAATCAAATGGCATACCGTCAACATTTACAAGCGTTTATTGATAAGTTTAGGTACAATGCGGCTAAGTCATCTGAAGCACAATCACGTATTAAGAAGTTGGAAAAATTACCTCTTTTAGAAGCTCCTGAAGATGATAAGGTAGTTACATTTAAGTTTCCTGATCCTGACAATATTTCTCCTCCAATTTTGCAAATGCAAGATGTTTCATTCGGTTATGATCCATCCAAGATTTTATTGAAGAATGTGGAGATGGATATTCAAATGGATTCTCGTATTGCGTTCTGTGGTGGTAACGGTACTGGTAAAACTACATTATTAAAGTTGTTAATGGAAACATTGTCACCTTTGAGTGGGTTTATATCTAGAAACGGAAGGTTGAGAATCGGTTATTTCGCCCAGCATCATGTTGATGCGATGGATTTATCACTTTCTGCGGTCCTGTGGATGTCTCAAACTTTCCCTGGTAAATCGGATGAAGAATATAGACGTCATTTGGGTTCTTTCGGTATCACTGGGTCATTAGGTTTACAAAAAATGCAATTGTTATCTGGTGGTCAAAAGTCTAGAGTTGCATTTGCAGCTTTATGTTTGAACCAACCTCATATCTTAATTCTAGATGAACCTTCAAATCATTTGGATACTCAAGGTTTGGATGCTTTGGCTGAAGCCTTGATCAATTTCAAGGGAGGTGTATTGATGGTCTCGCATGATGTTGCAATCATTGATAAAGTCTGTAATGAAATTTGGGTTAGTGAAAACGCCACAGTTAAAAGATTCCCTGGTAATATTAATGATTATAAGAAACATATTTTGGCTTCTGCAGATGAAGCTGGTGTTGTTAGTAAGCATTAATCCTACAAAACTCTATTGCATAGTATATATATAATAACCAATAATGTATACAAATTCTCTACTATATCAATATAACCTTATCAACAAAAGATTGTAATTTTTTGCGTGCGGATTGCTTGTGCACTTCAGAAGTCAAAACAGAATCAACATAACTTGTTAAATTAAAATATCGATAGCAAGCACTATGTTTTCCTCTGGTGTTCTATCATTGAAGGCCAAGATTGGCTTAGGAATATTGTTATCGTATTCTTCTTTCGAGGCGTATATGCATTTGAGGACACAGTATATTATATCTAGAAGACAAGAGGAATACAAAAAGTTGAGTAAGACTCTTGAGATAAATGAAGAGAAAGATGATATTGACTTTAGTAAATTCAAGTCGGCTACCGTAGCAGGTATGTTCATTAATCCATTCGATGAATATAGACCTCAAACGGCTTTTGAATTTTTAATTGTTCGAATAATGGAAGTATTTGAAAGTCTCTACGGAAACCAGATCGAGCTACACAAGAAGATTCCAAACGATGAAACCCATGATGTGGAAGATATACTAGAGTCCTATAAACCAGATCTTAAATTGCTTCGTCAAAATTCTATAATTCTACAAGAATGCATCAACAAAAATGACTTCAAAGTGCTTTCAAAATCTTATAAAGGATTGTTCTACTCAAAAACGATTCCAGCATTACGTGAACAGATGATATTTACATGGTTAGGTCAGTCATGTTCGTTGGTACAGATATCTGGCATAAACTTCCTAACAGACCCTATCATAAGCAACCACTTAATTAACGATTATATTGGGCCCAAGAGACTTATTAAGTCACCAATGAATTTGGACGATATTAAATACGCAACCAATGGAAATTTGGATTTCATACTAGTGTCCCATGACCACCCTGATCATTTAGAAATGAATGTGGTCAAACATATTGGGAACTCGACTACCTGGATTTTACCATTAGGGTTAAAAAAAAAATTTGCAAGACATGGTATATATAATATAATTGAAATGGATTGGTGGGAGTCATTCCCTCTTAACAGATTTATAAAGAACGGGAAGTCATTAGAGGATAATTATGAAATTGTTTGTGTTCCAGCAATGCACTGGTCCGGAAGATATGTATTCGATTCGAATAAATCATTATGGTGCTCATATATTATAAGGCGTAATGGTAAGTCGTTGCTATACCATACAGGTGACACCGGATACCTGAAGGAGCTATTTGAAATAATAGGTAAAAAATATGGTCCGTTAACTTTGTCCTTATTACCAATTGGTCAATACTGTCCTTCATGGCATCAAAAACCAAGACATATTTCACCCGAAGAATCCTTGCAAATTTGTGCCAATATCTCATCAAAGTTTATGATGGGTGTACATTGGGGGACATTTAAGTTGAGCAGTGAACCAATATTAGAGCCAAAACGTATGCTAGAAAGTTTGGCTGCCAAGCAGCAAAAAAACGAGTACTATAAGGTTCCTCGGATGGGAATGAGTTATTTGTACAATCTAGAAGAGAAAACGGAAATAGAACTTTAAAGATACATTCGTAATATATATACTAGCATCAGTATTTATTACCTATTAACATGACATACAAAGGTAGCAAAAACAGTAATAATTTGTGAGTATTTACATAATTTTCAATTATCCATTTTTCTTTAGAACTCTCCGCCTGTTCCGCTACTCTCTCGCTTCCTAAACCCACCTATTCATTTCTGTAAATAGCTCTCAATTTTGCTTGTTGTGATTGTATCATAGCTCTTTGATATGCTTGGAATTCACCATCAGATCTAATGACAGACCCAATAGACATAAATAATCCGAATGTACCAACTGAACCCATAATATATTGTCCCAAAGTTCTCATCACCCCATTAGGACCAGCGCCATTTTGCAAGATAGAAAATCCTCCAAATAACACACCTACACAAACACCAACAGTGGATCCCATCAAGGCCCCCATTTTGAATTTGTCGAAATTAGATGGTTGCTGAGTAGCATATTGATATTGTTGAACTGGTGGCATTATACTTTTGTTTTCTGTTTGTCCGTCCTAACTTATCTTGTTATTCTGTACTCTGGAACTCTTTGAAACAATTGAATTTACCTGTTAAACAATAGTATATTTCAATCCAGCAGTTCAGTAAATTTTTGATCAACTCATTTTTGGTAATTCCCACACGACTTTTCAACCAACTATCATCAACGTAAAATTCACTAACCTATGTAGGAAATAAACAGCAATTTGAATAAAGCTAACTTAACGAATAATAAATAACATAATGGGATCGTCGGCATCTAAACCAGAGACTAAGGTTTTCACCCCATCTACACCAATTGACTTTAGTGCGTCATTTTTATCTCAGTTGGAGAACTCGACAGAGGTAAGTATTTCATAATTCCTACCATTCAAGAAACGAACTCAGATTTACTAACGATTTCACTAGTCTGATTATTCCCGTGCTCAATACACGGAAAAGTATATTCAAGATAGAGTCGCAAGCGAATTAAGGAAATTAGAACAAGAAACTATCCACAACTTCCACCTGGTCACCGATAAGTCGTTGATCAAGGACAATGAGCCAGGTGCATCATCTGTTGCTGCTTCTAATGAAAAACTTGCAAAGTTAACCAAGTTGTTGCAAGAAAATTCCAAATTAGCAAAGGTCGAAGTAAGTGACGACGTCATAAGTGCTAGATCTAGTGTTATCAAGTGCTTGAAGGAGAATCATGGTAAAACCTTGAACTGTTGGGATGAAGTTGAAGCATTCAAGAAATTAATTAAAGACTTGTAGTTATTTATTACAAATATATAAAAAGAGAGGAAAACTATTGAAAACACATGCTTTTATAATTGTATGAAACAGACTCTAATTTTATAATCCGACCCCCTTATATATCAAAACCAAAGCGCTATCACTCTCACCACCACCGGCTAAAGCCTCGATTTTTTCTCTATTAACTGAGCTTACTTTATCGTCATTGAATTTCCACCATTTGTCTCCATCCAAGTCATTCTGGTCTTTAACGAATGATTGGTAATGACCAGAATCTGCGGAAGAACCACTATGGGTAATAATTGCCGTTAGTTCATAAACAGATGATGGATTTTCTGTGGTTTCCTTCAAGTTGATGTCAGAAGGTAATGAGCTTTGTATGTCGTCGTTGAATTTTGATTTGATAGACATTAATTTCAAGTTGTCTTCTTCTTGTTGCTCTAATGGGCTTAATTTACTCTCTGGTTTGGCCTTTTTGAAATCACGGATCATATCTAAATTATCCTTCTCAACCTTTCTAATTTTATCTCTGGTAGCAATTTTTTCTTGCTTAATAGAATCATCTAACATATCAGCAACATCCAATTCAAATGGGAATTGAACTCTTCTTAAAATTTTTGATTTCTTTTGAGTATCTCTTCTCCAAAAGAATCTAACGAAATGAACGGTTAAAAATTTAGGTAATCTTGTAATCGTTCTCTTTAATTCATATTCGGTGTTCGACTGCAATGTATCGTTATGTTTCTCTATTGATTCTTTCAAGCCATCAAGAATACCATCCTTTAAAAAGTTGGTCTTTATATTGATATGGCAATTCAATTTATATGAATCCTCATAATCAATTTTAGGTGTCTCTTCTGGCAATGCTAAACATTTTTGCTCGATCTTGAAAGATAATCTGAAGTAATCACCAATCTTCAACGTTTCATTTAATGTAGTTAAGATTTGCGAAAATGCTTCTTCCGCATCCTGTTGCTTATAAAAACCCCTGTCTTGTTCGGCAAATTGGGGATAAACGTTTCTGAAAAGCGACAAGAATAATGTTGGGTTAACCCTTTCCTGTTTCTTTAGCATCTGCTGGAAAGTATTCTTCAACGAAATGGTCAATGATTCCACTGGAGACTTACTCAAACCGCCGCCAGATTGAAAATTATTCAACTTCTCGGTCACTTCATTAACTTGAAATAAAGTTTGCAAGGAGGAATTCAAATAACAAGTATTGCCCAAATTCACCAACCCCGATGGTTCGCTGCTGATCTTTGCCATTTGGTTTTCATTTAAATCTTCCAAGAATACTTGCCTCTCTACAGGTTTGGATGGCAACCCCTTATCTGGGGTGCCCAATACCATAATTGGCTGTTTCAAATTCAAATTCAAAGAAGAAACTTTTACATCGTCATTCAACTTACCACCTTTAACAAGAATTTTTTGTCTGTCTACTGGAATATTGGTTAGATCTTGAACCTTTTCCTTGAAGGTTAATCCAGTATCATCCGATCCAAGCTCGATTTCGTACAATTTACCGGCATTTTTAATAGAAACTAGAATCCGTTAATATCAATTCATTCTTCTTCCTTTGGTGACCATACATACTTTTAAAAGACGACATCTTTGCAATGGTTACCCTATATTTGTTATTGTATGTGGCAAACTGATTATTTCAGTTCCAATATAGCGGGTTGCGTGCGAGGCTCAATCAACGGTTTCACCGTATCTCTTACAAATGCATTTACTAGTGTCTACTATGTCGAATGAAGAGAAATTGGGTTACAAAGCCTCTGGTAGTTACTGGTGGTTATACCTGGTCCCGGTGGATTGTTAAGAAGTAGGACTTAAATAAAAGGTAAAGAAAAAAAAAAAAAGACCAAATCTCCCGGGGGTGAGTCGAACACCCGATCTCAAGATTACTTTGAGGTACTCATTACAGTCTCGCGCCTTAGCCAGCTTGGCCACCGGGAGGGTTGGATATCATGTAAGAAGACACGCAATCATATACCCTGCTAATACACAAAGGTTGCAAAAAGTTGGAATATAAATAAGAACTAATAGCCGCCGAGGTCTTAATAAAGAGGATCAAGGAAATTAGGAACTAGTTATACGTAGTTAAGGTTAGTAGTTAGCTCAAGAGTAAGTAAGAAGTTCTATAAGGGTTATAGAACGAATATACAAATTAGTTAATAGATAATTACTATATTGGTCCCCAGCTTCCTTACATATCAATGTAAGATAACATGCTTATATATATACATAGTATACAACTGGAAATGATATATCATGGTTGCAAGGTCAGAGGTACAAATAGAGAGTATTCCACCTGGAATCCAGACGGGAGACCAAGGGAATTAGGAACTAAGAATAGGTAGTTATAGCTAGTTAGTTATCTAAGAGTAATAGAGTGAGTTATATGGAGTTCTATAAAGAGTATAGAACGTACACCAACAGTAGATATAGGATAATTACCATATTGGAATCCAGTTCCCTTACAATCAAGAATTGACTGGCATTCAAATATTACATACACCAGTCACAAAAACGATATCATACTAGAATATCAATATTCCGGTCCAGTTTTACTGGTAATGGACATAAACATTTATAAATTAAGAATATGAAGATACTAAGCGTTAATAAATAATTAAATAAATACTTCACAAGGAGTTGATCAACTTGTATGTCAACGAACAAAGACCGGTAACACCGTTCCAAGCGGACCAGAAAAAGTTTGGTCCATTTATCTTCACATTGCCTGTTCTTCCAAACCACACGTTACCGTTGTGTTTAGTCATCGAGCTATTGACTAACGAGTCCTTCTTATCAGTGAATGGAGGGTATCTTGCTTCCAAGGCAAACTCGGTGAACAATTTCTGTTCCATAGTGGTTCTTTCGTGGGTGAAGTGACGGAAGGAGTACCAACCGTGATAGGCACCCATACCGGATTGACCAACCCCACCGAATGGAGCGTTAGACAAACTAACGTGCATCAACACATCGTTGACAACAGTAGCACCAGATCTGATACCTCTAGTGATGGCATCCACTTGAGGGTTGCTATTTCTCGAGGTGGAGCCACTGGTGAAGATATATTGCGCCAAAGGCGTGTCATGGTGCCTGACAACATTGGCGACGGCATCGTTCAAGTTGGAGTACGACAAAACTGGCAAGATTGGACCAAAGATTTCCGAAGCCATGGTAGTATCATTCCAATTCACGTTGTCGATAATAGTAGGAGAAATAAATCTGGAGGCATCGTCGGTCTTACCGCCTGCCACGATCTTTCCACTGGTATCAGAGAGTCTCTTCTTCAAGTTCTCGTAGGCCCTTTGGTGGATGATATGGGTGTAGTTTTTATTGTCTTTGTCAATAGAAGGGAAGAATACCTCATCAACTACCTTAACCATCTCGTTGACCAACTTTGCCTTCACCGATTCGTGTGCTACGATGTAATCGACAGCAACACAGGTCTGGCCCCCGTTGGTGAATCTACCCCATACAATTCTCTTGGCGATGGTACGCAAGTCCTTGTCCTTGACGTCGTCCAATACAAAACATGGCGACTTACCACCCAATTCCAATAACACTGGTGTCAATGTCTCGGCGGCCTTCTTTGCTACAATCTTTCCGACCATGTTGTTACCAGTGTACATGATCTTGTCGTACTTTTGTTCCAAAGCCTTGGTGGTCTCAGGAATGGCCCCTTGGATAGTGTAGATAATGTCCTTGTCCAACGACTTGTTCAAGATATCGCACAACAACTTGGAAAAGTGTGGGGTCAACTCACTTGGCTTGTACACAACCACGTTACCGGCTGCAATGGCACCTACGATAGGCGACACCGAAAGCGTTAACGGATAATTGAATGGCGCGATGATCAAAATCGTACCCAATGGAATACGCTCCACGTAGATTGGCGTGGTCTTCATCGATACTGGCAAGTCCGTCACTGCTTCCGGCTGAATCCACTTATGTAAGCTGGCCATCACATATACCAACTCGCTGAGCGTGTGTGCAAGTTCCAAGTTCTTGGTCTCGGAGGGTACCCTGTAGAAATCCTTGTATAACGCTTCACAAATCTCGTCCACATTATCTTTGATACCAAAGTAAAGGTTCCTCAACTGGTTTAATCTAAACTGGATCGAGTGAGTTTTTTGGTGCTTGTGGAATCCCTGCGTCAAACGTGCAACATTAACTGGAATCTCCTCCAATGGAGTGTATTCCAATGCGATGTCACTACTAGCGCCCTTGCTGGAATTCAACGAACTGTTGGCACTAACTGCCTCCTTAGCTTCTTTAGGTACTGGTGTCATTGTAATGCTTTAAATCACAGTTATATCTCGATTATATCTCGATTCTTTTAGTTACCGCTGCTATAATACTATTTATTGTAATCAGGATATCCATCGCTTTATATACTTTTTGGATACCCCCACTATTAAGTGTTCACATGTTTTAGACGGAGATAGCGGGCTCATGATTTTTTTGTTAGGTCGTGTATATTCCATTCTTTATTACTACTATGATAGTCTAATTGTTTCTATAGGGAATAGATGGTGGATTGGTAATTATATAAGAATTGAGTAGTAATATATCGCATTTATAACGATAGATCTGAAGATATAGTAGCAGATAATAGTCGGTGATAGGCAGATAGTATTGAAAGTTAGTTGGGAAAGAATTTTAGAGCCGTCTTATTGAGATAAGATACATATACGCAGGTGTATGTATTTTGGATAGAGACGATAATCAGGTATTAAATGTCCACAGGAGAACACAACATGGAGGCAGGACATGGATTGGTGAGTCCAGTGCCACGGAAGGTTGGAGACAAGCGAGAGGGCAAAACGGTGTTGACGGTGAAGCGAGAACCACAGTTGAAGTCATGTTTATCGGCGGGGGAGACGGGGGGGCTGGATACGGGGGACGGGAGTGGTGCAGCGCTGCTGCACCCGTCGTTTGTGATCAAGCCCGACGATATCAGTCCTAACAAACACGGACTTTTGGCGTTGAATCTGAAGGGAACGGCTACGACGGAGAGCGACAGCGCAGCAGCGTCACATGTCTGCCACACGCCGATTCTCACCAATGAGCTTCCCAGCGTCGGGAGCCTGCCGCAGGGCCTGGTGGGCCTGCCAGCGACGATGTCGCCGGCGATGTCGCGGATGAACTCGTTGCGTTACGTGGGCCACAACGACAAGAAGATGATCGACACGATGCGGCAGTCGAAGACATCGAGTCCGTCGCCGATGGTGTCGCCAAACCCCGAAACCAAGGCGTACGGGGAAGGTGCTACGGATGAGAGTAAGGACGAAAGTCAGAAGTTGCACTTGTTGATAGGTATCACCGGGTGCATTTCTGCCAACAAGAACATCTTTTTGATCATCGAGAAATTATTCAATATGTACACACACGAGAAGTTGGAGATCCAGGTGGTGTTGACCAAGTCGTCCGAGTGGTTTTTGTCAGAGAAATTGCACAAGTTCGAGGCCATGGGGGTCAAAGTGTGGTTCCATGATGACAACTTCAAGTATTTCCTCAATAACAAAATTACCACAAACCGGGCCAAACCAATGGTTAAGTTCAACCCGGAATTGTTAAGCCAGTATGTATTGGCGTACGACTTACAGAAGTGGACCGATGTGTTGTTAATAGCGCCGCTTTCGGCAAACACCATGGCCAAGCTTATTAACGGGTTGGGCGACAACCTATTGACAGATTTGTTACACATGTGGCCGGCTCCGCTGGCGAACTGTCCCCACCAGCAAGACCCAAACAATCAACAGCATGATAACACGGTATTGACCAATAATCTTTTAGCTCCGAAACCAATCATAGCTGCGTTGGCATTGACCAGTTCTATGTACGCTCATCCCATCACCAAACGCCAATTGGTACTCTTGCAGGAAACGTACCCGAATATGAGCATCCTAAAGCCTGTGGAGAAGTGTGTCGATGTCGATGGTAACATCTCTATGGGGGGTATGAGATCGTGGCCCGAAGTTGTAGAATTCGTCCTGAAGAAGTTAGGTGTACCTAGCCATGATGATGATGATGATGATGATGATGACGATGATGATGATGACGATACTAGGATAGATAATGGTGATGATGACGATGACGATGATGACGATGATGACGACGACGACGACGACGACGACGATAGTGGTAATCAGAATATTCGTCACAACGATAAAGGCAATGTGTCAAAGGCTACAGAAAGAAAAGTTGATGAGCATATCAAGCCTAGCTATGCCGATAGCAAGAAACTGGAGCATCCCGACAAGCAAACCAATTCCAGCGATCGGAAAGTGTCCAATAAGGAATTGAAGGAGCACGAGCAGCTTGCTCTTCAAAACGCAATCAAGAACTCAAGCATAGGTGTATCTTCTCTGTCTACACCCACTAATTAATTGTATAATTTGTATATTTAGTCTAAATTCTGATTTTTGCACTAATACATAATAACGAGCAATAGTTTTGTGGAGTAAAAATTGAATGATCTTAGGGATGATATAATAGTAGCGAGCGTGCAAAAGATAGCTGTTAATTGTGTTAATAGACTACATTATACTATGAAGGCATTCAAATTTGATCCTAAGTCATTCTCCAAGGAGGAATTGTTTATTGGAGGCATTGCCACCTATATATACAACACCGAGGCATTAGTTCCATATGTTGAAAAATTTAACGAAGCAGTTCAGCATCACGATCCATCTTCGAATATAAACCAATTCGATGAGTTACCTATCAATGTTGTGTATTTGATTCATCAAAGATGTGGTGATTATAAATTCACTGAGTCAATTGCCTACACTATCATGAATCAGTACTACGAAAAGGGCAATCTGGATGTGCCAATTATTTGTGTAACGTTTGACAACAGAAACCATGGTTCCCGAAAGGTTGACGATAAGAAGAATACTTCGTGGGATTCTGGTAACGATACCCACGCCTTGGATATGGTTTCTATGATAGACGGTATAATAGATGACACCAAGTTGATCATGACGTATTTGCCCAGCTATTTGAACTTGGACTATCATTTGTCAGACTACGCAAAGAAATTACGCAATACAAGTATTAAGTTCAACAACATATTGAGTGGCTACTCGTTAGGAGGCCACACCGTTATCCGATTTGCCGACAAATATCCAGATTTAGTTGACATCATAAACCCAGTAGTGGGATGCAATGATTTATCCTCCTTGTTGATCAATAGACTATTCAATTCGGACCTTGGCTCCCCCAACTTTGATAAGCGTTGGTTCTATTTTAATTACAATGAACTTAACTTAAGCGAAGACCAAAAGAAGAACATTTACCCAGAGGCTTTCCATAACTATCTTTGCAAACAAGATTGTGATATCTTCGAAAACTTTGCCTTCAACAAGATCAAAATGTTCGCTAGTTTTGGTGAAGACGATACCCTAGTTCCTCCAAGTTTATCGAGAGTCTGGACCAACCTTTACGTTAACACTAATCCTACAACTGAAGTATTCACCCAAAAAGGAGTTGGGCATGATGTGACTCCTGAAATGTTGGACAAATTTACTACTTGGTTAGTCAAAAACGCTTGAAGTACCCAGTCCCCTTGTTCAGAGATTGCCGTCCATTTCGCCAAATATGATCTGATTTTATAAAAGAGATATTTTAACCAATAAACGTTAGATACTTTAGTTAGCATATCGTTTATCTTGTAGTGCTAAGGATACGACTGAAAAATGGAAAATCGTTCGATAACATCTTTATAATTCTATTACATAGCATTTGCGATTTTGTGTAATTGATGATACTAAAACAAAATCCATATTTATCTTTATAGTATCTAAATAGACCAGAGTAATTCCCAAAACAAATTGAATGATGCTGAAGAACCAAGTACTTAGTGGAGCGGAAAGTAGTTTGCATTCCAATGTGTCACACTTCAACGACGAGGCATCGGCGAAAAGCTTAAAAAAGTCTGATGAATCGGTTAATTTTATTACCTTTAATCAAGATGCCTCGTGTATTGCAATCGGGTTGAATAATGGTTACAAAATTTTCAATTGTAAACCAACTTTCGGAAAGTGTTATCAGTTCAAGAAGGATGAATCTATTGGTAAAATTGAAATGTTATATTGCACGTCGTTAATTGCAATTGTTGGATTAGGCGAAGAAGCCGGCTCTTCACCAAGAAAGTTAAAGATCATTAATACGAAGCGCCAGTCAACAATATGTGACCTAATCTTTCCGTCTACTATCTTGCAAGTTAAATTGAGTAAATCAAGAATGATAATATTGCTAGAGGATCAAATATATATATATGACATCACAACTATGAAACTACTCCATACTATTGAAACCAGCCCCAACAACAACGGATTGTGTACCTTATCGGCCGATAATTGTGATGGACAAAATAATAGTTATTTGGCATACCCGTCGCCTCCAAAGACGATTACCCATGACTCCTTGTTGGTAAACGGGATAAATACCAACGGTGGTATGAATTCAATTCAGAATAATATTCAGTCTGTCAGCAACAGCCCGAATAGAATTGGGGATGTCATAATATTCAACACGGCTACATTGCAGCCGCTTTCAGTCATTGAGGCCCATAAATCCGCATTAGCGGCTATAACTTTATCGGCGGATGGGACATTACTAGCTACAGCCTCTGATAAAGGGACGATTGTGCGGGTTTTTTCAGTGGAAACAGGTCTGAAGTTGTACCAATTCAGAAGAGGTACGTATCCCACCAAGATATTCTCCATAACATTTAGTGTTGATAATAAGTACGTTGTTGCAACGAGCTCGAGCGGAACGATACATATTTTCAGGTTGGGCCAAGAAGAATCGCTAGCTAATAAACACAAGCTAAAGAGAAACTCCAAAAAAATGAAGTTGAACCCTGAACACGAAACGATAACTGAAGAAATAGAAGAGAATGTATCGCACCATGAGGACGAAGATGATGAAGATCTTATTCACGATGATGGTGATGATAGTGATGCAGACGAAGATGGCGATGAAACAGGATCGCTAGAGGTGATCCATAATAAACAAAGAAAACTATCTCAAGGGTCAAATAATTCATTTACAAGCTTTGGTTCTGCGTTCAACAACGATGACCTAAGCAGGGACAAGTCAGAACCTCTAATCGACCAGAACAGAATATCCGTCGCCCGTCTAATCAGAAGATCATCCCAGACTTTAGGACGGAAGGCTGCACAAAAAATGGGTGACTTCTTACCCTCGCGTTTTTCTTCAATTCTCGAACCTACTAGAAACTTTGCGTCCGTGAAGATAAACTCCAATAGCAAGGATATCAAATCAATTGCCATAATAAATAGCGAATTACAAGAGGACCTTGTACCTCAGGCCTATTTACACTCTAAGGAAAATATCCCTGCTTCCCCAAATACAAAGGATAGCTATCTATCTAATCCTAAAGATTTACTTTCATTAAATCTATTGCATATCAATGTGGTCACTTCCGAGGGCTACTTTTATACCTATGGTTTGGATCCTGAGAGAGGTGGTGATTGTATACTATTGAGCCAATACTTTTTGTTAGATTAACGAATATATCCATTCCTTTTGCACTTCGTATTGTAGCAGTATAGTAGCCGAAAATACCGGTGTCGCGAAAAAGAATAAAAAAATTGGGGCGAGCTGGGAATTGAACCCAGGGCCTCTCGCATGCTTGTAGTAAATCAATTTAGTGAACTAAATCGTCGCCCAAAGCGAGAATCATACCACTAGACCACACGCCCTAATATTCGGTTCAATAATTTTATCTTCTAACATACTACTTCTAATATAGAATATATCATGTGACCTTAGAATCCGTATAGAAAATTTGTTACCTGATGAGTTAGAGGAAACTCTTTATGAAAAGATATTCATATTGCAAGAACCAAGAAGCTTGAAATGATACAAGATAGGAAAAGACTTTCCAGTGGACTCACTGTAACGTCGAAGGTATTTGTTAGATCACGGAATGGAGGTGCCACGAAGATAGTTAGAGAACATTACTTAAGGAACGACATACCGTGCTACTCAAAACTATGCAATAAGTGTCAGATCGACTTGAAACCTAACGCCCAAGGTGAATTACCACACTTTGTATTGTCTGAAACACCATTGAAGATTAAGAAAGGGGGCCATCATTATATCGTGTTGGATACAAATATTATATTGCATGCAATTGATTTATTGGAGAATAATGATTGTTTTCACGATGTTGTGATCCCACAGACGGTGTTGGATGAAGTGAAGAACAGATCGTTTCCGATATACCAAAGAATCAGGTCATTGGTTAAAGCAGAAGAGAAGAGGTTTGTTGTTTTCCATAATGAATTCAGCGAGTCTACATATGTTAACCGTGAAAAAAACGAATCGATAAACGACCGCAATGATAGAGCAATTAGAAAATTTTGCTCATGGTTTAAAGGGCATCTTAACAATAGTAATTCCAAAACGCCTATCAGTATACTATTCATTTGTAATGACAGAGACAATCGTAATAAAGCTAAGGCTGATGGTATCGATGCTAGACCGTTGTCAGATTATATTGAAGCATTGCCTAATGCAGATGATTTGAGAGACTTGGTGCCAAATGAAAATGAATCTTTAGGTGGTTCTGAGACTATCAATGAAACTTCATATCCTGAATACTACTCCACATCTAGAATTATGGGTGGTATTAAAAATGGTACTTTGTACCAAGGGATTCTTAATACATCTACTTATAATTTCCTAGAGGGTACTGTTCAAGTTCCAGCCTTTAAAAAGCCACTATTAATATTAGGTACGAAACAATTAAACAGAGCATTTAATGGTGATTCTGTCATTGTCGAATTATTACCAAAGGACAAATGGAGACAACCATCCTCAACTATCATTGAGGAAGGTTCAATTGGAGCTAACGATAATGCTGATGATGATGACGATGAGGACGATGGAGAGAACACTGGTATCATTCCTGATAAGGAACGTCAACTCTTAGCACAAGAAGCTATCAAAGTGACATCTTTATCTAATGAAGAGGATAAACAGAAGAGGCTTCAGCCCACTGCTAAGGTTGTTGGTATAATGAGAAGATCATGGAGATATTACGTGGGTCAGATTGCACCATCATCAGTATCCAAGGAACATGACTCAGGAAATGTTTCCAAGAATTGCTTTGTCATTTTGATGGATAAGGTGTTACCTAAAATCAGAATTCGTACGCGTAAGGCAAAAGAGTTGTTAGGTCAAAGAATCGTTATTGCAGTGGATTCTTGGCCATCTACTTCCAAATATCCACAAGGCCATTTTGTTAGATGCTTAGGAGAAATTGAAAGTGCAGAAGCCGAGACTGAAGCGTTACTCTTGGAACATGATGTTGAATATAGACCATTTTCCAAGAATGTGTTGGACTGTTTGCCAAAGGAAGGTGCAAATTGGAAAGTTCCAGAGAATCTTGATAACGGTGACGAAAAATTGTTAAAGAGAAAAGATTTAAGAGATAAATTAGTTTGTTCCATTGATCCACCGGGTTGTGTGGATATCGATGATGCTCTTCATGCGAAACAATTACCTAATGGTAATTACGAAGTCGGTGTACACATTGCTGATGTAACACATTTTGTTCAACCTAACACGCCTTTAGACAATGAAGGTGCATCCAGAGGTACATCTGTTTACTTGGTTGATAAAAGAATTGATATGTTGCCAATGTTGTTAGGTACTAATTTATGTTCTTTGAAACCATATGTCGATAGATTTGCTTTTTCGGTTATTTGGGAAGTGAATGAAAACGCGGATATTATTAACGTTAACTATATGAAATCAATTATCAAGTCTAGAGAAGCATTCTCTTACGAACAAGCACAGTTGAGAATTGATGATGCGTCCCAAAATGATGAACTAACGAAATCCATGAGAATTCTTCTAAAATTATCCAAAAAATTAAAACAAAAGAGGTTGGATGCTGGTGCCTTGAATTTAGCATCACCTGAAGTCAAAGTTCACATGGATAGTGAAACGTCAGACCCAGGTGAAGTGGAAATCAAGAAATTGCTCGAAACTAATTCTTTGGTCGAAGAATTTATGTTGTTTGCTAACATATCTGTCGCAAGAAAAATATTTGACTCATACCCACAAACTGCAATGCTTAGAAGACATGCTCCTCCACCAGCAACTAATTTTGAAGCTTTAAATGAAATGCTTCGTGTCCGTAAGAACGGTATGTCAGTCTCGTTAGAATCTTCAAGGGCATTAGCTGATTCGCTCGACCGTTGTATTGATCCAAAGGATCCATATTTCAATACTTTATTGCGTATTTTATCCACTAGGTGTATGATGGCAGCAGAGTACTTCCCATCGGGATCGTACGGGTACCCAGAATTTAGACATTACGGTTTGGCAGTTGATATCTATACTCATTTTACCTCACCAATTAGAAGATACTGTGACGTTGTTGCACATAGACAATTGGCAGGGGCAATTGCATACGAGAACTTGGATTTAAGTCATAGAGACAAGAACAAGATGGAGATTATTGTGAAGAATATTAATAGACGTCATAGAAACGCACAATTTGCTGGTAGAGCAAGTATTGAATACTATGTGGGGCAAGTTATGAGAAATAATGAATCTACCCAAGAAGGGTATGTTATCAAATGTTTCAATAATGGTATAGTGGTTTTGGTTCCTAAATTTGGTGTTGAAGGGCTAATTAAATTAGACATGTTAGGTGATGCCAATTCAGCAGAATATAATGAAGACAAGTTTGAGTTGACATTCACTGACTTCAAAGGCAAGAAAAGATGCGTCGGAGTGTTCGACAAGGTTACAGTTGGTGTTAACTCGATCAAAGACGAAGTCACAGGCAAAAGAAAGGCCCAATTGTTATTGAAATAGATTTCCCTTTTAATAAGTAACTATATATATAATAATAGAATATACTAGAGATTAATTACTAATATGCTTAACAAGTTGTTCAATTGTAATCATCTTAATGTTATGCTTCTTTGAAAATTCAATGCAATCATCCAATCTCATCATCAATCCGTCCTCATCTCTCACCAATTCACATATAACGGCTGCCGGTTGCAAGCCAGCCAACTCACATAACTGCACACCTGCTTCCGTGTGGCCCCTTCTGTTCTTCAACAAACCTGGAACTGCTCTCAAAGGTAACACATGTCCTGGTCTAATGAAGTCCAAAGGCTTACTCTGTGCATCCGCCAACTTATTGACCGTCAACGCCCTATCGTGGGCAGATATCCCCGTGGTAGTTCCGTCTGCGTAGTCACAGGTGACAGTGTACGCAGTGCCGTGTCTATCCGTCTCGTTCGCCAACATTGGGTGCAAGTTCAAAGCATCGGCTCTTTCCGTAGATAATGGCGCACATACGTACCCGGAAGAGTAACGAACCAAAAACGCCATTTGCTTCTGAGTGATCAATTCCGCAGACATGATCAAATCACCTTCGTTTTCACGATCCTCATCATCCATAACTACTAAGAATTCACCATTCTTGATGGCTTCTATAGCTTCTGGGATTGAAACAAACTTTTCAGACATATTGATTTCTTGTTACTATTTGTCTTGCAACCTTTATTTAATAAATTAGGGTAGATTTTTGTCCCATATATATAATTATACGTTGCCGTACTTAGGAATTTTTCATTAGAATAGTCATCCCGCATTCGGATTAAAATTTCATAAATTTTAGTAATTGATTTGTTTAGCGAAACTATTACAGAGTGCCAATTCACAAAATTCCATTGACAAATAAGATGGTTTGTTCTCTTAGGGAGATCAGCATTTGTATGTAGGAAGTTCGCTAATATTAACGGCTTTTGGTGTTATTATTTAGTAGTGAATCATTT
Organism: Debaryomyces maramus; assembly: GCA_030583545.1. Taxonomy (NCBI): domain Eukaryota; kingdom Fungi; phylum Ascomycota; class Pichiomycetes; order Serinales; family Debaryomycetaceae; genus Debaryomyces; species Debaryomyces maramus. The sequence continues at coordinate 735,609 of JAJMIL010000003.1, forward strand.
CCGTAGAACGGATAAGCGTTGTATAATACACGTGATGGAGTATTGTCTATATCAGTTACGCCATAGGTAATTGTGAAGTAAAATAGCGTTATGTTGGTGAAGAATATGCATCTCGGAAGAACATGTGGGCCAATAAGGAGTGGACCAGGCAAGGTCTGCGCTGCGGATACGGGTGAAGTTATGATCAGGCACCGAAGTGGCACCATAAGCGGACAATGGATCTGCCGTGTAGTCGGTGTTTTCTTGACATTTAGGTAAAGCCGCTTATATTCGCTGCTAATGATCAGCTTGTAGGCAGCTACTTGCGTGTGGAAAGGTTCTGGTGCTGCTAAGTAATGGTTGGCGTTTCATTGCCAGCAGTCAGCTCAGGTTGCGTTGTCATTCATGTTGTAGTATGTGCGTATGATTTGGTGTTTGATATTAGTAAGAATGCTTATTGTATGATTGTGATACAGCCGTGTTAATTAGTTAGTAAATGTAATAACTGAAAGTTTTGGTAAGTTTTAGTAGTTTTGGTAGTTTTGGTAAATTCGTACAATAATCTGAAAAAGTAACTTTTCGCAGTCAAATCTATGATTCTCTTTAAACTAATCTTTTAATAACTTCTACATAACGTAACAAGAAACCTCACTTCGGCCTATATGTGCCACCATACAACACTGTATGCTCTACAATCTAGATCTTCTTTTTATTATTATTGTGTCTCGAGGTTATTGGGAAGTGAGTTTGTATGGTTTTTGAATGCTGATTTCGGCCCACAAAAACTGACAAGCGCCCTGAATACCTGACCAAGTAGGCTGTAGTTGTGGGTAAGGACAACAACACTCTTGGTAGCCAAGTTATTGCAAGTCTTGTGGCCGTCTTGTCAGGGTTCTTCCATCCATTAGAACAAAATGGGATACACACGACCGAAACACTATCTTAAGAGTGTTAATCAAAAAGTACACTGAAAGAAATAAATCAATCATATATACTTACTATGGAAGAAGCGTCCAAATTCAGCAAGTCCATAACGGCCAAATATGAAGACAGCGAAGAAAATGAATTTGTATTTCATAAGATTGAATTAGAGGATAAAATAATATTGAATATCCAGATTAATGGAGTTATGGATACGACATTTGATATACCAGTCTCATCCAAGACGTCCATAACCTCGTATTCGAAGTTGAATAATAGTGAAGATGCTGGTATAGAGCCAATTGTTTTGATTGGTGACCATGGCAATGTGAAGATACAGGTAATAGCATCGCAGATTGGTAAATTGGTTTTGATGTCGTCAACTCCAAAAAATTTAATATTATCGATAGGATCTAGATGGTTTGGAAAAGGTACCGAAACTGACGAGAATGATTTCAACAGATTAATGTTTATACTAGACAATGTCAAGCGTATACTACAATGAGGTGGTACTAATTATAGATATGTATTAATAAAATTCTAATGATCGCTAATTATTCACTTTCTTGGGGTGGCAGGAACTAATCTTTCTTTCAGACCGTATACCAACTTGTGAGGCTTCATGAAAGAGGCTAAGGTCTCAGGGGTAATTTTGCTTCTTCTTTCCTGGTATTCAGAGATGAACTTTTGTAAAACTTCAATACACTCCTTCTTCATTTCCCCTGACAAGAGATCACCGGCTCTGTAGTCTTTAGCCAACTTGGCTAATTTTTCATCATCTTCGAGGAAGAATGACAAATATTGATAAGCAACATCTATATCTGGATCACCGCCATGTTCTCTGTGCTCTTCAACCGAAGTCTTACCACCGGAAAATGCATACTTGTTGACCTTCTTTTGGATTTGCTTTGGAGTGTCACCCATGAAAATTGCAGTGTTAACGTCTGAAGCAGACATCTTACTGGAAGAACCTTGTAAAGCAGGGAAGAATTTTGCGTGTATAAGGGAAGGTTTTGAAAACTTTAATTTATCAGCAACATCACGGCACACTCTGAAGTAAGGGTCTTGATCGATAGCACAAGGAATCAAACATGGAGTCTTTGGAGGTAAGTCTAACACACCTGGGAACGAAGATGGGAATGCTGTTGCAATTTGAACACTTGCAAAATGAACTTTACCAATACAATCTGAGTCCTGGAACCCAAAGACAGCCTTAGCAGTCGAGGTGGTGATTTGTCTGGAAGTTCTAACAACGTTTTCGTAAAAGGCTCCATTCATGTACTCCAAATCGGAGAAGATGAATGTGTTTTCAGGGTTGAATCCCACGGCAATGATATCCCTGGCGTTATCTTTAGCAAATCCTTTCACGTCATCGATGGTCAACTTTTGCTTGAAAAGAAACTTTTCATCGTCAGTAAGTTCGATGACCAATGGAACATCGAACACGTCTTGCAACCATTTAGTGAACAAGAATGGGATCATATGTCCCAAATGCATCGAATCAGATGAAGGTCCTCTACCAGTATATAAGAAGAATGCCTCTCCATGTTCGTACAAACTCAAAATTCTGGTAAGATCTCTCTCGGAGAAAAACACACCTCTCTTCAAAAATGGATGCGGTTCACGTCCTGTCACGTCCTTAAACTTCTGCAAAGTTTCGGCCGTGATAGGTTTGGTACCGAATTGTTTGATCAATTTTTCATAATCGATTTCTTGAGCTTCACCGTCAACCACAGCTCCTTCCACTTCCCATGGGGTAATTTTCTGGTCAGCTGCATCAAGGCTCAACTTAGACACCTGCTCTTCAACTTTTTTTTCAGCCATCTCTATGTTTCTATCGTCAATAGCTTCAATTGTCGAATAAATGCCTAATGGTGGTGAATCATAAAATTTAGCCAGACAGCGCAGTTTGCAGGTTGAGGCCCGAAGGGCATGCCTTACAGGTTACAGATATATATATTTGTACCTACTGGAAAGGCCCATCATTCAAGGTGAGTACAACTTATATTAATACATCAAGTAAATATACATCCAAGGCTACATACGTTTAAAGGAAAACTATTTTAAATCGTAAAATTATTGTTTATTTTTAAACCCATGCAAGAAAAAACAACAGAAAAACTAATATAAACAAATTTTAAACCCTCTTTTTAAATCCTATATATGGTGATATAAAGTTGTTTAAAAATTAAGTTTGGTAAAGAACCATTTGTTTTTACCAGCTTGGTGCTTTTCTTCTAAGGCCTTCTTTACAACTTTCTTAGCTTCTTCTCTTTGGGATGGTTCTTCTAAAGCTTCGGAGGAAACAACAGATTTGAACGATTCGACATCTAAAGAGTATCTGGTTGGCATTAAGTGGTTGTAGTTAACTAATTTGACAAAAGGCTTAACCTTGGTTCTCTTAGCGGTCTTCTTGGCACCCAAGTTCTTGGTAACCTTCAATGGGTATCTTTCAATACCGACAACAATGGCGTGTGGGAATGGGTGTGCTTTGGTACCTTCGTCATGTGGCTTGACGATGACGACCTTCTTACCGGCGAAACGACCACGAACGACAATAGCTATAATTGTTAGTACTTGCTTTGCAAACGGTTTCAATCTACGTCGACGGCTATTCCTGCCCCTGCAAACCCCAGACGCCATCCGTCTCGTCTTCCGGGGCCATGGCTGCTCTTTTTTTTCGTTCCACGCCAATTTTTCACTTTTCTCCCGTTCATCTTCACCTCTCTATTCCACGCCCCTGTCCTCTCAATCAACATCTTCCGGCCTCATTTCCACTCTCCTCTTCCTCCTGTTCGCCTCTCTTCGTTCTCCGGCCTTTCTATGCCCCCCTGGCTTCCTTCTTTGGCCCCTTACAAATTTTTTCATTTTCCTCTGTTTTTTGCTCTCAACTCAAATATCCGTCGTACGCTTCGATTGCTTCTCTTTAAAACTTCTAATACATACCAACTTTACCTGATTTAATGAATTTAGCCATTTTGTGATGATAAATATGCAATATAACTACTATTTCTTTACTAATAAAAAATTTTAACCAATTTTTATTCAACCAGTTGACGATTCCAGAGCATCACCAGAATGGGCTCGCAGGACCAATTTTGAAAAATTTCCAGGAGAACATTACACAAACCGAATTCGGCAATTGAGTGGTCGGGTAATGGGTAAATGTCGTGTGAGACCAAAAGTCAGAATTTCTGAGAAAAATGTGGGAGCCCTAACAACACATGACCAAAGTGACTACGATTGCCTTTTTCGGCGGCAATATCAAAAGTAGTAGTAGTAGTAGTAGTAGAAGAAGTTGTTGTTGTGTTGTTGTGTTGTTGTGTTGTCGTTCTTAGGTTGTGGTTCTACGCTACAGCTCGGGTAATCGATAATACTTAGATTCGTATATACGTAAGTCTACTTTCGGTGGCTCCGGGCTAAGAACTTGGAGTTCATGGAGGAAACGTTCTTGGGATTGGAGCCCGACGGCATGATGACGGGCAGGTGGTGGGGCGTGGAATCCTTGGTGAAGCTCGAGCGTCTGTAGTCGGAGGGCTTGTGGTGGGCGTTGTTGGCCACGGCAAGCTGGGCCGCGTGCAACATGCCGCCGTCGCCCGAGGGGGACCGCAAGCCGGTGGACTTGTCGATGGTGCTGGTGGGGCTTTTGACGGAGGGCGGCGGCTTGCGCCTGATGGACTTGCCCTTGAGCTTGTGGGCCATCATGTTTTCCTTGTGGCGGGTTTTGCTTTCGGTGGACGCGGGGCTGACGGGCCGTTCGGTAGGCTTTTGCTTTTCTGGCGGCACCGGCCGCTGGTTGGACGAGAATACGGGCGAGTCCGCGAGCTTGGGCGACGCTCCATTGGCCCTCGACCGTGGGACGATCGTTCTGGGCTTGGGCGGTTCTTCGTCGGTCACGCCGGCATTTTCTCTTTCGAACTGGTTCAATTTTGCTCGGGCCAACGACTCGGTCCACTGGTTGATTTCGTACTTCTCCACCTCGAACACAAATGCGGTTATCGACGAGACTATGGCGAAGGTGCTGGTGGTGGGCAACGTCTTTTGGAACTTGCCCGACGACGTGGAGACCACTTCCTTGAATTGGATAAACGGCGCATTCAACTTGATCTCATTTATCAAGATGTATTCGGATGCCGCCTCGTCCCTGTAGAAAATCAATGCCCGTCCGTGGGTAGTGATCATCATCGTGCAGGTTCTAAACTTCTCTGGGTTCACACGCGTCGAAGTAGCGTTGTTACTGTCGCTGCCATCACCGCTCGCACTGTTCTTGCCATTAGGCAACAACAATTTCTTCAACATTGCCGATTTGCTTTGCTTTCCAGAAGCACTGTTATTGTCACCTGGGGGCGGCGTAGGATTTGAAACCTCTTCGATGTCATTAAATGTGGTCACCGCCTTTGCTTCATCGCCCTCAGTATTATTTTCATCAATGCTGCTGACAGAGCCCCTTAAGCCCTTACTGGGTCCATGAACCACTTGGGTTAAGAAGCTTGTATTTCCTCTGGTTTTGGTACCTTGTAACTTATTGTTATATTCTAAAGGCGTGTCATGCAACAAGCCCTTATTCTTCTTCTCAAAGTGCTCCACCAACTGCTTGGAGAAAATGACGGGCCCAATTTTCATTATTCTTTCATCAGGATGCGTTAAATAACTAGCCCACGCGATCTCCAAAGAGCTTATAGGTGTAGGCTCCATGATATCTGGCTTTGGTTTTTTCGCCGTTGCTTTCTTCAGACTCACTGACCCACGCGAGTACGAAGGTCTAGCATTAAATGTTGGCCTCAAAATATTAGTCCCAGGTATATAATCCGCAGCCGATGGCTGTCTCGTGTTACCGTTGGTGCTTCCACTCGATCTAGATGTAGTCTTGGACACTGGTGTAGATTCACCCAATTCGGAACCCGTATCGGGATCATTGATATCCGTATCGGATGTATTTTTGTTCAACACAAATGCTGCTACAGAAGCAGGGTTTACCAGCCCACTCTCGCTCACGGCTCGCTTGCCATTAGTGTTAATTGGTCCTCCATTAGCCAGTTTCTTAGTCCTTCCACCCAACTGTCCTTGTGATGGCGATTTAGCTAATGGGGGTATCTTCATCATAGATTTTGCATTCATCTTGTAAGGCCCTATTTCGGGTGGCGAAGCATTCCAAATCAGATCAAGATCCTTCCAATTCACCGATTCGAAAAAATAATGCTTTTGAATTTGTGGGATCGTGCTACGCTTCGATGGTTGTAACACCAAGATTTTTTTAATCAAATCTCTAATTACCATCGGAAAACCAGCACTGAATGCAAATTGCAATTTTGTAATCTTTTGAAAGGTAAGATACTCATTGGTTGCTTTAAATGGTGGTTTTCCGGCAATCATTTGATAAATGATACATCCGAATGCCCAGATATCCCCGGGCTTACCACAGTATTTGCTTTCCAATAATTCTGGAGAAACATACTCTGCAGTCCCCACGAATGATTTAGCCCTAACGTCAACTGGGTAATCTTCACTTTCATCGTTTTTCTTTTCAAGTAATCTTGCTGTGCCAAAATCTGTAATTTGGATTCTCAATTTATTATCAAGCAATATATTTTCTGGTTTTATATCTCTGTGAATAACACCGTTATCATGCATATACTTAATAGCGTCTAATATCTGTGCTCCGAAATACCTAACACAATCTTCATTAAGTGTATTATACTTTTTAATCAATGTCAATAATTCACCGTTAGATGCATAGTCAAGAACGAAATAAAGTGACGCTTTATCTTGAAACGTAAAGTACAACGATATTATCCCAAGCCTATTGCTTAAACGATTTAAAGCATGCTTTTCTATATTCACATATTTTACCTTTTTCTCTTTAATGATGTGTCTTTTGTCTAATATTTTAACCGCATATTGCGTTGATGTATGCTTATCTGTTGCCAACACCACAGTCGAATACGATCCCTCCCCTAGAGAACGCCCATACTCAAAATCTTGTACACCTCTCTTAATGATTCTATAATTGGATTTGCTATCGTCTACTTTCTTTACGGCAGCACCTCTTTCATTCCAATCTTCTCTAGTATCATCAACTGTCATGTTTGGTGCATTCGCTGAAACATCCTCGAGTCTCTCCGGCGCCGGGGTGGTATCCACCAAGTCTCTAAACTCTGCCTCGGTGGTGGGAGTGTCAAGCAACACGTTGAGTGACGAGTTTGTCACCGCATGGTGGTCCCTTGGATTGAAATCAAACGATGACGACGAATTTGGTGTCTGGGGTGCACTTCTAGTGACATCCCGATCTTCCTGCAAGTCTAGCGAAGATAGCCTCGAAGAAATATGCACTTCTGGTAGACGGTTATGGTGCTGGATAAGCCGTGTGTTTTTAAACACTCTGTTGGATTGCTCAGGAGCTTGGTCCAAGTTCGAATCAAGCGTATCAACACTCCCGTTATTATTGCTACTCGAGTACGTATTATAAATATTCTCCAAATCACTCGAGAGTCCCTGGAGACTGGAGTTGGATTCGTTAAAGCCGCTGTTCACTGCTTTCATCCTGCGTTATTTCTGGTTTCTATATCAATGGGAACTTCAATTTATTATGCAACAATTATATAAGGGATATCGTTATTGTCAGCAAGTGCATTAATACATAATATTTTAGAATCGCTATTATTTTGATCAATCAATTTATACTGAGATGCCTCTACCTTTAGCCCGATTGATATGTAGTACACTGTTATTCTTACTGATTAACTATACTTCTATGTAATAGGTTCAAACGCTTCGCCAACAGAACGACTTGCCAAATTTCAGTAGGAGCAACTTGAGTCACGTGACATACTGTTATCCAAATCAATTATAGTCAGAATTATTTATTGATACTTCCCTAATGAAGCATTTATTTGATATCATCGAGAATATTTGACGGTTAGAGGCATGTCACACAGAAAATAGCATCAATACAGCACGTAGTAAAACAACAATGGCATTTCCAATTGAAACAACGCACTTAATAGCACAACTACGAGTGTCTTATCTCACGCTAACCGATAATGATGAATATGCCAAACGCATCATAAAGCCACTAGTAACGAAAGGAGATGGAGTCGATATACCTCGCAAGGTGTATCCACAGCTTGAGATGCAAGAATCACCGCCAATAACGTTCAATGTTGCACGACATGTACAGAGGTCGGATCACAATAAGGACCTCGAGCAGGAGCGAGTAGGGACGAAGAGAAAGAAGGGGAGTAAAGGGACCTATAGCACAAGAGAGAGAAGACGAAGACAAAACAGGAACAAGATGGACAAAGTGGGAAGCAAAGGACAAGCAGCGAAGAAGATTCAGAATGGGACGAAGGAGATGTCAGATTCGTCACAACCTGGTCTCTCGTATACCGAAACCATCAAAGGAAAAAACAGGAAACGGAAATCCAACATAGTGAGTTTCTTTCACGCGGGAAAAAACAAGGACAGTGACAGTGAAAGCGATAGTGATGGGTCTACAATGGCGACCCAGCTTGTTACACCGGAGCGAAACTTAGAATTAATCGAAGAGGAACTTCCCAGCGAAGGGGAAATTAATGAGGGAGATTCAACTGAAATTGAGATCGATGGTAAGGATAGAAGTGATATAATAACCATAGACAGTGATTTTGATGTCTCGGCGACTGCGTCAGGAGAGGTACTAAAGATTCCAGATATGGAATTTGGATACGAAATCCAGTCTGGAGAAGATGGAAGTGGATCTCCAAGAAGCAGCGGTAATACTGAGGATAATGTTGAAAAGGATGATGATTTTGAGGAGGATGAATTCGACGAAGACGAGGACTATTTTACCGAAGATGAAGATATAGAAGTGTCTTCTTCGGATTCTGCATTTACCGACATTGAAACTGATTCTATTTTAGACTCTCCCATGTTACTCGAGTCCTATACAGATGATGCTTACAATAGTTATTCCTTCAGTAACCAAAACGATAACTTATCAAGTCTTCGTACTCATTCCAAGAAACCGAGAAAGAAGAAAAGTAGGCTTAATTCGCTTGAAAGTCAAAGTTTATCAAGAATCTCAGTGAATTTGCGAACGGTATCTTCTCAGACATTATCGACAAGTGAGTATAATAATGGTACTGGTAGCAAGACGGCGTCAAATGCCAGCACTTCATACAACACAAGCAAACCTATATCCCGAAAGGATTCTTTTGTTTTTGGAAAACTTGATATTAATAAACAGAAAGAACCCCCATGTAAACCCCAAAGTTCCAACCTTAGCTTATTAATCCAATCCAAGTCCAAGTCTTCCAATATCAATCCATTGAGTTACTATTCATTTGCATCTTCACATATTGATAGCATTCATAAGGCAAAACTTAATATATTTTTGCCGCCCAATAATGTACCGGTATTGACTGATTTATCTATTAATGACAATGTAGCAATATCTGATTGCATTGGTTATATTCTATTAAGTTTATCTAATGTACCAAAATTGAATAAAGATAATAGTTTGCCAAACATAAATCCAAATAACTGGAGATTGGAGTTAGTTGATGAAGATGGAGAGAATTATGGATCGTTTGGTATCTTGGATAGGACTCGACTTCTATCATCGTACAATAACCCCAAAGATATTGCTTTATGTAAAGTGGATGATGAAGCAGAAATAATAAGAAATGAAAAGCAAGCACCTCTACCTTTGGAATTTAAGCTGAGTTTATCTGCTTTTGAGCGGAGACGGAATCAGATATCAGAGACAAATGAAGCTGAGGGAGAAGTTACTTCTAATATTAGACCTTTAGCAAATGAATCACAAGAAGCCATTGAAGTGAGGATTTTAAAGAATTATATTGATGAATCATTATCAAATTCTTCTAATTATTCAGTTATTTACACTTCAGCTAGAGCCCTGGTTGGGCAAGTTTTGAAAGAATTTTGTGCTGAGAATGGGTTTGATTCTTCTAAATATAAACTTAGGGAGATAATTTTACGTGAAACCTCTGATAATAATCCAATGGCCAACCGTGGACAAAAATATGGAAAGTCCTTATTACAGAGTAATCTTGGGACCAGAATGAGTCCAACGGTCATTCAATCGAAGAAGCTTTTGAATAACGATGATTTGATAATTGATCTCGAAAGTAATACGTTAGAAGTAGTACCAGAGGATATGAGTCAAATACAATCGGATAGAGACTTTAGTGATCCTTCGCTATTGAATATTGGAATTACCCCTTCTGCATCGACATGTACGCTCCCTGCAATCACTCCGCCGATCAAACAATTGGAAGAAAAGTTCCAATCAATGAATGTTTCTAAAAAGTCGAATAACGAGCGTATACAACCTATTTCTTCCAGTTCCACCAAAAAGAATACAACAGAAAATATCAAACGCACAATAAACTCGAATAAGTACTTGGATGATATACTTCGAGGAAAGAACCCACAACTTCCTACAAATATTAACACTATTTACTTTACCTGGAAAGTTTGGAGAAAGAAGCCAACTATTTTAAACAAAATAGAAAAATCTTTGGTTATTGATGGTGATTATATTCATTTAACCCCATCTGAAGTGGTAGCTTGGAAGAAAAATCCAAGCGATAATCCATTTTTGTCCAATCATAATCAAAGTCACTCTAACCATCACCATCATTATTTGCATCATTATAATTATTCAAACTATTATAACAGTCTGATGATGAAGACTAGTTCATTTCATATAACTCAAATAACAAAATTAAAGCAATACAAGAACAGCAAAAATCCAAACCACTTCAAGATTGTTATAAGAAAACATGTCGATGGATCATCGAACGTCAAAGATTCAACGGTGAAAAAGAAATATGATTTGGAAGCTGTTAATGTGACCGAATGTGAGGAAATTATCAAGAAGTTGAAATGGGTGTTGCAAGTTTATAACATGTCAAATTTGAAGCTGACTTGATGTTGTTTAATGTATATATTAATTGTCTACTAAGAAATACACATTACTCTCGCATTATTTTAGATTCGCAAATAAATTTATCAAACTCATCGCAAATTTATATTTTTAAGATAAGTAGCATTTTGTAAATTTGCAATGTCTACCTTATCTCTGAATTGGAAGAGGCTAAGTTCTAAGATATCACCCGATACTAAGGGTATCAAGAAACGATCCAAAGGAAAGCAAAAGCCAAAAGAAAAGAATACACAACTTGAAAAATCAATTAACAATAATTTACCGAAAGCAAACGCTACACCTATAGAATTAGCATTATGGACTAAAGAAAATGATATAAATGTAAGTGATATACCCGAAAAGGGAAAGTTAACTTTAGTTCCCGAGGGAAATGATAGTCGGAAAAAAGAGCCAGGCAAATATTTGGCTATTGATTGTGAATTTGTCGGGGTTGGACCTGAAGGTTCTGAATCGGCATTAGCAAGAGTTTCGATAGTGAATTTCTATGGTCACACAGTATTTGATAAGTTTGTCAAACCCAGGGAGAAGGTTACGGATTGGAGAACTTGGGTCAGTGGTGTTACGCCAAAACACATGAAAGATGCAATAAGTTTTCAGGAGGCTCAAGCTGAAACTTCAAAACTTCTAGATGATAGAATATTGGTTGGCCATGCAGTTCATCATGATTTAGATTCGTTGTTTCTATCGCATCCAAAACTTAAAATTAGAGACACTTCCCAATATAAACCATTTAGAAAGCTCTCTATGGGTAAAACTCCGAGTTTAAAAAAATTGACCTTGCATTATTTGGGTATTGATATTCAAGGTGCATCCCATTCTTCAGTGGAAGATGCTAGGGCTACAATGTTGTTATTTAGATTGCATAGAAAAGAATTCGAACAGAGTATTCGAAGTCAGACTCGCCAATAAGCGAATTTATTCGTTTTTAAATGCATCTTAGATATTTATGTACGATAGTAATGAAATATTATTAAAAGTGTAATATACAATAGCTATAATTTCGGGGTTCTTCTCACTGAAAATATTATTAAATTCGGTTCAGATTCAGAATAACCAAATAAGTTTAGTCTTCCAACCTCTGACCTTCAACATAGGAACATGCACTTCTATAAACCATTTCTTGTATCATCCGAACACCATTACTCAAGTCAATATCTAGTCCATTTTCGGTTTCAAGGTCATCCATTAGCCTGATTAACTTGTGATCTCTAATAAGTGTGACTTGGTTCTCTTCTAGAAGAGAACTTACTCTGTGCTGATATTTCTCAATTGAATAATTTTCATCTGAGATTGCATTTATCAGGACATCAGAAATTGCATGCACAAGATCCGTTGCATTAGTGTTAATCAAAATCAGTTCCATTTCAAATTTCATGATATGATACACCAAAAAACCATTTTCCTTGTAGGATTCGAACAAATGGTTATACAAATGTAAGAATTTTCTTTTGTACGTACTATCCACGGTATCATTCGCAAATAAATACGCCGCGTGTACCAAGGTTATTATAGAATTCGTGGAATCAGATGACAAAAAGTCGATAAGTACTGTCGGAACCTTAAGTGAATCAATTGTTTCGTGGTCACCAATTTCTAACTTTATATCCAGCAAAAATGTTTCAAAAACTACGTCGGATGTGCTTAAATAAATGAATAGCAAATAAGGCAAACACACGTCTGGAATGGTGGAATTTTCAATTTCGACATCACTTTGCAAATTATACCTTAATTTAAAATACTTTTTCATACAGCTCAACGAAGTGTGTTTAATATGAGAAAGTTTCAAGCCATGAGAAAAGATAAAAAGAATATGAAACTCGAAATTTGATTTTGTTAAATGAATATTGTGACGACTCTCAAAATCTGATATAAATGGTTCCAAATAATGACGATGTCCAAATATTTCATCTAAATAATTACCTTGCTGTATGACTTTAGTCACAACACTCAAAACACATTCCACTGACGGTTGGTACACTGCCGCAAATTCAAATAAGCCAAAACATAATTCCGGCCAAATTAAAACAGGTGGTAATACCGACGTTTCATGTAACCCTTCAATAATTCGAGAGACACAGACAGAAACATTTGTCACATAATCCATGGAAAAGACTTGTTGTCTACTAATCAATTTAAAAATCCTTGATGATGTTGAATCACTAATACCTGTTTTTGATAAGATACCTACCACCAATAAGGCTCTTGTTTGAAATAAGGAAGTAGTGCTAAAGGCAACATCGATGGCATAGGTACACCAACGAGATTTCCATCCCGATCTATCGTCACAAGTTCCCAATTCTGAAATGAAAGCATCTAGATACTCACACAAAACTTCAAAGCTTGCAGCCCTATTATATGTTTGACTGATATCAGATCTCGATGTGCTTTTATCCCTTGTAATTCCAAATAGCATTCTTGCTCTCTGACCACTAAAATAATCGAGGGTATTTTCAATGGTGATCTTCTCGTTTTCCGTCAAGTCAACTTTATAGAAAAACGATTGAATTGTATTAATAAAAAGTTTCTGAAGATCATCACCGAAATCCAATAAAGTATTATCGATAAAGAGAGTGCAAATGAAATAGACATCAGCCAAAAACAATTGAGAAAAAACATACGAATTAAACGATAATGTGGCACAAATCTTGACCAAAACCTTGATTTCAAATAACTTACTTTGCGATGCGATTGCAGAGTCAGTGGTTCTAGCATTGTTGATGCATGATATCAATCTTGATATAACTTCACCACAGACTTCAACAGAAGGCGAAATCAAGGAAATCATGAAATACCAATCAGGTCCATTCTTGTTATCGATGACAAATGCCACAACTTCATCTACTAATATTGATGTGAGTCTGCTCTCATAAAACAATTTTTTCCATACGTAATCGTTCAAATACGCAATTTGCTCTTTGTTGATAACGGAAATTCTGCAAAATTGTCGTACTATATCAGCAACTCTATCTGGACCATTAACATCATTTTGAAGATAAATATAATCGCAAACATTGTCAATCCACGGAGAAATATATAAGATCGCATTTAGGCGGTTTTCATTTGGTAAATTCTCATAATGATCAAAAAATGCTTTGAAAAATCTAAATGACATTGTCGGCATTTTCTTCGAAAGATATTCAGAGGTAGAAACAATAAAGTCAGTGAGATTTGATGGGAATGCAATATTCTTTGCATAACTACTTGGTATACCTAGATCAATATCAAAGTAAGTCGACAAGGATGAAAATAATTTAGCTGCAGCTGTTCGAACCTCCTCGTTATTACTTAATAAGCCTTGAAAGGTGACATTGTACAACCTACTAAACCAATGATAGGAGCTTGACTCACTTCCTTCTCGTTCACCATTATATAGTTGCTTGGGCAACCTAGAAGTCGTGAAATACAATGATTTCAAAATTTCCAGCCTTTCATGTGATCTTAATGTAACTTGTAAGCCATACTTCAAATAGATAACGAATTCATCAGAAGACTGATTAGTTTTTGATACTTCACATTTGATAATATCCGAAAGCTCGTAAATCTCGATTGGAATAAATCCATCTGTGGAACAAAGCGGACCATTAAAAGTGAAAAAATCGACAAAACAAATCTGTAGCCATTGTCTGCCTATCCTTAGGATAACTGGCTCGAACTTTCCTGTGCTATCATTATAGAACGTGACATTCTCGAATACAACTCTATTATCACGAGATATCGAAAGAGTTGTTTCACTCAAGCATAGACTATTTACTATACTTGGGCCATCTGACTGAGAATAAGTGTATAGTCTACTTTGGTACCTAGAATTAGAATCCTTCATTCGCAATGTTGCCATGGTATCCATAATGCTGGAACATTCAACTTTTGGAATATTAAAGTAGTAAACTCTCGTGCAATTTTTGAAGAATTGAACAGGAGCATATGAACTTAAGAGTGAAACGTATACTTGAAAAATACTCCTATCAACAACTGCTGTTGTAAAATCAACTACCAAATAAAATTTATTATCCCATACTTGACTTGCAAGTTCAAATAACCTGAAAGTCAACAAACTCACATCATTATTGATATATTTCAAATATCCAAAATTGACGACTACTACAGGGGTACCGTCATGGAAAATCGAATTGTGAACCACTGGAAAATCAACAGTTGACTCAAGACTATTCATGGACATCTTACTCATAAAATCGTTATACTGACTGCTGGCATTATTGCTTGGATCAAAACTCTTATACGGTGTGGTAAGTTGAAGTGATATCAAAGCCTTAGGTTGGCCCAATTCCTTCACTAGTTTATCAAATTGTCTGAATTTTTCTATCCTGCAATGTAAATTGCGAACATTTGTTAACGGATCACTTAAGATATAGTGATGCTTTATTTTAACAAAATGATTGTAGAAGAATTTGTGAAGGTATCTCAATTCCGGAATTGGCTTCTCCGTAATTTCTTGAAATGGGTATTCATATCCTGAACAAGTTGAAACTTCTTTTAAAAATTCAAAAATTCTTTGATTTAATGCATTTAATTCATTCATTCTGCTGCTTAATCCAGGCCATTTCATCAAGTTTAAGGAACCATTAGCCATATTTTGTATAACCTTAACTAGTTGCATTAAACTCCTTTTCACTTTCATATCATCTATTGATATGTCGAAAAAAGTCTTAGGACTAATAATTGCAGGGCAAAAGAACCTTAGGAAAATAAATGAGCCCACTGAAATCAAAGCTGCATTTTCAAATTTTACTTTAACACAATCATAAATTGCACAACAAATATACTTAAACGAAGAAGGAACTAACTCAATCGAATTAAGAATCACATCAACCAATTTATTAAAATACTTCATGAACAATTCTGTATCCTCTTCACTTTCGTTGGATTTTTCAACTTCGAATGCAATTTTATTTGCATGTAGTTCTTCAAGAAAAGGTCGAAGGGTCGCGGATAAATAATCTAAACCATAATCTTTTGCAAAGTTAGACAATAATTTTGTCAAGGTACTATTCCTTCTGAAAATATCACTTGATCTGGTAACATCATCAACTTCATCATTCAACAAGGTTTTGAAAAGCTTATCTAACTTTTTAGTATAACCGAAGAGCATAAATAAAGAAGTTGCCAATAAATTATGATCCGTCAATGATGCGACTTCTGCGGTAGCTCCACATAATTCGTATAATTCCGTTAATTCATTCAAAATTGCATCAGGAAATTCTTCTTTAGATTTACTCAATTTTCTAGATGCCAACATATTTGCAAAAACGTTCAAAAATATTGCCCTGATTTTATTATTATCATGATATCCCAACGGCAATACAAACTGCATCCCAATATCTGTATCAAATTGTAATATATTAGAAATACTCTTTAAAGCATTATCAGTAATCAATTGTACCTTATATTTAGATTTGACCAAATTAGAATTCATGTTTGTCGAAGTATATTTTTGCAATATCCTATAAAATAAAGACAAATAATTAGCAAACGCTAAGTCCTTATTCTTTCTGAGATCTTTATCCTTCGTTCCTTCGGGAATTTCCAATAATAATTTTTCCAATTGAAGCGACAAACACTTAGAGCATTCTGTAGCGAGATCGATATTTAAGTAAAAAATTTCAGAATCTTTATTTGCTCCAACAGGATTATTAATTGACATAGGTGGAATATCATCGTGTTCATCCCCAGCTAGAGATTCATCGAAGAAAACTGCTTGTTCTAACCACTCAGCCGAGGATTTTGCAAAAAAGTTTCGCAATTTAAAAGCACCACGAAGCCCAACTCGTTCCTTATCACTCTCTAATGCACTACCTAATTTGCAAAATCGTAATTTTAACTTCAACGTATCAGATAATCGATTCGTTATATTAATAAAGTCAATAAGAAACCCACAAACATCAGGTAACAACGACGCTAAAACAAACGCGCCATCGTTCCTAAGCCCGATCATGGTAGTTAAAATCACTAGTACTTGCTCCACGAACAAGACACTTTCTTCATTAACGACCTTTTTATCAGCATATGAAAACGATATGTCCATCAATTTCGTACATATTAAATGAAAGACTGCTGAATGTGATTCCATAGATAAAGCATCCTTAATAATAACCCTAATAACCAAATCATTTGAAGTCAACAAGCGGGCACACTTATCAAAAAATTCAGATATGTAAAGCTGCAGTTTCATTTTTTGGTCTGGATCTTCTTTCGAAAACTCAGACAGAACAAAACAACCAGATGTTGAGACCAAGAATCCAGTGAAGTGTCGGAAAACTAGATTTTCGTTATTAAATGTGCTTCTGCTTTCTAACATATCTAGCCATCTTCTATAAATAATTAACCAAATTTGAAATAATGATTTAGTTGGCTTTGATTCTCTCAAGATATTTCTAAATCTTTTATGTAAGGAAACAAAGCCGGTGAATACGGAATCATCATTAACGACTTTTCCAAATGTTTCACTCAAGTTTTCCGGGAAGCAATCTCTCAAATGATGACGGGAATTAATCTCCTTACAATACCACTTCATAGAAATCCTAGCAATGTTATAAATCTGAATGTCATGGGTGCACAAAGAAAGAAGTAACACTTTTTCAAAAGAATGGAAAACATTTCCACAGTCCGAATGACTTAATGATTTTTCAATTAATTCATTTTCAATGATCAAATCAGAATACTTATCTCTTGCTTCCAAAAACATGTTTAAAAACAAAAGACATGACTTGAATTTTGCGTCTGTTAAAGACAACAGTAAACATGCTTCACAAATTGATTGAATGATATAAACTGCAATCAAATAATTAGCGTATGTAGAAACTATTGTACGATTCTTCATAATTAGGTTTTCTTGATCAACTAATGTCATTGTTAAAGAACACGCAGATTCAAATAGTGATAAATTCTCTGAGCTATTATCCCCTGGTAATGCATGCTTCAATGGTATGATCACTTCGCATACAAATTTAAATATTTTCTCACGTAATACTGTCTCGTCTTCATGCAACTGTGAATCGTTCATTAAATCACGATCATTAAAATAAAGCTCTGGCGCACTGACAAAAATTGAAAATAGGTCGGCCAACATTTCTTCAGCATTTGAAATTAAATCTGGTTTCTTAAAAGACGAAACAGCAGAAGGAATGCAAGACTCATTGAAGCTACCATCATCGTTTAGGTTAAATGAATTGATTTTTGTATTAGATGATGGTGATAGTTCAGCAATATAACTATCAAGGTTTGAGGTATCAGATGGTGAACTTAATTGTCTTTCGGCTTCATCTTCATGATGCTTTCGATGGTCATTATAATCTTCGCTATAATTAGAAATTGAAGATATAGTAGACTTCGAGTATTCGTGCTGCTTTAAAAGTTTCGTCAAAGAAATAATCATTGATTTTAAAGGTGTCGCTAACTTTCTCATCAAGCAGTTGAAAACATTAGTATTCCTTTCAAATTCGGATAACCCTTTAACAGTTTTCACTAAAATTCGAACTTCTCTTATGTCATCCCTTGATTCATTAAATTTAGTAACCAAAACGTTCATATATATATCTGGTTTGATTATTAAAGCCCCGATATAGAAATTCACTAATAAATTATCGTATAACAGTGTTAA
Source organism: Debaryomyces maramus (assembly GCA_030583545.1). Taxonomy (NCBI): domain Eukaryota; kingdom Fungi; phylum Ascomycota; class Pichiomycetes; order Serinales; family Debaryomycetaceae; genus Debaryomyces; species Debaryomyces maramus. The sequence goes on from JAJMIL010000003.1 coordinate 754,073, forward strand.
CCTTGGATTTTTGGATCTTGTTATTAACTTAGTCAAGTTTTCATAAGTCCCATCCAAATAAAGTATACAAAATTTGAAAATAGGGTGCTCTGTGTCAAAATCCGAAGTATTAACTAATGCAGCCCCCAAATGAAATATGTTAATCAATGAATCAAAAGAATCCAAATTTGAACCACTATTAGAATCTTTTATGATGCCATTCACAAACTTCAATCTCTTGTTAAAGGCAATTCTTAGTTTATTTGGTTTGTTTTCAAATTCATTGAAGTCCGTTAGACATAAAATTGCAAGCCAACTGTGAATCATTGAAGTGCAACTAGAATAAGGAGAATCTTCAATAATAGTATTTATGTAATCAAACAAATTTCTTATTTCCAATTCGATAATACTTCCAGGAGTGAGTAAAGCAATATAATCTTCTGGTCTTGAAAAACATTGATCTTTTATACTATTTGCGTAGAACACCATGAATGCCATTTTCCAATGATTGGACCTAATATACGGTAAAAACTGATAGACAACCCGTGCCATTTTCTCGGCTACCGAAACTTGATAGAATAAATGTTTTACCAATGGCGAGTATTTCTGCAATACCGGTAATGGAACGAGTTCTCCTCTTTCAGCATATTTAAACAACTTCAACATAAGATAGTCGTAATAATCGTCTGGATTTGATGCAGCAATAAACCGCAATGCAATCTCTATATAATAGTCAATATCACTGATATAACTGTTGACATATTCATGAGTTATGGAAGTTGGGGTTCTGTATTGGCTATCATCTGATTCAAATTCGCTACTTGGTGTGGCTTGAGATGTATTGGAGCTTGCATAATTGAAGTGATGCGTTTGTTTATGGTTTTGACTTCGATAAGTTTCTTGTAAATCAATTGCTTCCGCCTGGTCCGATTTTATTAACGATAAGACTTTCCTCACCACCTGTGGAGATAATAATGATAGCAAAGTATCTATTGTTGACCTTATAATTAATGGATTCAAAGGTGGGGGAGGTATATAGTGAAAATAGATTGAGTAGTTTGATGATACATCGCAATTGGATAAAAATAATTCATGCTTCATGTCGTTAATCGTCCTCTTCAGACTCCAATTGTGCTTTATGACATCTGCCAAAAGTTTCAACATAATGAGTGTCGACGATAATGACTTTTCGTCTCGGTCTCTCAATTTTATCAAGTTGGATTCGCTGTTAATTCTATCTAATATCACGCAGAAACAACTGATGATATTGGATATGAATGTGGTGTCATTAACTGCATCTATGTCTGACAACCCTTGATGTTTCCTGTTGAGTAATATATGTTTTGTCGTTATGAACTGCGGGTTCAATTCCACCTCTGCTACGGTAAACCCAGTCCTATTTGGCAAGAGTGATCGCAACCGCTTGCATATCGACTCGATAAATTCATACAGCAAGTTATCCTTTACGGATGAGACATTAGACATGCTGTTATGGTATTTTTGCTGTGGTGTCTGTTGTCTTACAATTAATAATCATATACTCTAGCGGCTAATCGTAACAACGTCCCTGGAATATCTATACTTGCAATTTCTCTATCGTGTCTTGTTGAACTATGAGATCTACCCTAGATCTTGCTAATTGCTGTCGAATTCAGAGATTCTCCTGGTTAATGAACCTATTGATAACCTTTATTGCCAATCTACTGTCAAACAGTTAAATCGTATCTTTCGTTTTTTGCGCTTTGGTACTACTGCTTAGCTAATAAATTTGGGAAATTTCTTTTGTTTCCTAAATTAAATTACACAAAGACAAACTAATACAATAACCACAACGATCACTATTAATTTTTCACCCGTTCGCTAGGCAGTTTATTGTCCCTACAGGCGTACAGGTGATCTTTTATGTTTCTCGTGCATTATTGGGGATATTTTAACGATTTGAACCCCTATGTTGCATGCTTGTCAAAACCCTGTGATGATGTGCGAGCATAAGTAGCAGGAAGTGCTGCAGAATACATTGCTCTAGCAATATACCTGGGAAAGAATTGGAGAGGTATGGACTTCACGTAGAACATATTACTAGGCTAGACAATTTAAAAAACAGAATCAATTAGAGTATATATGGGCTGAAACAGCGGGGTTTTTGCAGACACAGTCTTGTAGTTGGCTCAATCTTGTAGTATTGGGGATGGTTATGGAAGTAGTATTCGCAGCAGCGTGAACTCAGGTAATCAGGATGTTCCGAGGAGCAATGGGGTAAAGTTGGGGTGGACGATGGAAGATTTGGAATCAAACTCGGGATTGTACGGCTGGTTGAATGCCGGGTTTATTGGAGGAACGTCAATTTCACCGGGTGGAGAAAATATGAGGGAATTGTAGGTATAACTGGAGAGAGGAGATGACGACGGGGGTCTGAAAAGCCTGCTATTCCGATTGACGTCGGTCCAAGCACGGTTTCTCGTTTTTGCAATTTCTCGACTTGAGTCTTTTTTGATGCGAAATGGCCTGTGGGGAAGCGAGTGGTATGTCTTGGGTGCCACTGGATTCTTTGCTCCGAGTCTTACCAACCGACAATAAAAACGGTACAACCTATTTCTAGGCTTTGGTTCCGTGGATTTTATCGATAATGTGTCAAAATCTTCTATTTCGGGTTGAATTGGAAACAATCGGGATTTTCTGCGGTACAACAGAGGATACCTGTAGTCATAACAGGGATCTCTCATTTCCGAAAGTTGCTGGCGTAACCTGGTCGAAGAAGACCCGTAGCTTAATCCGTGTAGACTCATAAATGTGTGGCTGGAAAGGAAGACATGCCCCCTTGTGATTGCAACCAGTAGTACAGATATGTAGTTCTATAGAGATAAACCCATACACCAAGCAAATATTACATCAATAAAGCCATACACCCAAAATTCCAAAAACAGTTACACAAAACTCATTAAAGACGTGCACCAACCAACTTGAAGTTTTTCAAACTCGAGAGGCCTATAATCGGCGATCTAATAGACCTACAACTACATATTTAACACAAGACATTAGATTTAGTTAAGTGTATTAATTTAACCATGGGTTCAGCTTACAATATTCTCGGTAGATCCGTTCCATCTCATCAATTAGCTTTGGCCACCTTAGGTGCTGTTGTATTCGTTGCTCTTCCAAAGCCATGGGCCCCAGCTGCACCAAAACATCCAGAAATTAACGCTAGTTCTAAGGAAGAAGAAAAATTCGTTCAAGAATGGTTAGCTAAACACACCGCTGAAGAAAAGCACTAGATTTAGACCATAGAATATATGTATTTTTGACTATTTATTTCGATGTTCCCAATATTGTTTTTTTTGATTATGGCTTATGTATACATGATTAATTGAGAACTGGTCAATAGAACCTTTAGTTGCATGCATGAGCTAGGTGGTTCTATCCTCATTTCTTTCCTTTGCTATTTAACAGTATAGGCTATTTATTCACTTCAGAGAATGAGAAATATAGTTCTTCCGTTACGAATTTGATCTTGTAGTACGGCTGCGGCATGTTTGACAGCAATAGACCGACACTCGGCGCCAATCCCTTCCTTGTACTTCTTATATATAAGCTTCTACGTTAAGTTTTAATGGGATGTCTATGGTTGATGTTGAAGACATCCGGGTAATGAAGGAAACTGGTGAGTCTGATATTGGAGATTTGTGTAACTATTTTTTTAGTAGTAGTAAAAAAAATATACCGATGAGAAGAGATAGATGAAAAATCTCATCACCTAGCATTTGAAGTTAATACCATACGAAATGTCAGCCATTTACAAAGCATTACAATCGAAATCGTCCAAGGAGACGTCTGAAAAGGCCAAGCACATAAATAGACAAAGATTGTTGGTGATATCATCCCGTGGTGTTACTTACAGGCATCGTCATTTGATCAGTGACTTAGTTGCACTTTTACCTCATGCAAGAAAGGAACCAAAGTTTGACTCTAAGAAGAACTTGTACCAGTTGAACGAAGTTGCCGAATTGTACAACTGTAATAATATTTTCTTTTTCGAGTCGAGGAAGCATCAGGATTTGTACTTGTGGATTTCTAAACCTCCTAACGGACCAACTTTAAAATTCCACATTCAAAACTTGCATACATTGGACGAGTTGAATTTCACTGGTAACTGCTTGAAGGGATCGAGACCGGTGTTGAGTTTCGACAAGTCGTTTGAGTCCAGTGACCACCACAAGCTCTTAAAAGAATTATTTATCCACTCGTTCGGAGTCCCTCCCAATGCTAGAAAATCAAAACCTTTCGTTGACCACGTTATGACGTTTTCTATCGTAGACAACAAGATCTGGATCCGTAACTACCAAATCAACGAAACTATCGATGCCCAGGATGCTGACTCCGTCAACCCAGAAGAATTATCGTTGGTCGAAATTGGTCCAAGATTGGTCTTGACCTTGATCACCATTTTGGAAGGCTCTTTCGGTGGTCCAAAGATTTATGAAAACAAGGAATACGTCTCACCTAACTTCGTGAGGGCTCAATTGAAGCAGCAAGCTGCTGATCAAGCCAAATCGAGAGCTACTGCTGCATTAGACAGAAAATTAAAGAAGAGAGACCAAGTCTTGAAGAGGGATCCTTTGGCTAATGATAGTTTATTTAAAGAGTAATTGTAATATAGAGTATATGTGCATATATAATATACCGACTTTATTGTAAATCACCTGTAATGCTTAAATAACTACTGTTCATACTACTACTATTAATAGTACTATAGTGTTTACACTATGGTTCCAAGTAGGAACTTGAAGCCTCGCGATGTGGGTGGTTTGTATATAGTATCATAGCCTTCTTAGCCGAGAAATCGATCTAAACCGCTTTAGACACAATTTTTGATCTTTATCTGTAATTGATTAATTAAAGGGTGTACTTAAGGAGTTATTGGAGATATCGATAGTGCATAAAATAAGAATGCATCGGTATCAAAATAATTCCCAACGTCCTATGGAATCTGGAGATTTAAGAAATCAATTTTTATCGAATGCGTATCCCAAAGATGGTGGGTCTAGAGATAATTTGAAGTACAATAATAGCTTTGTGACAGACGAAGATGACGACTCCTTGGTTTTCGGTAACACATATAACACAGCACCGTATCCAACATCGGCGCCACAAGTATCCAGGCTAAAAAAATGGGACACTTCGAATGTAGAAACCAATGAGTACGAATTACACAAACTAGGCGAATCGCCAACTTATAATAACCCGTCGGTGGATCCGTTCAACCCACCTGCTGGAAATCAGAAGGGCCCATACGGTCACAGTCAATCATCCAATAGTAATCCATTCGATGACCAAACGTTGACCGATTCACATCTGCATGATAATCCGTTCGAGCCACATAGGTCCCCACCGTCTGTGCCTATGGACGACGAGTACGAGAGAATAAGACGAAATGAAAAGGCTAGATTGAGACAACTCAAAAGAAAGCCTCGGTTTCATTATACAAAGTTGCCTTACTTCACGATGCTAGTTACTATAATCCAAGTGGCAGTATTTATAGCGGAATTGGGAAAAATGTCGAGTTTGACGGGATCGGCTTTCCAAACTAAACCATATTTCAACCCGATGTTAGGGCCTTCTACCTACTTGATGATCAACATGGGGGCTCGTTATACACCATGTATGCAATCTATCAAAGGAATAACTAACGATACCAGTGTCAACTTTCCATGCCCCAACTCGACCGATACCGACACGAATGTATGTTCACTTAACGAGCTCTGTGGTTTAAGTGGAATTCCTACTAAAGATGATTCGTATGAACCACATCAATGGTACAGAATAATTACACCTATATTCTTACACGCGGGATTCTTACATATTATTTTTAATTTGTTGTTGCAAGTTACTATGGGCTCTACAATTGAGAGAAATGTTGGATTTATTAAATTTTTCATAATCTATTTGATGAGTGGTATATCTGGATTTCTTTTAGGAGCAAACTTTTCTCCAAATGGCATTGCTTCAACAGGTGCATCTGGGGCGTTGTTCGGAATAGTGGCAACAAATATAATAATGTTTGTCTATTGTGGTAAAAAGAATACCAACATGTACGGTACAAAGCGGTATTCATTATTCATCTGTATTATGATTATGGAGATTATCATATCATTAGTCTTAGGTCTCTTGCCAGGATTAGATAATTTCAGTCATATCGGTGGTTTTGCAATGGGAATCCTTATGGCAATTCTTTTGCTACCTGATCCATTTTTCATCTATGTCGATGGAATTATTACCTACCATTCTCACGATAATACCTTGCAACAGTTTAAGAATAATTGGAACCCAACACATAACTGGGAAGATAAAATTGCCTCTCGTGTATACATCTGGATTGCTGTTAGAGTTGTATGCTTGGTTTTGGCTATTATTTACATTGCGCTACTTGCCAAAAATTTCTTCGGCAGTAAGGAGAATCCGCAGGACAATAACTGCTCTTGGTGTAAGTATATCAACTGTATCCCTGTTAATGGTTGGTGTGAAATTGGTGAAGTTCAAGTGCAAACTGATAAATCTTCAAAATCCAAAAGATCATCAGAAGGAAATTCAGTATTTTCCAGTGACTACATTTCCGGATATCAAAGCGAAAATCATATAGGAGAACTTGCCATTATGGATAGGTCAATTACCCAAGAACCTCATCACAAAATTTCATCACAAAATTCATTTATCCAAGCACAACAATCCGGTACGGGTTTAGCTTTCTATTTTATCATTGGGTTAATAACTTTTAAATTTTGCAAATCCAAAAAGTGGATTTGATTCCTGCATCTCTTCAATAAATACATTGCATACTAATATTACAAAGTATACGTTATACGTTACCCCTTTCTTTACATTATATTTATTCTCTAGGTATCTTTAGTGGCAGTTTTTGCAGTAAGAACTAAATGTAGAAAATCCGGGTAAATTTCGGATTTGTGTAATATATTTCTAAATTTTCAATAAATTTTCAGCTACTGTAAGTTACGAACAACATAGATAAAGGAACATACTGCAAAATGTCATCTTCAATGTTTAAACAACTTAGTTGTATGGCATCCCGTCATACTTACATAAGGACGTTTTCACAAACCACGAAAAAACCATTCATTAGTAATTTTTTTGGCTCGAAACAAATTAAAGAGAGAGAAGATATAATAAAGAATCAAGATAATTATGAAACAGATCAAGATTCAAAAATTGTAATATTGAATGAAGAAAACTCACCTACTAATAAACCATTCGATGTCAATGAAGATATGCCAAATTTCCAAATTTTACAATGGAAGAATCAAACAATTAGAAATAAAGAAATTGAGACCACCTATTCACCAGAATTATTGCAAAGTGTAATTAATGAAACTTATCAGGAAGTCAGTGGCAACAAAGTAAACGGTGACTATTCATCCATCAGTTTCGATGATTTAGCATTTAGATTTAAATTTTCCAAAAGTTTACAAAAAAATTTAGGGTTTGACATTAGCGATTTTGTCTTGACTAAGTCTCATAACTTAGAGATATTATATAACGAATTAATTGATATTATTTCTACCAGATGGACAAGTGAAAGAAATCCAAATGCAATTGTTCTTCGCCCAGAAGATTTTACTGCCCCTAACGTCTACTTAAATACAGAATTAACGAAGGAAGAACAAAAAGTTGCATATGATGAATTACTTGAAAAAGCAAAAAATGCATCTTTTAAATAAATAGAATATAGTCACACATGTATATAACAATAAATTAATAGTATTTAAATTCAAAAGTACAAATCTATTTCTTACTTAAAGCAAATCCAATAATAGCGGATGCGGCTAACACACCTAAAACACCAGGTATTAAAATTTCGTTAGATATTCCAGGCAAAATATCTTTTGATTCGGTCTTAGGTTGTTTTGACTTGATTTTCATTTCATCGACTGGCGCTTGTTCATGTGGGTTGTGTATATATAAGTCAGCTTTATCACTATTAAGTTGCTGATTGATTTTAACACAATCAATAAGATCACTATCAGAGGTGATAGAAACAATATCACCTTCGTCATCAATATAGCTTATGGCATAGCTTTCTCCTTCTTGATCGTTTTTCACTACCTTTAAGAATTCGAAATCTTTTTTGTATAATTTACTATCCATCAAACTTCTAAGTTTAGTAACACCTTCACTTGGTTTCAATGAAATACGATGTACCCGTCCTTCAATAGCAGGTGATTTGAATTTGAAAGTATAAGGTAAATCGTTAGTATTCAGAGCGTTAAAAGATTTCGATTTACTTGGTGATTCGGTATGAGAAACAGAATCTGAAGGCTTAATATCCACATTAAATGAATGAAATTCCGATGGCGTAACATCAGGTGGTGCACTTCCAGTACCAGTGATTGAATCCGAATGAATGGATTCGGAATCTTCGTTATCCAAGGAAGTCCAAAATTTATTCCAAGCTGGTCCCTCACTATTAATAGCAGTATCACTGCCTGTTTTCCCTTCATTATTGGCCGCTTCGCTACTTTCAATCTGTTTTATTTGGTTCAAAGTAACATAAGTTAATTTCAAGACATCAACTATACCAACGATGTCATTATTATCGCTAACAATTGGTAAGTTTAAGTATCGACCTTCAAACATTTGTCTCAATGCTTGTTGGATAGATAAATCTAGCTTTGCTACGTCCGGTTGTGGGGTCATTACGCGAACAATTGAACATTTCTTAGGATCTAAACCAGCAGCGATAACTCTCAAAACTACGTCTTTTGACGTGAAAATACCCGCAATTTCTTCCTTAGTATCTTTGACCAAAACCGCCGTAGTTTTGTTGTCTTTCATCAAGACAGTGGCATCGTATACTGTAGTCTTGACAGATGTATAAATAGGAACAGTAGTACCATCCAAAACACTTTCCAAAGTAGGGCCATTCATTTTGTTCTTTAAGTTTTCGAAATATTGGAATACATGAAGTGGTTGTTGAGCCATCCCCATTTCTGAGTGGACATTATCTAGTGCCTCATACAATTTTTTAGAAGATGCATGCATTCTCTCCAACTTCTCCATTTGTTGTGCATAACACTTGGTAATATCCAAGACCCCAACAATTTGGTTGTTGTCATCCAATACTGGCAAATGTCTAAAACCTTTATGTACCATTAAGTTCAACGCTTCCGAGGCAGGTGTGTTTGAGTTAGCACACATGGGATTTGGCGTCATAATCTGGTCAATGGTCACCAGATTTGCATTTAAACCTGAACCTACTATTCTAAATGCTAAGTCCTTAGCTGTGAAAATACCTAATAATTCACCACCTTCATTTACCACCAAAATACAATTTTCTCTCTTAGCTGACATTAATTGCGACACTTCATAGACTGTAGATGTCGTCTTACAAATGATAGGTTCTGATGGGTTTAACGACAATACCGTACCTGGAACACCTTTCTTGTGCTTCGTCAATCTGGTACCACTTTTCTTCTTTTTACTCAAATCATTTTCAATCTTTCTTCTTATAGCGTCGTCTCGCTTTGATTGTCTTTTCCTGGATTCAGAAACGTCATGACTAGAGTCAGCATCGTGACTAAATGCCGAATTCCTTGTGCTTTTATATGAAGACATCTTTAACTACTCTGGTACTGCAATGTTTAACTTAGGACTAGTGAATTATTTAAGAAAAGTTTTATCAATTCTTAACATGGTCGAATTGTAAACATTGATTTTGTGGTTATCACCAACTCTTTGAATATGCAGGATACTTTTTCACTCTTGTCTTCTTCTTATCTAAATGAACATGTATCTTCAATAAAAGTCAGTATGGATCATAGAACTTGCACTATTTGCCAAGGTATATAGAGACACTGGGGTTGGGAAATTTGCTATAATATATTTTTCTTGTTTTAGATAAGAGTATTTTGCAGCCACTGATGTTTTAGATTTATTGGCTCTATACCAATGTTATAAACAATTCAAAAAAACCGTTCAATAACTACAGTTAATAATAGCAGTAGAAATAGCAAATAAGTAAAGCCTACGTATTGTAATTATTTAAAAAAGGTATAATAGTTAGGAAAGTTACTCGTTTCAGACTTCTTTTTGCGAGATCCAAGGGTTGAACCGACTTAGGCAAAGCCAAGCCCACACGTAAATTTTCGAACCGATGATCAAAGCTACTAATTGATATGTGATTAAAGAGAAAGAGATATGTAGTATTGTTTGTGTGGACACTATAGGATTAAATGCGATAACTTTTCATTTATTGGGATTTTGAAAAAACTAGGACTCAGTTATTCTTGCAACCAAATACTCAGGTATAAAATGGCAAGTTTTTGGCGGTTATCATATCCTCTGATTATTGTTTTTCTTCTTTTAATTCAATAGAAAATGGATAGTCAAAGTAGACCTCTAGCGTCAGTAAATGGAATCGTCAACCTTTTGGGGTCATTCCCATTTATGACGTATTTGATTGAATTTATGAAAGACTTTGTTATTTCTATGATGAAGACGGCGCCACTTCCAAAACATATTGCTTTAATTATGGACGGGAATAGAAGATATGCCAAGTCCAAAGATATGGCTCTTAAAGATGGGCACAGCGCCGGTGCCGACTCATTGATTCAGGTATGTGTTGATATTAACACTGGACGTCGCTACGGTTGAAGATTATATACTAACAAGTTCGTAGGTGTTAAATACAAGTTACAAGTTGGGAATTCAACATGTTACAATATATGCATTTTCTATTGAAAATTTCAATAGGTCTAAAGAGGAGGTTGATACACTATTTGCACTCTTGAGAGATAGGCTAAAGTTTATAACCGAAAATGAGGATTCTTATGCTAGACTTAACAAAATAAGAGTAAGGATCATTGGAAACAAGGCAATGATCCCACCTGATATTTTGAAAGATTTAGAAGTTATTGAAGATAATACCGCCAATATTATTTCTGCCAAAGTCTTGAATGTCTGTTTCCCTTACACCTCGCGTGATGATATAGTTCATTCGATCAGGACTATAGCTGAGAAGGTCACTACCGGAGAGATCGAATCAAAAGATGATATCACAGTTGAAACTTTAACTAATAATATGTATATGGGCCCAGGAGTACCACCTTTAGACATCTTGATAAGAACTAGTGGTCACACCAGGCTAAGTGACTTCATGTTATGGCAGTGTAATTACAATTGCACAGTCGAGTTTGTTGATACTTTGTGGCCAGAATTCAAGTCCTGGGATGTTATGGCGATTTTAATGAAATGGAGTTATTATAGAACTTTACAGCTAGAACAACAGGCCATCACTGGTATTAAGGACGAGGAGCAAAAATTTACGACCAACGTGTTCAAAGAATTGCCTCCACCACCTCCTTTCGCTTCTGTCACTCAGCGTTAAATTCAATTGCACTGAGAATTTAATCAATGGTTTTAACAACCTTTTTGATTTCCACTTTGTTTCTTTCTTTAACCTTCGCTTCTTCAATTTTATTTAAATAACCCAAATAAACCACAACTTCCGCAACCAATATTAGTATACCAAAGAACAAACATAATAATACTCTGTAACTATCTTGCATTTTCATTGAACTATCTGTCCAATACCACACCGCATATACCACACTACCCACACTTATTATTATGTTTATAATAGTCGTTATTTGATTTTTTAATTCTTTGTGGGCTTGTGCTGGTGTTAACGGTTCAACGAACGTATTGTCATATAAGGTATTATACAGTGGATTCGGATTAATTAACCGGAGATACTCTTCCTCTTTTGATTTCAATCTTAATTTTTCCATGGACTCTATAAATTCCTTTGACTTTGGAATAGATTCATTCTTTACATTGACATTGGGGGTATAAAGTTTGGAGATTCTGATAAGATCAATCAATGTGTCTGTTGGTTGATAGTCTTTGTAAAACAGAATCAAGTTATCATGGGAAATATATTGTTTCAATAAAAGCTTTTCAATGGACTCAGCAGGCAATTGTGAGTCCTCTATTACTTTCCTTAAAGCTGGTGTGATTTCGAATTTTGTCATTACTTATTAACACCTTTCCAGGTAAGTGTATGTCAGAAGGAAAAATGAATGGAATTTCTCACGTATAGATTATTTGCGACGTTTGAAATTTCACTTATATCTCTTTTATTACGTGTGAAGAATACTTTTAGTACTTGGACTGTGAAATATGCCAACAGCAACGTCTACTATAGTGGGGGCTTTGGCGTGCCAAAAGAATTCCTTTTTGAAGTCATTTCAAACATCTGTTATTTCTTGCTTTGAATATAAACCCCAGACTGCTAAGGATAAGCAGAATAAGAATAAAAAGAGCGAAAATCAAGATAAAATCGAAGAGAAACTTTACGCTGTCGAGTTAGCTGATACAATCTTATTTCCTGAAGGTGGAGGTCAACCGTTTGATACTGGTTCGATTATATTGCCGAACAAAGAGGTTGTCCCTGTGAAGATGGTAGTTAGAAATAAATTGACTGCTCTTCATATAACACCTTCTTTGATTGAGCCTGGTACTGATGTTTCTTTAGAAGTCGACTGGGAAAGAAGAATGGATGTTATGCAACAGCACACCGGTCAACATTTATTATCAGCCGTATTTGATACTTACAATTTAGAAACATTGAGTTGGTCAATGAACGATACAATTAATTATATTGAACTCCCGGATAAAGTTAGCGATGAGATTGTTGAGGAGGTCAACAAGAAGGTTAATGATTACATTTTAAAGGACATTCCAATTGAAGTAGTAACACCAGATGAGCATGGAGAAGAAATCGATACGTCACATATTCCTGATGATTACGATTTATCTAAAGGTATTGTTAGAATTGTGAAGATTGGGGAATTGGATTCAAACCCTTGTTGTGGTACCCATTTATCTTCAACTTCTCAAATTCAAGTGATGTCATTGCTCCACCAAGTTAATATTAGAGGTGGAAATTCACGCTTACATTTTATATGTGGATCTAGAGTATATCAATACCTTATTAAACAACACAAAATTTTGAAGAATGTTTCTGGAGGTCAATTATCCTGTCAAATTGACGAAGTTGCAGATAAAGTGAATACCTTAAATTTAAACTATAGAAAATCTACATCAAGGGAATCTAGTTTGTTGAAAGAATTAGCTAATATCGAGGCAAATAAGATTTTTAATGTTTTCAAAGAAAAAGAGGATGCTGTTGAATTTGTTTATAGAACGGACAACAGTCCGGAATATATTACTCTATTCCTGAAGGAATTATCTACCTTAATTAATAGTAATAAGGACAGTGGAGTGGATGTAAATTCGAAACAAACGGTTGTCCTACTTAATGGAGACTATCAATCTGGATTAGGAGGAATGATTAAAGTAATGGGACCAAAATCTCCAGAGATTCAAGATGAATTGAAGAACATAATTTCTGGATTAAAAGGTGGTGGTAAAGGAAGCTCTTTTCAAGGAAAAGTCTCCAAATATGATAAGGGTGAATTACAATCAGTATTAAACTATTTGGAAGCTTTTCGTGACTTGTAATGTATTTATTAAATACTAATGATATTATGTACATGAAAATATAGAAATAATAAACAATTGTAGATAAACGTCTAACGCTTGACCCAGGTTGGTGATTTTCTTGCTTTGACTTTTCCAGGTTTCTTTCTTTCGACTTTTCTTGCATCTCTTGTCATTAATCCTGACTTATGTAATCTTGATTTCAATAATGGATTGAAAATAACCAAGTTCTTTGCAATACCATACATCACAGCTTCAGCTTGACCAGTAGAACCACCACTGGTGACTTCTGCAAAAATATTGTATTGTCCTTCTTGAGAAACAACCTGGAATGGGTATGCAATTCTACGACGATCAGCTTCTTTAGGGAAGTAATCGAGCAATGTTCTGCCATTTATAATAACCTGACCATCACCTTGGGTTAAGTAAACTTTAGCAACAGATCTCTTTCTCTTACCCAAACTTATGGCTCTACCAAATTCATCCAAAGTTTTGAGTTTTTGAGATGCTTTAGTAGATTCGCTGGAAGTATTTGAAAACTTGGTCAACACGTCTGAAACTTCTTTGGGCATTAATTCTTGATCAATACTTCTTAACCTATGCAATAATTGCGTCAACTCTTTGTGGTGGATTGGCTTAAGTCTAGTACCAGACTCAATTTTAGTTTTGTATTCTTCGAAAGATATAAATCTACTATTTTGGATTTCTTTATCATCTACTACTCTTGTGGGTAAGTTTATGTACTTCCTTATAAGCGCATTCAACATGTTCAAGTTCTCTTCGTGGACCGGGTTACCACCGTAGAATGTGTTCAATGTAGGAACCACTCTTAATCTCTCTAACTCGTAGTTTCTCAAGGTACTATTTTCTAATTTGTGTGGGATCATTAAACGTTCCACATTACCTTTTTTCAAATTGCTAGGAATCAATGGTCTTTCATTGGAATGTTCACCATCCAAAACTTTGGTATCTTGTTGTAGCTTATTGGATTCTTGTAATTTAAATGAGGATCTTGAGAAGGATCTGCAAGAGATCCTCATCCTACTCATACCATTCACTAGTCTCAACGACATCTATGTTACCCAATAAGTTATTAAATAAACCCAAACTTCGTTTCAAGTCTGAGATTTTATGAATATATTTGAAAAATTTCTTGATCTTATACACGACTAATAATATCAACATCTACAAATTATGTAAGCCCAGCATGGTATACATTAAATGAATAAATATATTAAAAGTATACTATGGTACAGTATTAGGGATTAAAAATAGAAAGTATATATATAATACAATTGAGAAGAGAAAAGCTGATTAAAATTGTCCAACATAGGCGAAATATATGATTATCCCTTATCTTTATTGTCATTTCCATCTACAGTAGATGTATTAGCAGCAGAAAGCAATGCGTTCAAACCATTTCCAGATGGCGGACTACCGCTATTATTTATAGCAGACAAGTTAACATTAGAGTTTGAGTTGAGCAAAGATTTCAAATCATGAGAGCCTCTTCTAGGTTCGGGTTTGACAGGGCTAGAATCAGAATTTAACAAGCTCATAATGGACGAGCGAGAGGGACGAGTGTCGGGGATTTTTGGTTTTGTTTCAACTGTAGTAGTTATAGTGGCCTCTCTGCTGACGTGTTCCGAGTTAACCTGAGTACTGGATACAGTTGTATTATGTCCATTCGTATTTGCGTAATTTGAATTTTCAGGTTTAGTCGGGGCTGCCGATGTAAACGCTGATATTGGCGCAAGTGATGGTAAGGTAGTTGGCTGGCTAGGAGGTGAATTCGTAGACGTATGCTGGAAAGTACCAATAGGGATGTACGCAGCTTGTGCCGTAGTAGGTGTGATGGATGTATTTATAGTTGGTGGAGGTGGATAAATGGTATACTTGTCGCTGTTTTCTTCTGTATCTGGATTTGTATTCAATACAGCAGCGAACTTTGCTTTGAGTCTTGCATCAGCTTGCTCTGCAATTTCGTTCCAGCCGTGTCTTTCCGCATTACGTTGGAAGTAATTACGCACCATGGTAGCCGACTTGGTAGTCAACTTATCGGCTATCGTTGTCCATTTAGTACCGTGTTCCATCAATAATGTAGGAAATAAGTTAGACTCCGTGATACTCCAATAACTTGAAATTGTTTTACGGCGCTCCTTAGAGTCGGTATCATTTTGCTCGACAGGCTGGCCTCCTTCGGTATCCCCATTTTTCATATCTAATATCCCATCATTATTTGCAGTGACTTGAGCAGGCGTAGTTACAAGATCATTAACAGAGTTTGCAGACTCTGAAATTATTGGGGTGTCCTTTTGTTTTCTGGCCTTTTTCTTCTGCGGCTGCAAAGAAGTTTCATTGACTTTCTCATCAGCTTGTGATTCAGGTTTCGATTTTTCCACAATTATACCTTCGAACACTGGTGCGGCAGCACGTTTACGTCTTCCAGTCTCAGTAAATACTTCTTCCGAAAATTCTTCGTACGAATTGTAATTCTCTGTAGAAACTGGGGTATTAGATGATTCTATGAGTGCAGCATCGCTAGTTGGCATATCGACAATAGGGGTCGTAATGGGAGTGTTATTTTGAGATACGTTTCTTGATTTGCCGGGTTTTCCACGACGACTATTCCTCTTGTTGGCTTTCTTTTTAAAGCTGAGTACCATTTGTTTATAATTAACCGCTTTCTTTGTAATGTAGTAATGAATGACACAATCCTCAGCTGTTCTTAATCCACCCATATGACTTGAAATAGCTCCAAATCTTTTGGGAAACAAGCAAAAAGCCTCACAAAACAATACATGTTCGTGATGAGAGAAATTATTATGGAAGTCAGTTTTAACTCGAGATGTCCATTTTACTTTATCATCCACAATATTGTTAGAATCCATAAACTTAACGACATTACGTTCAATAGGATCAAGTATAAAATCTGGAATATCTGCAGCAACTTTTCGCGCCCTGATCATTGGATCTTCTTCTTGTTCCTTTCCTAATGTTTGTAAAATCTCCTGAAATTCTGCCTCCGTAGTAACTAAATCGCCATGTCTACGATTACGGCGATTATTACTAGATGGGGGCGCTGGTAAATCTTTAGTTACATTGTTCTCAATAGGGATATCTGGTTTAATCCTTACATCAATTGCATCCAATTCTTTACGTATTTCATCGTCAGCTGGGTGAATCAATTTCAATTGTTGCTCCATTTTACCTCTCTGAAGTTCCCACTCATCAAGGCCTTTGGAATATTCATTCCAGAGAGTGATTTTCTTTCTTTGGATATATTTTTTATTATGCGATAGGTTCTCCGTCAATGTTTGCTTCTTCTTTAAAAATGAGCTTAAATTATGACTGAAAAATGGATAATCATGCAAATCTGAAATTGGCTTTGCTAAAGAATACTTCATAAATTTGCCATCTTCTTTTGAGAATTTTTCAAATTCAGCTTCTAAATCGGTGAATTCTGTTACTAAGTTATTCGCTGGATAGATACAGCCATCTGGATAACAGATTTCATTGGAAACATCAACCTTAACCACAGGTTGAACAATAACCTCTGGTTTAGTAGCCGTGGTTTCAGTTGCTTCCTTTAGGTTTTCAAATTGTTGATTGTCCGTTGTATCCATGTCCACGTCATCATCTTCGTCTTCCTCGTCATCATCATCATCTTCCTCATTCTCATTTTCATTTTCATTCGTTTCATTATCCATTTCGTATTGTCGTTCTTTACTTATATCATGCGATGGTTCATAATCATCTTCAAAGTCTTTCGATTCATTATATTCATCATAGTCATTTACAGGACTAGGTGAATAATGGTCATCTTGTGGTTTCTTATTATAGGAATCTGGTTCTGCTTCGTCTCCACTTATACTTCTGCTCTTTGAATAATCCAATTGGTTACTCTTATTGGAATATTGATCTTGTGGTCTATTAAATGTTTGGGTGGCACTGCTTGCAGAATACGACGACCGAGGTGGATAATATGTATCGCCTCTTTTTCCACTATTAACAAGTGATGAACTTCCGGTCAAGCCACCCTTTATTCTATCCTTTGACGAATATGCTCTGCTCGCGACTGAATTTGAATAAGAACTTCTATTATTTAAAGTCGGTTTACCAGAACCATACGTGTTCTTCCATTTACCACCTGAAGATTCACCGGAATTGTAGGAATATCTATCTTTTCTGTATTCTCCTGTAGATGATGTAGATAATGGCTTTGACGAAGGTACAGAACCATTGGACATTCTTGAATTATACGATGATGCTGATAATGATAATGGTTTAGTTGATGTTAGTCTGGAATCACCGGAAGACCTGGCTCTATCGCCTCTCCAGGAATCTCCCCTAGAGTTATAAAAATTAGACGAATTATTCGATTGGTAGTCACCTTTGAAATTGTTATAGTTACCATATCCCGAATAATATGAGCTCGTGTTGGCATTATATGACGAATATGAGTTCTTCGTTGAACCATATGATCCATATGCGTTACGGTTGTCTCGCACATTAGGTCCAAAGCTTCTGGATAAAGAGTTGGGCCCACTGCTGCCTCCGTATCTTGACCTTCCCGCATTAGAATAGTGCACATCACCAGTACCAGCTCCCCCTTCTGTGGCTTTCGCTGGTAACTTCGATCTGCTCAAAGATGATGATCCTGGACCTCCTCGTCTTGCTGGACCCCCGAAAAAATTTTTCCGTCTTTGTTTATTGTAATCATACTCTCCTCTATCACCATATCGATTGACAGGCGGACCTCTTGATCCAGAGGACGACATTTTCTGTGTTTCTTGGTGTCAAATACTTCGATATACGTTCCCGCCCACTGGTTTTAAATGATTTTGTATTGTATTATAGAATTAGTACCAATATAAGTTTTGTTATTAATAAGTAAATTTAAGCAGTTTTTACTTTATTTCTTATACTCAAATTAATCTGACAAAAACTTGGGTTATCTAAATTACCATAATTCAATGGATTACTAGATAGTTATTATATAAACTTTCAATAAGTGCTATGTTATGTATCTATAAAAGCTTCTATTCATTTAGTTTGTGCGCTTGTTAAACATTTTAAAGATTTTTTTCTTTTTGTGATACTTGTATTTTTATGAGCATCACACTCTTACTCAATTAAATTACAATAGTAATAAACTTTGATTAATATATATTAGGTGTTATGATACAGAATGAAGCTCTGTATATTTCTATGATTATGTATGACCATGTAAAACTTTACGTAATACACCAATATCTCCGATTGATTTCAATAAATCATCATAAGGAACATTTGGCCTGATAAATTTATTACCAATTTCTATAGATAGCTTACCAATAGATTTGGTATCAGATAGATAGATGGCAGAACCAGCTTCTAATGCACTGATGATTTCCAAAAACTCTCCCTTTTTCAACTTTCCTAATAGCTTATCAATATTCTCCTGAGAGTGCTTGACGTAAAAATCGTAAAACGAATTGACAGTCAATTCTTTCCTGTTGGTAGTATTCAAGGCGAAATGGATTTGGTGGTTAAACAAGCAGCATAAGACGGCTTTTTGTAATAAGTTTAAGTTATGCAACTTTGTTAAGGAGTTGTCTTTGAAAGAGTTTTCACAGATTTTTGCAATATGGGAAATTAAGACCTTTGGTGCATTTTGGAAAGTGTAGGAGGCCGAGGGGTCAGATTTCCTTAGATTGTTTTCGACCATTTCAATGCTTCTGTAGCATATGTCAAATGCCTTCCGCAAGTCACCGGTGACGGATGCAGATTTTTTACAGCAGAGTTGGATAGCAGCTGGGTGTATGATTGGGATCGATGGGTACTGTGGCTCATTTTCTTTATTGGATTCATCGATCACCAAGGACCTCAATTTCGTCGTGATGATGATTTTTATTTGGTCTGAGGTGTATGGTAAAAATTGGAGCGATTGGGGGTTTAAGCAATTTCTTTTCAATCTTGGTAAGAACTTGTCAGTAAGATCTAATGCGTTGGAAATACCAATGAGAATCAACTTATTGCTTAGTATATGTGATTTCTGTGGTGATGCAAAGTTAAATAGTTGAAATAAGACCTGTTGATCTTTGGTGATCAAATAATCCATTTCATCAAGTAATAGTATCGTGGAATTGACCGCATCATTGTTTCTGAGTAACAGGAACAAATCATCAGCCGTCATTTTTCTATTATACGATTTCTTTTTACCGTTGTCATTAGAATCCAATGCACAGTATATTTCGTGGAAAATGTTTTCAGGTTTAGAAATTGACATACAGTTGATTTTCAACACCTTGACCGTGGATACATCAACCTGTGATACCCTCGAGCTCATAGCAGTACCGACTTCCTTCATGACGTATGCCAATGAGATTTCCATCTGGGCTGATTTCCCGGTTCCTGGAGGCCCCGAAATGTACAAACTATTCGATGTATTAGCCCTTATGCTGCTCACAAGAAACTTATTCAAATATTCCGCTTCTTCATCTCTTGTTGTCAAATGTGTAGTATGAGTGCTATCATTACTTGCACCCCTTTGAAATAATGCTTTGGCCCGTGAGTACACAGACGTCTCCTTTGGCTTGGAAGGAGTGCCGGGTGGTGTCATAAATGAAAGCTTTTTGACTCCATCTTTCGAAGCATTCAATTCCTCGGAAATATCCACTATTCTGCCCTTTTCTGGTGTTACTGGTGGAGAATTGAGCATTACATTCGACCGATCTGAAAGTGCTTTTTTCATCCCAGAACTACCGTGCAATGATCCTCTCTTCGCCAAAGGCAAATTGGCTTCTTGCAATGGTCTTTTATTCATATTTCTTGATTATCCTAGACTTCTAGCTTCATTCTAGCAATATCAAAAAAGTCTTCATCATGTAGGTATATATAATTTTCAGGTTCTACGCGTATCGTGAATTCTATTATAACCCCAATTGGGTAATCTAATTAAAATCGTGTATGACTTCCTAAAACAGAGGCAAGTGTAAAACTTGCGAATATATAATATACACCTAATATACATAAACACCATAGTGTAGCTGCTTCTATATAGCAACTATCTTAGCTATTCTATAACTTAGAAAGCTTATATAGATCCTCTCATATAATAATAGACTCTCTCAAATTGATATTTGAAAAATAAAATAACTTGTCAATACTTTACTTATTCAATTCATTTTGTTCAAACTCCTTCAACACTCTAGTTAACGTCTCGTTTTTTCTTGTCACCATGTACATATCGGAAGGTTTGATGGTTGATCTTCCGGCATGATTGGCAAACTGCTCCAAGTCCTCGCCCAAATTCACTAGCTGATTGTATACTAGCTCCACGAGAGACGCAACATACGTTGGCGTGGCAGAAATATCGTTGCCCATAGTAGTCAATTCTTGTTCCACCATCTTGGACACCATCAAATAGATGGCGGACTTTAACTGGGATTCCACCTCTGGGTTTGTTTGAGCCAGTGTAGCCATCCTGTGGAATATTTTGACTTGTTCTGTTTCTTCGGTGCAACAAATTTTTTATTTCGACCGAAAATGTCGCTCGTCGGAAGCCCCGTAAAACGTACTTTAGATCTACGAGTAAGGTAAGCCTTGCTTTAACTAGACTTTTTAGGTATATAAAATCATTTAGCTACATCTCCGTCCCATAAACACTTTCTTTAATTTATTGGACATATTTAATTGATTGGAAATATCAATAATTATCTTATTTGCGATATTTCTGGAAATACTAGCTTCATTCAATTAACCCCAAGCAATTCCCATACACTTACTACTTCGAGCCAGAACATTAGTCATTGGTTTAGTAGTAAGAGTTCAACATAGGTGCATTGCAGTTTTTCTTTGCCTCGAGTGAAAAACGAAATTTGGGATCATAGCAATAAATTGTTAGTTTTTGATCAGAGTTGAAAGTGAAGATATTGCTAGTAGATGAATCGGTAAAATGGCAATGAAAAATAAAAGAGGATTATCGTATGTGTTAGGTGATTCCAATGATAATGAGAACCATATTCTACCTATCAATGCTATGCAATTTTCCCCAATCACAAACAATTTTTACACTGGTGGTAGAGATGGGACGATAAAAACTTGGAGTAATAGCTATGGGTGGAAATCTTCGGAACAAGGGACACCAAACCAATTCAACTTCACAGATGCATTTGATACCGCTGATTACCGGGATACGGAATTGGATCAAGATATAGACGAACGTGTTTTGAAATTGGAGACTTCTATCTCATCTAATCCACTACCCTTTTCACCAACACCTTTCGAAGATTACAATATAACTGGTAATTACAATATTCATTTTGATTGGATTAATGATCTTAAGTTGGTGAATAATGATAGAGATTTAGTTTCGTGTTCTTCGGACTTATCATTAAAATTAATAAATTTGCGTAGTGACCATTCAGAGAATTATCAGATTCAGAAATTTCCAAATGTACACGCTGACTATATCAAGCGATTATCTTACATTGTTCCAGAAGATATTATTGTGAGTGGAGGACTAGACGGTAAGGTTGTTTTGTGGGATTTGAAACGATTAAAGTCAATTCAGGAAATCCAAACCCGTAGTTTAAGCTCATCATTGCCAAATTCTATCTATTCATTGGCAAATAATAATTCTAATTTGATAAGTACTGGTGGTCCAAATAATACCATCAACTTATATGATAGACGGTTATCCAACAAGTCCAACTCTATTAAGAAATTGATTGGCCACCAGGATAATATACGATGTTTATTAATGAATGATCATTTTATATTAAGTGGGTCTTCTGATACTAGCATTAAATTATGGGATTTAAGAAACTTCAAGGTTTATAAGAACTTCGACATTCATGATGACGCCGTTTGGAGTATGACGACTGCTATTTCATCATCACCCGGTATCCTAGGAAGTCATGAGGATTCGTATAACTCAGATTTTAAAGTATTTTATTCTGGTGATAAAGGTGGAAAAATTGTTAAGACTGACTTATCGTATCTATCGACAAATGTACCGAAAGATACTTTTCCAGTTCTTGATACGTTCACTACTTCTGACGATATCATTGATGATAAATTGGGATTATCTACAATAGTAGCAAAGGCTAATTCCCCTATCATATCATTATGCTGCGAGACTAATATAGAAGGAAATTCAATCCCTCATTCAGCAACACTTTTAGCATCTACTGAACTGTCATTAAACAGGTATCATATACCTGATACGGAGCAGTTAACAAAATACCAATATTTAAGAACATGTTTAGATTACGCTGTTAATCATGAGAATCAAGTGAATGAAGAAATGACCATGCTTGAGGGAGCTCCTGAACAAAATGATTTGAATTCTGAGTTTTATGATTTTGTTAGTCATTTATCTATTGATACAAACAATTTTGATTTACAATCGTCATTTTCCGGGAACAATTATCCAATGTCCATTCATAATGTGGATGGAACAGGTGCTGAAATAAATGATGGTAAAGAATATAATTCGATGTTCCTCTGTATTGATGGTGGACCTTCTACGGAATTTATTAATACTTATAAGGAAGAAATATGGGTCAAAGATGTGAATGTTCCTGATGCGGAAAACACTTTCATTGATTTTACCCCAGTTGAGATTTTACTAAACCCTATTTCCCACGAGCAGATAACACCTATTTCATTTAACAAGGAGCCATTTTGTAAATTCCCGTTGGTGCCTAAAAGCATTATTGCAAAAAGATTTTTCAATAATAGAAGACATATGATTGTACTATACTTAAATGGTGATTTGAAAATTTGGGATATTTTCGCTTGCACTGAAATTAAAACGTTTCCTTATTCCCCTACCTCGACGGAATTGTCGAAAGATATGATTGATAAGAGAACAAAGGAAATGGAGGATATATTTCAAATGTATCAATCTTCTGACACTCTAAACACCTGGTGTGAAGTTGAAATTAAATCTGGAAAGTTGTTTGTGACGTTAAAGGAAACCAACTTCAATAATGTGGAAATATATTATGATGATTTGTGTATTAACTATCCGCATTTAGCATATGAACATTCCGACAATGTTGAAGGATTAAAGAATAATAATGTTAAAGTAAATAACGACGACAGGTTTCATCTTTCAAGAATTTTACTCAATTCTTTACTACACCAATACACCTTATATGAATGGGAATTTGATAAACAGGTTCGAGAAGAACTCAAGGCATACAAAAGGGACAATCGAAAAGTTGCAATAACTTCAACTCTTGATAGATTTGCAAATTATCAATCATCAGTTTCGCTTGCAAATAATACTTCCATATCAAGTTCTAGTTCTACTGATATTTCTAGCTATAATAATACTAGTAAAAGAATAAAGATGTTTACTAGAAAATCGTCGAAAAGCAACATCCAAGATACAGAAAGACAGGGTGGTGATGATTCAACTACCTCCAGCATGAATGATTCCGGTTACATCCTAAATGGCAGCTCGTCACACATGTTGGATTTTATAAGCAACTCGAATATTTTATCAATTGGCCAAGATGAAGACCAATCACGCAACCATGACTCAATTATGAACTTGCTACAGTTTAACAAGAGACGCTATTGGGAAAAATATACAAGCTTTGGGATAAACAAAACTGTTGATCCCATCCTAAGTATATATTCAAATGATCCAAAGTATAGTAATGGTGCGGAAGACATTGACTCGTACAAGCCATTAATCTATCCCCAACGGCTTCCTGGGAATTTGCTTATTATTATTTTTGAGCATTCACCGGATCTAGGAAATTTGCGAGATTTATGCAGCTTTCATTTTGATGACATACTTAATCTACATGATGGATCAAATATAAACCATGCTCTACTTAATGACTTACGAACATATTTGCCCCTATGGATTGGAAAACCAATCTTGTACAATAAATTTCCAACTAAGGAAAATCCAAAGATAGAATTTCTGCTAGTGGAATGTGATTATGGTCAATTGCCGTTAGACAAAAAGATAGGCGGAAAATCACAGAAGAAGATTAAAAAGCTTCCTATAAACGAACCAATCATTAAATTAAGTTCGCATAATATGCTTAGGGTTCTGAAGATCCTAGTATTTCTCACAGAGAAGTTTGACAATAGAACACCAGAAATGAAAACAAATAGACCTGCTTCCGAGTGGTTGTCGCTTGAATGCAGAGGTGAGCAATTGCCGCTTAATTTTACATTGCAAACGATCAAAAGTCGAATTTGGAAAAGTAATTCTGAAATAGAGCTAAGATTCAGACGAAAATTCGATACCTAGTTTGTTCTATGTCCATACATTGAACAGTCCTAGATTACACTGTTTATTGTAGTTTTAGATTCAGTATATTTGTATAGAAGTAGAAAAGGAAATGGAAATGTCACGTGCCTTTTTTTTTTTTTCATAAAATTTGATGAAGTGAAAATAATCCATCAATATACAAGCAGTAATCAAGAAAGAATTCTTCATTAATCCGATAAATTCAGACTTTACAGAAGCTATCAAACATGGAGGACACTGATAGAACCATCTCTCGTTTGTGGAGATCCTTTAAAACCATCAAGGAAATGGTTAGAGATAGAGTATGTATCATAGAATATATATATGAACTATATCTTGGGAGGAGAATACTAACATAAATAGGGATACTACATCACTCAAGAAGAAATTGAAATGTCATTAGCTGAATTTAGATCTAGAATCTGTGATAGCATGAATGTACCACAAAGAAAATTGATGTGTTTCCAAGCTAACCCAACTGCTGAATCATTAGAGAAATTTCCAGACTTAGGATCGTTATGGGTTGAATTCTGCGATGAAGCATCCGTAGGAATTAAGACCATGAGAAACTTTTGTATTCACATTAGTGAAAAGAATTTCAGTACGGGTATTTTTATTTATCAATCGTCCATTACTCCAAGTGCTAATAAGTTGATTCCAACTGTGTCTCCAGCCTCTATCGAAACTTTCCAAGAAGGTGATTTAGTGGTTAATATCACCCACCATGAATTGGTTCCAAAGCATATCAAATTATCCAAAGAAGAAAAGAAAGAGTTATTAGATAGATATAGATTAAAAGAATCGCAATTACCAAGAATCCAAAGAGAAGATCCTGTTGCTCGGTATTTGGGGTTGAAAAGAGGTGAAGTAGTTAAAATCATTAGGAGATCTGAGACTTCGGGTCGTTACGCTTCTTACAGAATTTGTTTGTAAGGTTATTGTTTCCTGTTATTGTTTTTATCATCGTTACATTAATTTCGTTCAAATAATTATGTTTGAATAGCATTAAGTAGTTTTGTAATATAGTATTATTCTTAATTTTATCTATTTAAGTCTTGCGCATAGTACACTATCCTGGATACCTTGCCACCACTTGACATCAACTAAATCGGCATGCTTGGATGGACTGATTTCGACACCTTCTGCACCTAAAAACACTGGTCCTACGGTAATGATCAAGCTGTCAACAAGCTGAGGACATGTCAATAAATCATTTATTATGTGTGCCCCACCCTCTACCATTATTGATTTAACTCCTAAGTGGTACAATTTCGTAATTATAGTTTCCCAGTTATCTATCTTGTTTATCGTCTTCGCTAATGGTAATTTGATGAACGCACCATCTTGACTTTCCAAAACATCAACATCTTTACTCCTAGGACATATAGACTCATCAATTATTATGAATGGTGCCAATCCATTACCATTCTCGCAAATGCTACGCAATTGTGACCTATTATACTCCCATTTACCATGAGGATCCAATATTATAGGCCTTGGGTTAGAAACTCCACCTTCCGTCTGGTACCGACAGTTCAATTTAGGATCATCTGCTAGAACTGTGCCTATACCAACCATTATACCGTCGTGTTTCGATCGAATGTAATGGGTCATAGTCTTCGTTTCCAAATGTGATATTTTCGTCTGTTGTCCTGGTTTGGCAGCTATGCGAGAGTCCAATGATTGCGCATAAGTTAACGTTAAGAAAGGCCCATTATGATCACTACTAGGAAGGTAATCGGCAAGAAATGGTTCAAGGGACGGCGAAAGTGGTAAGAGTGACATCTTCTCTCTATGATATGAAGAAAAGCACTATTCTGTGATCCTACTCCGTTTCGGTTTATTTTTCATTGCGTGAACTGAACCACTCTTTTTATTTCTTAGAAACGCTACAACTAAATACACTCTAACCCTTGGGTTTATGCTGTTTATTTTCTAGTACTACCGTGCTACTATCGTACGACTATCATAAGTCATTAACCATTAATCATTATCTATAAAATATCTAGCGAAACTTCAACCTAGTGGGCCTCGAATGGTCCTTCTTGTTATCGTCGTCTTCACCTTCAGCCTGTGAATACGACCTTTTCATTAGCTTATTGATGTCCTCATTGTCGTGGAAAAAGGCCCCCTGCAACTCCTTGGACCTGTTGTCTACTTCATCGTTTTGATCTGCACCTTTTCGCTTCCTGAAATCCTCAATCAATTCTGCTTCTGTCAACTTATCTCGCCTGATTCGTTCGTCCATGTTTCTTTCATGCTCCACCAATGCCTGTCTATCACGCTTATATCTACTTGCTTCTCGGGTTCGCCAGTCTAGATACTCCTTGGCTGGATCTAAATCGTCAATGTCATCAATACCGCCAAAATCATTCATGCTACTTTCCTCTACTCGGATTCCCTGTCCGGCTCTTTGCAACGTTATCTCCCTCTTCTTATTTTCTTCTAATTCGGCGTTGTTCGCTTTATCTACCTGTGCTTCTTTGTCTGGTTTCCGTTGGTTCTTTGATACGAAGACCGGCTTCAACATCACTTCCTCGGACGAGGATGACTCGTATGACTCCGAATCTGATCCGTTTGTATCACTACTTGATTCTGAGTCTCCCATTGTCAAATTGAATTACTTCCCCTAATTAGTGGAGAGACAGATAGAAATTTTTTCAGCGCGTTTTTTCATCAACAAACATACCAAATTTCTTGAATTCTATTTTCTTATAAATAAGACTAAATTTTTTATATTTACAGTAGGTGATTTATTAATCCTGATAATGTCTCCTATTTCATTGCCAAGTTTTGATACTCCATTTGGAGTTAAGTTGTGGCCGCTTTTTGATGCTGCTGTGACCAAAGCCACTCAAGGCAAATTCATCCCATCGCAATTTGCTTTTATTAAAGGAGAATTACCATTTTCTACATTCCAGCCTGTCGTGGCAGCCATTAGTACATACTACTTGGTTATTTTCGGGGGTAACTATATGTTCAAGAAGTTTGGAATTAAGCCATTGGTGTTGAATGGGTTATTCCAAGTTCACAACTTGTTTTTGACCACGTTGTCCTTGACATTGCTCACTTTGATGGCAGAACAGTTAATTCCAATGATTTATCACCATGGGTTATTCTTTGCCATCTGCCATCCACAGGCGTGGTCGCAAGAATTGGTGTGCTTATATTACTTGAACTATTTGACCAAGTTTACCGAATTCCTTGATACCTTGTTTTTAGTTGTTAAACAAAAGAAATTGACATTTTTGCACACTTACCACCATGGAGCTACTGCGCTTTTATGTTACACTCAGTTGATAGGTTTGACACCAATTTCGTGGGTTCCAATCACCCTTAACTTAGCTGTCCATGTGGTTATGTACTGGTATTACTTTTTGGCCGCTAGAGGTATTAGAGTCTGGTGGAAAGAATGGGTTACTAGATTTCAAATTATCCAATTTGTCTTAGACTTAGGATTTGTTTATTTTGCAACCTATCAAAAGGTTGTTTTCACCTATTTTTCTCACTTGACTAACGTCTTACCTGTTTGTGGTGATTGCGCAGGTACTATGTTGGCAGCTTACTCAGGTTGTGGTATTTTATCTTCATATTTGGTTTTGTTCATTGCTTTCTATATTGACGTTTATCAAAAGAAATCAAGGAAGGCCAGAAAAATTAAGTCTGTTCATGGTGGTGTTGCTGCACAAGTTAACGAATACGTCAATACCACTGGAAGAAGTGAAACCCCAACACCTGCTCCAGAAGCCCAATTGCGTTCTAGAAAGGCTTAGAATCCATATTTTGTTGATTCACGTTGGATATTTAGTTATATCACGCTTTGTTAGCGTTTAAAATTTAGACATTTAATATATAATACGACTATTCATAAAATTCGCTTGTATTCTTATATACGTTTAACTACATCATCTAAAGTAGGAATGCTCCCAGCAGCACCCTTCTTTTGAATAACTAAACTACTTGCTTTTGTTGCAAACTGAACTGCCTTTACAATGGTTTCGCCTTTAGCAAGCTGCAGAATGATACCTCCAAAAAATGTATCTCCAGCTCCAGTTGTATCAACAACTTTTTCAACTTTTTCAGATTCAACAAATACCGGCTTGTCATTCTTTGATGCATAAATTGAACCCTTACTTCCCATGGTAATAATCACAGTACTGGTATTCGCTGGGTTTATTAATTGTTGTAGTTTACTTGCCAACTCAGAAAACCCATTGACTTTATCATTCTTGATTATTTCAGTAAATTCGGTATATTCTTTAGAAGAAAAAAGCTTGGATGCAACACTTAATGCTTCACCCTCATTCACAATCAAGAAATCAATTTTTGACCAAACATCAGAAGTAATTATTTCAGGCTTGAATGGCGATGGGTTGTACGCAATATTAATATTTGGACGGTTGGCTTTGATCCATCTAATGGAATTAATTGTGTCGGGATATTCATTTTGCAAAATGACAAACTGTTCACCTTCAACATCTTTTGGGAAATACAGCTCATATTCCTTTTCTGATGGTTTCAATTCTCCATTAGCTCCTGGTGTAATCAATATTCTATTTTCTCCACCCTCTTCTACAATAATCACTGCTACTCCCGATGATTGATTTTCTAACGTTTTAACAAATTTTGTATCAACACCGGCATCAATTAATGCCTGTTTCAACTCTTTTCCAAAAGAATCATTACCTATATTACCAACCATACGGACGGTACTGCCTCTACCGGTATCGGTTAACCTGGACGTTGCAATGGCTTCATTAAGTCCTTTACCTCCGATGTGATTTTCAAAAGAATTTGCTTGGTATGTTTCTCCACCTTCCGGAACTGAATCAGTAAAGGTAACCAAGTCGTAATTCAAAGACCCTATGATAGTAATTGTACTAGCTTTCATAATTTCGATATCTGTTCTTTTGACTTCAGTAATTCAATTTTATCATAAACCAAATTTATTTCACGATCTGTATCGACTCCGAAATTCTCGGTAAGTTTGTTGGATCTCTCACTACAATATTTACATTTATTATAGGCAAAAATTTATCAATTATACATATTCACCTATATACTAATCAAGAATTAATTACCCCCTTTTGCAAGTCTCTTCAATCTCATCTTCTCTGCAAATGTCAATGGTGTATTAGATTCTGGTTGAGCTGGAGGTGGAGAATTTTGAGCTGGAAGTGCACTGGGTGAAGGAGCATTAGATGAAGGACCATCAGCTGGTTTTACCATTTCTTCTCTCTTCTTTGCTAATGCAGCGTCCTTCTCCTTTTGAACTCTAAGCTCGTCTTTAAATCTTTCCATTTCTTCTTCACGCTTTCTTTTTATTTCAGCTTCTTCGGCTTCCTTACGTTCAATTTCATATCTGTGCATTAATTCTTCCTTACGTTCAAGCTTAATTTGTTCTACACGTTCCTGTTTAGCCTTCTGCAAAGCAGCATTTGCTTCTTGTTTAAATTGAGCCACCTTGGCCGCATGTTTAGCATCAATGGCAGCCCTGAATGGAGAATAATCAGGTAAGACACGTTGTAAACGTTCTTTCAAAGCCAAAGATTCTTCATGTTCTTTCTTAGCTTTATTAATTTTAAGTGCCTTAAGTGCCTCGTAATTCTTGACGTCTTCCTCCTTTTGCTTTTCAGCATCTTTTTCGAAGTACAGTAATTCATAACGTCTGAAAGCTCTCTCAGTGTGATCATTTTTCTTAGACAAAATCTTCAAGCGTTCTTCTAAGTTCTTCTTATCCTTGTTCAATTGTTCAATTTGCATGGATCTTAATTTGTCTGTATCTAAATCATCCAAATTATTCAAATCAAGTTTAATAATACCCTTAGCATTGATTTCTTCAGCAATCTTCAATTTTTCTTTTTCTCTGACCAATTGTCTTTCTCTTTCCAATTTCTCTAAGTCTCTTCTCTCTTGTTCTGCCACTAATCTTTCTTGTTCTGCCTTTTGCTCAGCGACAGTAGCTTCTTGTCTCAATCTTGCGGCTTCCTCGTCTTGCTCACGCTTAGCTTTATCTGCCAAACGCTTACGTTCTTCCATAACCTTGACACGGTTGGCAATTTCTTCTTGTTCCCTTACCATATCAGCGATAGCTACCTTCAAAGCTTCATCACGGGTTTGTTTGATACGTACTTCATATTCAGGATCAATAATTCTAGTCGAACATGACAATGCTTGAGCCAATTTAGACAATTGAGTTCTAACTAATTCTGATGGGGAGACTTGCAATTTAGAGCTTAACGAATCAGTGAATGAATCTTCAAACGGTTTGGATTTCAAAGTAACAACATCTGTTTCATGATCAATTGTTAAAGATAAATGGCCATCTTTAACCGCATTCACAATTAAGTTTTCAACCTCTAACGCATTCAAGGAATACTCGGTGCCTTCAATTACACCCAATGAAACCAAAAAGTCTAATTTAACAGTTTCATAAACTTGAGATACTTGTTGGAATAACCTTATTAAGATAGCTTCTGTTAAAGTTGGAATGTATGGTTCATAATCCTTGTCAGCTTGAATGACTTTGAAAACTTCAACAACTTTTTCTTTAATTGTTAAAGGATGGAATTCCTCTTCTTCTAAAACAGTAAATAATTGTTTGACAGCTGGATCAACAAAACTCAAAATAGATCTGCTCACAATAGACTTCAATAAACTTTCCCTTGTAGGAACTTGATTCAAGTTTAATAATGAAGTTAATTTTGCGTTTTTAGCCTTGTGGTCATCAACAACAGTTTCATTACTATTGAGCGACTTTTGTGGAATTGACAAAGTAGACAAGACAAGAATGGACGCATAATGTCCCAATTCATCATCGGTTGCATTAGGAGATTGAATATACAAATTGAAAAATTTGTTCCAGGCTGCTGCATGGTATAACGAATTACCGGAAACTGCAAAGATTCTACCCAAGTTCTCATAATAGTTAGCCATCATTACAGGTCTTGGTGACTTCTTTGATGCTGTAATTAATGTATGCACATCATCAACAGAACGGAAAGACTCTTGCCATAATTCCAACTTAACAGATATATTCAATTGTGAGAAACGTTGGTCCAAGTAACGTTGAACAGTTTCCGAGTCCGATAAATCAATAGCATTAATGTTGCTTACTGGCTTTGTTTGGGTGGTGACAGATTGCATGTGTGCTCTTAATAATTCACATAATCTTCTAAATTCAGCCTTTCTACCAAACTTTAAACAAAATTGGAATGCTTGGTTCACAATAGCAGAATACGTAACTTCCAATTTGGAGTTGTTTCTTAAAATATCCAAAGTTGCCCTTAAGGCTTCCCACAAGAATCTTAACCAAGGTGTAACTAATTCACGTTCAGTACGGTCTGCAGAGTCAGTATTGGAAACTGCAGAAAGCAAAATACTTTCTGGAGTTTGGGCTGCTTCTAAATCATCATCTTCTTCTTTATCAAGCTTTATGTCCGCCTTTGCTTGGGCTTCGTCTAACTTCTTCTCAGCTAATTCAATAAATCTACGCACAATAACTTGAACTGATTCCAACCCATTCTCGGATAATTGAACATTTTTCTTATATTGATGTAAGGCATCTTTAGCTAATTTACCCTTTCTTAAATCAACGGCCAATTCGATAAGAAGCAAGGCGATTGGTTCTAAATCTTCGACAGCTAAATAACGAATTCTCTTGGATGTAATTAATTCATATAAGGTTTCCAATGCCGCATTTGATTGGCCAACAGCGATCAAGTCTTCGGCACGTTTGAAAACATTTTCTGGACGAAAGTTGTGATGTCTATGAGGTGGAGGCATCTTGATTTCTATATCGTCCTTGTTGTTCTATAAAACTTCAATATAGTGTTGAATGAAAGAATTTTCAAATCAACATTTACCATCGTGCACCCGGAAAAAAATTTCACAGTGGGTCGTGTGATGTTAATTTTGTATTTTTTTTTGCAATTACTAGAGGACTTAAGGTAATATATGTTGAATAAACTATAATATACATGGGCTTAGCTACTTATAAGAGGTTTGTATGAATTTCTCTATTCCAATTTGCTTTAATTCCCTTTTTTAGTTGTTGAAAAGTCCTAAAATGGTGGGAACTTCTCTTCCATTTGTGGAACGGATTCCGCAAGCTTATTCTTGTCAATTAAGATTAAACTCAATTTAGGATCAATTCCATATTCTGTAAACACTCTCCTTGAGTCTGTATCTTGTCTGGCGTCTGTGTAGTTGTAGGTTCCGAAATACTTGGCGTTTTCTTCAAGAATCATATCTTCGTAATGGAAGTAATCCATCTCCACAGGAACCGGTTCGTTAGTTGCAACTCTGGTCTTCTTTGACTTCTGAGGAGCATCATCATCCTGTATCTTGGCTGAAACCATCTTGTAGACCTTTGAGATGATCAAAAAGTAATCAAATTCATATTTTTCCTGTGCATCCTCGGCCTTGGTCATTTCTTGTAATAACATCTTATACATAGGAGGAACAACTTCAACGGGCATATTAATCATTCTTTCACTAACGATTAATCCTACCTTCAATGACTTAGATTGTTCTTTGGCATTTTGGCCCTTTTTCTCCAATAACTTTCTTAACATCAAGTTAAATTCCATATTCTTACTGGTCTTCTCAAAAACATAATCTATCAAAGTCTTAATACATGGCTTGTCTGAAGTTTCTGACAAATTAATGACGGACAATATCGCAAACGGATCACTTTCAATACCTTCCGTTTTAATTGTGGTACCAACAGAATTCTTCGTTAATACCAAGTCGGCCAACGAAGAAATATCAAATGAAGATGCATCATCTCCAAACAATTGACGAAGGAAATTTTTGGTAGCATGAAAATCAACATCTGGATTCAAATCGAAGTAATCGAAATCCACGTTCACTACATCTTCCCCTTCTTCTCCTTGTGCCTGCCCTTCTTCTAATTCATTTTCCGAATCGGTTGAACTAACATCAATGTCTGAATCTTCTGGTTCATCTGCTCTTCTTTTGCTCATCTTATGTTATCTTGTATGCTAAGAATTCAAAAAAAAAGTCGAATGCTATTCCAACTTTTTTTCGATGAGTTTGCGATGCCATGATTTTGTGATATACTAAAGTTAATAGATTACACGGTAGTTACTATTTCATTAGCACTGTCCTCAAGATCCATCAATGTCTATAGTACAGGGGTATTCATCCGATTCTTCTAGTGACAATGAATTTCATGGTGTACCTAATTTACCTAGTACATCTAGTTATACTTTAATACCAGCTCCGGAGACTAAAGATATAATAAATAATCAAGAACTTGTTCATTTAAAGAATAAAGTGGCATTGACGGATGATGATGAAAAAGTACACTTTGCGGGTAGAATAGAAAAGAAATATTACGATAATGCAACTTGGAAGCTTCAAACTATGGAAACTAAAAGGAAGCTACCCCACTCGGCAAAGATTGAATCGAAGAACATTAAAAAGAGACGGAAGAAACAAGGAAATCCAGAGGATGTAGATTTTTTAGGACCATGGGCTGATTATGATTCTCCTGATCTTGAAAATGAGGGTTCCTCTAAAGAAGATAGCAAGAGTGAAGACGAAGTCGAAGCGGGTCATGAGAGTGATAATGATAGTGCAAATGATGAACCTGAGTTAATTACAGAATTCTTGGGATCAGTTGAAGGGGATTATCTAGGTAGGACATACATGCATATCCCACGGGATCTTGATATAAATTTGACCAAGGAACCTGGAACACAAGAATGTTTTGTCCCCAAGAAAATTGTTCATACATTTGACGGGCATACAAAAGGTGTCAATAAATTGGAATTCTTTCCTGGGTCTGGTCATTTACTCTTATCGTGTGGAAATGATGGAAAAATTTTTCTTTGGGATATGTACCATAAGAGGGAATTATTAAGGGGTTACTATGGTCATAGACTTGCGGTGAAAGATATTACATTTAATAGCACAGGTCAAGAATTTTTAAGTTGTTCTTTCGACAAGAAGATTCATCTATGGGATACTGAATCTGGACAAATTAAGAAAACTGTCACTGTGAAATCAATCCCAAACGTTATTAAATTCAATCCCAACAATGAAAAGGAATTCATTGTAGGTTTAACAAACCACAAGATAGAACATTATGATCTCGACAGCCCAAATTTTGAAACACCCATACAAACTTACGATCATCACTTGGGTGCTATTAATTCATTACTTACAATTGATGACAATAACAGGTTCATGTCTACTTCAGATGACAAGACTGTCAGATTTTGGGATTGGCAGATAAATATACCTATAAAGTTTATCTCAGACCCTTCACAACATTCCATGCCAACTGCAGCTTTATACCCTGGTGGTAAATATATTGCACTTCAAAGTATGGATAATTCTATTCAAGTGATACAAGGACATGGGAAATTCAGATTCAATAAAAACAAATGGTTTGAGGGTCATAATGTGGCCGGCTATGGTATTGATGTAGAAATATCTCCTGATGGCAAAATAATAATGAGTGGTGATTCAAAAGGTTTTGGTTATTTTTGGGATTGGAAGACTTGCAAGTTAGTGAATAAATTAAAAGTAAGCGACAAGCCAATAACTTGTATAAAACCACACCCTCAAGAGAGCAGTAAAGTTGCAATGGCTGGCTTGAATGGAAAAATTTACTATTGTGACTAGAAATGATGTTAATATTATTGCGATATAAATGTATATAGATATTTATATTTGTTTACATTAATATGCACTTATCTTTCCTATATTCTTCCCTTTTCTTTTTAGATCTACTAAATAATTTTGGCTTTTTGGTTTCATCTAAATCATTCTCTGCATTATTGTTGGTCTGCTTTTGGTGATGATTATGAGAGTTTTCAGTCCCCATGAGAGGGCCAGCTTTATTTAAGGAGTTATTCATTTTGTCATTCGAGGTTTTTGTATTATGACTCGCATTGTCTTTTGGTTTTCTATGTCTCTTCTGGTGACTAATGTTGCCGGAACTACCGTTTGATGTTAAAGTTGTGCGACTCATAGTACCATTAAGCTCTTTAGATTCAACATCGATATTGCTTTCCGATAACTGGTTCATGCTACTAATATTTGATGTGCTGCTCCATTGACTATTACGACGAAAATATGGACTCAAACTTATACCACTCTCCTGGCTTTCTTTTGAATGTGAAAATAATTCTTTATAGTAATTTCTATCTTTGTCAGGAATGTACCAGAAATACTTGTTCCTGATATCCACAAATTTTGCATCAGTAGGCGCAATATCAGGAATAGGGACACTCGAAGTAGTGCTTACATTACTTTGCTTTCTGGAAGATAACATCTCTTCGCTAGTTGATTTCTTAATATTTAATGTTGAATTAGCTTGGTCTTTCCATTGGTATTTTGCACCTTGCGGAGTAATAATTGGCCTAATATTTTCATTCACGTTTCTTGACATGAAACTCCCTGTATCAGAAGTATTAGTCTCGTCATTAGCCACTAATCTATAAAAGAGCATATAAGGCCATTCAGTATTAAATATTTCTTTGAATGACTTTTCAACAACACGAGACTTTTTCTTCATATCATCGTACAAAAGCCAAGTGGCATTATATGCTTCTTCTTCTGTTTCCTCTAAAAGAGTGGTGTGTTTACGGACAACTGAAATGAAATGCCCCAGAGTTATAGTTGTTCCTTTATGACATACGGCACTTTCCAAGATTAATTTGTAATTCCCCATAGTTTTGTCATTTTCATCATCAGCTACAAACGACGGTAAATTGATAATTGGAGGAATAACAATCCTCCTCTGTGATCGTTGAGCTTGAGAGTTACTATACGAATATCTTTTCAAACATATGGGTAGAATAGGCCTTCTGTTGACGAATTCTTTCGAATTCTTGGCAAAGCTTTGGAGTTTTTCATCATCCAAACTCATTTCATTTTCATCTGTATAAAAAGGTAATAACCTTAAAAACATCCAAGCAGGTAGGTTGACTTCTTTTGATCCTGATGAATCTTGGTCATTATCATTTAGGGACCAAATGGATAATGTTGAGGATCTTGTCCTTATACTCTGATGGGAAATATTTTTACTGTCAGATCTTCGTTGTCTATTTCTATTTGCTGTGACAGGATCATACAAACGAATATTTTCATCCATATCCTCGTCAGTATGGTCCGATTTTGCAGAATCCTCAGGAATGGTGGAGTCAAAAGTGATTTCACCACCAGGGTTACTTTCTCTTCTTAGGCTTTCCAATGTCGCTCTTCTTTCCAATTCACGTTTTACACTTATTGAATTATTAAAATAATGCTCTAGGCATTCTTCAAGTAATATTTCTACTTCAGGGTCTGAATCTGAATTAGATCCTTGACTTTCGTCTTGCTCTGGAATACTAACAAAGAGCATTCTCTCTTTCGAATATTTGCGGTCGTCCTTATCAAATTTGCCTCCATGCTTAATATCAATCTTAAATGTTAATAATGGCATTGATAAAGTTTCTGTTAAAAACTGAAATAATGCTGCTGAATCTTGTTGTCTATGAGACATTGCTTCCTTAAACCCCAACTTCAGTAAAACCTCACAAATCCTCGTTGTCAAATCCGTAGTTACTAAATTCCCCGATCTTATTATGCTCACATATACCCTTAGTAAGGCTGATAGTTGGCTCACAACATGATTTTCGTGTTGATTTGAGACAAACAATATTGGCTCAAAGCTTTCTAAGTTGGCAAACATCGAGAATAACAAAGCATCCATGTAGCACATTACATTTTCCCAATTTTCAGCTCCAAGATGTACTATTACACAGCCAAATTTATCATGTGCTTCGTTTGTTAAGAATAACCCTTGATCACATAATTCGTAAAATCGAATAAGGTGGAAAGTTTTCACTAGATCTCCTTGAGTGAACGGGGATTTCAAGATTGCAACTATTTGATTAGTTGAGGGAATGGGTAACTTTAGACTCTCGAAGTATTTTGCTACTGTTGCAACGGTACTGGAATTCAGGTGGTATTTCTTCTGGTTAGAAGATATTGTGTCGTACTCATCTGCGTTATCGAATTTGGAATAACTATCAACATACTGAGACCAAAATATATCATCAAATGTTGTATTCTGTATACTATCAGCATCCCTTGATGAAATGCGGGATGTCTTCTTTCTAAACATAAGATATCTATTTGGGTATGCAATTCCTATGAATGGCACATTTTCAAATCATATCTCTGATAACGCATTGCTAGATACACAAAAAATGGCACAAAAGTTGTTTCACCTTAGTACATCGTTTAATACAAAGAACACCTAAATATACATATATATGGGCCTAGTTGGCTCCAGTTATATTCAATTCTCTCATTTTGAGAAGCACGTCGTCAATTTTTTCATCCAAAGTGCCGTTTATGTATTCCTCTCTAGTTTGAGCATCTAGTTTTATTTGCAAGTTGTTTAGATGACTGTAGTTTTCGTTAAAGAATCTTAATTGCAATTTCACAAAGGATTCAAACGAAGGATCTAGAAAGGGGATTCGAAGGTCTATCAATTTGGGTAGCTCTACTTTCAATTGATCGTTTAGGGTATCGTAGTTATTCTCCAATTGACTCAATTGACTTTGACATTGGCTAAGTTTATTCTCGTATTGTGGATCCAATGCTGGCTTTTCTATTAGCTTTCGTACTTTGTTCTTCATAGCATCATAATCAAGTTTTTTGTGGTTTCGTTTCTTAATCGCCTCATTGATCTCAATATAGTATGAATTAAAACGAGATACCGGGTTAAGTATTGTTTGATTGAATGGTTGTTCCAAGTCACCAAGGGCTTGTTCGTTTAGCTGTTTCATTATGCCATGATATTCCTGACTTATGTTTTTATATTTGCAATCATCTTCTTTTGTGTTTGGTCCGTAAAATCCACTTAGCACCTCACTTACGTTAACTTGAGCATTGGTCAATATTCTTAACGAGTCAAGATAATGCTTCAACTCTTTCTGTAACTTAAGGGATGTGGTTTCCATGGTCTTGAATCTTTTCTCTTCAAACTCATATTCCTTATCTACTGTTTCTTCAATTTGGCCGGCTTTCAACATTACTTGAGCACCGGCTCTATTAATCGCCTTTTTAATACCAGTCCATGACATTTCTATCTCTCAATATTGAATCTCATATAATAGTCTGTTTGGATATCGGTTCTATAAATACTTCCCGTTATTATTAATATGTATGTTTCACAAATGTTCTAAAAAATGTTTCACAGTCGTAATTTTGAGAAGCCGAATTATCCATATCCACAAATTTGAATACAAAAGAATTAAACGTACAATCATAAAAAAGATGAATGTGTATAAATAAATAAATACAAAACAATAGAATTGAATACAGAATATATAATAGAGCAATGCCAATAATCTGTAACCGCTAATTTATAAAAATTATCGAAGTTCATACTTGTAGTCCATTTTGTCTTCATCTACAATCATGTATCAGCTGGCGAGTGCATTATCTGGGTAACAAATTTACCAGAATATCTTGTAATACAGGCCACTGTCAAAACATCGTTCCTTATAGACGTGGTCATTAAGTGGTTCAATATAACATGGTTTGGAATTGATAAATGGTACGCTTCCTGGTTGGATGCGTAGTAGGAGCTATCAGCCCTTCTAAGAGGGGGTCTTTTTGACGAGCTGACCGTATTCAAAGGTGGCGGCTGGTATTGGTATTGATTCAGAGAAGACTGAATCTGCTGCACCTGCTGGTAATTTTGATGATTTGTAATTGTAGGAGGAACGATAGGGATATTATGGGCGT
Organism: Debaryomyces maramus; assembly: GCA_030583545.1. Taxonomy (NCBI): domain Eukaryota; kingdom Fungi; phylum Ascomycota; class Pichiomycetes; order Serinales; family Debaryomycetaceae; genus Debaryomyces; species Debaryomyces maramus. Next base: position 793,605 of record JAJMIL010000003.1, read on the forward strand.
GGTTTTGCTGTTGGTTAGACGACATCTTATTCAACAAGACATTATTTAAGTGAGCTGGTAATTGTGGTGGTTCTGGTAATTCATAATTCGGACTTTTGTTCTTAAAGTAATCGTAGTTTACGAACATTTCCGGAATATCACTGGAATAACTTATTGCTGACTTCTGTTGATCGGCTAAAAACGATGAAGACAATCTATCGTGATAAGAGATATATTTATTCGAATCATTGGTTGTCGTTGATGCATTATCCGAAATTATCGATTGATCTATTGGTTTAGGAGCTGCCATCGAATCAAATGGCTGTTCAAATGGCCCTCCTGGTGGAGGTGTAGAATCCTCGGCCATGTACTCCACATGTTCTACATCTGGAATGGACTCATCCTTACTAACCTTTGCCAAAAAGCTATTCAGTTTCTTCTTGATTCTGTCGACTTCATATCTGCCTGCGGTCTGGGGACTATCAAGTGGAAAAGGTGTAATAATGTTTGCATCATAATCTGTGGAAGCTCCCACATGGTTAGGCTGGTTGTGTGAATGATTGAAAAGGTGTACTTCATCTAAGACTTCAAACCAGTTAAAGAAGATACCCTCGTGGTCCGTAGCAGTAGGAAGTTGGTCGCTAACTCTGTACTCGTTGTTTATAATATATAAAAGCTTATGAACCCCCAACGGCAACCTGATGCTAGTAACAAACTCATTCTCATGTTTGTTTGATGCAGCTAACCTGATGACATTCCTCCAATTGGAAAATGACCCAATGATAGAAATCTTCATGATGTCTTCCTTATTGGTATTGACCCACTTGACTTCTACGGGAACCAATTTTCCATCCTTGTTGTCGCCAACAAGACTATTACGGCTCATCGATGTGGACACATATGAAGAATCAAGTTGCATTTCACTTATGTTCAGAGGTACTGCTATCTTGGTAAAGTCCAACTTATTCAAGTCAGGTGTGGGGGTGTCCGCCATGTTCCTCGCTTGCTGAAACAGCTCGCTTGACATCGACCGGTCCTCAACAATATCCATACCGTCGCTGTGATAGTCGTCATTTGGCAATATATTTCTAGATACATCCGTGTTATCAGCCCCAAGCAATCCATCATTCAATTCATTAAATTCGTCCTCGATCAAATCATTCGAAAATTGGTGATACTGGACTGGCATGCGCTTGGCTTGCGCACCTCCGCCGTGTGTCTGTTGCTGCTCCTGTTGTTGTTGCTTCTCCTTTTCATTCTGCTTCCTCTTCACTTCGTGCAATATCAAGTCACTGAACTCCTCGTCCAAGTTGTGGTGATTGTTATTCGATATCGACGATTTCCTAATGCTCCCCGGGTTGTGGCGTGCATTAGCAGTAGATTTTCTCGTACTCGATGTGTTATTGCCCATACTGAAATTCAAAATTCTAAATAGTTCAATACAATCCCTGAATGCTGACACATGTACTCTCGCGGTTTCGGCTTTATTCGATATCAATTATCTATATTGTCGAAAAGAATACTTCGAGCCAATAATTTCTGACAATCCTTTTATTGCAGTTTGGGGCAAGTCCCACCAAAAAACTTTTATGTCAGTATGCAGGATACTTGCTGGATTTCGTTTCATACTTCAATAACGAACATCTTCTCACCATGAAGAGTCTCTCTACTCTTATTTATGTTCCCCTTGGACTTTCTATCGGTAGCTTGGAATTCTTTGTTTAAAAATCATTCCCCTAACTTGTGAATTTCACCGAACCTCTATTTGCAATATGTTGAATCAAGCGCAACTCAACGCAACATACGACATTTTGGACCCCCCGACATTTTTCTCGTAAACCTTTCGGATATTTACGATTTAGCTAACAAGAGTATTTAGTATTAGTACTGGTATTAGTACTGGTATAATATTAGTAGAGTATTAGTATATCACGGAAACTAACTAGAGGGAGATATAATTCTTCCCGGGATCGAGTGGTCCTTCTGAGGGTAGCCTGTAATCTTAGTGCAAGTTACCTGAAAATGCATGCGACTGGAAAGCGCAATTCCGTGGGTGATACTAACTAGGGGAATAGAAAGCGATACCCTACTAACAAAAACGATATTTATCAATGCTATAAAACAATACTATTCAATACTAGAAACATATCCAGAAACAAATATATAAATTTACCCATGGTCTAAAAGTAGACAATAAATAACAAAACCCATGCAGGTAAAACAGAGTGTTTTGTCACCTGCATCAAGTGATGGCAGGACACATTGACAAGTTTCACACCCATGCAGGGTATTGGAGTCTATTACTCCAAGCCGGTCGAATAGGCAAATGGAGGAACCAAGCGTCATGGATTAAGCTTGGCGCTTGCGCAGTCTTCGTTCTCGTCTCAACCTCCTCTGCATTATGCTGTAGCTTCCTCTCCTTATTATGACTTCCAATTTGAACATGCTCAATTCAGGATACCACTGACTGATGTAGTGGTAAAGTTTGGCGATGAGCTCCTTACGCTGGGCCTTGTTGGTGTCCCTGATCCATGTTTTATGACCAAGCAGGAACTTGCAGTAAAACTGAAAGACTTTCAAAACGTTGAGCTCGATTTCCCGGGTTAGAGAAATGTTGTAGTGGTCTAGTTCCAAGATATGAGACAATTCCCGGATATTTATGCGCGAGAAATACTTGTCGTTGTTTATGCTGGTGATCTTGTTGAGCTTGTTCTCGTAATCCTGCGACAAAACCTTGCATTTCGCAGCCGGAAGTAAAGCGTACGAGGGGTCGCATTTCATGGCTTGCAACGGAATGAGCCCGAAGTAGTTGTGCTCCAGGTCTATCCTGGCCTCAATTTCGTTGATAACCGCCTCGTTTTCGAATTGGTCCATCGAGTTGTCAATGTCGTTGTTAAAATGTTCACACGGCTTTACCCATCCGTGGTGGTTTTCGTCTACAGGCGAAATATCGCTTTCGCCGTCAAATTCGTACATTAGTGTCTGCTCAGGATAACTGTTAATCCCGTCCAAATTGCCCCCCACCAGCACTATCTCCTGGTATCGCTCCTTCAACCCTTCGAACTTAATCAGCACCTTCCAGTTCTTCTTCCCCGGCCGCTGCGTAACCAATTGTCGAGGCATGTCCCCCAAAACCAGAAAATTTATCCCAAACGCATTTTCGCAGCCCCCCAAGTACGTTTCACCATACCTCCCAGAACAATCATCGTCAGCCAACCCAAATATCTCCTTGGTGCTGCACGTACTCGATTCGCTCGACGTAAGCGGTGATGCTAACTCGTCCATCTCCCGGTACCTATCAAACATATATCCTTCGCCTCCCGAAAACCCATCGGTGGTGCTCAAATCGTCTACTGCAAAAATATTCGAGTCCATAGATAATGCCCTATGTAACTCGCAGCTATCGGCGCTGCCTGAAATAACAAACCCATCCATGGCGTCCATAATGTCCTATGTTATATTTTCTTCTTTATTCACGAAGAGGCGAAATCCCCATCTATTTATACTCTCAGAGTTTCGCTTCTCAACATCGGTAGCATTGGTAACTGTTTAAGCGGAGATGATCTATTACTCTGGCGCGGGCTCACATATCATGCCTTAAAATAGGACAAGCGAGCTTTTCACATTTTGCCCAGTCTCTCGTTATTGGACTCTAGCTATACCTATATAATATGATACTATAGGTTGCTGTGTTTTCAGCCTACATAGGGATATCAATTACATTATATATATGTTAATATTAATTGTAGTAACATTAAAAATGAATATACTTGTGGACTGATTAGCGAATGCAAATAAGACGCGGAACCATTCGTAACGAATATGATGCCCCGAATGTATAGGAAATTAGCTTAAAAACAATAGTGTTTGTGGGGATAGTTCATATGATACATTAAACCCATACAGACCCCAATGCCTGTGTCTGAAGCTTGTATGAAAAGGTGTATCAGATGAATACAATGTGAGACATAGTGTTGATACGAAATGATGTATCACATACGATGCGCCGGTAAGCCTTATCGTCGCGCAGGGGAAAAATGCCGGCGGTTGTCGGAGGTTCGACTCCGAGGCGCGCCTTTTTTTTTATCTTTTATCTTTTCTGTACATATATTACGATAAGTCAAGCTATATAGTATAGTATATCAGTTCAAGTGCGCTTCTAAAATGTTTTCCACGACACCGTTGACGTCGGCGTTCAAGTATCTCGAGTTCATCAACACCTGCAACAACTTTTTGATCCCGATTTGCAATGGGTTTTCCATCTTATCCAACTGGTCCACCACGGCATGTCTGTCTTGGTCGTCCATGAAGTCGATTTTGGTCATGATTTTCATTAATTCGTCGGTGCTAGAGACCTGGCCGATGCCGATGGTCTTGGTGAAACAGTCCACGAGGTTCATGTGTTTCAACACCGAGTACTGGGACGTGGTTCCGATGATCAAGAGTCTTCTTCCGTTGGGAGGCTGTTTGTTCAAATTCACCATCAACATCTGCAAGATGTCATTGGAGAACCTGGGGCCGATGGGGACGTAGTTGATCAAGGTCTCGATCTTGTCTATGACCAAGATATTCAAGGGTGACTTGTAGATGTCTCTGAAGACGTTGTCGATGGTGGTGATCTTCATGCCCTCGGACATGCCCACCAAACTTTCTGCCGACAACATCTTGATGAAGGGGAATTCCGAGTTTAAGGCCAAGGTGGAGGCAATGGCGGTTTTCCCGGAGCCTGGGGGTCCGTGCAACAAGATACTGATTAACCGTTCGGTTTCCGAGCTCTTCACCTCATCAATAAACGCTTGACCCTTGTCGAAGATTGTCTTGATCTTTGGTGAGTATGGAATAATCCCGTGTGGGGCGTTCTTGGTCAAGTCCTCTTCGTTGACCCCGAATGCCGGCTTCACTTCGCTCAAAGCCAACAAGAAATCGTTTCTGCCTAACTTCATTGTGCTGATGTTTTCATCGACCTGAGCAATTGAGTCACTCTTGGTAAACTTGTTGATCGCAAACGAAGTGGCTGAATTGCATAACCCTTCCAATTCGGCCCCGGTGAAGTTCTTGGTTAATGACGCTAATTCGTCAAAATCAACATCGTCGGCCAACAATTCGTTTTCCTTCATTTTCTTGGTGTGAATCAACAAAATATCCTTACGGCCCTTTTCATCCGGCAACGAAATCTCGATCTGGATTTCAAATCTACCTGGTCTCAATAAGGCGTTATCAATTAAATCTAATCTATTGGTCATACCAATGATTAAAATATTGTTCAATTGATCCACCCCGTCCATTTTAGCTAACAATTGATTGACAACATTATCACCCACGCCGGTGCCGTCTGACTTAGCAGACCCTCTCTGCTTGAAAACAGAGTCCAATTCATCGAAAATAATGATATGCAATTGTGAGTTTTCTCCCTTTTGTTTATATTCGGTTTCCGCGTCCAGGAACAACTTTCTGATATTCTCTTCCGACGCACCAACATACTTGGATAGCATCTCGGGCCCGTTGACGACCTTGGGTTCTTTGACGTTCAACATCTTACCAATTTGTCTGGCAATCAACGTTTTACCCGTACCTGGGGGCCCGAATAACAACAAACCCTTGACGTGTCTTAACGCCAATTTGGCAACCAAGTCTGGCGAAATGATTCTACTAGCAAAGGCTCTCCGGAAAATTTGCGAAAACTCTTCGTCTAACCCACCAATACCCATTTGTTCCAACTTGAAATCAGGATTGATAATTGGCTTTCCCTGAGGCTTTCTAAGATTCTTCGATCCGTGGGGCGCAATTATATTGATGATTGAATTGTCTTGTGGGTAGAAGTTGATCTGCGTCTGTTTGATGCAGATCCCCTTGGCACTCAAGTCGTCCATCGTCTGCAAACTTGGCACATCTCCCAAATTGTTGATATCAAGCACCAGAATGCCCGTGACCACTATCTGGAAAATGTTTCCCTTGAACTCCATCACTATCGGCTGCGATGGCTGTAATATCTGGTTCTCGTACATCTTCAAAAACTGCAGGATCAACTCGTCGTGGTTGATTGGCGACGAATGGCTCTTCGACCGCGACCGGAAGTCAATCACAACATCCATGGACCCCAAGTAGCTCGGACTACCCCCGTCAAATATGTTGAACGACTCCACCATCACCGACTGTTGCAACGACCATTTCCCCCACTGTCTCATGTTGCCCGCGAGCCCTATTGCCCCCGGAGTCACTGATTCGTCCTTGTATATCGAATACACAAAATTTCCGTCCAACAACACCGCTGATCTATTAGGCACATCTGCAAAGTCCCTTGGGTTGACTCCGATGCAGTTGGACAACGCTACCGCATTCGATGGGCAATTATCCACCGTGAACTGCTTGCGGAATTGCCTCACCGGCTGGCTGCGATCGGGCCCTATTGGCTGGTTGTGTGTAATCAATGGCTTCCCCGGTCCGGGGTTGTTCGATACTTTGTGAAATCCTAATTTTTCCATCATATATATCGACTTTCACTGTATTTGCCTACTCTATCTATGTTATATTCTTCTGTGCTGTCTTCTATTATGGGGCCTGAAGTGCGTGTGAGAACCACAAAATCCAGAAGTTACACAAACCCATTATCTTGTCGTGTGGTTACCGAAAGTTCTATACATCCATACACCTGGAAATTACCAAAAAAATTTATATAGACGTGTCGTTATCGGTTCCACCGTTTAAATTGGGCCTCGGCTTAACTAGAGGCCCAAAGTAAAGGTTGTGTAGCACCGTGGTCTAAACTGTGGCTCCCACAGTTTCGCTTGTCTTCGATGGGATCGAACAGTAGTCATATTTATGGACACATCGAAAGGAATTTGGATTAGTAAGAGCTTAAGGGTGATAACCAATAGCTTACATATATACTATGGGTCTTTCGGGATCGGAAAAGATGTATGGTGTGGTAAAAAAACCAGATCTGATAACAGTTTGTAATAAACAATTAAGCGATTACCCGGAAGCAATTACCGGACTTAGTAATAAATCGGGTCTTCTAGAATTTTGTCGGGCGCTCGTCGTAGATATATAAATGGTTCCATATTCCACAGTTTTAGGAGAATGAAATTTGCTAGCATTCATTCAATAATATTAGAAATTACATAGATATACACAATGGTCGCATTAATCCAAAAGCCAGCTCCATCATTCAAGAAGACAGCCGTCATTGATGGTGTTTTCGAAGAAGTTTCCTTAGACCAATACAAGGGTAAGTGGGTCTTGTTGGCATTCATTCCATTGGCTTTCACTTTCGTTTGCCCAACCGAAATCGTTGCTTACTCCGATGCTATCAAGAAGTTCGCTGACAAGGACACTGAAGTCTTGTTCGCATCTACTGATTCTGAATACTCGTTGTTAGCCTGGACTAACGTTGCCAGAAAGGACGGTGGTTTAGGTCCAATTGACATCCCATTGTTAGCTGACACCAACCACTCCTTGTCCAGAGACTACGGTGTCTTGTTGGAAGACGAGGGTGTTGCTTTAAGAGGTATTTTCTTGATCGATCCAAAGGGTACCTTAAGACAAATCACCATCAACGACTTGCCAGTTGGTAGATCCGTTGAAGAATCCTTGAGATTAGTCGAAGCTTTCCAATTCACCGAAAAGCACGGTGAAGTTTGTCCAGCCAACTGGCAACCAGGTTCCGAATCCATCAAGCCAGAAGTCGACTCTTCTAAGGAATACTTCGGTAAGGTCCACAAATAGATAACTTTATATTTATATTACTAGAAATACATTATTTATCATTATAAATAATCCATTGGTTGTAGTATGCTGTAGTATAACATACGGAGGGGCGGCGGGTGCATGTATTTTAGACCTTGTGGTTCTCCGATCGGCTTTGCTCAAAAGACGTGCTCTTATTGGAATTTCTGCTTACCTGAACCACGTTCATTGGGGTTTTCTGTGAATAGTGATCTTGATGTACATGAAAGACACCTGGTTTGCAATTGTCTAGCTTGCATTTGAACCGGTGTTACCTTTCACGATTACAATTCACCTGAGGCCCATTGCAGAATCAATCTCAAACTCGCGCTTTTAAGCAACTTAATTTCCATGTTCTCTTTAAGCCTAAAGTTATATTGACAAGAATGTCAGAAATACACTTCTATAAATACCTAGTAAATCACCAAGTGTTCTACAAGTCCAAGTACACTTATGCATTGGTCAATATTAAGCCGTTGGTGCCAGGCCATGTCTTAATTGTTCCACTAAGAACAAATATCTTGAGGTTTAGTGATTTATCGTTAGAGGAGTCACAAGATTACATGCTGACTCTACAATTGATCCATAAGTTTATCATACATGTCTATAAAGCTGACGCATTAAATATTGCCATCCAAGACGGCCCAGAGTCTGGGCAGTCTGTCCCCCATTTGCACACCCATATCATTCCTCGTTACAAGACAGATGGATTTGGGGACTCCATCTATGAAAAGTTAGATAAGTTGGATATGAATAAGACTTTAGCGGAATTCTTCGAGAGAAAAGACGCATACGAGCACAACGCAGGCTTCAAAGTCTTGGCTGATGACGAGAGGCAACCCAGGAAAGACGAAGATTTAGCAAAAGAAGCCAACTGGTTGAAAGATGAGTTACAGAAGTATTTAGGTTGATATTTATTTAGTAATATTACAGTATAGATGCCATCAATTATAGTAGGTTTCTTAATTATGTATATCATTGATTTAATAGTGGGGTCTCTTCAGTGAGTGCGCTTCGATGTGAAAAATGTGTGGTTGAATTTATGGATAAAGAGTAGCATTGAAACACATATCAATACGTCATGTCAAAGGCTCCGCTTGATGAAATACAATGGAAGAATCCTGAATGGATTCAACAATTTGGTTTACATACTGGTAATGTGTTAGATTACTTTAGTGAGTCGCCTTTTTATGACAGAACATCTAATAATCAAGTGTTAAGAATGCAATTTCAATTTCAGCAAATACCCCCTAATATAAATCCACAAAAGTACTTACAGCTGAAGTTAGTCGAAATGACTGGAATAGAGTTTATAATTGCATTTTCAAGAGAGCCGGACTTTTGGGTAGTCAGGAAGCAAAGGAGGTTGAATACTACTCATGTCAATATTGAGCAAGACTATTATATTATAGGAGCGAACATATACCAATCACCCAAAGTGTATGATTTATTATCTTCAAGGTTATTGTCAAGTGTATTATCGATTAAGAATTCTATGGAATTGTTGAATAAAATGAGTAGATTCAATATACACGATGGTGGACACTCATATCCAACTCAAGAATTAGATAAAGAAATATCGTCAAACTCGAACACTATACCAAACACTGTATCAGTTAATACAGCGACTCCAATATTAACGACCCCCAATACTACTACAAATATCAATTCAAATGGTCAATCATCTACGAATTTAGGTTTGAATAACGAAATACTGAGCGGAGCATTCGATAACCTATTAAATAATGTAATTAATTCATCAAATGAAGGTATATATTTGGATGATATACCTTTGTACGGAAAGGGGAGTACAGTCGAATCTTTAGGATTGAAAGTGAATTTAGAAGATATATAGATATATTTATTTAAAGTTCATCTTTGGCACTATCCACTGGAAGTTCACCGGCAGCAGAGATCTTCAATTCTTTGACTGGACGGTCACCGTAGCTTGTAGAAACATTTTCCATGTAATCAACAACTTCAAAACCATCAATAACTTCACCAAAGACAACATGGGCGCCATTCAACCAGCTAGTAACCACAGTTGTAATAAAAAATTGGGAACCATTAGTATTCTTACCGGAGTTTGCCATTGATAACCTGTATGGTCTGTCATGCTTTAATTGGAAGTTTTCGTCATCGAATTTACCACCATAAATCGACTTACCACCGTAGCCTTTACCTGTTTCAAAATCACCACCTTGAAGCATAAATTTTGGAATAATTCTGTGGAAAACAGAATCAGAATAGCCAAACTTTGGGTCAGTAGAAACAGCTAATTGTCTGAAATTCTCAACGGTCTTTGGAACAATTGTACCGAACAACCCAATGGTGATTCTACCAATTGATTTCCCATCTTCAGTTACATCAAAGTAAACTTTGTTAGTAATTGGTGGGTTTTCTGGTAAATCCTTGGCATTAATGAAACTGCCAAAGAAGACCACAATAATTGACAATAAGAAGATAGAGCTAGTTAATAATTTCATGTTTCGTATGCTAAAAAAACTGGTAGAAAGGACATCCTAGAGTCGATTGAAATTAAAAGAACACCTACGTTTATCATGATAATTACACAAAAGTAAAATATCTTTAAAGCTTTCAATTTAATAGTACTGATTTATGTGGATATTTATACCTTGTATGAAAGTAGCTAGCTATGTACAGATGATGAAGAGCCTTCTATGGGTAGATTTAAAATCCACGCAGTTGTAATGGATGTCGAACGGCTGTTTTCTGCTAAGGTTGGATCGACCACTTAGGAAGCCAGTTTGTCCTAAACGATAGTTCGTATTTCGGCTTATGGAAGTAGCACGGTATACTTGGGACTTAGAATGCTCTTTCACCCTTTCTTTCAGCCTCGAGTTCGTCACTTTCGAACTTTTCTTTTTCTTCCAATCTCTCTAATGCCTTTCTCTTCGCAAGCACGGTCTTTGCGTTTCTTTCACCGCCGTTCTTCTTCTTTCCTCTTTTATGCTCTCTTAAGGGCTCTAAGTCATTCTGGAACTTATGAATCCATCTGAGCATATAACGTCTGGTGGAAACATCAATCCCCAAGTCTTTCATATCTTTCGACGACGTATTCAAAAACTTGTCCAAGTTGCTTTCAAATGTCTCAACGTGCTCAATGCAGCCACGGCCGATCAATTTGAAAAAGGTTTCCAAATCATGAACGTTCTCTTTTGTCCTGGTTGATGTGTTGGTCCTGAAGCTGATTGCTGATGCACTAATTGGTCTTATGGAAACGGTATTTAGATTCTTAGGAAGAACGGTCCTTGGCACTTGTATTAAAGGCCTCGAAAATAACCTGAACACCATTATATTCACCTATTCTGTAGTCTGTCAGCGTAATAGTGGTTATGGTAATAAAATTTTCATTTTTCATATTCGACCACTGTGAGGGTTTTATGCAGGACTTCTATACTCTTACTTTTTATGATTTGTATTACAGACAGAAATAGAAGATACTATTGAAAGATATATTTATTTTATATTTTGTATATATATATTCATTAATTTATGAGCGAACTAGATTACAATAAACCCTTGTTCTTGAATTCTTGTAATAAAGAGTTACCTAATCTGGCTGGAGATGGTTCGACAACGACACCAGCAGATCTCAAAGCAGCGATCTTGGAGTTAGCATCACCCTTACCACCGGCGACAATGGCACCAGCGTGACCCATTCTTCTACCTGGAGGAGCGGAGATACCAGCGATGAAGGAGACGACTGGCTTGGCACCTTCTGGTCTGGTCAAGTTGTGTTGTTTCAAGAATTCGGCGGCTTCTTCTTCAGCGGTACCACCAATTTCCCCAATCAAGATAATACCTTCGGTTTCCTTATCGTTCAAGAACAAAGTCAAGGCATCGATGAAATTGGTACCTGGGAATGGATCACCACCCATACCGATAACTAAGGATTGACCTAAACCAACTTGGGTGGTTTGGCCGACGGCTTCGTAGGTCAAGGTACCGGATCTGGAAATAACACCAACTCTACCTCTCTTGTGGATGTGCGATGGCATGATACCGATTTTACATTGGTCTGGGGCAATCAAACCTGGACAGTTTGGTCCGACTAATCTGGTCTTGGATTGGGTCTTCAAGATTTGCGCAATTCTGACCATGTCGTGTTGAGGAATACCTTCGGTAATGGCAACCGCCAAGTCGATTTCAGCTTCAATGGCCTCTTCGATGGCTTGTGCCGCAATTGATGGTGGAACAAAAATACCTGTGGCATTGGCCCCGGTTTCCTTCATGGCGTCCTTGACGCTGGCGAAAACTGGCTTGTCCAAGTGCGTGGTTCCTGCCTTCTTTGGATTGGTACCCCCTACGACTTGTGTACCGTAAGCAATGGCTTGTTCTGCGTGGAAAGTAGCTTGTTTACCGGTGAATCCTTGGTAGATAACCTTGGTATCTTTACCAATTCTCAAATTCTTAATGGTAGAAGCATAGTTCTTGGTTGGTTGGGTAGAAGCAAATCCACGAATAAATTGTTTGTTCATCATCTTGATCTGACTGTCGAAACTGTATCTCTGTCTAACGTAACTACTTGATTCAGGAAGAAACAAATTTTTATTAAACTTGTCGTTTCAATTTCGGGCGTTCAGTCCCCGGGTAACTGAGAAGGGGTTGGAAATTTTATGAACGAAATTTTTCATTGACGATAGATCTACGAATTTTCACCGGTTTTTCTACGGAGTTGTTGGAGCTAAACTACATACATGCTCCATGTGTATACTCTAGGTAATTCTGCTTCTTACATTGACCACCAATGGCCAAAACTGCTTGATATTAGTTGTTCCAGCCTATGTAACTCCGGCCACGTTAACTAATTGTCCGATTCGCACCGGGGACAACGGCATCCGGACTTTGTGTAATATAATGTATGGGTGTTTGGATGTTTTGGCGAAAATCGTGAATTAGTATGGGTGCATTGATGTGTTTATAGAGGTTATAGAGGTGTTTTTTGGCTTATAGAGACAGAAGTATAGCCTTATGGGGGAGAAAAATGGAGGAATACCGGGGAAAGTAGGGTATTTACTGGAGGTTAATACGTATATTTGTAGCTAGTAGTTAAATAAACTTTTGTAGTACAAGCATCTGCTTTGCAACAAGTCCCAATCCTTCAGGGTGACCCACATTTCGTTGACGACCTTCAATCTGCCGTAGACACTTCCACCTTTCCAGGTGAGCATCTCGGGATCAAATTCTCGAGGGGGCGGCAACACGGTGACCGGCAAAACGGAGCCCTTGTCGCTGATGGAGTCTATGTATTCGAGGTCTAGGGTCAATTGAGTCTGGTCGTCGATTTCGGCCAATTCTTGTTCGGAGAGTTCGACGTCGTCGAGCGGTTGGTCGGGGCCCTTTTTGCGGGCTTTGTATTCGGCCACCAACTCCAGTTTTGCCGTGTCGACTTTTTGTTTTTCGGCAGAAACGTAGTCCAATATCTCGTCGAGCGAGCCAGAGGACAAGAATTTGGGCCTCCAGATGTTAATTCTGTCAGACAAAAGCAAGTCGAATCCGGGGATTTTGGCAAGACCGCCACCGACGATAAGCAAGTTGTCGTAGAACTTCCTGGTCTTGGCGAAATCGGTTGCAATTCCGGCGTTCGTGATGGACTCGATGATGGCTTTTTCTAGCGGCGTGGTGCATTTTAAGCTGGGGTCGTCCATCGTAGAGGACTTTGTCGGCTTAGGTTTGGAATATGGGTTGGTGGCTTTCACTCTGGTTCTTTCATCCAAAATCTGCGATAAGAGCGCCTCATCGGTTGAATCGGCATGCACGAACTTGTTGACGATGTTCTCTTGGGCTTTCGAATACGGATTATTTGGTTTTCCTGAATATTGATCAACGGACGGACTGAACAACTGCTTTCTGTTTTCGCCAAAATGACGGATCTGGAAAAGGTCTGGATAAAATAACCCCAATGGTGACAACATGACTTCGTCGAACACCTTGAATTCATATTTTTCGGTGGTTTCGAATGGCTTTCTCTTGTAGAAATTATATAATTGCACTGCGATATCCGCGTCCTGGAATGTGATAAAGTTATGCTTCAAAGTCTGTGCTAATTCCCAGTCGTCATTTCTGCTGGCTAAATTCATATCACGATAAGGAAATTGACTTTGTAATAATAATTTAATAAAGGTTTCCGTTATATTGTCACCTCCATAATTCAATTCTATTCTCGAATCGTTTATAACCATTCCTTCGTCAACACAAGCTATGGAAGTGGTTTGTGCACCAACATCAACCACACACGCACTCGTGGCCCCTGCACCGAAGGTCGCCAGTACTGATTCTTGAATGATTCCAACTCTCCCAAAGCCAACTTGCTTAAATAACAAATCACACCAGGTTTCCACTTGCATCTTATCGTACAAATCAGGGATAACAAGTATCGCCTTTAAATTTGCCAACTGCGCTTTCTTGATTTCCATATCATTTAACGACTCAACAACAATGTTGCACAAATCGCCTAAAATTTCTTGTGAAGATTCGTACGCTTCCGATGATTCATTAAATTTCCCATCCACTACTGGATATCTTAATTTCCAATTATTAAATTTTTCACAAATGGGCAAACTTAATGCTTCCTCACCAACGAAAAACTTTCTATTTTGATACTTTGGATCGTTCAAATCAATCCAGTCTTTCTTCATAGGGTCGTTATGATCAGGTATTGATTCTGCTTCTTGTCTCTTGTTATAGTTAGCTGCAGTTTCTCTGGAATTTGGCAACATTCTTCTCTTGTAATACCTCATTCTGGCTTTAAAATCTTTCGTTACTAATTCTTTTACTTCATCAAATTCGTCGTTGTAAAATACTTGTCCTTCTTCATCTACTGTTCTGATTGGTGTGATAACTTTATTTTCTTCTTTATTCATATTTGGAACTGCAATGACGGTAGGGACTGTTTTAGGAAAAGCATCAGTAGCTCTCCCTATCCTAATATTCGAGGACCCGGGATGGATAACGATAGTATCAAATCCTAATCTAGCTTTCTCTTCGCTTATCTCTTCATTCTCGTTCTCATCATCTTCCTCTTCCTCCTCTTCTTCTTCCTCCACTAGAGCTGCAGCGGTTTTCTTCTTCGTCATCTCAGCTTCGATGTCATTCAAGTTAAAATTATCAAAATTCTTTGTTTCATTACTATCACCTTCATCCTTTTTTTGTTCATCTTTCTTCAAATTCTTGAGTTTTTGTTGCAACAACTTTTCAGTTCTCCAAGCTCTTACAAACGAGACTTGTTCATCCTTTTTCAAGTAGTCGGTGTAGTAATTCTTTTGATTAATCAACGGAATTTGCTTTACACTAGTCAAAGTAAACCCATTTTGATTTTCAAACCTACCAATCCCCGTTTTCTTAATATTATTGGCAATGGTGGCAGCCGCCTTCCGCCTACCTTCTTTCCGACGTTGTAATACTTCGGCTGATGGCTTTTTACCCGTACTTGTACCCTTCTTTCTTTTCTTTGCCTGAGTTTCAGCTTCATTTGATGATTCTTCATCATGAGCATCTTCATTTTTAACTTCGGCAATTTGGGGTAATTCCTTAGTCTCTACTGGTGGAGCATCGTTGGCATCTGTTGGTTCGTTAGTCATCTTGATACAACGATTAACGCAATGATTGCTCTCTGGTGCCTTATTATTAAATTTCAGGACACATTTAAATCGAATAATTGGACAATTTTGATGTTCGCGTAAACCTCTCTATGAATTAAAAAAAATGCAAAATGTATATTAACATGGTATTTAAGAGTGCAATAATTGCTTGAATGGTGAATTGTTTTCTATTTTATGCTACGTTTAATTAAAGAAAAGAAAACAACAACTTGAAATAAATTAATAATCAAGGGATAACTTGGGCACATTGTTCATTCTGACATGGCCATTACTACGCTTTTGAATGTTCGATTCAGAATTCATTGGATCCCGTGGTGGGATATCTTGCCCAACGAGCGGTGTAGAATTCAAACTCTTCGAAATCTGTTTGTCATGGCCGACAACTGGAGTAGAGTTTAGACTCTTGGAAGGATGCTTCTTGTGTTTGGACAAATTCATGATATTCATTTTTGATTTATTTTCATTATCAAAGTCCCACAACTTTCTCTTCCATTCAGATAAATTATTATGGAGTTCGAACAATTTGAGTAATTGTTTCTTATCGTTGCTTGAATTATTTGGGTTTAACTTTAGTGTTTTGTACAAAGTTTCGTATTCCTTATACTTTGATCTGAATTTTTCTGCCAATGTAGTATAATATTGAAACCTCTTTTGTTTATGATTTAAGTGATATTCATCACTTTCTGCGGTCGAAGACCTAATTTTTACCGATGAATCCCCATCGTTCAATGAATCGGGCCCGTAGTCGTCATCATTAATCGATGAAGATGGTGACGTATGAGAATCAGAATCCAGCTTCTTCTTTTTAGCCCCCCTTTCATCCTCGGACGTTGACGATGTCGACAACTTTCTTTTGAGACTGGGTTTCAATGGCGATCCGTCCGACTTAGACTTCTCTATTGCTTTAGCATTAAAACCTTCCGACATGATTTTTGGCGAATCAGTCAGCGCCCGCTTAAACGGCGACTTCTTCGTCTTGCTTATTAATATCCCTCCACCTAGAGAGGTCTTCTTCTGTTGCGACTCTTGATCTTCGGCTGGTTCATCGCATATCTTCCTTCTTAGAGGATGCGTTTCCAGGTACCCCAATCTCGTTAGCGCGTTATGGATGTTGTTAATGATCATTAATCGTTCTCGTTCCGTATACCACGGCCATTGCCAGGGTCTCAAGTCCTTGTACGACTTGTCCTTTAAAATAAAATGATCCACATTGTCAATTAATATCGCGTCGTTGGGAAACGAGTCGTCGCTGATGAAGTTATCATTAGGGTTGTAAACCTGGGCGTAAGGGCCGATAAATGGCTGTAATTTCTCGCTTGTTATGCGAGCCTTCTCTACTATGGCCTCCCGAGTGATGGGTCCCAATGCAAGTAGCGAAAGAAACTTCTGGAGCACCGCGCTAGTACCATCATCAATCCCTACCTCGTAAGGATTCAAATTCAAAGGCGATGAGGGCGCCGAGCTACTGCTAGGCTTAGAAAGCTCCGTGCGTAGCTTCTTGACCGTACCGTTAGCCGTGCCCCTTTTGGGGCCCAAGTTCGCCATATTCTTCATGTGGTCCTTGATTTGCTTGGGATCAGTCAACACAGTCAATTTGGTGTCAACCCGCCCGTCAAAGTAAACCTCATCCTTCGCCGAAGAATACACATCTAATGCCGGCCTCTCGGGTATTTCTGCGCATGGAAAAGCCACCTCGTCTGTAATCTTAATCGACTAATTGTGTTAGTAATTTTGGGTCCTCGCCAGTGTTCATCTTCACGTCTTCACGTAATCCCAGGTGTATACATACAAAGCTGCCGTCCTTGACCACCAACTTCGGCTTCTTTCCCTCCGTCAAACATGCCTTGAACCGGCTTATAATCTCAGTATTTAATTTTATCGATACTGATGTTGGGACATAATTATGTGGGGGTCGGTGTAAAGTAGTGATATTTGGTGCCATTGGAATCTGTATGTTTCCGCTTAGTTCTAATGTGCTTTCCCTGTGAAATAAACTATCCTAAACGCTTATGATCCTAATCAACACCTAAAATAAAACTAGTGGCTTTTTTTTTACCAATTTCTTGATCTCTCGCAGGTGGGTAACTAGGAGCTAATTTTTCACACTATACGATTCGGACTTCTTTTTTTTTCTTAACCCTCCCTTACAAAAATTACCGTCCTGATTACCACTTATAGCCCTCTGCTTATTTACTACATATATATACACGCCTACTATTCTCAGACGTTCCTTCCCCCGTCGTACTCCTGTTTTTCCTCCTCTTCTACCGTACCTACGAATAATATTTTCCCTATTGGGCTACACCTGAAATTTTTTCCCTAATTTTCCCTACAACATTCCTGGTTATGCGACAATCTTGTTACCAATGGTCCTACGGATTGTAGATACTGTTCCCTATCGCTCATATACGAATAATTCCAGATTGCCTGTGAATTCCATCACTCCACCGGTGATCGGTTGCGTTCGCTTGCGTCCGGAATGGAACCGTTTCCGGATTAGTCAATAACAAAATTGCTCTACATTCTAAGAATAGCGATTTTTTCTGCTATGGTAGATATTTTACAAGTCCAAAGACCATCAGCCGCATTCATAGATGGTATAGTGTGGGTGGTGTGGTTTTTCAAGCGGATGATGTAGAGCTGATTGAAAAAACCCAAGAAAGGGGTGTTTTTCACCGTATTTCCGTTATGATTCTGGGAGTGTATAAGTATTTTTGGCCCAGATGAGTTATGTAAGCAGCGATTTATTGCGATGTTTAATGGTAAATTAGGTGTTTCTATAGAGTGTTTGAAGGCAAATTGCAAGAAGTATAGCTTTTTTTGTATAGAAACCGGGTATAATACATAGACAAGATGTTAAAGTGGGTTCAATCGGGACTCTCTGCGGTCGCAGGGACTGCTGAGCCGGAATATGGCAGAGAAGCAATCCATCCAGTTACGGACACAATCAGCGATGAATCAAAGTGCTACAGAGAAACTACGATTGAGGATTTTGGGTGGAAGACACCTACTTCTACCAACGTGGAGACGCAGACGTTTTACTTCACGTGTTTGAAGACGGGATACGTTGGGTTTGCCCAGGTTATCCATTCCAACGTGATGGGGGTCCATACGACTGCGCAGTTCACGTTTAGGTTTTTCAACTCCAAGGGTTCCAAGGAGAACAATATCTGGACGTCGACCAAGTTGGAGAACTTCAGATGTAAGGGATCGAATTTCTACGCCAACGACTTGTCAATTGAGTTGGATCAGGACAACAAGCTGTATGTGTTGAAATCGTCGGTGACACCGGAGTCGATTGTAGAATTGACAATGACCAAGTTGGTTCCGGGTGTTATTTTCGGCAAGGACGGTACTACGTATTACGGTGACGACTTAGAGAACCCATGGGGATCGATGCGCCACTTGTTCTGGCCAAGATGTTCGGCCAAGGGTACTGTTAAGACTGGTGACAAGGTGTTCGAAATCGAAGGTTACACCATGTTCGTTATGGCTTTGCAAGGTATGAAGCCCCATCATGCGGCTAAGACATGGAATTTCTTGAACTTCCAGTCGGATAAATTCAGTGCTGTTCAAATGGAATTCACCACGCCAAAGTCGTATGCTAACACCAAGGTCAACTTGGCGATTTTGACTTCTAATGATAAGATCTTGGCATGCTCGATCAATAACGAAATTGTCCACGAGAACTCTGAGGTCGATGAAATCGGCTGGCCAGTGCCAAAGGCTATCACCTTTAACTTCGACGGTGTAAATTCTTCAAACGAAAAAGTTGTTGGTAAGGTTAGAGGTAATATGACCACCTTGATTGAAAGAGTCGATGTCATGGCCGAAATTCCCCAATTTGTTAAGAATATCGTTAGCGGAGTTGCAGGTACCAAGCCATACATTTATCAATTTTGTAATGATATGGAAATCACCATTGATGGAAGTGATAAAGACTCGGGAATAGGTTTCAACGAAGCTACCTTTATCTCTGACTAAGTGTTAGTTAATTTGTCCACGCAAGTGGTTATTAATGTCCTCTCTCTCAGTATTTGTTACGATTGCTTGTTAATATTTTATAGTAGTAAATTGTTTGCTCTTTTTTTAAATAAATGATAATTGTGTCCGAAAATAATTTTACGTGATGAAATGATTGTTAAGTTAAGTAGACTATCAATGCTATGTGTTTGCAAACGAAACCAAATCAGACTTAAAACCCAGCTGCAAAATATCTATATATGAGTTATTTACTTTTTTACACAAAATTTATAAAAATGGCAATTATCTGTAATGCTAAGAGTGAACTATATGAAAGTTCACGTCTACTATCCCAGTGTTTTACCACGTATAGCGCTCTTATCGTTCGCCAATGAATCGTTTATGACCTATTCTATTTATCAAACTTTGTGCTTTAAAAGCCATGTCGCATGCGTACTTCTCATTTAGAGGGTCAAAAAAAAAAAAAAAAAAATGGACTCCTCATCAGGGGCTCGAACCCTGGACATTTCGGTCGACTTTTTGACTGAAATCAAAATCCTTAAAAGCCGAACGCTCTACCAACTGAGCTAATAAGGATTGTCCGTTTGAGTGTAAGAGAACATGCTTACATATATACATAGTGTATCTTAGTGATTGCGTAACAAACACTAAGAGAGTAAGTTACATAGAGTTCTATAAAGAATATAACATATATCAACAGTAAATATAGATTATTTACCAATCAGAGACCATATTTCCTTACATTGAGTCTTTAAGTGGACGGGCTCCTATATATCTGAGAGCTTAAATAAAAGGATTACAGGGCTGCGAAAAATTGGAATAAAGTAACAACCGATTTGCATTCAGGGGGCTTTTGTTGCGCTTTCGGTCATATCAAAAAGATCTTACAAGCTTTTGTTCTCTGTCTGACAAATAATCTGTAGTTTTTAGTTATTTTACATAAAGTTGTTTTGATATGTCAGCAATGATAAAATAATATTCTTTCAATTTCTGAGTAATAGAGTTTGTAGTATTTTTGTGGCAAGAGTTCCCTTATTAATTTGACAATGCTTAGATGAGTAATCATTAAAATGAAGCAGTATTTATAGAGGTGAAAAGGTTCTTTCATAAAGTTATTTGCTATTTACTCTAAACTCAATTGGAAAAACTAATTGATAAAGAGCATATAAATTTTAAAATGAGTAAGGTTCTAGCTGTTTTCGGAGCCACTGGCCAACAGGGCAGTTCCGTGGTTTCATATGTGCAAGAGAAGTTGCAAAATACGTTCAAGATTCGTGCCATCACTCGTGATCCATCCCTGCCAGCGGCCAAGGCACTTCAAGAATCTGGGGTAGAAGTTGTCAAGGCTGACCTCGGTGATAAGCAGTCAATAAATCAAGCACTTAAAGGAGCAGATACTGTTTTTGCAATGACTGCCGTTAGTTTCGGGGGACAGAGTGAGTTGGAACAGGGAAAAATCATTGCAGATGCAGCCATTGAGGAAAGAGTCTCAAATATAATTTGGAGCACTCTACCAAATGCAATAGAAATTTCGAATGGAGAATTCACGCATGTTAAACATATGAATGAAAAGGTTGATGTTGAAAAGTACATGCGCAGCTTGCCAATTAACAGCTCGTTCATTTCTCCAGGTTGTTTTATGCAAAACTTTTTAACGATGTTCAAGCCGCAACCGGTAGGTGAAGGGAAGTATGCCGTCTTCAATATTGTGAGACCGGAGGCTGAAATCCCATTCTTTGACACAGACGATACTGGTAAGTTTGTGGGAGCTATTCTTAACGAGCCTGAAAAGTTTAATGGTAAGGTTGTTTATGCAGTAAATGGGATGTTTACGTTAGAATCTCTCGTTAAGGTGGTTAGCAAGGCTACTGGAAAAACTGTCAATTACAATCAGATCCCTGTAAATGTCTTCAAAGAACAATTGCCTGCACCAATTGCTGTAGACTTAACGGAAATGTTCCAACTCATAGATAAATATGGTCTCTATGGTCCAGGAAGTAGAGAAACAGTCGAACAGGCACTTCAACAAGTACCTGAAAAAATCGGTACCTTCGAGGAGTTCCTCGAGAGGAATTCTTACAGCTTGGATTAATGCTATTTAGCTTACATTAAAATATTTGAAGAGCAGTTACTGGCTGTGAAAAAAAAAAAAAAGTGAAGCGTTTTCTCGTCTTTATACGAGAATTTCAAAACCAAAATTATATGCCTACAAAGCGCTATTTGTAATATCTTTATTTTAATGAAATAGTACGTCTTTACCAATTTATTATACTTATATTTATGGATCTAAATATATACTTGAATATTATCTCTTTTCTACCATAAGATAATGTAAGAATACATAGCCAAGAATCAAGAAAGCAAAAATCCAAACTGTTAAACTAGAAACATCTTTCCAATACGCATTAACATTAAAACCAAACGTACTCAAAATAACAGCTCCTGGGACTTCGATTGACAAGCCATATTTCTTTTCCCTTAAGATTAAATCTTTAACCTCATTAATAGATAATGCTTCATATGCATAATGGAATATTGAAATCCATTCCAACCATTTTATCTGCGCAGCAAGATCTTCACTATTAATAAATAAACCCGCAAATAATAATGAGAAAAGCAACACTAATACACCAACCATAGTTGAAGTGCCCGGCTCTTTAAGTAATATACCAACAATTAATACTTCCGCAGCAATTGATATGTTGAATAACACTAAGACAAGAATTGTCTTCAAGAAACCATTATTTTCCATAGTTAACCCGACCAACGGATAAAGAATACTAATTAATATAATTGGTGGAAGAACTCTTAAAGGAATAATGTCACAAAGTATTTTACTTAAATAATAACTGAACGGGTGGTAGTAATTGTTGGCTCTTTCACGAATAAAGATGATTCTCTCAGATGAAAATGAATGCAATTCCGTTAATGCTGAAAATCCAAATAATGCTAAAATGAAGAAAAATAACCCTAACCTATTTTGGAATCCACTAATATCATTTGATACGTCATAATATAAATAACCACAGAAGCATCCCATGGCTAAAGATATGATATAATGACTCAACAAAAGCTTAGGGTTTCTATAGGAGTTCTTAAATGTTCTTGATGATAAAATCAATAATTGGTTAGTAAAATTAGCCTTCTTATATTGACCTTTAAACTCTATTTCTGTTGGATTCTCATTAAATTCATTAATTTCCTGTTTCAATTCAGCTGCTAATACTGATTCATTATATATGGTAGGAAGTTTATTCTTGATTTGTATAAACGTTTCATGTTCTCCTGTCTTATTTCTTTCTTGATGAACCGTATTATAATTATATTCATCTCTATGAACAGCAAAATGTTCCCATTCTCTTGTTGTGTCAATGTCTGTTGAATTTGGATTAACAAAAGTTTGATGTATATCAGTAGTGACATCGCCAGGTAAGCTTTCATTATTGGTATTCGGAAATTCATCCAGGTTTTCAACTTTTAAGACTTTTTTATGATCTACAGTAATATCAATTAAATAATCAGCAATGTTATATCCTAGTGGACATTTGTAACCATGCCTTGAAAAGAAGTCATTACATTTTATCATATCCCCCGAATATACCAAATCACCTTCACTTAACAAAATTAACTTATCAAACAAGGAAACAATATTACTTCTTGGTTGGTGAATAGTAAATATTATAGTCCTATCAAGATCTTTTGCCAATTTAGCTAAACATTCAATAACATTTCTTGCATTATAAGAGTCTAAACCAGAGGTCGGTTCGTCCAAAAATAAGATTGATGGCGATGTAACTAGTTCGCAGGCGATTGAAACCCTTCTTTTTTCACCACCTGAGATACCCCTTTTGAAGTCCGAACCAATTACACGATCTTTGATAGAGAGTATTCTTAATTCATTAAGAATTTCAACGACTCGAGTTTCCTTAGCTCTTAAGCTCATATTTCTGGGTAACCTTAACAAAGCACTATTTAAAACAGTTTCATAGACAGTCAAAGTAGGGATCAAATGGTCTTCTTGGTCGACGAAACCAACAATTTTCTTGAAGTCTTTCTGATTTAATGAATTTCCATTGATGTGAATTTGACCTGATACCTTACCACCCTTATTTTTTCCCGCTAAAATATCTAGCAAAGTTGTTTTACCAGCACCTGAACCACCCATAATAGCAAGGCATTCACGAGGTTTGGCCAATCCGAAAACATTGTTCAAGACTCTCTGACCACTTTTTACTTCGTAGCTAGTCTTTTCAAAAGTAAGCGTTGCGGGAGTAAAGCCATCGTTCAATGCGTTTAAATCACTTTCCAATAAATCATAATCATTAGAACTGCTATCCTTAAATAATGGAGACTTACCGATATTATAAATAGATGTTATGATGATTAAACCACAGAAAAAAGCAACCCCGATAATGACTACCAAGTTGCTCAAAGTTAATTTATTCTTATCTGGTAAGTCATATCCCGGTATCTCACTCTTATGAATACACTCACCTGATTTACACTTCAATGTGATGAACGGATCACCAAATACGGAAGAAATCAAATCGTTCATGTTTGGTTCCGAGAAACGACATCTTTTATCATTGATATTACAGGAAAAGTCTCCCGGACCCCTAATTGTTTCTGTTAGGAAATCAGAAATATCAATTGACCCGGCTTCACCACATAACATCCTATCGGGCAAGCATTTACATGCGACCTTCTCACACTTATAATGGGTACTGTTCGAATTTAAATCATATTGGAAGTCACATTCATTTAAATCGCAATAGAATGATTCTTTTTGGTCAATCCAAAATTGGAAATCACAAGCTGCTGCAGTTTTGTTACAGCTAAACGTTGCTTGAGGTTTCTTTCCCTTTAAAATGCTTATGATCTTCTCATTGGTAACATCACACATTTGATGAAACTTTTTCACAACAATACCAGATTTATAACAGGTTCCTTTCAATCCTTCAGGCATTAAGACATCGCAAGATTTATCGCTGACACACATGTTACAGTTTAAACCCTCCCAGCCCTTTTTGCATGAGCATGTTCCATTCGCCTCCCTCACAGGCCTGTT
Source organism: Debaryomyces maramus (assembly GCA_030583545.1). NCBI lineage: Eukaryota > Fungi > Ascomycota > Pichiomycetes > Serinales > Debaryomycetaceae > Debaryomyces > Debaryomyces maramus. The sequence continues at coordinate 817,986 of JAJMIL010000003.1, forward strand.
TTTATTTCCGTCAGGTAATGATCCACATAATGGTTCGGAACAGTCCATTCCTCCATATCCATCACGACATTCACACATACCTGTGAAAGGATTACAAGGAGAAAATTGAGTACACTTGAAATTCGGTAAATTGCAATTGAAACATGGTGGACACTTATCTTTATTATTAGCATCCGCTTCTTGTTCCAATATACTTTGGTTGATATCAAAGATATCATTGTAGACAGCATTTCGTTTTATTTTGTCAAATGAATTGTATAAATCGTAATTTTCATTACCATTGAATGATTGAACAAATTGGGGAACAGTAGCAAGCAAACTCAAGGAAATTGAAATTGATAATTTCAACTTCATCTTATTAATCAAAACCAATTGGATGATAGACCAAAATACCTTGAATCTTTAGTATTTATTTATCTATATCTAATTGAATATGTTCGAATTCAACGGACAATAACCAGGCTCCGATAAGAATTACTTAAATAAAAAATGTCGTATTAATTCGCAGTTGCTAAATATGTAATAAATTGTATTATAATATGTAATCTACTTATTGATTTCTCTCTTAAGAGGTTCAATATATTCATGCTTTAATGTATCCTTGACGTACACAATGTAGTAGGGAGTTGCAGTATTTCCCTCCGTGAAATTTAATACTTCTGAGATTGGTACCTCCGTAACATTTTCATCATTATACTTTCTAAAAACATTCTTATGAGGATCTTTAATATAAACCCAGTAATGGCCATAGCTTGCTTCACCCCTATGGATAAATATTGCAAAAATCGAGTACCCAACCTTGGTGTATGCGGTGAATTGGCCGGCTACCTTTTCAGTCAAAATATGTAAGTTTTTTTCTATGTCCTCTAATTGTTTGTGTAGGTTATCGATTTGCTCTTGAATTGTAACAATTGTTTCCGGCTTGATGCTTAGTTTATCATGAGTTATAATTTTTGCTTCGAGAAACCTTTTGGTTGCAATTAAAGAATCCATAATCGACAAGTTGGTTGTTTCGTCGACGTGTACAAGTTCGTCCTTCTTAGCGTTCAATTCTTTGATTTCAGACTTCCATTGGAAAACTTCACTACGTTTCTTCACAATATCTTTATCCTCTGTATCTAGGTAACGGTCAAGGTAAATGTTTTCACTGAATGGTATTGGCTCTAATGATTTATAAGCCATTAATTTTTCTCTATCAAATAGCACCCTCTGGACATGAAATTGCAAGACTTCTGGTAACTGATTAATGGTAAGTGACTTTCTAACCAAACCCTCCTCCAATTTAACTATATCTTCACTGAAATAGTTATCTAATGCATCATAGATGTCCTTGGGATGATCACTAACATTAATAATTAAACTGAAAAATCTTTCCATTGAGATTCTTTCTTTACCACTAGATTCTAATGGGGTTATAGTCTGTTTTGTCTTACCATAAAATAACTTCTTGATTAAATCATATTGCTCCTTGTCATCTTCTAGTTTTTCTGGTTCCAATGCCGTTTCAATCTGAAATGTGACATTTTCGATACACTCCGTCACATCTTGTTGTCTTCCAACTTCAATAGTACTTTCCATTTGATCTGTACTGATAGACAAAATCTTAGGTTCGCTATTTACAATTTCAGATTTGCTTGTAATTGACTTATCAGGAGTAGAAAATTCCTCAATAGAATCCGATGGTATATCTTGACTTCTTTTTGTTAATGGAGGCTCGTCAAGCATTTCTACTTCTTCTATATCAGCTGGAGACTGAGAAGAAACTATTATCGGGGAATTGGTTCCTTCCTTCATTTCCTCATCTGATAGATCAATTATATCGCTTTTCGATTCATCTACTTCCCTCTCATGTTTGAAATTAACAGGTTGAGATAATGGTAAAAATGACAAATAAGCTAACTCTTTATTTGGTTGGACACAGCGCTTATCGGTATATATCATATGATTGAATAGGTCCTTCAACTGATAAATGAACTGATTTGATCTTTGAATTTCCGCATCTTCCACTTTTCTACCACCGATTTTTCGATCTTGTTGCTTTTCCTTGTCAATTTCATGCTCATTAAAAGATAAAATCATATCTCTCAACGGTTTAATGCAAAAGTAATACTGTAACAATGAATTCAAATAGCAAGTATTACCAATATTGTCCAAGCCTGCTGGCCAGTTCTCTGCCGGTAATAACGAAGAATCAATCTTACCGGTAGCCAAAAAGCTTAATAAAATTTTAGAATTTCTTTCTTTTGCAATCGCCTTGAGACACTGTCTTAAAACTCTAATATCACTTGCCTCTACGGAAACCATTAGCTTATTTTGAAATTTGTTAATTATTTCAAAATCATTGGCAACCAAATCACAATCCAACAATTCTAAAGCATCGGTGAATGAATATTCACTACTGACCCCCATAATATTTGGTATCTTAAGTTCAATATAATTCATTAACAAGTAACTCTTTCTATGGATAGCCACAGATAATAATGCTTTATTTAAGAAAGAAACTTCACTAGCATTAACGTTGAAGGAATTAGAAGTCAACGTATCATCCATTTTAAATTCATAAGCAGTTATAACTACTTCATCTTCCGTGAGTTCCTCTATATTTAATTCATCAATTGCAATATTTAATGGCAAGACTTCTTTGTTTAAATAATTATTAATGTAATCACTATTTCTAACCTTCCCTATCGTTTTTAAAAGGTTATTAAAGTAAGTATAATTTTTGGGATCATTCTTAAATGAAGTAGTATACATCGCGACAATAAACTCATCATCTATTGCGCCATCATTAGATGTGCTAGAATCAATACCTAAAGCCCTTAGAGCATTTTCATAATCACTAAACCCGATTAATTCTCCTTTCTGGGATAAATTAGAATAATACGTCCTCAATTTACTGCTTGTAGAATTCAGATTGCTCCTAAAACTTATGACATTTTTCAAAGAGTCAACATAATGCATTTTATTCGATGGATCTGATTTGATTGTGTTTTCAAAACATTTGATAATCAATTCGTCTTGGAAAAATGTGCAAATATTTAGATTGATACAAAAAGGTAACTGATTCGACGCATGATTTCTCCCTAAAGTTTGACATGTATGTTTGTCAAACTCATTAAACGTACGATACACTAATGACAAACTATCATTGAATGAATAAATAGAATTAAATTCATTTGGATGTGGCCCATGAATCCTAGCCACATAAATTATTTCTTGAATCTTCCTAATATATGCTTCGCGTAAATACGGAATTGATGATACATTTGGAGGAATTAATTCGTCTTCTTTGACTTTGAATGAAAGCTTTCTGAAGAGCAACTGAATGTCGAGTTGCGAATTTAAGGATGGATTATTTACGTTAATCGTTTTAATCGATTCTCCAGGTGGTAATAATATCGGGCCCTTCAATACTTTTATTAACGTTTTGAAACAATGGACTGAAGTTGGAATGGTTTCTGACGATAAATTTGAATCTGGATGTTTTTCTATTTCATTTAAATACCTATTCTTTATGGTTTCTTGGTTATACAAGGGTGCTAGATCATCATTTGAAAACTCCAGACTGAAAACTGAAACCCTGAGTATGTGATTACTCACATTGTTGAGGCTTTTAAAGAATGCATCATCTATAAGGTTTTCTGGGTATTTTGGAGTTTCAGTCCTACTCATAAGGGATTCTAAATCATCGTCTGTTAACATACTTTTTGAAATTACATGATATTCATGCTTGTCGATAGCATGAGACATTGAGTCTGAGGCATCATTCTCTAAAATGCAAATCCTAAAGTGATTGACCTCGTTGTTATTTGCAATCAACCCCCTTATTATTATCAAAGTTTGTTTCTTATCTTCTATTCTAAATTTCTCAATAGAAGGTGCATAGTCTAAAACATTATTAAGAACTAGCATTCCATACCGGGTTATTCTGGAATTCAGCCCAGCAATCTTCGATAATTCGTGAGCATACTCAATAGATCTGTTGTTTAACAAACTCGAATTATCAATATCAGTACACTGCAACTTGTAAGGTATAGTCCAAAGTATATCATCTAAAATCCTGTTCAACGTCTTGTATGGGTACGTAGTCAATTCATTTGCTGAAATCGACGTTGCTGTATATAACGGTGGAGTATCTGTTGAATCTGAATTTAAAAATGGGTTATTACTCCCAAAATTAAAATCAGGATTAGATTCATTGCTAGGAGGAACTTCGGTATTATTCGTCCCAGGTTCAGAATTGACACTTTTACTTTCAATTGGGTTTTCCAAATTGTGATCTTGGTCTTTCTCCAAACTAGATTGTACCATTATTGTAATCGTTATCAATTATATACATATATTGTAGTTCTATAAATGACTTGGCCTAGTCAATAAAGATTCAAGAAAATTGGAATTGACACAAAATCGGTATCAGAAAGATTCCTGAAAATTAAGTCAAATGAGAGTTATTCCTAGACAAATATAGAATAAGAAAGATAAATAGCTTGTCCAATTTTGCAAATGGCACAACAACAAGGCTCTTTTGATTTTGAAAAGATCAAGCAAAACTCCGATGGGTCGATTACGGGTATGGCACTGCTGGCGTTCAATGAAGTTGTAGTGAACAATCCATATTTTGCTGCAGGTGGTGGATTAATGCTTTTAGGTACTTCATTAGCAATAGCACGTAGAGGTGTAATTTCATCATCTGGTTTCATATACCGTCAGTTGTTGGTTGATTTAGAAATTCCATCGAAAGATAAATCGTATTTATGGTTCTTAGAATGGATGTCACAATACAAGCATAGAACATCAAGACACCTATCGGTAGAAACCAACTATATACAGCATGATAATGGGGCCATATCTACTAAGTTCTCGTTGGTTCCAGGTCCCGGGAAACATTTGATAAGATATAAAGGTGCATTTATGTTGGTTAACCGTGAGAGATCTGGTAGATTATTGGACATGACCAGTGGAACACCATTTGAGACCGTTACTTTAACTACTTTGTACAGAGATAAGAAGTTATTCCATGATTTATTAGGAGAGGCTAAAAAGTTGGCCTTAAAAGTACGTGAAGGTAAGACCGTTTTATTTACGTCCTGGGGTCCTGAATGGAGACCATTTGGCCAACCAAGAAAAAAGAGAATGTTGGGCTCCGTTATTCTTGATAATGGTGTAAGTGAGACCATCCTTAACGATGTAAAAGATTTTTTAACTAGTGGTGACTGGTATCATAAGAGAGGTATACCATATAGAAGAGGCTATCTATTATATGGGCCTCCAGGTAGTGGTAAAACTTCATTCATTCAAGCATTGGCCGGAGAATTGGATTATAATATTTGTATTCTTAACTTATCGGAAAACAACTTGACAGATGATAGGCTAAACCATCTAATGAATCATATTCCAGAACGTTCAATCTTGTTGTTAGAAGATATCGATGCCGCGTTCAATAAAAGAGAACAATCAGACGATAGCGGCTACACATCAGGAGTGACATTTTCTGGATTACTAAATGCTTTGGATGGTGTTGCTAGTGCCGAAGAATGTATAACATTCATGACCACGAACCACCCTGAGACATTGGATGCCGCCTTATTGAGACCTGGCAGGGTTGACTTCAAAGTATTGATTGATAATGCCACTGAGCATCAAGTCAGGAAGATGTTTTTGAGGTTCTATGAGAATGAAGATGAATTATGTAACGAATTCATGGAAAAATATAGGCAGTTAGACGTGAAAAATATCAGTACAGCCCAATTACAAGGATTATTCGTCTACAATAAAAGAAACCCTCGCAATGCCATTGATATGGTTGATTCGTTAAAAAATCCCAATACCGTATTTTAACTCTGTATATAACTAGAATAAACTTGTATTTATCATATCTTCTACTTCACCATCATCCAAATGCACTTGCCCTTGTAGCTTTCTATAATTACCTTTTTCCAATTTTGAAATTTCACCCCTGCCCCTCGACAAGTTGACCTTCTACGATCACCCCCTATAATGTTTCATCAACTCGTTGTTCGCGGAATCCAAACTATTCACTGTTATTTCTGAGCTTCCTGAATTTTCTTGGATTTCCTGTCCTCTCTTCATTAGCTTATTTATATAATCAATATAAAGAAGATATACTAATAAATCACTTTCATCATTTTTAAACTTGTAAGTCGTTTTCGAACTCAATACTTTCTTAAACTTGGATTTCGGATAGGATGTTTTGTTTACTGAAACCATTATATATAAATATGCAAGTGTATCGTTTGATAAACTTGTCTGTATTCTCCAGAAGAACTCTTAATCTTGTGTTTTGATCTGCTTTTCAGATACATGTTTACTTACATGCAGGAGCATACACCCAAAAAATCCATAGTATTTACTATTCACCTAAATATCAATATCACCATGGTTATCTTAAGACCTTAGAGTGGGCCTGGCGCCTATTACGATATGTTACGCCGATAATCCATTGATTTAATATACACTTGAGAATGACATGGTTACCGTGGATCAATTCATTCGAACTTTCCATAACCATATTGCTTGTTTTAAACGATTAAACCATCTTTTTACGAGAACCTTCCTCGGAGGTACTCCTTCTTTTCAAACTACCATAGGAATTTAATAAGTTATGAACAGGCACGCCGCCATTTTTAATCAGTTTGTCTAATTCCGATACGGACGGTAATTGGTTCGACTTATTTACTTGCGATTCCGTCGAATTACCTTTAGAATACGACGGCATTGAAGTACTCGATAAAACCAGTTTTGGCAACGACAGAGAAGAATTTGATGCTCTGGGTGTTAAAGTTGCTGGTGCGCGTTGTTCCGATGAACTGCTCGAGCTTCTTCCATTCCACGAATTGTTATAGCTGTCCGGCGAAGGAAGGCCATTATCCCTTATATCATTGGCCATGTTAGGGAAGGGATACTGCTGATAGCTTCTTTTCCTTATCTGCGTATTATGCGGCGATATACCCGGGGGGAACGACCCCGGACGTGGTGGAACTGCCTGGTGGTCCAAGGACATAGGGCTGCCCACTTTATCTGGAGCCTGTGCATAACTATTATTCCTTTGCATTTTGTTTTCTTGTATATTGGCGTCTCTCGTAGGTATATCTTGCGAGTACGCAACAAACTGTGAGTTGGGGGTGTATGGTTGAGCAACCACAGAAGAAAGTTGTTGTGTTGGCTGCTGTGGCTGCATGTGTAGTTGTGGTTGTCCGTATGGTTGCTGGTACAAATGAAAGTTGTTGAATTTGTTCAACAATAAATGTTTGAAATTTGTTAATTCGTAGTCGAGGTTCTTTTTGTCGTCCTCCTCCTTGGTATTAGTAAACCGCTGCATGATCTCCACCAACTGGATCAAATCAAACTGGCTCTTTTTCAGTTCGTTGAATATCATTTCTAGCTGTGACTGTAATTGCAAGTTGTCCTGTTTTACGTTAATGTAACTACTGGTAAGCTCGTGTAGTTGCGCTTCCGCCGGTTTATCACCCCCCGATGGCTGACGTACGTATCGAGTTGGCAGGTTTGGAACACGAGCGGCCAACTTGGGAGAAGAAGCCACCGGCTCTTGTGGTATCGTCGTCAGGCTCTGGGGCGTAGTATGCCGTATCTGCTGGTGTGGTACTAGAGGTATCTGATCTTGTTGCTGTTGCTGCAATGTCTGATGATACTGCTGCTGCTGCTGGGCGTTCTGATCTATGCCTGCATCTCTCAAAGACTCCCTTTCTCTGGATATCTCATGCGCCTCTTCTTCCTCCCCCTTGACCGTCTCCTTATTGTGCGTCACATTCTTGGATGATCTGCGTTTGATCAACCGCAAGCTCTCTGTATCTCCCTTGCGAAACTGGTTTGCCAGATGGCGAAATTCCCACCTCGTGGTATTGGAGTCGCCGTCACTATGGCCCAGATCGTTCATCTTGTGAAACCCATACATGTTCAACTGCCGGATAAACGATGCGATATTGGTATGCTTGAAATATTGCGCCAACACCTTGGAAAACTCCTCTCCCGGCAAAACGAAAAACGAATCGCTGCCCTCCGACCACCATATGAGACGTGATATCTTATCGTCCTCCAACATGTCGTAGAGCTTATGAATGAATATGGTTTGCGTTTTGGGACCGCTGCTTGCCGTTGGCCCATTCCCAACGGGCGTACTTGATTTGGATCTATTTATTTCTTTGGTGACAGTATCGCTCTTGGCCACTGCCGTAGCCGCCTGCTCCGCCAGTTTACCATCCATATTATGTGTTATATATACTGCGTTAGCCTAAGGATGAATGGGTCCATCTTTTTCTGTAAAACATATAAAAAAAATCTTGCTTGACAACTCATCACATGACGAGTTCTCTCTAATAGACGAATATGCACTGTAGGAACATAGGGAAGGGAATCTACTACGGACTTGTGTAGGCGGAATAAACTACGATATGGGTAAACAATAGCTGGAACCTTGGTCCTCAAATCTATTTAAAATTCGCCACATGTAACTTGCTACAAAGAATGTTGACCCACCAGTGAAATTTCCGTCCGCATTCGTACTCGATTCTTTGTCCAAACAACTTCGGCCGTGGGAATGTGATTCGTATAAGCGCAATTTTGAAACACAGTAGCATCCTCTACCAGATCTGGCGACAATTGTATTGTCATTCGCGACGTGCGAGTGTGGGAATGTTCTTTCCACCATTGATTGGGGGGAGTCGAGCAATGACGGAAATACCGAACAAAGTCGCAGGCAAAATCTGTCGTCTGTCCCAGTGCGGATAGCAACGACGGCCTGGCATTTATGTTCTATCATGCAGACAATGCTTGAATAGGGTTCGGGTGCACTGTGCGGCTAAGGTCCCATCCAATGTGAATGCCACATTGGATGCCAGATCCCCCATTGGTTCCCTCATTGATTTCCTCTTTGGTTTCCTCATTGGTTTTGTTCATTGGTTCCCTCACGGGAGCCTTGGTTCAGATGGTCATCTGTCGCACCTGCACCGACGGTCGATGACCACCCTTCGATGACCATGCTTCCTTTTTGGCCTGTAGCCCTCCCCATGACTAATCGGTGCCTCCCGGCAATACTTCTACTTTGTTTCCCCTACAATGCCCCACCGAAGCTTTTCGGAGAAACCTGTTTGCATTCGTTGCCACCTGTAACCTTCGATGACCACTTTGCCAATTTTTTGCCATCCTATTTGCTAAATGCGGGACTTACGAGATATACGAGACATCCTTACTCCCAGGTGTTTCACATCGGTGCACCTAGCATCTATTTTTTCTGGCGATGGGTCCCTGCGGAAAGTGGTGCAAATGGAAAGGAAGGTTCCGGAAAGTTGCGAAAAGTTGCGAAAAGGTTCGGGAGATGTGAGAAGTGTGATGTGAGAAGTGTGATGTGAGAAGTATGAGAGGTGTGAGAGGTGTGAGAGGCGTGTTCAAGATGGGTGCCAGGTGCCAGGTGTGAGAAGTGTGTTTAGGTGGGTCGCGATCATGTCTCGGTCCTTGCCGTGACAGGGCATATCGAACGCAAAATGACACACACCCACGCCGGTTTCGCCCAGCTTCCGGCAAGTGCCAGCAGACTCGATCATTCGATGCCATGCTCGTGTCTAGCATCTGCTGGGGATCCGCTGGGCATCTGCTGCCCAGCTATGGCGTATCAGCTCTTGGGTGCGAAAAAGAAAGTGGGCTAACCTGCAAATGTTGTCATCAGATGCATTTTGCATGTTACGCCCATTCTTTTTTATTTTAAAAAAATTTCATAAAAGGGAGTCTATTATAATTACATAAAATAATTTATAAGGATAGTATTTCCGGCATTTTTATTGGATTATTTATATAAAACGTTTACCACTTGGATATATATATACCACACACGATACACCTTTGAGAACATATCGCTCATGAACTCACAAATAAATAATCAGAATGATAATCAAGAGGTGTTCAACGAGGAACAATTTAGACCGGTGTTTTTTGACAAGTCGTCCAGCACCACGCAGACAAAGAGCGGGAGCACCAGCGAAGACAAACGGGTCCGGTTGGACGCAGGCATAGATAAGGAGGAAAACATGTCGCCGACGACGAAGCAAATACCGGTGATGAACCCCATCAACAGAACGCCGTCGCTCACCCGTACGCATGCGGTTCGAACACATAATATACTTGGGCACGGAAGCCACAGCAAGCAGCACGGCCACGTCCATGGGCTAGGACATGTGCACAAGAGGAAGGCGCCCAAATTCATCAGGAAGTTCCGGTCGCGGTCGCTTCCCATCATCAACTACTCGAAACCGGCGCACTTACAGCATTTACAACATTTCCCCAAGATCAGCCACACGTCCATCCCTCCGTTGCCGCCCATCAACTTGCAGAGCTTGAAGGAAATCGACTTGCATGAAATATTGAAGAACCCGCAGCTCAGACACGACATTTTGTTTGACCCCCAGTTGCAGTTCAGACCTAACCTCGACGGCGAAAGGGGCAAGAGAAAGAAGAACATTATCGACAAGTACTGGGGAGAGATCGAGAAGGAGTGCAACCAGTTCTTCACGCCGGTCCTGGCAGAGAACGCCGTCAAGATTTCCCGGTTGCCCATTTTGTTCACGACCCTCCGGGATATCCTCCTCTCGCTCCTTCCATATAAGGACCGCTCGTCGGTCAACGAGGTGTTGGATATAGAGTTGTTGATACAACAGTTGTCGCATGGCTCGTTTGATTTTGTATCGTTGTCGCAGTGGTTAGGCGAGGTGTTCAAGTCGCACTGTGCCCCTATGAGGGACCAGTGGGTGGCAGATATGATTCACAAATTTAAATTGGCATACACAGAGAACTCGGTGAAGAGTTTAGTCCAGGGTTTAAGAATGATCTTCCTGATCTTGGAGGCGATGAAGTTGGATGTGGCCAACCATCAGATACGGATTTTGAGACCGGTTCTTGTGGAAACGGCCGTGGACTTCGAGAAAGACTATTTCCACCAACTAATCCTCAATAATAAGATAGACATTTCAGACCTGTTGAAGTGGTTTTACAAACTGTTCCACAAGAAACTTGACAAGTTACAAAGCATCTTGCCGAGTGAGAAATCTCCAGAAGAAAATATGAAGTACTTGCTCGTGTCTTCTATTATTGATTTGTTGTCGTGCCGCAACATGGCTACAGAATTTCCTTCTACCTTAGCATTCGACCACACGAGATTGGTGTTGTTGAGAGCTGATGTAAGGCAATTAGTCTGCGTCCAGTTATGCGTTGTCTTGTATAAACAATTGCTAATTAATTATCCACAATCCTCCGGCTATAGAGCAGAATGCTTCAAACCTTCGCACATTAACAAAATTCAAGAAGAGATTTTAGCCATTGTGAGGGATGATAATGGTAACGTCAAGTGGACAAGAAACGTTCAATCCATCGCTTTACAATTGGTCAAGAATGCGGTGACCAACCCCCTTACCGGTAAAACTGATGAGTTACCTCAATCAATGATCGAATTTGCTAATGGTTGGTTAATCAAACAGATTCAACCAATATCAGATGTTTATGGATTAATGGAAGAAAAAATATTCAAGGATTTATTAGCTGAGATAATTAATTCTTCTGCTGAGTCTGCATCTCCATCTACTATAGCTAACCAAAATACATCCGAAATGGCCAACATTGCTAATAGAATTGCAACGTTGGTTAAATTCCATTGGAGTGTATTCGGTAATTATTATTCTGAATACTTCAAGAATAATCAATGAGTGATCACAAGCGAGTGACTCATCTTTACCAGATTATCAATTTAATAACCGTACATTATTATTTGAATAATTCATGATATCACGTTAATTTTTGCTTTTTTTTTTATACATCCTTTTTATTTTCCTTGGTGGTTCCTAAATTTAGTTCGTTATCTAGCTTTCCTAGAATTTGAATCTGGTTTTAATTGCATATTTGTTTTTTTACCTCTATTATTATATTATCTCTTAGTTTCCATTTTGAATTAAATGTATGGTTATTAAATATATTTAAATAAATAAAACATTGAATTCTTTTTCATCTAACTTCTGTTAATATTGCCTTTCTAACATTACTACATATGGGTTTCCATTCTGTTATAGTGATGTATAGTATTCATATAAACTATATCTAGGTACTAAATTTCTAATTCGAGGTCGTTGATAGAACATTTAATCTCCAACAACCGAAGCGCCCTAATTTTCATCGCCCGATCCTCATTTGTCTTCTGGAATATGATCACATCCTTTAAGTAATCTACCAACTCCTCTTTGGAAATAAAACCACCGGTGGGACATTTCTTACGTATTGTGCCGTATCTCATAAATAATTTAATTTGAAATCTCTGATATCCATGCTTAACCTGAAAGCTTAGGGAACAGGAATATTGTCTACCTTGATATGGTATTTCAGTTAATGTGGGTGTGCTTAATGTTGCCGGAATTAATCCCACTTTGTTAAGGTGGCTAATAAAAATCCGACCAATTTCACTTACCTTTGAAGACGGATAAAAATCGCCATCAACATCTACCCTTGGCCATGGAATACTAATTTGTTCATTATTATTACTGTCGACAAACTTTACCTGCTTGGTAATTTGCTTATCAGTATCATTTGGATTCGTCCTTTGCAAATGACCCGTTACGATGTTTTCCAAATTTGTATTTTCCTGTTCCAGCAGAAACCTATCCCTAGAAAGCAGGTTAGATGGCATACATTTAAACTTGAACAATTGACTCTTGAAGTCTCCTAAATCACTGTAACTCATTATTTGCAGAGAATAAGAAGAAGAAGAATTAAATGAGGCATTTTCTAGGTTATATATCATAACTTCCTCTACTTTACATAAACTGAGATTGAAACTAATTTGGTGCACCCTTTCAGTACCTATTTAGTCTTTTCATTATTAGACTCTGGTATACTGACGTGAGAAGCCAAGGTGTTTAAATCGATATCTTGAGCAGATATTGAAAATAAGTCATTTCTCGTAGTATTAGTGGTACTATGTCCAATATCGGTATCGTTCTTAGTATCACTTTCATTAATAGTTGTCGTAGACTTATTCTCGTCTTCCTCTTTCTTATCTGCTTCAGATTTACCTTTACTGGCATCTTTGGTATTTAATTTGAAGTCTTGCTTCTTATTTGTTTCAGAATTAGCAGTCTTAGAAAACTTCTCATTTTTTGATGCTAATGGACTCAAACGAACTTGAGACTCAATGTGACTAGGATTTATCCTGTAATCACCTATATCCTCTATCGTATAGTTGTAGCCATCATCGTCTTCGTAGTCGTGCTTGCTTCCACCCACTGATAATCCACTGCGAATTGGTGTGTCATCACTATTGGTGTACTCCGAAAACCTGGACATTCCTGGATAATCAATTAGTTCTGATACAGTATCATAGTCCTCCGGTATGCTCTTCTTGATGTTGTATCCAGTTGAAACACCGCTGGTTGGATGCGAAGCCAATTCATTTAATAATTGAATCTCTTCTTGAGCCTTTACCTTTGATCCACTTTTCGGCACAGCTTCCGTCGTTTTACTCGTCAATAGAAACTTGATGATTCGTAAGTTGAAACCTGTTACTACTCCTGCTATAAGACCAAATATTATTCCCACCATTAAATAATGTACCAATACCATCATAAAAAATTGGAAATGAGGTATCATTGCTACTAAATTATCCTTGGTTGGTTCGTCTATTGCAAGCATATAGAACACTGGTTTCGATGGAAGATATAACAATCCATATATCAATATGTTTACGCAAATTGCAAGCGGTATAAATATAACATGCTTTACTATATGATATGAAAATTTAAAGCACGGAAATACTAAATAAGTTAGTGGTGATAAGCTGAACATAATCAACTTGTGGCTATACGCTACAGCATATTGCCATAAAGAACTTGTAAAACTAGCCATTCTAACTGTAGAATCAATATAAAGACATAAATACGGATATTAGGCCCTATTTATCTAATATAAATAAGAGCTAATAGAACATAACACAAAATTGCACATACGTTTTCACAGCCAAATCTGTTACCATTGTCAAAACCGTACATATATTAAAGAGTCTATATAAATTACAGAGTGTGACCAGGGCTAGGTGGGACCTCGCCAGTATCCCAGGTTTCAGGAGAGGAGCCCATTTCAAAATGAATGGATCCACCATTTTTGAAAATATCATCATGACTAAACCAGTTTTTGTCCCATGACTTACCGTTAATGTTAAGACTTTGGACGTAAATGTTGACATTGCTCAAGTTTGAGGCAGTGATCTGAACCTTATTGTTATTTTCCAAGTTCAAGGTGACTCTTGAAAGGAAAGGAGCAGATATAAGATAAGTAGTTGTACCAGCAACCGGATAAAAGCCAATCAACCCAAAGAAAAGCCACGCTTGCATGGCACCCGCATCTGAATTGCCTGGTAGTCCCGAAGGACCAGTAGAATATTTATTGTCAATTAAATATCTGACAGTTTCCGCTGTTCTGTGGTTGGCATTGACGTAGTTGTAGAGATATGGCGTTAAGAAACTGGGTTCGTTTCCGACATCAGCAAACGCCTTGCCATGAAGTCCAAACATATCGTCAAGACGAGCAATAAAAGTATCGTTGCTTCCTATAAGCTTAACGAGGGTTTCCATGTCGAATGGAACAGCCCATCCATATTCTACCGGCTTGCCTTCGTATTCTGCGTCGCCCCAGTAACAGTTACCACAGGATAGTGGGTCGTATCCATCACTATCCCAGGACCCATCGGCATTTTTGGGTTGAACAAACCCCTTATAACTACATTGGGACGATGAAGCATCAGAATTCCAAATGTTTTGCCAATTGGTTGATCTTTTCAAGTATTTTTGGTGGGCGGTATCATTACCAATTCCTTTGGCCACCACGGACAAAGAAAAATCGTCGTAGGAATATTCAACCGTCCTAGTCACAGATCTCGTATACTTAGGTGTGATATATCCATACTTGAACCAGTCATCTAAGCCACCTCTTCCTTCCTTTGTTGAGGCATCTGGTGCATAATCATCCTTAAAGTAAGGTGGAGTCACCTCGGCATTTTTAACCATAGCAGCGAAAGCATCGTTCCAGTTGACATTGTCATTGACATTTTTCACGTATGCATCAGCCATCAAGATATCAGAGTTGCTGCCTCCCTGGGTTCTCCCATTTTGATTGGCAGACCTTCCATCTGGAGTATATCCGTCGTGTTTATAGGTGTCAATTAAGCTTCTGATCAACTCAGAACCCCTGCTAGGATTTAAAATGTTAAACAATGGGTTGAGGCATCTGAATGTGTCCCAGATAGTAAACCAATCGTCATAATAGGGCTCGGACGAAGTCCAATTAGGGTTCTCGCCCGTTCTATTGGATGGAAGCAAATGTGATCCATAGAGAGCCGTGTAAATCAAGTTCGTGATGGTATCGTTTTCATTGCTGGTACTGACCTTGCCAAACACTTGGTCGTCCCAAAGTGTTTGCGTATCCGATACAGTTGAATCAAGATTGTAATCAGAAAAATCGTTCCTGATATTTTTACATGCCTGATCTGTAGAAATAAAGGAAATTCCAACCCTACTTCTAATGGTGGACTTGTTGGAAGGAAACGTGAATACGACACCAACTGAATCGTCTTGTTTTCCGCTCGAAGCTTTGGACGAATCAGACGATTGTGTGCCTTGGAAGCTTTCGACTTTAGTAGCACTGGTCTCGAAGTCTCCGCAGAAGTAGAGGGTCCAGGCACCTTGGTCTCCCCATCCACCTTTAATGGTGGTTTGACCTGTATACCCGTTCTTATTGTCATTGGCCTCAATGGAACCATTAACAAAGTATTGTGTCCATTGTGGTCTGCTAGGTGCCGCCAAATGGTGGGACACGTTAACCATGACCTTAGGCTCATTCCCTTGGGGAAAGCTATACTGGTAAATACCAGATCTGTCAGCAGCTGCAAATTCGGCCTGAACTCCGTTGTTGAGTTTACATGAGTAGTATCCAACATGCGCATCATCCTCTGCGGTTCTGGTGACGTTGCTTTCCACTGAGTAGTCTATATCACCAACCAACGGCAACTGCGATACCACCCCATATTCGGGTGCACCGCCAGTCCCACTTTCGTGCATCATAGAGATCCCCGTCATCTTACCGTCTTTAGCGTAGCCCGAGTAAGCATCGCCTGTCGAAGCCTCGATCACATCGATCCCCATTTTGACCATCCCAAACGGCCTCGCAGACCCCGGAAACACATGCCCTCCGCCCTCCGTGCCGAAGAAGACATCGACATTCGAAAAGGGCGTTTGTTGTGCTAAAGCCACCCCAAGGTAGGCTGCGAAAATAATCCAATTCATCGTTACCACAAATCCATGGCTTCGTGATTCCTGAGTGCCATTGCTTCTGTATTTATATCCATATCTTGTTTATTCTGCATTTGTACACGTTCAACATGTGGATCATCATCTTGATGTATGTAATTTCACTTCCTATTTCAATGCGTGGTGCTGAACATGGGTACCACCCTCGGTTATTAGGTTCACAAGTAAACAAGTAAGCCCACAAGTAGGCCCTCAATTAAACACACAAGGATCCAATGTTCACATAACCGTACCACATTCTTATAATCAGGTTCCCTTTGACATGAGGCTCCATAATGGTAGCCAACATTTCTGCAGGAATTATTCATTATACAACAACATCCTTCAACTTTCCCTATTGTTCTGCTGCACCCTCGCCTTTGATCTACGACCCTTAATGCTCATATGATAGGAAAGAGGTTCTATAACTGGTAATACCACTTCTACATTGAATCCCATCAACCAATAGGTGTATGTATGTGGCCCATCGTGGTTTTACACGTGGATAGGTGTTCGGATCAATTCCACCACCTCCCAAGTGCCACTATTGTTATACACGATACATTAGCCCCCTTCCGCGAGGTCAAATGTTCTGACATATCCCCTGGCATTCTACGATACGACCTTGGCCCTGTGAATGGGGCCATTAAGAGTTGCTACAAATCAATTTTAGGGCCATCCCCAGGATGTGACTGGCGAGAATAAAAAAGCCATTTTTCACCAAATAAAATGTCGTGTATTTTTAGCGACATTTATCCCTGGAGAAGCAAAATGTCGTGTTACTAAAATTTTCCTATTCATTTGTCATAACATACAAGGGTATACATCCTACAAGTATTTATTAGACAAAAGCAGAGGTCGGAAGGCGGATACAAGCTCATATATGGGTGATTCTAAATCAAAGAAAACAATCACGAAACTCGGGAAACTTTTTGGGGTTTCGTCGAGCAATCTCCATCAGCTAGATGATGAAAGGTTGAGTGATGATCTCCGAAAAACAACACTTACGGGAGAAGGCAAGAGTAATAGCGGGGGGCAGCAGGGACAGATACCGGAGGTAGCTGGAGATGAAGATTTGATGCTATCAATGCAAGAGAATGATTATGTTTCGCCGTTGCCGAACGACAGCTCGGTACAGGGTGCAGTTATGGATGGTAATGATGGAAATAATGGTAATAATAAGGGTGGAAATGGTGTCAAGGCCGCAAATAATGGGAATAACAATATTAGTAATGATGGTTACAGCCAAGCCGTCGGCAGCAGCAGTCATGAGAATCTTAACATCGGGGGCGTGGCGCCAAGGCTGCAAGGACCATCGCCAAAATCCAGCTCGGGAACGAATATATCAACGGTACAGAATGTCCATAATCGTATTGGTTCACCCGAACACTCTATCGCATCGTCAGATGACAACTTGTTGCATCACCCACAGCCGCAGTTGTTGTCCTCAATTCCATCAGCATACGAAAATAATTCATTATCGAACGCAAACTTGCAATCCATAAACTCTGGCAATTCAATGAGCATACGATCGCCGCCAGTGTCAAGATCATCGTCCGCGATGGGTGCGCCCGTCAAGAAGGCGAACAATACCACGAGCGGAGGAAAGTCCACTATTTCCAGTGCCAATTCCAACTCTGTCTCCAGATCGTCATCCTTCAAAGGAAAACATCCCGCATCAAAAGAACGAGAGCCTATCTCGTCTGTCACGTCTCCAAGCCCCATTCCCGCGTCTCTTCCCAGGTTTAAAATGTTGGAGAACGGTTCACACGAGCATAATTTGAAGTCGGCAAAGCGTCAAGAAAAATTGACCAACATGTTGAAAGGTCTATTGGGATCGAAGAAGTTGCGTGATGAAGCCAAGTCTGCAGTCCCGAACATATTGCAAACTCCACAACAATCCCAATCCCAACTTCAGCAACCAAGCGATAAGCCACCCACTCTTTTTGCCGGGTTAGTCAACCAGGTCAAGAATAACACCTCGCCCTACCACGGTCCTGTGACAGGCTCGCAAGAGCAACATGACTGTCGGTCATTTGTTGAAAAATACGGTAGATGTCAAGAGGTCATCGGTAGAGGATCGTTTGGGGTGGTTAGAGTATCGCATAAAAGGGTTGGTAATTATAACAATCCTAGTGAGGAAGTATTATATGCCGTTAAGGAGTTCAAACGAAGACCAAACGAGTCGGAAAAAAAATATAATAGAAGATTAACTTCTGAGTTCTGCATATCGTCGTCATTGAAAAACTTAAACATTATCGACACCTTGGATTTATTGAAAGATGCCAAGGGCGATTACTGTGAAGTCATGGAATTTTGTTCTGGTGGAGACTTGTACACTTTAATCATTGCATCGGGAAAGTTAGAGTATGCCGAGGCGGATTGTTTTTTTAAACAGTTAATCAGAGGTGTTAACTACATGCATGATATGGGTGTCAGTCACCGAGACTTGAAGCCTGAAAACTTATTGTTGACCCGAAACGGTATTTTGAAAATCACGGATTTTGGTAACGGCGAATGCTTTAAAATGGCTTGGGAAAAAGAAATTCAATACAGTGAAGGTATCTGTGGCTCTTCACCTTACATCGCACCGGAAGAATTCAGTCAGCTGTCTTTCGACCCGAGAGGCGTAGATATATGGGCGTGTGGTGTTATTTACATGGCCATGAGAACCGGTAGACAATTATGGAAATTGGCAGACCCGCAAAAGGACGAATTCTTCGAGGAGTATTTACTAAAGAGAAAGGACGCATCTGGGTACGAGCCTATTGAGTCCTTGAAACGGGCTCGTTGTAGAAATGTCATATATTCCATATTGGACCCAAAACCTGAAAGGAGAATAAATGGTAAACAAATTCTCAGCAGTGAATGGGGTAGAGAAATCAAAGTTTGTGATGCTGGTGAAGGAGTAGTTCATATTGAACAACGGACTCCAGAGTCGTGATATCTGATATATGCTATATAGTTAATACTTATTTATTCTGGTGAATACATCTAAACAAATCCACGTGAAGCGACGGCTGAGATGAAAATTGTAAACATTCTATTTTCAACGCGGTAGATTTTTACAAATTGGCTGATCTACAGTGTGAATTAGAAGAAAATTGACTCTTAACAATAAACCATATAAGTTAAGTAGAATAAACTGTTACTATTGCATTATCTAGTTCTGTTCGCTTTGATTTATTTGTTCAAATATTAATATCACATAAAAAATGGTTGAATTAACGGATTATCAACGTCAAGAAAAAGTTGGTGAAGGTATGTTTTTTTATTGAATTTTTTTGTCCATAGTGGAGGATATTTATCATAAATCAGGGAGTTGTATATTAATAAATATAGGTACATATGGTGTTGTTTATAAGGCATTAGATACCAAGCATAACAATCGTGTTGTTGCTTTAAAAAAGATCAGATTAGAGTCGGAGGATGAAGGAGTCCCATCCACAGCCATAAGAGAAATTTCATTATTGAAGGAGATGAGAGACGACAATATCGTCAGGTTATATGATATAATACATTCGGATTCGCATAAGTTGTATTTGGTGTTTGAATTTTTAGATTTGGATTTGAAAAAATACATGGAGTCCATTCCTCAGGGTGTTGGTTTAGGGGCAGACATGGTCAAGAGATTCTTGAATCAATTAGTTAAGGGTATTAAGCATTGTCATAGTCACAGAGTGTTGCATAGAGACTTGAAACCGCAAAATTTGTTAATCGATAAGGAAGGAAACTTGAAATTAGCCGATTTTGGTCTTGCAAGAGCGTTTGGTGTTCCTTTAAGAGCCTATACTCATGAAGTGGTCACTTTATGGTACAGAGCACCTGAAATCTTGTTAGGGGGTAAGCAATATTCCACCGGAGTGGATATGTGGTCAGTTGGATGTATTTTTGCAGAAATGTGTAACAGAAAACCGTTGTTCCCTGGTGACTCTGAAATTGACGAAATCTTTAGAATCTTCAGAATATTAGGTACTCCATCGGAAGAAACATGGCCCGATGTGTCGTATTTGCCAGATTTCAAGTCTACGTTCCCTAAGTGGTCGAAGAAAAATTTGGCGGAATTTGTTCCTACGTTAGACGAAGACGGGATTGACTTGTTAGAACAAATGTTAGTATACGATCCAAGTGGTAGAATTAGTGCCAAGAGGGCTATAATCCATCCTTACTTCCAAGAGGACGTGGAAAACTACGACAGTTACCCTAGATCAGTTAACATGGGTTAGTGCAATTTGTGTTAATTTACCTTGCATCTCTAATCTCACGTATACATAAATGTTTCTGCCCACATTTTCTACTGGTTTTTTATATTCGGTTTGGTTTCTGGCTTTATTATATATAAAATATATTAATTTTAAAATGCGAAGTGTAGATATTTAGAAATGCTATTTTTGAATGAAATATGAAAGAATGAGGAGGAAAATGGAAATAAGTACAATTACCCTAGAGGAAATTTGAGCAGATGCGATATTAGTTTTGGATTTGGACAACCTGTCCAAGGTTTCTTGATCCCTCGATGTGAGAGACGTGCCGGTCAAGTCTATCGGTGGCAATGACGGTGGCACTGCAGTCGATTCTGGTGTGTCTTCCTGAGCAGCTGAATCAAATTCTTTCTGTAAGTCGTCTAACTCGTATCTGATGTTCTGAAGGCGGCCGTGCAAGTTATCGTTTACCCCTCCAAGAGTCTTCAAAAACTGAAAGTGGTGTTTATTCTGGTCGGCAAGGACATCCAATTGACCCTCCATGGTAGCGAACTGCAAATGAATGTTCTGATGATGTTCTTCTATCTCCTCCAAGATTTCACAGAGACTGAACTGCTTGACTTTCGTTGGAACTAAATCACTACTGCTGTCGCAGATACTCGAGAGCACACTCAAGCTGTGTTTATGTCTATTGCCATTGGGAAACTCCATCAACGACGCGCTATCGTCATCACTGAAGTCTTCACTAACGACAGAGAGCCTATTCCTTGCGATGTCCCCTGTCTGGCCGTATTTCTCCATGTCCGAAATCGTGCTTTCAAGAACACTCATGAGCATGCCCGCTACTTCTTGCTGCAGCACCTCGATCTCGTCGGCTCGCCGTCCAAACAAATCTTGCATCCGGTTCACCAATATCTGTATCTTCAAAACCATCCCTGGGTCCTTGCTTAGCGCCCACTCGTCACCACTTATTCTATCAATGGCCCCTAACAATACGTACATCTCACTCACCGCCATGCTACTCCCGAGCCCCATACACCCCCATGCTCGGTCAAAAACGCCCTCTCTAATCTCGAGCCTCTTACTATCTCCAATTACTCCTTCTCTAGCCGTCTCGGGCCAATTACACATTAACCCTTCCATTTGGTGTGTCACTCCCTCGATAGCTAGTTTTTATTGCAGCTGCCCCTATAATTCTTTTCCAAGTATGCTTTAAACCTCTATCGTTTCCTAAAGGTTTACTTATATAATGCACTGGTATTAACTCCTAAGCAATCCCTTGCTATGTACCTTTTTATCCCTAAAAATGGTATATCTTACACTAATACCACCATATATAAAGATCTAAAGTAAGGTTTTTCTATATGCTCTTCTGTTATTATTTTGGTAAATACACTCCATAGTTAAGCCAAAGATTATCATTTGTCCCAATTAGGAAATGTAATTGCCAGGAGATAAGAGCGGCTTTGTGTCACAAATGGCATTTTTGCATGTTATATTACTTTTTTGCAAGTTAGACTGATTTGCAGGTTATATTCGATTTTTTGCAGTTTGTGAGTTTTGCAGTTTACGTGGAATTTTTTGTGCTGGTAATTTTGCGGTAAATTTTGCAGGTTAGGGCAAGATTGGGTTTTTGGTGAAAAATGAAATATATGTAGAGTGAGTAATTGTAGCCCACATAGGACATTTTATCGCTAAATAACAAGAATGAGCAACGAATATCCCGCTGACAGCGGCGGAGGTGATGGCTATGGCACTGGCGGTTATGGCGATGAAGGCTCCGGCTATAGAGGCGGCTACAGAGGAGGATACAGAGGAAGAAATCGCGGAGGGTACAGAGGCCGAGGAAACGAACGAGGAGGATACTACGGTCGAGGAGGGTACCAGAGTCGGTATAATCCGTACTACGGGGGCAGTAGTCGCGGACGCAGCGGCTACTCGCTGTACCAGGGGAGAGATAGCTATAGAGCCGACAACTATGAGCCGGTGAGGTCCAACTCGCAGGGCGATGATGCCAATAGTAGTTACGAGGATAGTTATAGTAGCGGGGCCAGGTCTGACGAAACGGTGCCGGCGCATGCACAAACACATAATTACAGAGGGGGGTATCGAGGGAGCTACCGGGGCCGTGGAGGCTATCTGGGAGGCTATCTGGGAGGCTATCTGAGTAGCTATCTGAGTGGCTACCGGGGCAGTTACCATGGTAGTTACCAGGGTGGCTACGACCAAAACGGCGGTCAGTACGAATCAGAATATGGTTCTGCGTCCCAGCCCCGAGACCACGGTACTTCTTCGCCCGGTTCCAAGGCTAAAACCCCGGTACATAGAGCCTCGAGCGAAGCCAAAAAATATGCCAGTCCATGGATAACCATCTTGCAAATCAAGGACGACGGGGCAATCTCGACGATGGAGAAGAACCACGAAGATTTAGAGCGGGCTGACAAAGAGCTCCATGAGTTGCAACGTGCGAAAATGAAGTTGGAAAACTCAGTAGCCAATTTGGAAAGACAGGCGAGTAGGGAAGAATTGCACGTTCAAATAACTAACGACAAACTCGAAGAATTCACCTACTTGTAATTAAGTGGTAGTTGTGTGTATATATCTTAAATAATGTTATATTAATGTATTATTAGTCAAATCTTAAACTGTGGGTCCACCTAGATGGGTTCGCGGCAACTTTTTTTCTGGTTGAAAAAATCATTTGAACCTATTATTTCTTCTTTGCTTCAACAACTTTTTTTAATATCTAATCAATCAAAGATGTCGTTTTGTCAAGCTGTGTCATCTATCAGTGATTGCAGATTCACCCAAGCATTGATTTATGGTGCTTTGTTTGTTGGGTTTTACAAAATCACCACATTCGCCTTAAGCTTTGGTGCGTTAATCTTTGATTTATTCATCTCGCCCCCCGTTAATTTCAAGAAATACGGGGCAAAACAAGGCAAATGGGCCGTGGTAACCGGTGCATCTGATGGAATTGGTAAAGAATACGCGTTTCAATTGGCCTCTAAGGGTATGAATGTTGTTTTAATCTCAAGAACCCTTTCGAAATTAGAATTAATTGCTACGGAAATTGAAACCAAGTATAAGGTCAGAACCGAAATTATTGCGTTTGATGCATCTACCGATGAAGAATTTAATTACGCCCGTATTATGGATACTGTTTCCAGTTTGCCGGTAACAATATTGGTTAATAATGTGGGCCAATCCCATTCCATCCCAGTGCCATTCTTGGAAACCGAAGATAAAGAATTGAGAGATATCATCACCATCAATAACACTGTCACTTTAAAGATCACTCAAGCAGTGGCTCCAGTTATTGCAGCTACAGTCGCTAAGGAAAACAAGAAAACCAGAGGTTTGATTTTGAATATGGGATCGTTCGGCGGATTGTTGCCAACCCCTTACTTGGCCACTTATTCCGGATCAAAGGCATTCTTACAGTCGTGGTCCGCTGCTTTGGCTGGTGAATTAAAGCCCCAAGGAATTGAAGTCGAATTGATCATTTCCTACCTCGTTACCTCCGCCATGTCTAAAATCAGACGCTCCTCTGCTTCGATTCCAAACCCTAAGAAATTCGTCGCTTCGGTATTGAGAGGTGTTGGTCGTCGTAACGGTGCGCAAGAGAGATTCGCCACAAACACCCCATACTGGGCCCATGCCTTCATGCACTTTGGTATCGAGAACACCGTCGGTGTATTCTCCAAGTTTGCCAACACCTTGAATCTCAATATGCATAAGAGTATTCGTGTTAGAGCTTTGAAGAAGGCCGCACGCGTTAATTCTACAAAGACTGATTAGCCATCTCTCTGTTTCTTATAACACGCTTTATGCCTTTAGTTATGTCTGTATAGCTATCAATCTTGTTAGAATCATATTAATGTATGGAATTATGTCACGTGTTCAAGAATATTCTAGAAGACTCTCGAAACCTCA
The DNA here is from genome assembly GCA_030583545.1 of Debaryomyces maramus. Lineage (NCBI taxonomy): Eukaryota > Fungi > Ascomycota > Pichiomycetes > Serinales > Debaryomycetaceae > Debaryomyces > Debaryomyces maramus. Next base: position 842,470 of record JAJMIL010000003.1, read on the forward strand.
ATCGGCCTGAAAAATTCATGGTAAACTACATTTAATACCAATGAATATAGCAAGTTCTTTTATTCAATAAATAAAGAATAGTTTAGTCTAGGTTACAATTCACATAGATATTCTTTTCGAATAATATTATAAGTTGCAATGGTGAAAGAAACTAAGCTTTATGATTTACTAAGTGTTCAACCTTCGGCTTCGGAACAAGAAATCAAGAAAGCGTACAGAAAATCAGCTTTAAAGTACCATCCAGATAAGCCAACCGGTGATACTGAAAAGTTCAAGGAAATCTCTGAAGCATTTGATATCTTATCGAATGCGGACAAGAGACAAGTTTATGATGACTATGGGATAGAGGCTGCTAGAGGTAATGCTCCAGCTGGTGGTAATCCGTTCGCTGGTGCCGGTGGCGGTGGTGGCAGCGGTGGAGGAGCCAGTCCATTTGGATTTAGTTCCAGTGGAGGCTTCTCGCAGGCAGATGCATTCAATATATTCTCGCAAATGGGAGGCTTCGGCATGGGAGGAGACGATGGATTCGGGTTCAGCAGTTTCGGTGGAGGAGGTGCACCCGGTGGTTTTGGTGGTATGCCAGGTGGTTTTGGTGGTGGTGGTCACTCTGCACGCTCACGTCCAGAACCAGATACTGTGACCATATCGTTGCCAGTCTCATTGGAAGATATGTACCATGGTGGTGTAAAGAAGATGAAATTGAACAGAAAGGGTATTAGCGGTACCAAGGAAAGCAAGGTCATGAGTATCAATATCAAGCCTGGCTGGAAAGCAGGTACCAAGATTAACTTCTCCAATGAAGGTGATTACCAACGTGAATGCCAGGCAAGGCAAACAGTTCAATTTGTGTTGGAAGAAAAGCCCCATGCACTCTTCAAGAGAGATGGAAACAACTTGAAGATGACCCTCCCATTGACATTCAAGGAATCCTTGTGTGGTTTTTCGAAAGAAGTAAATACCATCGATGGCAGAAGAATTCCATTACTGAGATCAAGTCCTGTGCAACCAAATACCACAACTACATACCCAGGATTAGGCATGCCAATTAGTAAACTGCCTGGATCGAGAGGCGACTTAGAAATCCTGTTCAAAGTCGACTATCCAATCTCTTTAACTCCAGAACAAAAACAAGTTATCAACCAGTATTTTTAAGATTATTGACTGCATGCTAAACTAACGAAAATAATGACAGGCTTCTTATCCCCTTATTTAACTATATAATGATATTCACACACTGATAGATGCATTTCGGTTTTTAATATATGTATAATTCTTCATCAATTCAAGTAGAAGTAGAACGATTGTAGTTTTGTGTCACCTTACTTTTTTTTTAAATACTATGAAGTATCTTTGATAATATTCATTTGTATTAAATTTATAGCATAAATCAAATAATCCTCCAAATATCATTCCATAATGTCAGTCATATTGGCTTCTGCGGGTTATGATCATACAATTAGATTCTGGGATGCGTTAACTGGTGTTTGCTCAAGAACAATTCAACATACAGATTCCCAGGTAAATAGACTAGAAATCACTTCAGATAAACGATATCTAGCAGCAGCAGGAAATTTATACGTTAGATTATATGACATCAAGCAAGTTGGTAATTCGGGAAACTCGTCTGATCATGCCAATTCAAGTAACAGTAATAATAATAACTCGAATCCTGTCATGACATTCGAGGGTCACACGAATAATGTCACTTCATTAGCATTTCAAGTTGATAACAAGTGGATGGTCTCATCCCTGGAGGATGGGATGGTTAAAGTCTGGGACGTGCGTTCCCCATCTGTTCAAAGAAATTATAAGCACCATTGTCCTGTAAATGAGGTTGTTATTCATCCAAATCAGGGGGAGTTAATTAGTTGTGATCAAGACGGTAATATTAGGATCTGGGATTTGGGTGAAAATCAGTGCACTCATCATTTAATCCCTGAAGATGATGTTCCCATTAATTCTATTTCAGTAGCAAGCGAGGGATCAATGTTGGTTGCTGGTAATAATAAGGGTAATTGCTATGTTTGGCAAATGCAAAACCAAAAGGACATAACATCTCTCACCCCGGTCACTAAATTCAGATCGCATCTGAAATATATTACGAGGGTAGTCTTGCTGACTGATATGAGGCATTTAGCTACATGTTCTGCTGATCATACGGCTAGAATTTGGTCAACTGAGCAAAACTTTAGTTTGGAAAGTACTTTGCATGGGCATCAAAGATGGGTGTGGGATTGTGCATTTAGTGCTGATAGCGCTTACTTGGTTACAGCATGTTCTGATCATTATGTCAGATTGTGGGATTTATCTAATTGTGAAACGGTTAGACAGTATAATGGGCACCATAAAGGTGCCGTGTGTGTTGCTTTAAATGATGTTTAAAATATTTATTATAGAATTATTGAGCTATGAGTTGCATTTTCCATGATTATTCATTTTTTTCAATCAAATACTTGAAGAACATCCATGTTCTTACTAGTCAATGTATCAAATGGTTGAAAAATGCGTTTTCTATTCCTATCTGCAAATTGAATCTTGAATATTGAAGCTTTATATTTAATTGATAGGTCTGCAAATTTGAATAAGCTTTTTAAGTCAGATGCAAACATTTCATCTTTGAAGCATGATGGACTTTGGCTATACCAGTCAACTAATGCCTGTGGGATACCTTCGACTTCTTTGCTCATGGTCAAATATTTTATTTGCTTCCCAACATTAAGCAAATGAGAAACCATTGTATAATTATTATTCATTATGGAGAAAGGTAAATACGAATCAATTGCTTGTAAATTGAGAAAAGATGAACATTTGATTAAAGTTGTAATAAGTTCGTCCCTATCACTAATCCACTCTTTTAGAAATGATATGTCAATGGGATATTTAATGATTAATTCGGCTATTGTTAGTAACTGGTGACTTATATCTTTAATATATATCATTGTCGATATCTTCAGATCTGTTAAATCCCCAGGAATATTAACTTCAAAATATGTTTTTAAATCTATTTTCAATTTAGCAAAAAGACACTGTAAGTGATAGTCTTTATTATTACTTGGTGGACTAGAGAAAGATGCTATGTCATATTCATTAAGTGCTGGAATACAATAATTCAATGGAAAGCAATAGCTTGGAATTATCTTATTTTGATGAATTATATCAAGTATTGTTTTAATATTTATTGATCTGTATGATGGGACCTTATAACTTGAAAAGTTGAAAGAGCTAATAAACTCTAATAATTTTTCTCCAGAATAATTTGCCAAATCAAACTCTATCATAAACTTTTGAATTCTATTTGTAAACTCTTCTATATTAATAAACGAATCATTTTCTGCTTCATTAATTCCATCGTAATAACAGTCATGGAGAATACTTGCTAATAATAGTTGGTGGTGTTTCCTCGATTCAAAAATCTTCTCTTTGTCCACTTCTTTTCCACAATTACTGCAAAAATTATTATTTTTCTTAAATATTAAACCTTTAGATAAATCCTCCGAGAAGAAATCATCAAAGCTTACACCACAGAGGAGCATACTACATTCTGCACAATTGTATGAAAAATAATAGTCATAGCTATTCTTGCACAAATGACAATTGCATTGGAAATAAAACCGTTTCTTCAACTCCAATTGCCGCAACTCCTTAGGACAACATGTAAAACAGTAGTTTGTAAACAATTCCTTGGTTGCATTTATTGAAAATGTAGAAACCAAAGTGAATTTTGAACTATCTAAAGGTACATTTAGGGTGTTTGGAATACATGAATGATTTAGCAATGAAAAGTCGGGATCAAAGCTAATGCCGATGGCTTCCTGAAACTCATTCATGAGTATACTAGAATTCACTAAGGCAATACACAAAAGCATCCAAATGTAACCTTGTACTTCTTTATGCATATTTATATCAATTGCTTTGGTGATGTGATTTGTATACTCATGTACCCATGTATAGTCCGGATCAGTGTAGATATTAGAGCTATGAGATGTAAGATTGAGCACCCTAATTTTGTATTCCTGATTTAACTCACATAGGAAATATAACCTAATACCGAGCCTAATGAATTCAGGAATATATGAATTGGCTTTAAATTGAGGACGTTCCATAATTTGGGTAAATAATGGGCATTCATGGCAATGTATGTGGTTATAATGTTGATCGTAACAATTTTGATCGCAATACTTGTGTAACTTGCAGCTTTCACAGGTAACCATATTCGTATTCCACTTTTCAGAATTTTTGGCTTCGGGTATAGATTCCTCCTGGTTCTTTTTAAACGTTGTATACTTTGGTTTACAATCCTCTTCTAGAAGTAGGTCATATACTTTAAAGCAATTCTGGCATATATTTTTGCAAGAATCAATACTACTATCCAGAGGTGAACTATTAATGATCTTAAGTAATGGATCGAAAGTAGTCACTGGTTGAAGACTTTTAAGCGCTCTGGACGTCGCTAGACCCCTTCTCTCAGGCCCTTTGTCATAATCAATTACATGAAGGTGATCATTTTCAATCAATAATTTTGAGATTGGTACACCAGCGGCTATCTTGGACAGCTCTGGTAGGATAGTCATACCCCTTTTAAGACCTAATTCAATAGATATCTTGTTGTTCTTTTCTTCTTTCATTTGGGAATAAAATGTTGGTACTTGGGCTATTTTAGTTAAAAAATGAAGTTTTATTTTGCAGCCTCATAGTTTTTGATATTGAGAATATTCATGTACACAGAAGAGAATAGTTCATATGCAAAAATTTAATATCTATAGATATGATATATTTATGTAAATTATATATTGATGGTACTTCTGTACCTAGAAATTATGCAAATTTGGAAATATTCACGCAAGATTCACAACTAGTTAACCTAACATATCATCATTCCTGCCCAAAAAATTTTCAACTGCAACCGGATCATAATTCAACATATTATCGCTGTTGCTTAAATTGTCTTTGGCTGTATCTGCACCATATGCTCCATCTAAAAGATCAACAATGTTAGAAAGTCGCAACTGTTCACTGGTTGAGTCATCTAATTGACTCATGGTGTTTGTGTTATTCGTATTTGAATCAGATTTGCTTTCTTTGTCAGTTCTTGAAGGGTCCGAATCCTTTGTTTCTGTATCACCTTCATTGTATGCAGAGTTGAATTCATCTTGAAAATATCCGCCTAATTCAAAACACCAACTGAGATATTCATCAACCCAACATCTAACTATCCACCAAGTACCGAAGCCTTGACCACCATTTAAACTAATTTCTCTAAGACATGTTGTGAGAAAATTGCTCGACACTAAGATAAATAGTCTTGGCTTTACTTTTGGAAACTTGAATGGCAACTCTGCAAGGAAGTTGGCGCATCTAGGCAATATAGATGAAGAGTCTGTATCCGCCTGTTCATGTAATAACGAAAGAAAATCGACGTTTAGAATATTTAATAGTAGTTGAATGTTATCGTTCGAGCAAGGTAGTTCTCGCATAACTATTTCATTGATATCTAACTTAACCCAATCATCAAGCATAGCTTGTTTTTCGGGCTCATTATTCAATATTCTAGATGCAGAATAGCCTGTTTCTATTACTTTGATTAAGCGGGAAAGGATCATTGTAAATTTCTTAGCATTTTTCAATTTCATTATCATAAAAGATTTTGAAACTTTATTTTGTAATGAATAAGTTAATTTTTCAACAAATTGATTTGAAATTTGTTTCAATTGGCGCAATACTTCATCAGGGACACTTTGAAGATGTAATTTGGTTAACATTTTTACCATTGTTTTGTACATAATGAAATCACATTCATTAACCCATTCAAATAAAAATTCATTTGTGTATAATTTGAAAACTGGGGCAGTTAAAATGCCATTGAAGCTAGCGAACGATGATAACAATTTTTTAACTTGCATGTATCTTAAAAACTCAAAGATTGACGTGCAATGAACCTTATATAATGAATATAAGGTATCTGCTATGTCATAGTCAGTATCTTGCGGTAAATATGGATAAATGGATGGTAAGTCTAAAGGTGAGTTCATATTTTCCATATTAAGCGATTGGTCCACTAAATTGAAAAGATTTGGAATGTACTTTAATTTGTTAAGTTGATACTTCTCGCTCGTAAAAATCGAGTTTAACGATGAAGATAGATTCAAGGCAGTACCACCAGTAACAGGACTACTAGATACAGAAGGAGTATTCAGGTTATGAACTGATTGTGGTGAATCATTTCCAAACGATGGAGAAGCTGAACTTGGTGATATATCAGCCTGGACGTTTTGATCGCCAACTAGTTTTATTCCACAATAATGATACTTTGATTGCCCTCTCATACCTAACCGTCTGGTTGTTAAACTAGGGAACAATATTCTGACAAGTTTGCCAAAGCTGGCCGGTGAAAGTGGTTTTAAACTGTTATCTGCACAAACTTGAACATATCTCGCGTAAATTCTATTTCTCGGAACCACAGCAGTTGGTGAAGATTCACATGAATTAAGTAACCACACCATACCAAATATTTGCCTTTGTCTTTCTTTACTATTATCTTTGTTCGCCGAAAAACTAGACTTGGTTTCTGGGATAGAATCATCATTTTCAACCAACCTGATTCTTAATGCAAGTTCCGAAAGTGGGAGTTCGGAAACTTTAAATGCCATTTGTTTTAATTCGTTGTCACCCTCATCACCAGGAACTGCATGATCAGACTTCCTAGACCTTTTCCTCGAACTATGCGTCTCATTGGCAGTCTCGACGGGTGTTTGAGGTCTACTTGGAACAGGGGAGTTATTAGTAGAAATATTTGCATTGGTATTCGCAGACCTCGTTAACATCGCACTCATCTGACTTGGTGAAATATTAGGATTCCCTTGGTTGTGGAATTGTGGTGGAAAAGAATATCCTCTGATTAAGTTTCCCTCGGGTTGGCTAGCAAATTCTTGGGCATTTTCTATATTTCCGGCCCCCATGTATTGCCTCTGGAGCTCAAAGTGAAGTTGCATTCGTCTATTATAATCCTGGATAGCCTCGCGTTGTGATTGCTGCTGAGAAACTTGTTCTGGCAGGATGGGATATTCCGGTCTCTGTAGTTTTGTGTGGTCCTTATACTGTCGAAAGCTAGAATGGTTTATTGGAGACCCCAAAACACCTTCGGGTGATTCCGCCTTAACGTAAGACAACAGCGAATCCTGTGGATTGTGGACTGTGCGGTTTTGGTTCGAAGATTGACTTTGGTTAGGAAATATGTAGTTATTGCTATCTATTTTATGATTCATATAATCAGTATGTCAATGGAATGTCTGTGTAAGTAAATGTATTTGTGTGGATATCGATGGTTTTAAGCAATTGACCTATTAAACATACATCAAATCACTCAGTTTATAATGTAGTTTCTGAAATATTATGCAAATCTCTATTAATGCAAATGCCAACTTATGTTAGAACACGGCACTGGTAGTTTGGGTTCTTAAGGTAAGAAGAAAAAATTTTAGAACCACCAAAATTAATAACAGCTCCCAAGAAAAAAATGTAGGGTACACCAAACAATCTGAATGGCTTAGAAGTTAATATTTCTCTTACAAAAATCAACTTCCGAAGAGATCAATGAAGGTGAATAATCTGATCTAAGGAGAAAAAAATTTATCTGAGGGCTCTGATTCGGAAAAATTGTGTGAGAAGTGTACCAGCAAATACACTACCTTTGCTTTTCAAAATACGATAAACAAAGCATACGGAATGCTATTGTGAAGAAGTGAAATTGCGGTACATTCTCATATACCTAGAAGATGATTACAGAAAATGTGTTTTACTTGGATATCTGTTTTAGACGTGAAAGGGTTTCGGCTACTGAAAATTGGCTGCAAATGTGAAACAATAAGATAAATGTTCTGTGAATTAGTTTTAGATGTAAGTGCTGACGAAAGCGATATAAATTGTTTTGCAATTGCTAGAGTTGGACAATAGGATAGGTTATTTGCATAGAAAGAAATTTTTTCAGAGACTGAAGAAGTCGAACGTGTATAGTGAACTTAAGACGGAACAAAAAAGAAACACCCCAATCAGAGTAAACATTAAGTGGCTATTATTGCGCTTGCTGCGTTTTTGGTAGAAATATGGAACAAGAAGGGGGATAGGGAATCCTTCAAATCCATCTATGCCACCTTTATCTCCCGTATCAAATTATCACGTGGTTGATTGTGCGGCTCGAATTTTTTTTTTTACCTCTTCTCTTCAAAGCTCATCTGAAGATTTTATTAGCGTAGTCCTTCAATAGGTGCACAGTTATTATTATACACGGAACCATGGCTGTATTAAATTCAAACCCAGAGATTCTTTTGCGTAAGAGAAAGAATAATGATAGGAAAAAGTTAGAAAAACAGGAGCAAGCAAGACAAAGACAGCTCGATCAAAAGAAGAAGAACCAATTGCGTTCTAATAAGTTCATCAGAGCTGAAACTTTGGTTTCCAACTATAAATCCAATGAGTTAGAAAATAAGAGAATTAAACATATAAGTAAATTCGAAAGACAGCAACAGCAGCAAGAGGCAGAAAAAATAAGTCAAGGAAAAGAAAGCGACGAATCTGCATCGAAGTTGTTATTTATTATCAGAATCCCAGATCACACCAAAGGATTGAAAATTCCATCCAAGGCACGTAAAGTGTTACAATTATTACGTTTGAACAGACCAAATACCGGGGTGTTTGTAAAATTAAATCCTGCTACGGTTCCTTTGTTGAAATTGATTTCTCCATATATTGTGGCAGGAAAGCCTTCGTTGAACTCTATTCGTAAGTTATTCCAAAAGAGAGCTTGTATTTCAGTCATAGATGAAGATACCAAGCAACCTAAAATTGCTAAATTGGACAATAACGGGGTTGTTGAAGATAAGTTTGGTTCTGACTTGGGATGCATTTGTATTGAAGATTTGATACATGAAATTGCAACCTTAGGCGAAAATTTCAAGACTGTTACCCACTGGATCATGCCATTCAAGTTGAATGTTCCTGTTAGTGGCTGGGGTCCTCAAGCTAAATTAGCCAAATTACAATATTCAAATGATCATCAAAGAAAAATCAGTTTAGCGGGTGATGCTAAGTTAAATGAAATTGATATTGATCAATTCATTGATGAACAAAATTAATTGCATTATTTTCTTTATAATTTCTTTATATTATATATATATATATATATTAACTAGTGTATTTTTTATTTTCATTTCCATTTAAATGAATTCCATTTCACACTCTTAAAAATTCAAAAAATGATGAACGTGTCAGCAACCTACATCCTTGGTAGTACCGTTATAATATGTCCACTTGCAATCGGTTGTATCAAAGAGTCTCTACGTTATATATTTGTCGTGTCATACTCAATAGGAAGTGATCGAAATTCACTATTCTGTGGGTTTTCGTACAAAACCCTATTTATTAAAGTGGGACAAAATTCTCAAATTTAGAATATTAATTGGGATTTTGGTGTTCAATACTAGTTAAATGGGAGGAAAATTTGTCTCATTTAAGAACTTTTTTGGCCGGGAGAATATCAGAAATTCTAGCCTTTCCAAAATTATCCCACTTTGACAAAATGTACTTAACGCGTAATTAAATCCATTTCGATAAAGCATTCACAACGATATCCCATCTATTCCAAAAACATGGCATCTAGCCAGTCATATTCGACATATCAGGAAATCAAATCGCCAGGAGATCATACTTATAAGCTTTTACAATTGACTCCTGATCTTTTAGAATACTTAAAAGCCAATAAGGATGGAGAATTGGAAATAAAGTCGCCAACTAATGTGAAGAATCATATTGTATTATGCACAAACAATACAACCTGGAAATTACGACAAATGAATCACTCCAATAGTGTCATTTTGTTGAACGATATGAATATCAATAAGTTGGATAAGACAGTAAAGCATATCGCTCCGGTTGAAGAACCTTCCAATAAATTATTAGGAATTGCAAACCTATCTTACGAATATGAACTAAGTAAAATACCAGGAGATATAGATATAAGCAACTTGCCTATTTACGATGGTATTTCTGAATTAAATGATGGCACAATGTATAATAGAAATGTCGAGGACTTATTAAAAAATTCACCAATTTCTAAAGATGAATTTTATAAAGAATGGTATAATGTTTGTGGTTGTGAAATTAATAATAAGGCAGTTATATTATCCAAACACTTTGTAACTGATGGCTTACAATTATTAATACCCATATTAATTACAAAAGACATCGACTATAGAAGTGACTCTTTCAATATAAAGTTGGGTGAAATTTCGGAATTAATGTACGAACAAAACAAGCAATATACAACATCAGTCACCAACACGATACTAAACAAATTCTGCATTAAAGACAATAATTCAGTTAACTTTAAACTAGACAACCTGGCAGTTGCAAAATGGTTTGGAATCCAGGTCTTATTTGAAACCAATGCAAAGCTTGTATCCCCAAAAGACTTCCTTTTAAAATGGAAATCATCATTCCCTCCATTCTATAATATACCTATAGATCTATCTCAATTGCGTGGTTACTATTGTCGCCCAATGGAAAACCTAATTCAATTTTTGAATCCTTCCACCTTAACGCCTGGAGATATGAATACGAGAGTAAAAGAATTATTTCAAGTTGTGAAAGAATGGGATTACGAAGAGTTTCTTCCATATATTCGAGAATTTATACCTAAGGGAAAGAAGCCTGAGTCAATCATATTGAAATATGCTAAAAAGAAGCGACTTAACAGGAATAAATCCATAATTTGCCCTAGATAATTAGAACCTGTATAGAGACATAGTGATTCAAAATCATCGAGATACATCTATCTACAATTTTTCAACTCCCATACGACTCTTTTCTGCATTAATTGAAATAATATAATGGATAATCTGGCATTTTTTATATCATTAATTGTATGTAATTCTTCAATGTAATTTGATTGTTTTAAAGTGACTAACCAAAATTAGAGTGGTGGATGCGCCGGAACGTCAACCGATCTAGCATTTTTTCCTATTGATACATTAAAGACTAGGTTACAAGCCAAGGGTGGATTTTTCGCTAACGGAGGATGGAAAGGTATATATAAAGGGCTAGGATCGTGTGTGGTTGCATCAGCACCTTCTGCATCATTATTTTTCATTACTTATGATTTTATGAAAATTCAGACGCATAACAAGACATCACTGCCAGCTGTCGGACATATGATATCAGCATCCTGTGGAGAAATTGCTGCTTGTCTTGTGAGAGTGCCAGCGGAGGTTATCAAGCAAAGGACTCAAGCAGGTATTAATGGTATTGGTTCTACAGCATCATCCTGGTCAAACTTTCTTTACTTGTTGCACAACAAATCTGGGGAGGGAACCCTCCGGGGTCTTTATCGTGGTTGGAACACAACAATTATAAGAGAGATTCCATTCACTATAATTCAATTCCCATTGTACGAATATTTAAAGCAAAAGTGGGCAGAATATGAAGATGATCAACTATCATTATTGAAGGGAGCTATCTGTGGTTCGATTGCAGGTGGAATTGCTGCTGCTGTTACTACACCATTGGATGTTGTGAAAACTAGAATAATGTTAAATAAAGAAAGGATAGGACCAATCCCATTAGTTAAAACAATGATAAAGGAAGAAGGCTACAAAGTTTTTTTAAATGGTATTGGGCCCAGAACTTGTTGGATAAGTGCAGGTGGGGCAATATTCTTAGGTTGTTATGAGCTAGTTCATACCTCTTTGTCATCATATTACTCTAACCTGACAATTTTAGACTGATTATAGATTTAATATAGAAATAGAAAAAGTATTATATAATATTACACAAAAATGAAAAAGAAAGTCTCATTAATCATCAATCTCCATAAAAAAAAAGATCAATGTTATAATTAAGAACTTATTTTAAACTAATAGTATAAGCTTATAAGTTGCATAGATATGTTATCAAAGCAATTAAGAGTGTTAGCTGTTGCTAAGAATAGTCGTGTTGGAGCATCGATTTCGACCGGTGTTCGCCACTTTTCGAATGGAAAGCGGACATTGTTAGCCACCAATATCAATGAAGTTCATACATCGACAACTGTTGAACCACCAGTAGTAACTAACCCATCAGGATCAGCTATTACATTGAAGAGTGCTACAAGGGATGAGTCTAAGTTTGGAACAAGGCCAATTTATTTAGATGTGCAGGCTACGACACCAACAGATCCAAGGGTTCTTGATAAAATGTTGGAATTTTATACCGGATTATATGGTAACCCACATTCATCTACACATGCTTATGGATGGGAAACTGAGAAGGAAGTCGAAAAAGCACGTAAGTATATTGCTGATGTTATTAATGCTGATGCGAAGGAAATTATATTCACATCTGGTGCTACAGAATCAAATAACATGGCCGTTAAAGGTGTTCCTCGTTTCTATAAGAACACCAAAAAGCATATTATTACGACTCAGACTGAGCATAAGTGTGTTTTGGATTCGGCAAGACATATGCAAGATGAAGGATTTGAGGTTACCTATTTGCCTGTAAACGAGGAAGGTTTGATTAACTTGGATGATTTACGTAAGAGTATTCGTAAGGAGACTGCTATAGTTTCTATCATGGCAGTGAATAATGAAATAGGTGTGATTCAACCATTAAAAGAAATCGGGAAGATATGTAGGGAAAATAAGGTTTTCTTTCACACTGATGCAGCACAAGGATACGGTAAAATTGATATTGATGTTGATGAAATGAATATTGATTTATTGTCTATTTCATCTCATAAGATCTATGGACCTAAAGGAATTGGTGCTTGCTACATCAGAAGACGCCCAAGAGTTAGATTAGATCCAATTATCACTGGTGGTGGTCAAGAAAGAGGTTTGAGGTCTGGTACATTAGCTCCACCTTTAGTTGCAGGATTTGGTGAAGCAGCTAGACTTATGAAGGAAGAACAAGAAGTAAGTATTTTTTAGACGGGGAATGTAAATACAACTTAGATTCTGGGAAACGGGATGACATTCAGAGCCTTAGCGTATGAGAAAAATATCTCTTTATCTCTATGCATTGACGAAAACTATTTTATGCAAGGATCTGAAAACCCAAAATCTTGTGAGATTGTATTTTTAAAGATTAGAATCCTAGAGGATATAATACTAACACATTATTTAGTACGATCAATCGTATATTCATAAACTTTCAGAAAAATTAAAAAATGGTTTATTATCAATTCCATCTACTCAGTTTAATGGTTCGTTATCAAACCCAAGAGCTCAATATGCTGGGTGTGTAAATGTTTCATTCGCTTACATCGAAGGTGAATCATTGTTAATGGCCTTAAAGGACATCGCGTTATCATCAGGTTCAGCTTGTACTTCAGCTTCATTAGAGCCATCATACGTTTTACATGCGTTAGGTGCTGATGATGCCTTAGCCCATTCTTCTATTAGATTTGGTATTGGTAGATTTACAACGGAAGCGGAAGTGGACTATGTTATTCAAGCCATTAATGAAAGAGTTGAATTCTTAAGAAAAATGTCTCCATTATGGGAAATGGTTCAAGAAGGTATTGACTTAGATTCAATTGAATGGAGTGGTCATTGAAATATTTGTTTATAGGTCATAAATAGTATTTATGTTAATATTGATTTGTATAGAAAAACTAAAACCGGTACCGGCAAATCGCGTTTGCGAAACCGGCAAGGAAACTTCCAACAAGTCAAAAATGTATTTAACAAGAAATAACTCCCTTGAATCAATTACATATATATGAAAAATATATAAACCAATGTCACAACCAGAATTAAAGAAAACAAAAGTCAGTGTAACCAAGGATATTACTGTTTTACCAGGTGATCATGTTGGTGAAGAAGTTTGTAACGAAGCTATAAAGGTTTTACAAGCTATTGAAAAAAATACCCCATACAGGGACATTAAGTTCAATTTCAAGAAGCATTTAATAGGTGGAGCTGCAATTGATGCTACTGGCTCACCATTACCAGATGAATCATTGGCGGCATCTAAAGAATCTGATGCTGTTCTTTTAGGAGCAGTAGGTGGTCCAAAATGGGGGACCGGAAGTGTCAGACCTGAACAAGGTTTATTAAAAATCAGAAAGGAATTAAACTTGTATGCCAATTTGAGACCTTGTAACTTTGCTTCTGATACTTTATTGGACTTGTCCCCATTAAAGTCAGAAATTGTTAAAGGTACAGACTTCACCGTTGTTCGTGAATTGGTTGGTGGTATCTATTTTGGTGAAAGACAGGAACAATCTGAATCGGAAGATAAACAATCCGCATGGGATACTGAAAAGTATTCTACAGAAGAAGTTACCCGTATCACCAGAATGGCTGCTTTCATGGCTTTGCAACATAATCCCCCATTACCAATCTGGTCATTAGATAAGGCAAATGTTTTGGCTTCTTCTAGATTATGGAGGACAACAGTTGATAAGGTTATGGCAGAAGAATTTCCTCAATTGACTATACAACATCAATTGATTGATTCAGCTGCTATGATATTGGTTAAGTCCCCAACAAAGTTAAATGGTATTATTATTACCTCCAACATGTTCGGTGATATTATTTCGGATGAATCTTCGGTTATCCCTGGATCTTTGGGCCTTTTACCTTCTGCTTCTTTAGCATCGTTGCCCGATACTAATTCAGCATTTGGTTTATATGAACCTTGTCATGGATCGGCTCCAGATTTGGCAGAAAATAAAGTTAATCCTGTTGCCACAATTTTATCCGCAGCAATGATGTTAAGATTGTCATTGGATTGTGTTAAGGAAGCAGAGGCGTTGGAAAAGGCTGTAGGTAATGTTTTAGATAGTGGTGTCAGAACAGGTGATTTACGTGGTAATAATTCAACTAAGGAGGTTGGAGATGCTATTGCTAAAGAGGTTTCCGATATCTTACAAAAATCCGGTTAAATAGCCAAGTATATTTAACTTTTATATATTTATATTCTAGATTACATTTAATCAAAACTTTAAATTTCCATTCAAAATCTCTGACAAATATGTCATTGACTCGTAATTTGTACTGAAGGAGCCAAATGAAGAATCCTTGTTTCTCGAATGCTTATTTGATGCTATGGATGCTAGATTTTTAGACTGGTAGGGTATTTCTGGAAGTGCTTTTTCGTCTGGACTTTCGTTTATTATAGTCACATCACTAGATGCTGAGTCTGGTGTACCAGGAGAAACAATCTTTTTGGTAGAATAATTATTTAATACCGGAGGATGCTCAAAATCATCAGATGAGAAGAATTCTTCATCTGAACTTGTGAATGTGGAAACACAGTTACGTTTACCCTTAAAATCATTTTTTCTGCCCTCGAAGTGGTTTTCATCGATATCCTTTATTTCATTACTCATAAAGTTATAATCAATTTGTTTACTAAAGTCATCAACAATTTGTGAGGGTGTTAAAGATTGCATTGAGATTTCCTTCGTTGGAGATGCAAATGGAACTCTACTATTATAATTATTCTGAACGAATTGCTTATAAAAATTATTGGACTTGCCAAAATCGTTATCATTTTGTGCATTATGAATTTGAGTGTCATCTGAATCATGTACGTCAATAACATCTTCAGAATTCATATGTACTTCTTCTTTCAACGCCCTAACCTCTTCATTTAACAAAGAAGAATTTTCTCTGCTAATTGATACCCAATTGGCTTCACCGTCTTTATAAAAATCTTCCATTACAAACTTTTCATAATCATCATCCAATCTGCTTCTTGATTTGGATCTCATAGATTGGCTGCAAGTCTCCTTCCTATCTAAAACTAGCACATTTTCTTCTGTCAATGTCCTCTTATGGCGATTATCAAAATTATTATTAACACGTTGATCAATAGCACTAGGGTTAACTGTTTTCTCTTTACCATTTATTATAATTATGGTGTCATTTCTTGATGCTTCTGATGGAATACGTTCTGGCTGTGGTGGAAATTCGAAATGAGAATTAACATCCAACGAATTCGACGCTCCAGATGTGCTTGATATTTCTCGGGCCTGTTGATCTATTTTACCATTCTCTATGTTATCATTATTCGTAGAAGTAACAAGAGGAACAGATCTTAAATTTGGCAAAGGCTTGTATAATTCCGTATACTCATTTTTGTTTCCGCTAAACTTTTGGACATTTGGGTCTTTCTTTGGGTCTGTCTGTGCAATTTCCTTTGCAGTTTGTTGAGGAACAGCATCAACACCATCAAGAGATTTCCTAAAAGATCTGAAAACTTTACCGATTATCGAATTTCTTTTCCCGGTAGATGCTTTTTTCGCTTTTTTATTAGCTAACGGTAGCAGTTGAGTACTACGTGCGGCATCTTGTTCAACAGTTGATGGTAAGTTTTCACTGACTTTGTTCATATACACTTCAGGAATAGAAATAACTTCAGAAATAGTCCTCTTACCATTTTCTTCAAGTGAAATATCCTTTGAATTTTTAATCCGTTCTTCCCTAGCCTTTTTCAATTTCATGTTATCAATATGTGTGAAAATATTAACATAATAATTCAAATCGTGCTCGTATCCCTGTGTAAGTATTGATGAAATATCACTAGATGCATTAAAGAGTAGTTTATAATTCTTAATTAGCATTTCATTCAAACACTTTTGCAAATCATTGCTCGATATAATTTCATTTATTTCAAAATTTCCACTTCTATTGTAACCAATTATTTGAATTTGATAATCGTTAATAAACGATGCATTTAACACTACCTGTGCATATTTATTATCATCGAAATATTGCTTTGAGTCCCTCAATGGTAGATTCAAATACAATACAACAGGACACTTACTGTATTCGTTTGAGTAAGCTGATATATCCTGCGCAATTGAATATACTTGCAATCTGGGATCTTTTGATTTAAATAGATGAAATGGTTGTTTTTTATTTAATATTGTTGATCTGTTTATTAACTGAATTATCTTTTGACCATTCGTATTTTTCATACCATTTCCCTGTAAAATTTCATAATTTTTAGTAAAGATAGAATCTTTGGAATAATTACTTCTAAATCCTGTTTTTGAAATATTAACAAACTTTAGAACTTCTTCAACAGACGAAGTAACAGGCGACATGCTTCTATAAGCACTTACCAAGACTTCATTAATATCGCACCAGCAGCTTACGACCATAGATGGCAACAGTGATAATTTTGGCAAAGGTTTGTCATTAATCAAAGAATGCATCAAAATATCAGACACAGATAAACTTTTCAATGATTCAACATTCCTCTTAAAATAATACCCATCATCAACAACAGTAAGGAATAATAAATGGTCAGAAAATATAATCATAATATCTATATCAAAGAATTTATCTTCTAAAGGTTTTATATTCCTCAATTCATAAATTCCAACTACTTTTCGTGCCAACCACCCATATTGTAATTCGGCTGGCCAATTGGATGCTAATTCCGTCAATATTTTACCAGTTGGTGTAAAGACTCTTTTCTTAATATCTACTAAGTCGGTATTTGCTTCCTCATATCCAAATGCATCAATTACATCAATTGCTGATTTGAAGTATTTTTCAAGAATTTTTGACTCTTCATCCAGATCGGTCTCGAAGTTCCTTAATTTCGTTTTTTCTGATATTATAGTATTTTGTAATCTTAGCGATATTAACTTAAGCTTTGGGAGTTCTAACAAGGAACCAGTAACGATTGAATCAATTTGTCTCACAGTAAAATTTCCCTTGTTTATAGCTTTATTACCAAATATCTTCTTACTATTCTTTGTATTAAAATTATTTAACTTTGCAGTGAAATCTTTCAAATTAGCTTCATGCCTGACAAACGCTTTATAAAAATACGGCATTATCATCCCCATAGCTTTTATGATCTCAACATAACCGTATTTTTTTGCTTTGCTTAAGGAATCATGTAAGATACAATTTATTCTAGTAATCTCATCAATTGTTGGAGGGAAAACTTGATTGATCTTTGTTATCCCTGCAGAAGAGGAAGCAGACAAAACGTGAATACGTAATGGAATAATAAAATTCTGTAATAAGTTTACTAATCCCATAGTTAAATTTGTCTGAACACTGATCAATTCATTAACAACAGTTTCTATTAAAGAATTATTTCTAATCTGAGGAATTTTGTGTTCCATGGGTGTAGTATATGAAAACTCCAATAATTCTGGTGAATATTCCAATAATGAATCAAATAGTTGGTCTAATTGATCTCCGATCAATAATACTAGCCTATTATTCTCTTCAATCATCTTTTCGTTGGAGGATGAATTATCGTAAACGACATCCATTACCATTGATTGAATTGTCAGAGGTTGCAAAAACCCTAATTCTAGAAGTTTAATGCCTAAATCATCCGGCTTTTTTCCAGTCACTAAAGTCATATTGTTGGCTAAATTTCCAGCATATGTTTCGTCCCAGTTTCTATTCATTTGAAAATTACCAGGACTGTTTACAAGTTTATTATAGTTTTTTAAGTTTGTCACTGCCAAACATTTCCGTACATTTGATTTTTGATACTTTGGTAGCAAATTTTCACAGCTTGGCCAGAACCTTGATCTAGCATCCAATATCAAATTATCATAGGTTGTAACCCCAAATTTTGTGATAGAGGTAGTACTTAATTTCCCAGTTTTCAAATTTTCATAAATCAATATGACCACATTCCCAAATAATGTATCGTCATAACCAGTGAAATAAGCTGCATTTGGAAATATTCTTAGCCAATCTTCGATGCTTTTTGCATTAAATTTATTTATATCACCACCAGTACTGAATTGTCCTGATAATGGGCATATTTGTATACTTCCTTCGTTATCATTACACTTTTTAGTTTCTTCTAATTCATCAAAATATGCATTATCATATTCCTTCGATGTGTATCGATGGTAAACACTCATGACTCTATTTAAAGCGTTTCTCAAATCACTGTTTAACCTATAAAGGAATATATATATTTATGTATTTAGTAGTTAGTCTTGTCTGCCAAAACCATCAAATGTAAACAAACAAAACGCAGATGTATTTTGGTCACGTGAGTTTTCAATAGTTACTAAAAGTAACCGTTTTAGGATCTAAGGGAGTGCCATCTTTTCCGATATTGTTTCTACCCAATTGACTTTCGGTATATCGGTGTCTAGCTTGGTCGAACGAGAGACCCCCTTCTTCCATAATCTTTTTGATTTCTTCTTTCGCATTTTGCAGCAATCCCTGTCTTTGATCACCAGTAGATATATTAGCCTCTAGATCGAAAGTATTACTCGAAAGCCCATCCTCCAAATCATCTTCAAACCCACTTGTCTCAACCCCTACTCTATTATATCTCAACCTCCGTCTTGTTCTAAATCTATCATGTGCTTCAGCTAATTTATGTCTGAAATGAAAAAGTAAGATTAATACAATAATTATGAAGACAAATAGCACATGATGAGATTTTACCTTTTCTTTGCCACTGCTATAATAATCATAAAATGATGAGCTATTTGTTTCTGTATCCCGTATCACACTCATAATGCAAACATTAATTTAAATATGATGGCTACAATTAGTTTTAATCCCTAAATTTACTTTAGAAATAATGTATTCTCGCTTACGTAAGTATACTTGATAAAAAAGTTGAATCCCATATAAACGTTAAACACATTCATATGTCCTATACTAATCCTATTGAAATATTTATGCTTTTTTGGCATAGGATATTTTTAAGTCTCTGCCACCGTAATTGTAATTATCTAAATTGGAAATAGCTAACTCTGCGAGTTCTTCCAATTCAAATTGAATTACAGCATTACCGGCCGGTTTACCCGCATCGTTGTATTGAATTTCTGCTTTAGTAACTCTACCGATAGTTTCAAATAACTCATATAAATCATCAACGTTTGTAACCCATGGCAAGTTTGAAGCAAAAATTGTGTTGGATTTTTCACCATCACCTACGACATTTTCGGTGAATTCTGTATTTTCATGCGTGACTTCGGTATTATCGTTGGAATTAGAAGATGCATTATCAGTACTACTGTTATGGCGATCTTGACTATAAACCCGTCCAGGACGGGTGTCGAGTTGTCTTCCTTCGATTTCGAACCCTTGAAACTCCTCAACAGCTCTAGCTGCCTCTTCTTCTGTGCTAAATACAACCGTACCGAAACCTCTCGACTTCCCCCAATTATCAGTTCTAACGTCTGCTCTTACGACCTCACCTGCTTTGCGCATTAAGTCTTTAAGAGCTTGCCAATTTATCGAAAATGGTAAATTTCCAACAAAAATTTCGGTACCTGGTTTAGGTGCTGGTGGTTGAAACTTTTCTCTTGATGGTGGAGCACCTCTGCCTGACAACCTATCGCCTCTCTCACTATAACCAGTATTATATTTATCAGAACTTCTAGATTGGGTAAATTCCTTCTTCTTGTCACCTGGAGGTGGATAATCTTGCCTGACGAAAATTTCCCGTCCCCGATACTCATAATGGTCATACTTTGAAATAGCTTTACGAACATCTTCTTTATTCGAAAATTCAACTGTTGCCATACCACGAGATTGGCCTCTATTTGTAACTATGTCTGCCCTAACTATATCCAAATCACCTTTAAATATTTCTTCAACATCCTTTGACGAACAGCCAAATGGTATGTTACCAACAAAAATCGAATTATCGTAATTTCTTTCGGTCTTTGTACGGTATTCTTCTGAGCCGCTGGAATAAGATGCACTGTTAAAGTCTCTTCTAGACCCGTAATCTCTTCCAGAGCCGTAATCTCTTCCACCACGGTACCCTCCTCTTCTGTAACTGTCTCTTTTACCAAAATCACCTCTCCCTCTTCTCTCACTTCCGTATCTACCTCGCGAGTAGCCATATTCTCTTCTAGAATATGAATCTCTTGAATCTCTTGAATCTCTTGAATCTCTGGATTCTCTGGATTCTTTTGATACAGAATCACTCCTACCCATGGGAGAGCGTGATCTTTCTCTTACAGGAGAACGTGAACGATCCTAATAACAATTAATTAGCAAATTATTCCCTAAAGAAACCGAATAAAAATTTTTATGGAGCAACGAATGAATATGCATAGCATCAAACCATCAACATCTATATAATTAACCAGAATATCACGGGGAACTAGCAGTCATTTCAACCCACAAGCAAAAAGCAGAGCAGAGGGAAAGCGTCTATCAATTTTGGTTAAATAAAACTTGTTATTCAGTTTAATACCATCACATTCAATCTCGCCAATTATTTATTTAAAAATTAGGATTACATACTCTTGAATAATCATCAATGTCCATATCTTCCATTTTTATTCACTATTATCTCTTAACTTGGTTATGGTAATATGTACTAAGTCAACTAATACTCAACTGAAATAATTGATCGAGAATATTTCTTCACTATAGACACGACCAAAATAATCTACTCTTTAAATACGATCTAGTATACATTAATATATATATATAACATTATAAAACAAATGAAGAGCGAATAACCTGGCCAAGAGACCATATGTCTATTTTTCTGGAAAAGGTAAGACCAATCTTCTTTCTGCTTCGGTTTCTTTGTTAACTTCTTCTTCACCATCAAATTTCAACCTTACATTTCCATCTTTCTTATGACCAACAACAATTGCTGGATAGAACGTGGTAGTTTCCGGATACCTGGCTATTACCTTAGCTCCATAAGGATAATTGGCTAGGTTTGGAACATCCTCAACGGTAGGGATCAACAAAATTTCTTTGTAACTTGTCTTGAAAGTTTGACCTGGGTTATTATTTTCGTCAGGCTCTGGGTCCCTTATTTCAAACTTAATTCCATCGCCAATCACTTTCATAACCTCACATTGTATCCATTCTTCAAAATGTCTATTCCTTAATTTGTATGCCACTTCGGAGCCTACATAAATTGGTTCCAGGGGATTGAATTTAGAGGTGTAATACAGTCTACCCACCTTCTTTGTATTACTTTTCTTCTTATTGGCCTTTTTGTTGCCCTTCGAAGCTGATGATTGTGGTGTCGTGGTTCTTTGTGTATCGCTTGCAGCCGATGCCTTTTGCAAGCTGGTGATTAATGTCTGTAAATTCTCTTGTGATACTGTAACTAGTCTCTTTACTGTCTCTATATTCGTCCTATGGTCAGTTACTTGCTTTTTTATTTCGTTTAATTCTTCCTCTGATAAATCTTCCATTGATTCTTTGAGGTACTTGCCAAACAAGTTATCAAACGATATAGATTCATTTGCACTGCAAATGTCTTGTAAGGATGTTATAACAATATCCCAGTACCCTTCTGTATCTTGTGTCAACATTTGCTTTGATTAAGTATAAATTAGAATATTCAATGATGGTATGAAAGGATGTCTTGAATAAATAATTGATTGATGGTGATAATCATATTGGTTGTTGCACAACTTTTCAGTACTTCAAAAATCCGGAGATTTACCAAGAGAGTACTAGGATGGTGGAATAAGATTTTAAAATGCAATGCTAATAGAAGGATGTATGGTATTATCATCATTTTTCCAAGTATTGACGTATATTTACCAAGTACAGCATAATAAACACAAGAAATCAATTTATGGATTGTCATGCGACTACATGATTTTTGCATGGTTATACTATCTCGTATCTACGATAACTACTATTAATTACTACATAAATCCACTCATAATTAAGCAATTTAAAAACAGGTTTCCCATTTATCTGAAGATATTTGTGTCCATTCCTATTTTGCTCATTGATTGCGTTGGATTCATAGTTATGAGTGGAATCTTGATTCAAATATATTTCGTTTACCCTAAAACAAAGAACATAAATCAGGGTTTAAGTGAATTAGCTAAGATCCTTTTAGCTGTAATTTCCATAGTAATAGTCTGGGTTATTAAATGCTGTGTCACGAGTGAAGGAGCATTGTATTTGCTTGATTTGATAGACTCCTTATGGTTTTTCAGCAGAATAATTGATCTTCTAAAACTTTCCCCCCAATTATGTATGAATTGGTTTGGCTCTTGTGTGGTTGGCTTAAATGACTGTTTCCTATTTCACCAATGGATATCTATAAGCTTTTTAGCACTTGGAAAAACTATGATGTTTCACCAAAATTTTCGATACTTTGAAATACCAATTAATTATAATACTTGGTGCTACTTAATATTTTATTCTATGACCTTGCTTTTATACACATTTCAACAGAGAAAAATATACCGTGGTGCAGCACCTTCTTTGCCTTTAAAATATAATGAGATAGATGCGAATGACAATGTATAATATTGTGTTCACTTAATAAATAATAAAGAATATAAACACTAAATACTAGTTACAATTTTTCACCAAATAGCTTAACTAAAACATGCGTGCGTTGACTTACTTTTCTATCTTCGTCAACGGCATAAACTGGTTTGGGCTTAGCATCTTTGCCATCTTGATCAGCTTTAGAAGTATTTTCCAAACCAGCTTGTAACTTGGGTTCAAAAGCGCTTAATTCTAATGTATTCGTATGGGATAATAAATTATCAATTTCACCTTTCATTTGACTCTTTAAATGAGGATCTTTGGTGATAAGTACGCAGTTGCTTTCTATGTCTAACAGGTAAGCTCTTTTCGTGTAATTTGAGGACCCTATGACAGTGATAGAAGGTTCTTCTTCTCCAGGTACAGTCATCCACAAACCCTTGGCATGATACGACCAGCCGCCTGGGGTGTTGACAGTACCATTCCTCCACTCCTTTAATGTAATCAAATTTTCCTTTCCTCTACGCTTAACCTCTTCGAGAAATCTTCTAGCAAATAGCAAATATGCTTCAGGAATATAATAAGACAATCCAGGAGAAAGGTAGAACGAATTTGCTTGGGGAGATGCAGTGATAACAATACCAGTTGATTGGCCGTTTATAAGGCGATCTTGGTATTGAGTTAACATGTTAAAATAACCTGCCGTGAACCACCATTTAATTTTTGGGGAATCCAAATAAGATAACAACCTCAAAATAGCCGGCTTTTCTGTTGATGTGTCATTATTCGGTTGCAATAAAGGAGTAAACTGAGAGACCGGATAAATTATAGTATCAAATTCATCTGTATCCTTAAACTCATCAAATGATTTCAACTTGTGTTGTTTCAATAAGGGTTCTAAAAGGAAGGACGAGTCACTTAAAAACCTTTGCAAGTTCATGTGTGGTTCGCACGAACTATTCGAAGTTGGCCAAGATAGTCTAAACCTTTGTTCATTCTTAGATGAAGGCAATAACTGATACGACAATGATGCCACTGCTTTGTGAATATCAAAATAATAATCCACTAACAGTTTGCTCTTAAAAATATAATATCTGTCTTGTCTATCAGTAAAGTAATCTCCTGATAAGTTTGCTCCACTTAATATAATTTCATCATCAAACCCATACAACTTCATATGCTGTAACCCCCATCCCTCATTGAATCTCTTTGGGGCCCAGCTCTTCGCAATACCGTTTAAATGAGGGGTGTGGTACAACCGCACATCAACCCTATGTTGGCCATACTTTTCTACCAAAGGTGCCAAAATACTGGACGAACAATCGTGTGGCGCTTCTCTGGTACCTCTCAACGCATCAATTAAAATATAAACTTCCAAGTTCTGGTTGGCATCCAAGGCTTTGTCGATGCATTCAACCAAATCGTGTTGACTTTTCCCAAAGTACAACGAACTCAAGTACACCCTTGATTTGGCACCAGAGATCTTCCCCATTAAACACTCGTAGAACTCCACCGGATGCGTCAATATCTTGATGTCCTTTTTTCCTAATATAAAACGCGGTGCTATGGCATCTAGCTGCTGGAAAATAGTCTTCAATTTAGGATGGAAACTATCAGCTATCTCATTAGAAAGTATCGGATTATTCGTCGAAAAACTTCTGCTATGAGAATCAGTTTGCTTAGGAAACAAATAGTTGTACACTGACAGAATCATTCTTGCACTACTTCTAGTATTACTTGTAATTCTTCTAACTGTCTGATGAAGCATATACTAAAAAAATCAAATTTACAAGTCTTATTCAATTTAATAAAAACCGATACTCACTAAAACTCTAATGAAGGAAAAATTCAATTTCGGAACAATCAAAAATGTTAAACAAATAAAAAATAAAGTACAATAAGCGGGGGTAACAGTCAGGTCGATTCCTATTGACTATAGAAACTTAATGTATATTAAATATCGCAATAATAGAATCATGAAATAATCGTCAAATTCTCCATTCTCCAATTCATAATGCGAGCCGTTCTTTCCCAAACAAGGAAAAAAAAAAACCAAGGTGCGTTATGTATGGGTGTAAGGACGTATTGTTAAGGATTTCGAAAGATTGTACATGTGAAATACAAAATACTATTTAATGACATACAATACGTAATATTGATAGCATATTAATTTTGCATATGTCAGGTCAGAGATACTAGCGGTTCTTAGCGTTACCTGCCTTAATAATAAGAACGTCACCGTCCTCTACTACATACGTTTTACCGCATTTGTACTGCTTGCCGTTATTTTTTAATATAGCTTCGTTAAAGGGTGGAGATAATTCGGCTAAGTCGTCATATTTATAAACTTGGGCTGATATGAACGTTTTCTGTAAATCGGTGTGGATGATTCCTGCGGCTTCAGGGACAAAATTTCCTTCTCTGATTGACCATTGTCTTGCCTCTTTTGGACCACAAGTGTAAAACGAAACCAAGTGTAGACATTGTCTCATTTGATCAACAATATCAGGTCTAGCGCTTTCTTTATTCTTGTTTGCCGCGAGGAACTTTCGTTGTTCGTCGGGTGTTAGAAGTTCGTTCAACTTGGCTTCGTACGAGGCTGAAAACATCAAAAATTTATCATTAGGGCAATTTTCTTCGATCCATTTTGCAACGTCTGATTTGAATTCGTTTTGTTGGTTAACGTAATCGTTCTCGTTGACGTTCAATAGATAGACTGTTGGCTTAGCAGTTAAAAAATTGTAGGGATTTATTATATCAATTTCTTCATTGGTCCATGGGTGGGTTGAAATTTTTCGACTTTCGTACAATAGATCTTGAATTTTGTTTAACGTATTTAATTCAAAATTAACTTGTGCCTTATCTATATGAGGTCTCTTTGCCAATTTTCCCACTTTTTCTATGCCTGTTTCAACAAACTCCAAGTCTTTCAATATCAATTCCTCGGTGACGATATTCAAATCTCTAATTGGATCAACAATGTTATCTTCAATATGTATGATATCATCATCTCTAAAACCACGGACCACTTGGAAAATCCCGTCCACTTGCCTAATATCTGATAGGAATTTATTTCCCAAGCCTTCACCACTTGCAGCATTTCTCGTTAATCCAGCGATGTCAAAAATATTCAAAATTGTTGGTATATTCTTTTGCGACCCGTATAATTTTCCCAAATGATCTAGTTTCGGGCTTTCTACAACTACTTGTGATTCCTCTGGGTCTATTGTAGCATATGGGTAGTTAGCAGCCGTACCTAATTTAGTTTTGGACATTGCTTGGAAAAAAGTTGATTTACCGACGTTTGCCAAACCTACCACTCCCAGAGTAAGATTATTGCTTGGTCGTCCTAAGTATTTAGGTCTACTTATGTTGGTTGCATTCTTCTTTTTAGCGAGACATCGCAGTGATATATTGAAGTATCTTATGAACTTCACAGAAGTAATCATCATAGATGCTTTCTATTTTCTTGAATACAAGTTTCAAGAATTTTTTTTTTTTTTGGATTTTCACTGAGCGCATTGAGTCTGTTGCAGCCAATACTCAATGCCCCGACTCTTCCTTTTATTAATTACATCTGATACACCAGAGAAGTTATCTATGCATGACAAGCTGTCTCTGTTGATTTATTTTATAACATGTTAGATACTTTTAATTTAGTAATTTTTAATATTTCTTGCATGGATTGAAAAATTTCAGAAAGTTAGTAACATCAAATGAAGTTACTTAATTTAATAATACCCTGAAGGAAAATCTACTTAGAGAATACTTTTTCATTCATGAAATATATTCCTATCATTACTAAAAATGCCAGAATATATAACAAGCATTTAAAATAAATATGATTCAAATAATACAAGAATACTAAAATATAAAATTCGAAAAATTATTTAACAAGAAAAATCCGTGATAGTTTAGTGGCTAGAATTACCGTTTGTCGCATGGTAGACCGGGGTTCAATTCCCCGTCGCGGAGCACTTCTTTCTTGCGCAAATGGTTTAGTGGTAAAATCCAACGTTGCCATCGTTGGGCCCCCGGTTCGATTCCGGGTTTGCGCAGTCTTTTTTTTTTTAATTTTTAATTTCACCGTCAAGAAGTTGTTGATTCTGGTAACTTAACAATTATAAACATTACGAAGTTACAGTAATCCCTACTCCCCAACCAATTAGTTAAGTAGTAGTAATGCTAAGTATTGAATAAGTGCCGGTTAATTATTTTGGTGTTCCATATTTTACGCGCAGTAAAATTGTGAGCATGTTATTCGAATTTTTTCACCATTTTTATATAGCACTGAAAACTTCACTAACAAATTTAATACTTCAAACCGTAGAGCTTGAGATATGTCTTTGATAAAACAGTTGAATGGCTTTATACGTCCACTGAATAGCAAGGTAAATGTGTTCCAGACACCTTTCTTGGCCACTGTTATTCAAGTCCGTAATGCAACAAAGAAGGCGGCTGGGTCGAAAACTAATAAGAATGATTCGGCGGGTAGAAGATTAGGTCCTAAGGCATACGAGGGCAATTTCGTTAAGCCAGGTCAGATTATAATGAGGCAAAGGGGTACGAAGATACATCCTGGTGAAAATGTTGACATTGGTAAAGATCATACTATTTTCGCTATCGAACCAGGTTATGTTCGTTTCTACTACGATCCTTTCCATCCTTTGAGAAAATATGTTGGTGTTGCATTAAGAAAGGATCTCAACTTACCTACTCCTCATTTCTCTCCCAGAATTAGAAGGTTCGGTTATGAAAGAATAACAAATCCAGCGGATGCGGAAAAAGAAGAAAACCATATGAGCAGGAAGGAATTTTTACAACAACCGGAGTTAGAAAAACTTAATAATGAAGAAAAGGAAGAACTTGACCGTAAAAGCAACCAGATTAGTGAAGCCTTGTCAACACAATTCAAATTAGATTTAACCGACAAGGAAAATGAAATGGCCTTACAAAGACTATTAAATATTTCTCAGTTAACTGGGGTTGGCCAACCTTTAGAAGAAGCAGAAATCCAATCCACTTACAATTATGTATTTGACTTAAAATTATCACTTAAACGAGGTGAAATCACTTCAGATGAGTTTTCGGATTTGAAATCGAAATATATTTTGTTTGCTCAAGATTTCGATAAAAAGGTTACCATTGACGCTCAATGCAACCCGTGCGCATACATTTCACCACAAGATAAGAAAACGAAGCAGGATGAAATATTACATAAATTAGAAACCGAGTTCACAAATAAGACTCTTACTTCTGAAGATAAAAGAGCTATTCTCCAACTAATTAAGACCCCTGGAATTTACACTAATTCGCAACAATTAAACTTAACTGAACGTTTCCTACCTGCTGTCCTACCAGTAACTGTTAAGGAAACTGTAATTGAAGATATTGACCCGAAGAACCCACCAAAAGGTGTTACTGTCGCTAGAATATTTGATGAAGAATCCAAAGAAATCAAGGTAATCGGTAGAACTAAAGATGCCTTTGTAAGGCAATCTGAATTTGAGTCACTTGCTTAGTATTTTAGCCAAACCCCACTTGTATATATTCATAACTATTAGTAGTTAATTAATTAAAATTTTTTTTTTAATTACTATTGTAAATCAAATTAGTGAAAAAAAACTCGGTATAAAGCTCATACTGAGTTTTTTCTATATTTTTCACACAAAAAATCGAGCTGCGCGTTCTACAATTTTGTAGAAAATTTAGTATTAGTATCACCAACAACAATTCATTAACTTGTGAATAATTAACTAGTACTATGGCGATTGACTTTTCTTCTAAGGCAGTCCAGGAAAACCAAGTGTACCAAGAATATGTTAAGCTCTGTGTGACGTATCAAAAGTACGTGGATCAATCTGTTCCGCACACGTTTAATAGATGGGTAGGGTTTGGTGTTTTGATTGCATTATTTATGTTACGTATTGTTTTTGCACAAGGTTGGTACATTATATGTTATGCTTTAGGCATTTACTTATTGAATTTATTTCTTGCCTTTTTAACCCCAAAGTTTGATCCATCCTTAGAACAAGAAATGAGAAACGAATCAATCGAGGAAGGTTTACCTGAAGATGAACAAAACCCGGAAGACGAGGAGTTTAAGCCTTTCATTAGGAGGTTGCCCGAGTTTAAGTTTTGGTATAATGCTACCAGAGCTGCTGCTTTGTCCTTGTTTTTATCGTTTTGGTCTATTTTTGATATCCCTGTGTTTTGGCCTATATTATTAATGTATTTCATTATTTTATTTGCCTTAACAATGAGAAAACAGATCCAACATATGATTAAGTATAAGTATTTACCATTCGACTTTGGCAAGGCTAAATATAGATCAAGATCCTAGATTGCCATTATGAAGGCTTTCAAATAATTATGATAATGTTAGGGAAACCATTTGGTTTGAGAATAGGTTTATTATTCGTATTTTCTTATTGTATCAGAATAGTCTCCCTAATGATATACACATCTATATAGTCTTTAGTTGTTATAATCTATATAGTATTGAAATAAGATGTACAACAGTTATTAAAGCAATAAACACGTGACTAAATTTGATCTTTTTCAATTGTTCCACCTTCAAGTTCGTCAGCCCCTAAAGATTATCAAAGTAATAACCCATACTTTAAGTTCCAATCAAAGATCAATTAGAATGAGTCGTGCAGAAGTTGATTTACAAATAAGTGTCAAGAAAGCATGTAATACTGATGAGGTACCTCCCAAAAGAAAACATGTTAGAGCTTGTATAGTGTATACTTGGGATCATAAGAATTCTCGTGCTTTTTGGAATGCAGTGAAGATTCAGCCTTTACAAAGTGATGAAGTCCAATTATTTAAAGCGCTTATTATGATACATAAGGTTATACAAGAGGGACATCCAAATACATTGAAGGATGCTTATCGTAATAGAGATTTTATATCATCCTTAGCAAGTGTTTTTCCAACTCATGGGAATGCTTATGGGAGATTAATAAGTCAATACGATAGGTATATTTTACAGAAATTGGATTTTCATAGAAACAACACTGGATTTAATGGAACATTTGAATACGAAGAGTACATTTCGTTGAGAGCTGTAAATGATCCAAATGAAGGTTATGAATCAATTTTACAATTGATGGACTTGCAGGATCTGATTAACGATTTACAGAAATTAATCTTTGCAACTATACACCAAACCCCAAAAAATCTATGTAAGGTTAGTGCTTTGGTTCCATTAATTGCAGAATCCTATGGTATCTATAAGTTTTGTACGTCAATGTTAAGAGCAATGCACCAGCAACTAGGAGCGGACGAAGCATTATCAATTCTATTTGAACGTTTCGATTCGCAGCATTTTATGCTAAGAGATTTTTATACTGATTGTCATGCGATAAAGTTCTTAACTAGCTTGATCACAATCCCACGGTTATCTAATAACCCTCCAAATTTACAAGTTAGTGAAGATGGTCAATCCCTTCCTTCAAGACCCAGATCCGTTACAAATGACAGTACTCCACAATTGTCGTCTCAACCAACTTCATCCTATGAGGCCCCGGCAGACGCGCCTCCTCCGGTTGATCTGATTTTTCTACAACAAACTGGGATTTTTGACCAACAACAGCAAGAGCAACAGCAATTACAAAGAGAATTGGAATTAAAACGTCAACAGCAAATTCAAGATCAGATGCAACAGCAGCGTGCATTTGAAGAGCAACAACGTCAACAAGAAAGTCGTTTTTTGGAAGAGCAACAACTTTTGCAACAGCAACAAACACAGCAACACCAATCTCGTGTTACAGAATTAGAACATGACCTCTTAATGTTCAAGAACCAATATGACAATGATCAACAATTATTACAACACTATGATAGCCGTGTGAAAAGTTTAGAAACCGAGTTGATGTCTTTGAATAGTACTGCCACTCAACAAGTTTCCTCAAAAGATGAACAGATTGCCAATTTGGAAGAACAAATAAGAAATTGGACTAAGAAATATGAATCGTTAGCAAAATTGTACTCTCAATTGCGTCAAGAGCATTTAAATTTGTTGGCAAAATTCAAGAAGATTCAGCAAAAAATTAATAGTGCTCAGGAATCTATAATGAAGAAAGAAAAGTTCGAAAAGGATTTGAAAGCTAAGAATATTGAATTAGCAGATTTAATACGTGAGCGTGATAGGGCAAGATTGGATTTAGATAGAGTTAAAGCTACGAAAGATCAAGAGATTGAGAAACTCCAAACAGAATTGAGAGAACTCAATAGTCAAGTAAATGAATCAGGTAAGTTGCAATCTTTGAATTTGTCCTCAATTATATCCAAGCATCAAAATGAAATGGATCAAATGAAAAAACAATTGTCGCAGAGAGATGCTGATTTAACTCAGTTAGGATCTAATACTTTACAAGAAAAGTTGAAAGAAAAGGAAATGGATTTGGAAATTGCACAGGAATCATTGGATAGTGCTTTGAGGGAACTTGCTATTTCCAAGAATGACCAAGAAGATATTGTTAATGCTCAAATTGACCATATTTTGGTGAGCAATATTAGCAAACTTAGAAATTTAGTTGACATATTCTTAGCTAATAATATTAAAAGAATTCAGGATACGAAGTATGAGCTTGGTTCGCCAATGCAAGCGGGAAACTTGAATGCTTCTCCTGAGCATTTGTTATCAATAGTTGAAAATAGTTCTGATATGGCTACAGATTTTGCAACTGCCTTCAATACCTTTATTGTTGATGAAAAGCAAAGTTATGATGATGATAGTTCAAATTATTCTGGTATTATTTTGAAGAGTTCAGAATTGACTACGTCTGTCAATGATCTCATGTTGAATGCTAAAGGTATCTCAAGAAGTCTCCCAAAGAATGATGAAGATACTATTTCGACACTTGTTTCTAATGTGTTAATGAGCATCGAAAACTTTTTCCTTACCTTGAATTCTGATTCTTTAAGTAAAGTCGAAGATGAAGAAGGTAAAATGGATAAGGTTATCGATTGTAATTTGCAAGTGCAAAATGATTTGCAGGAATTAGGACAATATGTTGATACATTGAGGTCAACACATGGTATCAACTTCTCTCTGGGTAACTTAGAAGATTTGGTTAAAAATGAAATGGAACAAACTGCCCAAACTGTTGATCTTGCATCAAAATTTTTGAAGGATCTTTTGCAAAACCCTAACATTAAGAGCGGTAACTTCGAGATTCACGAGACATTATTATCTGCAGCTATGGCGGTTACAAATGCAGTGGCGTTATTAATTAAAGCTGCAACTGAGTCTCAAAGAGAAATTGTTAGTAAAGGAAAAGGTTCACAATCTCGTACAGAGTTCTACAAGAAAAATAATAGATGGACTGAAGGATTAATAAGTGCTTCTAAGGCAATAGCAGGTGCCACAAATGTGTTGATTCAAACTGCAGATGGCGTTCTTAAGGAAAAGAATTCACACGAGCAATTAATAGTCGCTTCAAATGAGGTCGCAGCTTCAACTGCACAGTTGGTGGCTGCTTCTAGGGTTAAGGCGAACTTTGTCTCCAACACACAAGATAACCTAGAACTCGCATCGTCTAAAGTATCGAGTGCCTGCAAATCTTTGGTTGCAAAGGTTCAGCAATTATTATCGGATGACGACAATAACAACAACGATATTGATTTAAGCAAGTTAACTCCGTATGAAGGCAAAACTGTAGAAATGGAACAGCAGGTTGAGATCTTGAAATTAGAAAACATGCTAAGTTCTGCAAGGAAAAGATTGGGTGAAATTAGAAAGCATGGATACAAAGATGATAATAGTGACGATGAAAACTAGAAAGTCCCTTTAATCATTTTTTTTTTGTATTTGAATATATGACTCTTTCTCGTAGTACTATTTGTAGAATTATTAAGTGAAAGACAGGGGTTAAACGACGCAAACTTCAACATCAAAATGTTAAAAAATAGAACGCATGCACCATTAATTATAAATAATTTCACTGGTGGTCCCATAAATCTAGAAGGCTCCTCCAGAGATATCATTGCTTGTAATAACCCCTTTACTTCCTGTGTTTTGAAAGATTTGGAGAAATATTACACCAGAAAGGAAACCTTTTTAAATAGATCAAATAAATGTTTCTATCTGATATTTTATTATCATTCATAAACACTACTAAATTCTACCATAGAACTTCCACCAAAAACTTAAAAGACAACTAAACCAGTCGTAATTAATTATTAGAATCTCTATCTGCGAACACCCATAATATAGAAATATATTAGCCTTTAAGGAATGGATATCAAAATACTAATTCAAAACCTGCATATGTATATGCGAAATACCAGGAAATTAAACTTTACCACCTTTCAATAATGTTACCCAATCTCCTTGTTGAAGTAAATTTTCTAACTGAGACTCATTTTTCAAACTGGTAACTGTTAAATGTTAAAATTGTTCATGTTAAATGTTAGAATTGTTAACATTACTAGAATAAATAATCCTACTTTCATTTACGCTCGCTTAACAATGGTTGCAAATGGTAACGTAAGTCTTTACTAAAAAAGGGAATTATTCACCCTCTGGTTTCAATATAAATAGAACATGAAAGTTCTCTAGTTTGCAAATTAAATATGAAAGTAAATAAATTATAAGTTTGTTAAATACATACTGTTTTAGTGTTGTTTTAGTATTTTATTGATTATTAGTTATTAATTATATGTTACCAGTTTAAAGATGAGTGTCAGTTTAGAAAATTTACTTCAACAGGTTATGAGCCGACTTTCTGATTTTTCGTTTAATGAACACCAAAAGTTGTCGATCGAAGTGTATACGATGATTATGTTATTACTCAGGGTTTAGAGGGACTAACTCTTTGGCTCACGTTAAAACAAGATTTTGGTCAAATGAGTCCGAGACAGCGTCTTGATGCCATTTCAGAAATGGTTGCGAAAGTTCAAAATCCTAATGTTAGTTTTCTGGACAAATTTAAATTATTTGAACATTCAGAAGCGGATGTTCTTCCATTAACCTCCATTGATCGGATTTATTTCTTTCAAGTATTGTGTGGAAATAAGGAGACTAGTGAACGATTAATCTCTCTTTCCGATACTAATCTGTTGTCGTTAGCCACCTGGAAAGCTAGTATTGCTATTTTTCTTACCAATCCTGCGACGTTTCTTCCATCGTCCATTGAAGGCTCAGCATTCGCAGCCTCTCAAACAAGGAAACCTAATGTTAAGATTCGTTCCAAATGGACATGCTTTAAATGTGGGGGCATTGGTCATAAGGCTAATGTTTGTCCCTCTCGGGATGATTCTGACGAGCCATCTCGGGCCACCTCGTCGTCTATGCGCAAGAACTATCATCCTGGAATTCGTGCAAATGGTTTATTGTCAGTAACAAAACCTGGTGCTAAGGATAGCTCCTTCTATCTTGACTCAGGAGCTACCATTCACATTACCCACCAAAAGGCTTTATTACACGGGTATACTTCAGCACAAGGGTCTATTACAGGTCTTGATAATACTCTGCCATTTCTTATTAAGGGCAAAGGTACATTACATTTTCAATTACCTAACGGTCTGTCTCTTCCTCTTAGTGACGTCTATTACATTCCTGACTGTACCAGAAATTTAATTTCCCTTTCTAGGGCTACCAAAGAAAATGCTACGTTTCTTTTCAAGCAACATGAAGTTATTCATACCGATCTCAATATTCCTGTTGCTGAACTTGTTGGATCTCCAAATGATGAGCTTTATCGATTTACACTTTCTCCTATTTCGCCTGGGCCTGTTTTTACATCTCCACTGTAGAGCCTAGAAGTCAATGTTGCTGACCATGCTTATCAGGTTTCTGTCAACGTTCATGATAGGCTTGGCCATCCTAGCTCTGTAGTTAAACGCAGGGTCGTTGCTATGTGTGACGCATTTGCTGCTGCTGTTACTGCAAAACAACGTGCGCCAGGACCAACGACTCTTTGTGAGTCTTGTGTTCAGACCAAAGCTACGCATTACTTGCCCAAGACTTCCACCACGGGCAACCATCCGTCTTCCACTCCCTTGGAACTCGTTCATTCTGATGTGTGGGGTCCTTTTCAACAGGCCAGTTTAACGAATGATCTTTATTATGTGCTCTTTGTTGATGATTTTACGCATTTTATGCATGTCTATCCTGTCCAGCATAAATCTGATGTTACCGGCATCATATCTCAATACGTCCTTACGAATGAAAGATTCTTTCACAATCGAGGCAAATACAAAGTTGTCACTTTACGTACTGATAATGCTGGGGAATATTGTTCTCTTCAAGTTCAAAATTTTCTCAGCAGTCATGGTATTCAACATCAAACTATAGTCCCATACGATAGTCATAAAAATAGTGTCAGTGAAAGGGCTATTCGGACTGTCACCGAGAAAGCTCGGGTTTTAATGTTTCATGCAAAAACCCCATTGCCCTTCTGGGTTGAGGCTGTCAGGTGTGTTGAGTATCTTATCAATATCTTACGGACCACGTCAATCAAGACTGAAATCCCATATAATCGCTGGCACCAGACCTTACCTGATTTTGAGCTGCTTCGACCTTTTGGCTGTTTAGCCTATGCCTTCGTTCCGGAAGCCAAACGTCTGTCCAAAATATCTCCTCGTTCGCTCAAAGGTATCATGGTTGGATATGCTAGCTCTCAACACGCGTATAGCATTTATCTTCTTGATACTGCCCAAGTAATAGTGAGTAATAATGTGACGTTTGATGAATACATCTTTCCATTCCAACTATCACAGACCCCATGACTCTCAGTTCCTCTGTTGGAAAAGCAGGCAACTCATTATTTTCCCTTCCTGGGGTCCCCTCTATTCTGCCAGTTGCTAATGATCCAGATATTGACATGACTGGTACACAATGACGGTCACAAGGCAAGAGATCTGTCATTTGAATCTGATCCTATCTCTCTCTCACCTACCAGGTCTAGTAGTCCATATAATTCACCAACTCCTTTCTATTCGGTGCATGAACCCGCATCTCCAGTATTGGCTGCAAAATCGCCTCTACGAAACGTCTATATTTCTGATTTTGAGGGTTCACTTTCAGGGGAACGTGAATCTGATGATTTAGGAGATCCTAATTATGGGGAAGGACATAACAAATCGCTAGTTGTACAAGAGAGAAGACTCAGAAGAAGATCCGATCTATCATCAGATGAGGAAACTGAACCATCCAAGAAATTTAAAGGTAAAAAAGGTAATGGATGATGAATCTGACCTGGATTCCATTGTCAATGAAAGTTCTCTAGTTTGTAAGTTAAATATGAAAAATTAAGTTTGTATAAAATACATAGTTAGTCTTTTATTGATTATTAGTTATTAATTATTTGTTACCAATTTAGATGAGTCTCAGTTTAGAAAATTTACTTCAACACTTAAATGTGCAAAACATGTGTGTCGTTACTTAAACGGTACCAAAAATACCGGTGTACATTATGATGGATCCAATATCATGTAAATTTCCTGTGACAGTGACTGGGGAAGTAATACTCTTGATCGAAGATATTGTTACAAGCTATATTGTAAAGTTTGGTGGTGCTCCAATCTCTCTTGGAAGAGCAAGAAACAACCAACAGTTGCATTATCTACAACTGAAGCTGAATATTTTAGTTTGGCAGAAGCTACAATAGAATGCCTATGGATGATACAATTATTCAAAGAAATTGGTATTCCGCTAGAAACACCCATCATGAAAATAAGAATTCTTGAATTATCCAGTTGAAAACGAATCAATACCAATTTTCAAATTGCTGATATCCTCACCAAGAGTCTCAACAAAAACAAATTCACTGATGAAAGTTAGTAGTAGAGAGATGTTAAATGTTAAGAATTGTTAACATTACTATAATAAATAATCCTACTTTCATCTACCCTCACTTAACAATCGTTGCAAATGATAACGTAAAAGTCTTTACTGAAAAAGAGAATTTATTCACCCTTTTCCAATATAAATAGAACATGAAAGTTCTCTAGTTTGTAAGTTAAATATGAAAGTAAGTAAATTAAGTTTGTAAATATAGTTAGTATTTTATTGATTATTAGATATTAATTATTTGTTACCAATATAAGATGAGTCTCAGTTTAGAAAAATTACTTCTACAGAATCAACGGTTAACTGCCTCATTGAAAGCTGGTCCCAATAGTTTTGTAATGAGGAATCAGTCTGAGTTTAAAGTATGATTACTTGATGTTTCCATATTGTTAAATATTAAAATTGTGCATGTTAGAATTGTTAACACTATAATAAATAATCCTACTTTCATCTACCCTCACTTAACAATGGTTGCAAATGATAACGTAAAGTCTTTACTGAAAAAGGGAATTCCACCTTCTTGTTTTCAATATAAATAGAACATAGAAGTATAAATAGGACATAGAAGTTAGTTCGTAAATTAAATATGAAAGTAAGTAAATTAAGTAAGTTTGTTTATATAGTGTTATATTTTATTGATTATAAGTTATTAATACTTGTTACCAGTTTTTTAAGTCTTAGTTTAGAAAATTTACTTCAACAGAAAATAAATGGTAACGTCTAAACTGAGACTCATCTTAACTGGTAAATAATAAAGCACTAAGACACTATATGTATTATTTTAAACAAGCTAATTTATTAAGCTTATACTTAGTTTAAAAAACTAGAGAACTCCTATATTCTATTTATATTGAAACCGGAACATGAATAATCCCTTCTTCAGTAAAGCTTATTTACCATTTGCAACCATTATTGAGCGAGGATAAATGAAAGTGGATTATATGAAAGTGGATTATTCATTGTACTTACATTAACAAATTCAAGCTGTATAATTTCATATGACAACGAAATGATATTACATTTGGATTCTGAGCAATCAAGGTGGTTCTCCTATAATAATTCATCTAGAAACAATGAGATATAAATTAAATTAGATGAAACAATTACAATCATCAGAGATATTCCTTGTATTACTTCATATAGGAATATATTTTTAGAATAAAAGACATTTACATTAGTTATACTTCCAAGCATAAACAATGTTGTAACCAAAATATCTTATTTTCGTCTAGTTAATTATTATTTCATCTATTATTCGTACGAACTATTTTCAAAGAAGGAAAACAAGGAAGAGTTGCGAGCTTAATTGTAATAGAGGAGATTCATGGGAAGGCAAATGGGAATACACAATTTATTAATAGAGAGAATATGGTATTTCTCAAAATCAATATATATAAAATATAGTAATTATATTCAATAACTAATCCAAAATAATTATCCTACTTTAAAATAAGTAAAGAAGCAATTATTAAGATTGATATAACCAACTTTAGCTTTCAAATTCATCTCATACTGAGGTTTCGCACACTTAGAATGATTGTTTCACAGTATTATATTTCCTAAGATAATAATGTGGCCTTTTTCAGTAACGTAACGTATTATTATTGTTGAAGTAAATTTTCTAAACTGAGACTCATCAAACTGGTAACAAATAATTAATGACTAATAATCAATAAAATACTAAAAAACAC
This sequence comes from Debaryomyces maramus, assembly GCA_030583545.1. Classification (NCBI taxonomy): domain Eukaryota; kingdom Fungi; phylum Ascomycota; class Pichiomycetes; order Serinales; family Debaryomycetaceae; genus Debaryomyces; species Debaryomyces maramus. Next base: position 881,169 of record JAJMIL010000003.1, read on the forward strand.
TATGTAACAAACTCATAATTTACTTACTTTCATATTTAATTTACAAGCTAGAGAACTTCTATGTTCTATTTATATTGAAACCAGAGGGTGAATAATTCCCTTTTTCAGACTTTCGTTATCATTTGCAACCATTGTTAAGTGAGGGTAGAGGAAAGTAGAGTAATAAAAATACTACACTACGTATAAAACTTATAAGTTACTAATTTCATTAATTTACATACTAGGAACTACTTTCATGTCCTACCTTTATTGATACTGGGGGGTGAATAATAATTCCCTTTTTCACTAAGATTTACGTTACCATTTGCAATCATTGTTATGCCAGGATCAAAAGAAGTAAATCACTCATTCTAGTAATTCTGTAACTTTTAGCTCTATTACCTTAATAAACAAAGTAATGCCCATGATAACAAAAATTTGACTATAGACAAACTTTTGCTATATTTGTCAAATATTAACAAACCTTGAGACATTGGTTTCCTAGGTTCAGCCAACTCTGGACGGGAGTGTTGAAGTAAATTTTCTAATCTGAGACTCATTTAACTGGTAACAAATAATTATAACTAATAATCAATGAAACAATAAATACTAAAAGCACTATATATTTACGTTACCATTTGCAAACATTATTAAGCGAGGGTAAAATGAAAGTTGGATATTTATTCTAGTAATATTAACAATTCTAACATTTAACATGAACAATTTTAATATATTTAACAAAGAAGAGGTATTCACAATTTGCCGCTCAATAATGTGATGATGATAACTAATATGCAAAATATTATTATTAACATGGGACAACATTTAAAAAATAGCAGGGAACTAACATTCCCTAGTTTCATAAATGGTTTGGATTGATATGCTATTTTAACTTAATAATTAGTTCTATTATATTTGATTTAAATATGAGGACAAAGTCACTTGTAGACAGATGTTAGTTACTCAGATGGAATTTTTACCGCTTTCATATTGGGTATAGATTGTTTGTGGTATGAAGCCTGATCATATTTTCTCTAATAATGATGTTAGTTTATTTGTTTTTATTACAGGATTTCTATAGGTTGATAAGTCCAATGCAAAATCCATAGTCCCATAATAGGATCAATTGCAACATTTGATCCTGTTGTTATAGAAGACCCATGTAACCCTGATGCTTTATAACTTTGGGGAAAACATGGTGTGGGTGACTTGGTAAATTGGTGAAGCATGGCTGAAATAATCTATTTACTTTGAAGACTATATACCTGCGATTCTAGCTCATTATTCTCATAACATACTACTGACTAATACGTTTGATTGTACAGTCATATCACCACCTCCAGCTTTCATCGACGTGATAAAATACACAATCTATACCGTACGGGCCTTCAGATCTAAAGAGACTAATCATTATTATTTAGTCCATCTGGACAAGGGTTTGCGAGTGCCCCATATCCTTGTTGTTTACTGGTCCTGATATTAGGGTTCCCAAAACTAATAAATGGAGTTACTTTATCTGCCGATATACGAGAAAGACTATCATACTCTGCATTATGAAGACTGTAATTGGCTTAATTAGTGGTTGGCATATTTTCATTTTACATTTTGAAAAAATAGCATTACTAGTTCTTTTGATAGCATAAACCCCACTCCTTGGACAGGCGTGTGTACAATTAGCATCCTAAAAGATCTAAGTAGTAATGATCGTCACCTAGACATCCTACTTCAGCATTAATATTTTACAAGAGGTAATAGGTATTTATGTGGTACTAATCTAATTAATTTAATTAATTGCTGCAAAATTTAACCAATACATGTTAACAATACTAAGATTAATTTAATAGCCATTCTCTTTATTTTAATCAAAATCATCTCCATATTTGGCATTAATGACTGAATCCAATGTATGGCTACACTTGCTTATCGTCTATATAATTTACATTTGTATCCTTCACTCACTCTACTCTAAGAAGTTTTATTCGACAATTGTCTTTAATTTTCCGATGTATGTATCAGCAACATAAGTACCAAAAATAGTCGTTACGTAACACCAAAGTTAAAAGCAGTATGATAAGGCCGTAGCAACCTACCCTTTGTTATGTCGTTGGACCATTTTGCATATATTTTTAAAATGGTTAAACACGTCCTTCCAACCAGGCACACACGATTTCATACACTGATCATATATATATATATATCGGCTAAGTAATTTTGTAGTCTAACCTAGTAACCTAGTATCAGTGGTTATATTGTAGTTGGTCGTTCAAGCCGCGCAATTTTTTTTTTGTTGCAAATTTGAATTCAGCTCTTCTAAATTAACAACATTCGATGAAAAATTCGTACTGGAGTCTAGAAATCTATATGTGTATATTGTTGCTTCATATCAAATAGACCTGTTATACAGATCGTAATGTCTCTTTTGAAAAATTTTAATTAGACTTTTACAAAATTTATTAATTATCAGTTTATATATACTAAAATGCATTATTGTAAAATAAATAAAAAGCTTGGTGAGACCACCAAAATTGTAAAGAATACATATCAAAGTTCCTCACTTTCATGATCAATTTTAACATCAAGATCTTTTCTCCTCCCTTCATCTAAATCAACCTCCTCAAGTTTAACCCATTTACTCTTTTTAACAATCTTGAAAAAGAGGAAAAGAAGAAGGGAAAATGGTAATAATATATAAGCATCAACAAAGTTAGCAGCGTCAAAAGGTTTAAAATCTGACCACCCTTGAATCAATCCTAAAAATATACAGAAGAACAAACCAAATATTGCCAACCACGGAAACCATAAGGCCTTGTATGGTAATTCATCGGTTGAGCGACCTTGGCGTTTCCAGGCTTTTCTAAATCTGAGATGAACATAACAGACAGAACCCCAGACAATGAAAACAGCAACCCCAGACAAATTAACAATATAGTCATACGCGTTAGCTGCTCCTGTACTGACATTCATCATAGAAATCAAACCAAATAGATTCATTAGTATAACTGACATATAAGGAACACCGCGATTATTCACCTTCCTTAGTATTTTCGGAGCGAATCCTTCAGCAGCCAAGTTAACGATAGTTCTGGATCCAATGTAAATTGAACTATTGATTGCTGAAACACAGGTAATCAAGATGAAAGCATTAACTAAATGACCAGCCTGAGACCAACCTGCCCTAATTAATGCAATGGTCATTGGTGATTTCAATGTCTTCGAACCATCATTTAACAAGGGGTCATTGTAAGGAACTGTCATACCATAACTAATAGCAATACCCATGTAAACAAGAACAATTCTCCAAAAAGTTTGTTTAATGGCCTTCGGTATTGCCTTTGATGGATTTCTTGTTTCACTTGCAGCAATCGCAATCGATTCTGTACCAGAGTAAAAGGTTGATGCAAAGACAAAAGTAGCGGCAACACCTTTAAAACCGCTACTGAAAGCACCTGGATTATTCCAGTATTCAAAACCAAACGCAGGTCTACCTTTCACTCCACCAGCCACATAAATAATTGAGAAAAGGTAGAAAACCACCAAACCTAAAAGTTTGAATAATGCCAACCAATATTCCGCTTCACCAAAAGCACCCACTCCCAAGAACTGGAATGCCAAAAATGCTGCCCAGAAAATTAAAATATAACCATACAAAGGAACCTGTGGACCCCAAAATTGCATGATAGAAGCAACCGTATTATATTCGTTTGCTAAAACTGCAACCCAAACAATAACATAATTCCAACCAATAGTTCCTCCAAATGCTGGATCAACAAACTTATTGCCTAATGTCGAAAATCCACCTCCCGTTGGATACAACGTTGACAACTCCCCTAATGACTGCATCATACTAAATGCTACTAGACCGATAAACCCGAATCCAATAATCAAACTTGCTGGTCCATTTTTAAGAGCCAAAGATGCACCAATTAAAATACCGGGGCCAATAATACCAGCCAATGCAATTAACGATATATGTCTATTTTTAAGATTTCTCTTCAACTGAGAATCGTCACTCGAGTAGTTATCCAGAATCTCTAATTCCGAATTCAGGATTTCACTTTTGGACATCCTTTCTTTTTTTGTCTTATGTATTTAGGTAGAAAAATTACGTAGTATATTCTTATAACTTGTCATATGTTCTAAATTCAAACTATTGAAAATTTTAACTAAAATTGTTAATAGAAAGTATTAATTTTAGCATATTTTTTTTCATTTCTAGCTTATCAATGACTAGGGTGTGGATTAAGTCGATAGCTAAAAACACGTGATAACAATGGCTTCGATGATGGAAATTTTTCACAGTTTTCGCTTGATGGCAAAACCTTTATAGAGGGTTGACGTGACAAGCTTTTGTGATCTGAGTTGCATAGAACCGTCGTTGAAAGCTCGGGTATATACTGAGAGCAAATTACGAGCGAATTGACCCTTAAAGTCACACCGCAGTTTAGTAGATATGTTCTAAAATAAATGATTTTGAACTACAAATTACAAATTGTAGTGGAGACCAACCAGAATCACTCATCATTTGGTAATACTAACCATTAATGAATTCTTCGCACACGGGTTCGTCTAACCACACGATCTATCTAAAAGAATATGAACGGTTGTATCAAAAGTGTTCATATTCCGTTATCAAGCTTGATCTTCTCCATAATTAGAACCCATAATTCTATGGAAACATAAAGAATTTGAGGCAGAAACAGGAGTTGTTGAAATTAATGTGGTTACAATATCATTTCATAGAAAGGTATGTTTATTAAATTATGAACATGAATAGAGATAAAAAGTGTAAGAAGTGAAGAAAAAAATTCTGAAAAACTGTTCAGTCGATTGAGAATCAAAACTCTCTTCAGTTACCCGGATTTTTAATATCATAAACCTTAGCCTTGACTGTTAGATAGACAATTACAGATTAGTTGTACATTATCATGACGAGTTACGTTGATTATACGGAAAACAAACACAAGACCAGATTGCTGTCCATTCAAGAAATCAGTCCTCACCTATTTCATTGAATGATTGGCAAAACGAGAATTGGAGCTATATAAGAATAATGATGTAAGTCTAAGTGTATGAAAGTAATGAATGATTACCTTAATATGGATTTAGCTCTCAAACGTGAGTCACAAGAATAGATAGGAGTCTGTAATAATATTGTAGCTTTCATCCCGGAGTCTTTAAAATATTGTAGTGGTAATCCAAGAACAAATAGAATACAAAATCTATTTTTCAGGTCTTAAGTCCGACCTTCTTGGTGCTTCTAAGGGATGAAGTTGGCTTAGGTAGGTAATTGCCCACATCAAGTAGCACATGGATAAACCTAATATAACTGAAGATCTCCATACAGTTTGGTTTTCCTTAGGAGCAAATATCCATGCCAATGTAGACAAAGCAACGGTTAATATAAATGCAATTACAACAGTATAGCTGTTGCTGTTGTTAGTACATACTCTCAATATTGTATGAATTAGATCTGTTCGCTAATTTGTTTTCAGGGTCAGATTTCGACATCCTTGGAATTTCAAATTTCCATCCAATATCCAATCAATATCATAAGCAAACCATACATACCCACTCATATTCCAGGATATTATTTAAAAAGCTAGCAATTGTAGATGCCTTTTTGATTTAAAAAGAATTAAGTATACAAATTTACTTAAAAGTTATCAACAGAATTGATTGTGATAATAAATTGAGACACAAAATAGCTACCATAATAATCAATATAAGATTACTACTATTGAATCAATTGCACATTTATGTCCGAACTACCTCCACAAGTAGCCAGCTGGCTTTATAATGTACTTCATTCACAATATACCAATAAACAATTAGCATATACTCATGTGTACAGATTTTTACAAGTTCATTTGAATAAGAACTTGAAGTTCAAGATCAGAACAAGCGTTTACACCTCCAGTAATACAGGCCATTCAAATTTATTAATTAATCTATTCGGCTCCATTAAAGTCAATGAACAATTGAGTGTTCCGGTGACAATATGGATTCCACTCAATTACCCTTATCATATTTCAAATACTATTTCAGATGATGTAGGTATACCGATAGTTTATATCACCCCAGATAATTCCCAGAATTGGTATTTAAAACCAGGAAATCATGTTGATAGTCAAGGCAAATTTTACCACCCATTTCTTTCTAGTTGGTACCACGAATATAATGCAAGACCTCAAGATTATAATCTACTTGAGTTGGTCAATATATTGCAAGATCTGTTTATTAAAGATATCCCTATCTTCCAAAAACATACAGATTATATAAAATCAAACAATTCTGGTTCACTTGATACTGCAGTTCCTCCGAAGCCTGCAAAAGTACCAATAAAACCAACAATGCTCACAAAATCCAAGAGTAAGACCAAGGCAGAAAAAGAAACTATAAGTCCTTTAGATAGTGCTAACATATCAGAAATCCCCTTGAAATACCAGTCACCCTTGCCTTTACCTAATGAATTTCCGCCATTATCGAATAAAAATCTTGACTCATCTCATGTAAAAGAGTATAACTCAATAGAACAGGAGACAAATATACAGCTGAAGCCTCGACCAGTACAACATTTCCATCAACAGGCTTTCAGGGAAGGTAATAGAGATATAGGTAAAACAATGGATATACAAAAGAATGAGATGATGAACTTGATGGATAAAAATGATCCTATGGGTAATAAAACAAATAGTAATCAAGATTTTCAGAAAGCCCTACATTTGCTTTCAGAGAAAATTAATAGCCAGTTGAGTTATACTTCGACTCGCAGTGTTAACAATAACCTATCGAATATAAATACAAATTCTATGAAGATTGATGCATTATACCAACAATTAAGTCATCATAACCGGCAAGCATTGGCTAATAGCGAGAACTTGGATAATCATATATTGCATATAAAGAAACAGTTATCAAGCTTAACCAATCTAAATAGGGACCTTATTCAGTTGGAAGAATTGAATTCTCAACAAAGTAACAAGGTATCTGTGAGTTCCTCCACATCATTTGCTTTGGATAACTTAATAATACCTGACCTGGTATTGGTAAATCAATTATATGAAACTGTAAGTGATATTAAAGCTACAAAGGATACAATTAATCTTATTAGCGGCAGTTTCCAATCAGAACCTGAGCTTATAAACAATAGTAGAATGGAGGTCTGCGTTAAATCTGTTAGAGGATTGGGAAGAGAATTGTTTTGGTTGGAAGCTATGAAACGTGAAATCGCCACCAATACGATGGGCTTATATATATAGCGTAAGAATCGAACTTAGTTAGGGTAAGCTAGTTATAATATAAGATTATCGGTTTACTCCTTTTGGTCAGAAAGCCGCACGATGCAATTTTTTCGAACGAAAAAAAATTCTCATATAGCATTTTTATATTTCAATTATAAAGGTTTATTCAAACTACAATAACTTCGTTATAATAATGTCTGACGAATACATCATCAAACCAGAAGCAGTTGCTCCTTCAAAGGATACTTCTGAATGGCCATTATTGTTGAAAAACTATGATAAGTTGTTAGTTAGAAGTGGACATTATACCCCCATCCCATCTGGATGTTCCCCATTGAAGAGAGATTTGAAATCTTATATTTCCTCAGGTATTATAAACTTGGATAAGCCATCTAACCCATCTTCTCATGAAGTTGTAGCTTGGATTAAGAGAATCTTGAGAAGTGAAAAAACAGGTCACTCAGGTACTTTAGATCCTAAAGTTACTGGATGTTTAATTGTTTGTATCGACCGTGCAACCAGATTAGTTAAGTCTCAACAAGGTGCCGGTAAAGAGTATGTCTGTATTGTTAGATTACATGATGAATTAAAAGATGCTAAAGAAATGGGCAGATCCTTAGAAAATTTGACTGGTGCTTTATTCCAGAGACCACCATTAATTTCTGCTGTCAAGAGACAATTGAGAGTTCGTACCATTTATGACTCTAACTTGATTGAGTTTGATAATAAGAGAGGCTTAGGTGTCTTTTGGGCCTCCTGTGAAGCTGGTACTTATATGAGAACTTTATGTGTTCATTTAGGTATGTTATTAGGTGTCGGTGGACATATGCAAGAGTTACGTCGTGTTCGTTCCGGTGCATTAAGTGAAAATGACAATTTGGTTACTTTGCATGATGTTTTAGATGCTCAGTACGTCTATGATAACACCAGAGATGAATCTTACTTGAGAAAGATTATTCAACCATTGGAAACTTTATTAGTTGGTTACAAAAGAATCGTTGTCAAGGATTCTGCTGTGAACTCTGTTTGTTACGGTGCTAAGTTAATGATTCCAGGTTTGTTGCGTTATGAAGAAGGCATCGAATTATATGATGAGGTCGTTTTAATGACTACTAAGGGTGAAGCTATTGCCATTGGTATTGCTCAAATGACTACAGTTGATTTACAGGGCTGTGACCACGGTATTGTTGCTAAGGTTAAGAGATGTATTATGGAACGTGATACTTATCCAAGAAGATGGGGATTAGGTCCAGTTGCTCAGAAGAAGAAGCAATTAAAGGCTGATGGTAAGTTAGATAAATATGGTAGAGTAAACGAAAGTACACCAGATTCATGGAAGAAGGATTACAAGGATCATGATGAAGAGCCTGCTCCAGCTGTTCCAGAATCTAAGTTAGCAGCACCAGAAATTCAAACTCCAAAGAAATTAATTGAAGAGGTTGAAGTTGAAACGGAAGATAAAGAAAAGAAAGAAAAGAAAGACAAGAAAGAAAAGAAGGAAAAGAAGGAAAAGAAGGAAAAGAAAGAAAAGAAGGAAAAGAAGGATAAAAAGAGAAAGGCTGAAGATGGCGAAGAAACTTCAGAGAAGAAGAAAAAATCAAAGAAATAAGTGCATATTAGTTGATTACTATCATTTTCCTTCCGAAATTTTGTTTTTATTATTTCCAACTTTTTTATATGAATACTTCATTTACATTCTGTACATTTATTTTATATTGCTTTATTAGGTTTGAATATATCATTTAATATTTAGAATCAAGATTATCATTACTATATAAGGGATTCAATTTTCTCATCATAACGAATTTACTATGTAATTTATCTTCCAAATACTTTAACTTGGTTTCTATTAATGCTGCTTGATCATGGTCACCCTTTTGGCGTAGACGTTTTCCAAATTCTTTTAATATAAAGCAATTCACAATTCTCTCATTGTCCGAACCCACACAATCCAGTGATATCAGTTTCGAGCAATTTTCAAAAGCTAAATCTTTTAGTGCTAAGCTGTTGGACGACGTATATATAAAGTAATTTACCAAAGAAATGATGAATGGAAATGTTGGGGCCAATTTAGAGTTGTTCACAGCTTCAGCTAAATCATGAGCCATTTTCGAGCTCTGCTCATCTTTTGATGCAATATTTGGCGTCTCTAAGTAACTACCATAAATTCCTAAAAGTAAATTATAGGTTATACCAAGAATCGGGGTTGATGTTGTAAAATTCATATGGAAGCTATTGGAGGTCTTTTTAAGTTTGTGGGTAAAAATCTTAGCGAGATGTTGGTACACTGAACCCCGAAATTTGCAAATTTCATTCATCTTAGTACTATATTCCTGATTATTTTGAGGATAATGTATAAACTGACTCACTTCGTATTCTGAGAGAATCAATAGATGTAAAGTGGAATAAACAAACAACTCACTAAATTCTCCTCTTGCATTATGACTTTCACTACCTATACCCAATGAAAATTGCAAAATAGAGGTCTCATCTTTGGAATTTTTATTTTGCGTACTTTCCAGTGTATAATTATGAACTTTTAGAAAGTAGTACTTTGCAACCTTTAGATCACCCTTATACTGGAAGTAAATTGCAAATAAATAAACAATCTTTGGAATTAAAACTCTATAATTGGATAACTCTTCCTTTGAGAATTTATTATTATTAAAGTTATCAAGAAATTCATTTAAGGGATTAATATGGGAGAAATCATTATTCAAAAAATTCATCCAAACTTGAAAATAATTAATGTAATACTTTATGTAACTTAACCTTAATAATTTATTATTTAATTGATGCAACGGGAAGTTTCGTTTATTAGTATCCCCTTTTCTTAATTCATGTAGTTGTTTTTCTAATATTAGCAAACATTTTTGAAATACTTTCTTTGATTTATTTTTCATATTATAAGATTCAGATAAAAGATTAACACCCAATAGAAAATAAAACATAATAACGAATTCGTCAGAATTTAACCATGATACTTGGTAGCCTAATTTACTTTCGGATTCATTATTCCAAGGAACAGTAATTCTTAATTCGAAAGTGCCATCCTCTTTCCAACAGTTCCAATTGTTTTTCTGTTGGAGTAATATAAACTCACTTATAATCTGCATAAAATTTTTACTTTCCTTAACGTTGTTAGTTTGAACAAAAATGGCATACTTCTGTAAATACAACATTGCTTTCAACTGGATCGGATAATCAACTTTTGAACTCAGTAAGGAACCTTCGGCAATAGTTGTTAAGTATAGAGCATGATTCGGTGAGCCTCTATAGAGATGCAAATTGCTTTGGTACAATAAGCATAAGCTTTGAGTCAAACTATCCATATGAGGATCTTGACACAATGATTGCAATACTATTAACCCTTTATTCGGCTCCAGCAAAAGTAAATTACTAATCTTTAGCAATGAAAATAGATTGCTGAGACTATTTAACCCCATCAATTTGAAGTTAGCAATCTTTTCGTTTAAATAATTTAAGGATAATTTCGTGTTAGATTTTTCAAGTATCTGAGCTGCTAAAAACTCGCTGATGAACTTAATCTTGACGAAGTTGTTACGAGTTGCAATTGCAATAGCTTTGTTAACATAATCGTCTGCACGGTTCAAATTTTCGGTTTCACTAAAGTAGATTTTGGCAATCTTGAAATAGACTATCAGTTCTAACCGAGGATTCAAACATTTATTATACCTCTTTATTAATATTAACAAAGCTTTGATCGAGATTTTTATCATTCTAAAATAAGCATTCATCCCCAGCACAGTATTTGTATCTAAAACAGACTTATGTGCTTTATCTAGAAAATAATCTGAAGTTATTATTAGATTGTTAAACACCATTTCATTTTTAGATGAATCAGATTCAAAAAATGATTCAAAAGTAGTTGAAGCTTTTAATGGAGTAACTAAATTCAATAAGTCTTTATCATTTGAGGAAGATTGTCTAGTTATCGTAGATTTCTCTGTCGATGTATTTCCTACCATAATATCGGAACTTGGGACGCTTGAGATGCTACTATCATTTCTTGCATGCTTTCTACTTGAGTTGTCATGAAAATCATCACAATCTCTAGGTTGTGTGAGTTTTTGCCTCTTTAAATGATCGGAATTAGGCTCAAAGTTATATTCAATTCTATTTTTGTAGGCAGAAGGTTTATTAGCCTGATCCATTTTTGATGATATAGCTTGGATATTAATCGAATTATTGTATTGCTCTTTAAGTGCTAGCACAATATTTCATATGTTTTAAGAATTCGGATTATGTTTGACTTATTGGACGCATCATCTGCCACTTAATGGTTAGAAGTAGTAAGTGTAATATTGCAAAATATGATTCAAGGTAGGCAAAAAAGTAGTACGCGTCAAAAAAAAAATAGAACTCACAAGAACAGAGATCTGTATTTACAGAAGAAAATGCTTAATATTTCTACTCTATTAATGGTATATCGTACAAAAGATGAAAAAAATTAGTTCAATTAAATATTAAATACTATACAGTATTATATATACATATACATATATATTAATACACGATGAAAAGAATAAATGACAATCGATATCATGGGTGAGAATGTATGGCATCGAGCGCATCTTGTAGTTTTCTTCTTTTGAGCTTCTCCTCACCCAATTGCAATTCATATTGGTTATGAATATCTTCTACGATCTTCTTAAATTCGGTTCTCAAAATACCATTACTCATCGAGTTGGCGCTAATTGAAGTGGGCCTTGTCGGTATCATACCATTAGCATCTGATTCATCCCCTCTTGCGTCCATGTAGTCAGTAGAGAAGTTACTGGTTATAGGCGATAAATTGGATATGTTACTATTACTTGAAGTAGTAGGTGAAGTTAATTTCGAGCCACTCTGTTTCATACCTAATTTATCAATTCTCAACAAATTAAGTTCTTTACGAAGCCTTGAGATCTCACTGTCTTTAACGTCAATTTTATCCACATTGTCAATTTTTATATTCGAAACACCAGACAGAGACTTCATATCTCTTTTATTCAATTCTTTCTCTAATAGCGAAATTTTCTTGCGGTACTCTTGAATCAATTTAAGAGAACTTTCTTTTGAATGCTCATACTCTTTTGTTAAGTATTGGTGTGAGAAACGTAAATCTGTTAAGGCAGTTCTATATTCTGCTAATATTTTATTGCTGTTTTGAGGTCTCAGAGGAGAAACCGAAGTAAATGAGGTTTCATTCAAGAACGAATTATCTCTGGTAAAATCATTTCTTGTACTATCATCAATTGACAAATTCATAGATTTATTCTCAACTGGGGTAAGGGGTGGAGGAGCTTGTGGTTGGACAGAAAGAATCGAATCAATACAATTTTGGGCCCATTCTATTCGAGATTCAATTGCTTCAGGGTTAGATCTTGGGTCAGGCTGAGGCAATTGAATATTGCGTTGCACTGCAATATGAGCAATGTGTGAGAATAAACTATCAAAACTTTTATTAATCAGATTTTTTGGCTGGTCCATAGCAGTTTGCATTGGAAGCCTTTGGGGAGTGTCTGATGGAGATGAGGTTGATAAAGGTGGTCTGTTAATGGCCAACGAAGTCAACTTAATATCTTCAACGTACCCCAAAACTAGGCAGGCTAAGTTGTGATTATTCAACTTTTTACTCAATTGATCTAATTCATCCCTTACTCGCAGAAGCTCTTGTTGTAGCAGATTATGCAGCGCCACAAATTTCAACAACAAAGGAGTATCCAATCCAATTTCCTCATGTCTTTGAGTATTTAATATCATTTCAGAATAGAACTCCTGCGAGATTGCACTTTTCGAAACTAGATATTCCTTCAATTCTTCTTTTTCCTTGACTGCTTGTCGCAAACTTTTCAATGCTGCAAGCGAGAGTATGGAGTCTTTATTTATCCTACTACTGTCAAACACAGAATTTTCAATCAACACCTTCAAATTCATGTAGTTTGGTTTGCTGTTATTAACCAAAGTGTATGACTCCTCTTCATTGTCTGTTATTGGAGTTGAGGATAAACTTGGCACATCGTCTTCAAATGAAATATTTCCCTGATCTAAAGTCGTCTGTAAGTGGTTGTTGAACGAGCCTTGTAAAAATTGTGAATATAGCAAGTTTAAGTTTGGGAGATCGTGGTGGTTTTCTTTTAAATCAGATAATTTAGTTCGATATTGTTCTTGTAGTTGAAATTTCAACAACTCTGGAGTGGTATTATTCAAATTGTACAGAACTCCGGAATCTCCCCCATGTGAGACTTGGAATGGCGAATTCTTCATAAATGCATCACCGTCAATCATATTATCAATATCTATCTCTATTATATAGCTTCCAATGATCCGATTAGATCTTCATTTACCATTTAATTAAAATTTCAATGTTAGTTGTTTTTCAATTTCTCTATTGCTATGAGCACAAGGCCAAAAATTTTCAACACGCGTTTTTTTTTTTTGTTATTCTATGCCATTGTAAGGTTGGTGTTCTCGATCCATAATAGTCAGAAAAGGTGTATAATATTGATTTAATTCTACAACAAGATACAAACAATGAATACACTCTTTAAATTTCTCGTTATAGTTTCAATTTTGCAATTGAGTCTTGTGAACAATATCGAAGAATAATTTTCTGCAATAAATCTAACAGTAAGCTTGGAACTGCTTCTCTTTCAAAAGCCACAATTAGGTAAGTGAGTCTTAGAACAATACAATAGGGTAGATTATGCAACATGTTAGTTTGTTCCAGAACCCGATTTAACCAAAAAGGATACTGTAGATCTAACTACGTGAATGCGACATCACGACACAAACAAAAGATTAAGTTGTGATTTCTGAAAATTACCTTTCGCTACAACGGGTTAATCTCTTATGAATAATAGGGTCAGTAAGATTCGACTGGAAGACCCGTTGAATAGAATACAAGAAAAGAAGGATCCGAATACCATACGATGCGTTTCGTTTAATATTAATGGTGCTAAAACTTTATTCAATTACCATCCATGGAATCAGCTTCAGCAAAATTATGACAGTTTCTTCAACCTGTTTTCGGCAGATTTAATATCACTTCAGGAATTAAAGCTTTCACCGTCTAACATATCTAGTATCAATATTGGTAATTTGTCGAAGTTTAGATCGTTTATCACTCTTCCGAAGGCGAAAAAAGGGTATAGTGGGGTTGGATTGTTTGTACGAATCCCAGACACAGAAGAATCGGAATTACTAAAGTATAACTTAACCGTAATTAAGGCAGAAGAGGGTCTTACGGGCTTTCTAAAATCACCGGATTATCCGGAATTTAGATACAGAGAGTTAGACCATGACCTTCTGATCGGTGGATATCCCGAGGAAATAGACGAAGATGAAGCATTGAATATAGACAACGAGGGTAGATGTGTATGTATAGAGCTTGCTAGCAATGTTGTTGTTTTTTCACTATATTGTCCAGCTAATTCAATGGGGTCTGAAGAAGGGGAACTTTATCGAATGAAGTTCTTGGAAATTTTACTTAAAAGATGCTACTATTTAAAGCATGAATTAGGTAAGGAGGTGATTGTGATGGGGGACATTAATGTAGCACTCGATTTGATCGATCACGCTGATACCATGAATGAAAAAGTCAAGAAACGTTTGATAAATTCGGTGAATAATAAACAAAACCAAGGAGATGCTTTTGAGAATCACAATTATCAAGAATGTATTAATTTCAAAAACTCTACACCAGCAAGGAAATTATTAAACACCTACACTATTCCAACATTACGACCTCTCGAACCATATTCCGAATTTCAATTCCTTCATGATACAACTAGACATATTCAGCATAGACGGATGGGAATGTATACAGTATGGAATACTTTAACAGGAGCAAGGCAATCGAATTATGGATCAAGAATTGATTTAATCTTAACTAGTTCTGAAGAATTAGTTAAAAATATATCAAATGCAGATA
This sequence comes from Debaryomyces maramus, assembly GCA_030583545.1. Taxonomy (NCBI): domain Eukaryota; kingdom Fungi; phylum Ascomycota; class Pichiomycetes; order Serinales; family Debaryomycetaceae; genus Debaryomyces; species Debaryomyces maramus. The sequence continues at coordinate 896,325 of JAJMIL010000003.1, forward strand.
CTTGGCCTTTCATTATGGGTTCAGATCATTGTCCTGTTTTCACTGATTTTGGCATTAGAAATTCAGTATCAAAGAAAGTAGCTACGAACAAACTTAAATTCGAGGCAAGACTATTCTATAAATTAGTGAAGCATCGTGATATATCGCAGATGTTTAGCATTAGTAGCTCCAAAAGCAAGAGTTTAGAAAATGGAAAAGAAGGGCTACCAGATTCGAAAAAACGCAAAATACAGTATGTTAGCAGGAAAAAACCCCCAATAGTACCCAAAAATCAGCAAAGTTCGATAGGGAATTTCTTTTTTAAGGATTATTCAAAGTCTTCAAGTGAATCGGTTTCAGAAAATGATGCATCGGATACTAAATCTACTACGCCAAATGAGGTAATGAGGCCAACTTCAATTATATCCCTATCAAATTTAATTCACGGAGAGGCCCCAAAGTGTTATCATAATGAAGCATGCCAGTTGAAAACAAGCTTACAAAGTTCTAAAACTCGAGGAAAAAAGTTTTGGTGTTGTCCAAGAATCAGAGTGGCAAGTGCCAGCGATGGGGATAATTCCAAGATTGGAGAGTACCAGTGTTCATTTTTCAAATGGGCTAGTAATACGTAATAAAGTATATTTTATATTTGATTAATCTATAAGATATATTTGAAATTTCTTGTTTGTGGTGGTCGTATGCAAGAGTGAAAACAAGACGTTGGAAATTAAAAAACACTCTCATAGTATATGCAAAAGAAGTATAATAAAACTAAAATACACGGTTCCTCTCTGTTATTTTTTTTTAGGTGGGTAGTGGTCGATGTTAATGCTTTTGGAATTACAATTCGCTTATAGCTTATGATTTGCGGAATTCACTTAACACTGGATAGATAGCTTCGAAAGCTGCATATATTTCCTCCCTTTGCTTTGCACCGGTTAAAACAATTTTACCGGAAACGAAAATCAACAACACAATTTTGGGCTTAACCATTCTATAAATCAAACCTGGGAAAAGTTCTGGTTCATACGACGAGAAAGTACCATGGGAGAAAGCCAAACCTTCCAATCTGATAGGAAACTTTACGTCACAGGATCCGACAATATTTTGGATCTTGAAATCGGTGAATTTGGCATTGAATCCCAATTTTTGAATGATTCTGGCGTATTTTCTAGATGCCAATTTAGAATCATCTTCAGACTTGGCACCAGTAACGACCATCTTACCGGAGGCGAAAATCAAAGCGGTTGTCTTAGGTTCTCTGATCCTCATGATGACCGCAGCGAAACGCTTAGGATTATATTCAGCATTACGTGCATGTAAGGCAATGGTCTTCAAGTCCAACCGACAGTCAAGATTGACAGTGGCGACTATATTTTGTAAGGTTGGCACGATCCCGGAGGTTGCACCATCATCCTCGTTTTGGTTAGGCTCAACAATAGCATCTGACGTGTCTTCTTCCTTCTTCGGCGTCATTTCTTGTCCCATTTCTGTTTTCTGTCCGTCAATACCCAGTGGAAACAATAACGAATTTGGTGCTGTGAATGCCTTGGCCTGCGCAGCAGTTGTAGGTAATTTCAAAGAATCCATTGAAAATTATCTTACCAATATTTATATAGAACGTGGATAAACAAGTGAATGTATCCCAACCAAGATAGTTATAGTTCTTCTAATGATTTTTCTGTAAAGTCGCAATATAGAAAAAAGCGCAACAATCTAATAACATACAATTAAATTGGACTATATATGTTTATTAAATGAAATGAATGTACGATATTATTATATGGAGATTTTCTTTATATTAATAGATCGTCTTATGTTAATGGTATCTCCAGTATAATGTTGCAAAAAATCACACAAAACGTTATTGTAGTCTTATCAATCCGATAGTGAAACTTGCAAAAAATGCGGAATTGTCGGGCTATTTATATATGAATATATTTATCCGGGTAACAGCTCATCCTCATCATCAATTTGCTACGGTAGATACACACCCACATCACCATTTTGCTACCTTTAGTATGGTGGTTGAGCTGATGCAATGAACTAAGTTTAGTTGTATTATAACTATATGAATATAATGAAGAATAAGATGCAACTGAGAATACCCGGTACTCAAAAATGATGGAAAAAATGACGGTTAAAATAAAAAACGAGCAGCGACGTAATAGACGTACAAGAGATCAACGTTCTTTCAACAACTTGTTTCTCTTTTCTCTCTTTCTCATTCTGTCCACCTTCTTTGCGTGCATCTTGACGGCTAATCTTTCGTATCTTTCCTTCTCTTCTTTGATTTCTCTTCTTCTCTTCAAGTCTGCAATTCTTTGTTTTTTGGTGTCTTCCTTTTCCTGCTTTAAGTCTTGCAATCTTGCTTTGTACTGTTGCTGTTCTAACTTTTTCTGTTCTCTTTGTTGCCAGCTACTTAATTTGTTTACCCCGAGAGTCTTCACTCTGAACGCATCTTTCTTCATTTTCCATTCTTTACCGTTGACCCGCGAACCTTCGCCTATTTCTTTTGGGGCTAGTGGATCTATATATTTCTTAGGAATATCCTTATATTCCATCTGTGAACTAGTACTCATTTTATGTGTGCATGTAGTTGTAATGAAATTTGAAAAGAAGATGTACAAGAAGAATTTTTTTTTTAAAAAAAATATAGCGAAGCGAGCAGAAGTTTTGTGTAACGTCTTTTTGATAAGATTGCATAATTTCCTTCTACAGCTGGGTTAGTCAGGGTTCCAGAAAGTAAAATCGAAAGGGTGAGAAAGAAAGCGTTAAATTATCTATACAAGGTAACTAAAAGCCTTGGTTAATCGTCTAATAAATAGATAACACAAACATATGATCACTCGTCATATACTATATCCTTTTTATCGATCGTTAGAGTCGCCTTTCTAACCCATTTTCTTGATCTGGTAAACTTAGAGAACCCATCTGCATAGGCCTCATTCAACCAATTATTGTCGTAATATATCCATCCATCGGACCCCTTACCCTTATTGAACTCTTTGTCGGTTTTCCAATTAGTGTCTACCCACTGCCAGTTGTATGTGTATAAATCATTCTCGAAAATAGGGAATGTAAAAGTTTCATCATCATTGGATATCAGGGGGGATTGTTTCATTGATTGTTCGTAACAGTAGCCTGGTCTATCGGATGGCAATAAAAATTTCGACCATCCAACACCGACCCATCTTCTTTCATTTTCTAAAATTTCAAACAATATGACTTGCTTTAGTTCCGTGGGTGATATCACGGTTTTCTTTACTATTTTGAAATCTCCTAATAATTGTAACGGTTTCTTTTCGTCGTTAAAATCTTCAACATCACTTGAGTTAGGACTTTGTATTCTTGAAACATTCTCAAAATGATTCTGATTCGTCCTATCTAATTTAATGTCCAAACCTGTCAAGTAGAATGCCGCAATTCTAACATAAACAGATCTCCAAATTAATCGTCTGATTGAAAACGACCACGGAGAATGGTACGTCAACATAAACAACCCTAATAGCCATAAAAACTTCTGTGGTGGGATAACATACTTGATTAAAAGAATATGAATTGGAGTCAATAAGCCAGTCATGACAAATGCTTTAACAAAATTCCTGGTTTTCATTGGGAAATGTTGGATAGGTCTCAATAACATCTCAAATCTCACCGTTATATTATACAATGTATGTAATACTTCATCGATTGTAGGTTTTTCATTAAATTTGGAGTCGTAGATACACGAACTAATCGACCATACAAGACTTGAAAAGGTAATAGATACTAGAATGGGTATTATTACATACCCCAAATATTGCCAATACATCACAATCGTCGAGTATATCACCACAACCATAAAATTCTGGTACGGGTCTTCGTTTGTCCATGTTATAATTTCAAGGAGATCATCTATTAATAACAAGTATGGGAAAATATTGGATAAAGCAGATGATAAAATTGGCCAATCTGCTAGCAATTGTGTATTGGCACTTCCCGTCAACAATCTAGCTTCGGATGGTTGGAACGAAGCATATATTGATTCGTCGTATTTCTCAGTCATGTTTGATGATTACACTTGAAAGCAACTAATATATGGATAATCTATGGAAAGTAAAATGCTAAAGCTTTAGTTTCATGTGCCCAAGAGTCTGTGGAGATAAGTGACACAAACGCACATTATGAAATCATGAATTTGCTATCAAGACCTGCCCACTAGATAATAGTCAATGCTGCACAACAACCAACAGCACGAAATATACAATAACTGAAATATATTGCAGGGTATGATTATACGTATATTGTAAAGAATGCTGCATCCGCTTTCAGAAATAACAAAATTGTTTCGAGGCCTAATGGGCGAAACCAATGTTTTCTTTTTTCTTTACATCCTTATTTTTGGCTACATTTTAAGCTTATTTACACTGCAATTAAACATTGGACACATTGGTCACATTGGACATTAAAAATTACGATATTTACAATTATTTATATTTTGATCAATCTTTTTGATCGGAATTAGCTTTTTTTCTATTTTGCTCATCCAAGTATCTTTTCCATTCGGGCACTGGTGCTGGCTCATGCTTCTTCAATTCTTGTTCATGCATACTCAATAAAATGGTACCCAACAACAAGACAACCGTGATGGCTTGCGCATAAACTCTCGCTTGGACCGCCTTTTGAGCACCGGTCATATACTTATCCTTGTTTACAATTTTCCATGAACCCCAAAGCGAAGCTGCCCATGCACCCACAATAATACTATACTTATTATCATTAACCTTGTGGAAAATCTTGTCCGATAATGCCATCTCATTCCATCTCTTCAAATCTTCTATTTCTCTTTGATTCAAAAAATCTGCCCTATGCTTTTTCTCGTCGAATTTAACCGAACCTTCATCAGCGTAAAATGCCGCCATAGAAATGGTTGGCATTGACCATAAAGCGCCCTTAATCGAAGCATTGAACTGACCATACTTGAGAGGATGTCTTTTTTTAATGTATGTAACCAATCCATACGAGACACCTAAACCGATTGCACAACCTTTTGCACCTTCATATATGACTGCGTTCCAATGTTCATTCTTTTCTTCGTCTGAGAGTATCTTCATTATAACTAAAATATAACTAAAATAAATTATAAGTTGACAATTGATTGTTTAGCACTTTTTTGTTGTACTTTTATATATTGCGATTCGGATAAAACCGTATAGAGTAAAAGAAATGAAAATGCGCAAGAAAAATTTAAAAATGGCTATTCGGAATTATCAGGCAATTTAATGACCCGGTGCATAATACCGTTAAGGTAACAAGAAGATCTGTACGAGATCTGTACGACTAGACGACTAAGCTGATTAATCAAAAGTTATATACTAAGTTATATTGGAGGATATTCAATACTATTTAATATTATTCACTATAGGGAATAACCAATGCATGGAAGTTGCAACTTAAATTATACTAGAGTTTATTGATGCAAACTAAGAAGATGATGTCTCGATCTTTTGTTTATAAATAGTAAATCATTATTAGATTGGGGCATGCTCAATTTATTCGTTGGCAATGGTAAAGATCTGATGCTTGTGTTTGTGCCAGAATAGTATAAATTGTTTTCAATTAACTTGTCATTACCCAAGTAAATGATTTTGATGAGATTTCCAAAAGTGATGATCATTGATTTGTACCCAAATTTTTCCGAGCACGTAATTTGGTTTACTATTAAACTGTCGGAGTTGGTGAAGGGGACTTTGTAATTGAGTAATTTACCATCAGCAAGAGTAATTATAAACCCTTCCCAGGATTTTTCAGTTTGTTTGGCAGGTTTGGATAATTTTTTTCTTGATCTTAAAGATTGCATTCCACTATTTTCTATTAAGCTAGTTATATGTCGATTATTAGATAAACTGGGGTCGTCTTTTATTTCTTCTTCTTCTTCCTCTTCTTCCACGCTCATTCCTTTCTTGGTTACTCCGACAATCATGTTGATATCCGTGAGTTGCCAGCTTTCAATATTTGCAAACCAATATTGATGCTCTGTTACAGAGCTAAACCCGTGGCATCTTATTTCTCTAGGATCTCTTTCCACTCTTAAGCATATATTATTTTTAGATCTGTTGGCATCGATCTTAAAAGTATGGATGATAATCGTATTCTTGTCGTAATCCTCGTATAAAATCGAGAATGATTGAATAGATGCACACCCACAAAACTTACAATGTGTGGGTTCCAGATGTGATACTTTGAATGTCAGAGGCTTGAAACGACCCACATGAAACTTCTTCAAAATTATTCCACTTTGAATATCAATTAATTCTGCCGATACATTGTTGACTCTCATTATCATACCAACAAATTCGACTGTCACAATAATCGGCTTATTGATTAGAACCTTAGAAATAATATTAGGTTCTTCCTTCGTAGACCTGTCTGCTTTGTAGATTGACGAAAAATCGTGGAAATCCTTCGCGTTAGGTATTGAAGAAGGAGTAATTAATTCAATGCCTTTATTATAAGACCCTTCTTGAACTTTTAATTTCTTGAAACTCCAAGAATTATTTATATTGCTGGCAATTATAATATCATAATTATTAACGTGGCAGACAACCATATCGTTCACTCTTGGGGTAAATAATTTTTTAGAGGAATTTAACCGTTTACCCAGTATTTCAGTTTCACTGTAAGCTGATCGTAAAATATTAAAAATTTTCAACTCTCCAGTATTACAAGATATTGTAATCAATTCACCTGTCTCTAATACCATTATGAAATCGTCTTTGTTTAGTTTCTTATCTATTTTTGAATTCTCATTTTGATCATCGGAGTCATCATCATTGTCAGTATTCTCCGTAATTGCTTGCATCAACAATGAAGGGTCAGATGAACCCATAAATAAGGGGAAATTTCCATTCATACTAGAATTGGTTGAATTAACAGAATTAATCGAGCCTGAACTTTCTCTTCTATTTTTCTTATTGATTTTCTGTTTTTGCAAGATCATTCTGTTTAAAAACCCTGGTACAGTTCTTTTCCTAAAAAATGATTCTAATACTCTGATTTTGTCACTGTTGTTGTCGATATTATCCTGAGGTAATTCACATTGCCATGTATATGCTAGCTTCAGTCTTGCAAAACATTTAATTAATCGACTCTTGTAATTTACCAAAATTGTATAACTTCCATCAGTACTAATATTAATGTGATTGATCGGCCAAAATTCTTTTTCATTATTATTAACATTCATCAGAGTAGATATATCAATTGGTTTAGGTATTGTTGGCTTAATTAATGGAGACCATACCAAAACCTTGTGATCTAGTCCAACGGAAACAATAAATGAACCATTCGAATTGGTTTTAATCATCAAAATATCAAGATTATGCCCAAATTGTGGGTCAACTAAGTCAATAAATTTAAAAATATTCTTGTCCTGTAATTCGAAATCACTCTCATCTATTTCTGTCATAGTCTTTTTCTCTAAAGAATTTGAATGGGTTAATTTAAATGTTAATGAAGATATCGCAATTATAAAAATCAAAATGCATAAGTATTCTAAGCAATAAATGCAGTCAGTTTCATCACTTATAACATTCAAAATTCCGGTAGTATCAAACTCTTTTGTAGTAGCGCTGGTTTCATAAGGATGCTTTAGGGTCCAATCAGCAAATGCGACTAGTAGAAATATTAATTCTATGAGTGCTAATATAACTGTCCACGAAGTTATCGAAGTTGGGGTTCTGACTTTTAAAAAGTATTCTCCGATTTTATATCTTAATGAAGACCTACTAGGCCTCAAATGTGATGGGTATTTCAACTTTAATAAAATGGACGACAATAAATTTGCATCATATATTTTATCATTTGAAATTGATGAATTAATTTCATTATCATTCAACGTCTCGACATTTAACAAATCAGTCAAGTCATATCTTTTTAAATCAATAATAATTATACTCACAAGATAGGTCAATTGTAAGAAATGATCATAAATTAAGCCAATGACAGTCGTTTTTATAAAAAGACTTAACTGGGAAGTTAAATAATGACGCAAGTGTTCCGTGAAATAAAGCTGAAAAAAGACGAAACAGAAAATTTGTAAAATCAATATAGAAATTATATCAATTATTAGAAATTTAGTTATACTAGGAAGTACCAAACGACCTGTAAAAAGACCTCCATTGAGTTTTAAGAACTTTAGAGCTGATGATATTAACTTCAATTTTTCATTATTATCATCATTACTAGTAAAGCCAAGATAAAACTTGTACAATCTCTTGGGAATACACACATTATTGTCATTCGTATAATTATCGCATCCCAAGGCATCAATAGTTCTTATTAGATTTCTTGAACTCACTACCATAATAATAAATATCCTAGCGCCCCTAGAAAAAGCTTTCAGTGAATCAGAAGTCCATGATTTATTATTATTCAAATAGTTTAATGATCTAACTGCAGCCTCGCTAGCTATCACTATTTCTACTACCCAAGCAACTATTAACCCTGCATTAGACCTTATTTTATGTTGGTTCGAAATTGAAATTGCAATGTATAATACGTAACTAATTAATAGTATTCGTTCGATAGTGGAGCTTATAGATACAAATAGGTTAGTGAATAATGAAAAGTCATTTTGAACGAGATAGTAGTCTATCAATGAAATTATATCATGAAAATTTTGACTAACGGAATTGTCCTTAATTTCTAGAAATTGGTAGTTTCTGGTGGCCCTCGTGAGTGAATTGCCAATATCATAATCCAGTCTATAGATAATATAAACATTGAGAAACTGGCTACCTGTTATTAAATGATTGACCTTACTTATATTATTGATTAATATTGGATTTGCTTGATTGTATTCCTTGGAATTAACGATATTTAAGATTTCACTGACACCTGCAGTTTCATTCAGTTTAGTAGAACTAAGATCAATTGGCCAACTCGTTAGTGGTGAAATTATTACAATATCATTATAGGTACTCATTAAATTAAATTGTAAATCATTCAACTCATGTAAGAATTCGAAAGTTAAAACATTCTGCTTTTGCTTTCCATTTTTATTTGAAAATACAATTGTAGACAAATCCAAGTTCTTCGGCTCTAAGTTATTCAATGATTCAAGGATGTGATTCAATTCTATCTTCTTATTATCATAATATTCTTTCAGAGTCTGAGTTCCTAAACGTGAAAACAATTGGCAATTAACTTCTCGAATAGTATAATCATATATAACGTTGTATGCTAACGTAAATATCAATATTGATGGCACCAAAATAGTCAATCGTGGAAAGGATATTATGAATCTTATGAAAAATTTAACGAATTTCGTATATATTATCGTCAACCTATTCATTGGCAATTAATTTTAATCTCTTGTTAACCCAAGGTAAGTTGCACACCGTAAAAGAATTTTTAAATAAGGGAAATAGGAGTTCTAAAGAACAATATGGATTAGGTGAGCAATTAAGGAACAGCCTACCCAACAACCTGGTCGTAGGTCTCAATCTGAATAAATGTAATTGAATGAGGTTCTTTAATACTAGCCCTCCAATTATCAGCAGATATATTTTGCGTTTGTCTACAAAATTATGTGCACCATATAAAAATTATATTAAATAGGCATTTAACTATACCATTAAAAGAAGAAATTAGAGGAATGATACATATATATATTCATTTTGCACCAAGGGCAGCAATATTCAAAGTATTCATTTGTTCAAGTAGGGTATCGATTTTACCGTCTAATACACCGTTAGCATATTCATCTCTTGAAGATTGCTCTAAGTGCTCTTGAAGTTGCGCTAATCTAGAATAACCTTCTGTACAGAATCTCAATTGAATCTTGACCAAACTCTCAAACGAAGGATCATAGTACGGAACTCTTATAGATATCAATTGAGGTAATTCTTCCTTTAATTGATCGTTCAAGTCATCATAAATGTCTTTAGCAATGGTTAATTCCTTCTCAGCTCTTGGTAATTTTCCGGCATCTTTTGCTGGCTTATCGATCAATTTTCTGACCTTCGCTTTGCACAGGTCATAATCAAGCTTCTTATGGGATCTTTTCTTAATTGCCTCGTCGATTTCATTGAAGTAGGTAGCAAATTTTGTTACTGGGTCCAAAATAGTTTCTCTAAACGGACCATCAACTTGCTTGACCGTCTCCTCATCAAGATCCCTGACATACTGCGAGTAGTAGTTCCCTATGTTACTATAAACTGAGGGACCCTGTTTAGCTTCTTCGTATAAATTGGAAACAATTTCGGAAATTGTCACTTGAGATGCCGTAACCGCTCTCAATGAATCTAAATAACCCTTGGAAGCTTTTTGCAAGTTTTTACCGGCAGTTTTCAATGTATTGTACCGTCTTTCCTCGACATCGTAGTCTTTGTCGATAGTTTTATCAACATCTTTAACTGCTACCGAGGCTCCCGCCCTATTGATTGCTTTCTTGAATCCTTCCCAAGACATTATGTAGAACAATTATGCTACTTTATTAACCTGATTCTCCCAAACAGATACTCTTTCGGAAGGTCTATCGATTTTAATGAAATAGAAAGTAGTTGCAATTCGAATTCGGGGTTCGTTATTCCTAAGCTTCTTGTAATGAAATATTGTGTGTGTTTACCAAAAAGTTAATGATACTTCTACTTCTACTACTAACCGTACTACGGCAAGGAGAATGATTATTCTTATGAAATAACAATTACCAACGAAAGTAGAGAATGTCTAAAAATAAAGACGAGACGGAAGAACCCCTTAAAGCAGAAAAGACACAGAAATCTGTTGATACTAGCAATGAACAGTCGAATGCAGCAAATGTAAATGAAGATCCTTTAGGTCTAGCTAAGGATGAAAACGTTAACGCAGAGGCGAAGGGAGCGGGTAGAAATAAGCTGAAAGATGCAATGATTGATGAGATTTTAGAAATGAAACTGAAAATAAATACTTTGGTTACAAACATTCGGGATACAAAAACTTTATGTGACAAATATGATACTGAAAACCAATACTTGCAAGATTACGTGGGAAACTTAATGCAAAGTGAAGAATTGAAGTAAAAATAGATTACATGAGAAATTTCAAGCTAGGAAATAGTCTTTCAGTATTATGTGTATCAATCGTGGTAAGCAATTGATTTTGTTAAAACTGCACTATTTGTAATAAATAAAGCATCTCAAATTATGCATTAGGTCTTTATAGGATCCTCCAATAAGATGGAATAAGTCAGCTTTACTTTGAAACTGGATTTAGCATTTTATTCATATAAGGAAGGCCGAAGAAGTTGCGAATTTTTTTTTTGTGGTTTTCATAAATTTGACATAAATTTGTTATTTCTTGAATCAGCCATGGGTCATAGTTCTTATAAAACCGATGAAAACGTTGCTGCATTGAACCTCAGAGATCACAATCTAAAGCAATCAGATCGTTATCTGCTGGCGGACAAATCAACTTTTGTGCATACGAAGGATATAATGGATGAAAACACAATAACTCGACATCTGACTACAATAGTAGGGAAATCGTCATTTGCAAAAGGTTCTAGCTGTTGGAAGGCACAAATACCATTAAAGCAAACAAACTTGGAAAATCATGCTAATATTGGTCCTAGAATACAATGTACGTCACAATCGAGGATAAATAATAGTGCCCCTATGGGTGAACCATATCATAGTGTAGAATGTTCAATCGTTAAGCCTATACAGAGTATTCCTTTTCCTAATACAGACACATCATATTTCGTCAAACCAAATGAACATACCTCGAAAGAAAATAATTTTGCAGGGAAGAGGTCCTTGAGTGAATTGTTATTAAATAGTCGCCAACGATACGATGACTTTGAAACTAACAAATTTAGAAAATTTTATGAAGGAATTCAGGCAAAGTATGTTAGCGGATCTTTGTTACCTGCGAAACGATATCCAACGTTGATTTCTGAGGTTTTCAATCCAATAATTAAAGTTGAAATCAAAGCGGCAATGTACGAACCATTGGCTTCTAATGATACGGCACTAGATTTGTCATGCTTACAACAGTATCCTAGGTGTGCTAGTTCTGCAGCGCCATTTTGCAATTTATTAGAATTTACCACTGAACTCCAAGACGATGAGACTACGCTATTGAGTATTTTGTCTGAAGAAATTGATATAGTGGAAAAACTGGAGAAGAAGAAAGCAAAAGCAGAAATATCATTAATGCAATTGTTCATTCAAGGAGTAAAGTTTTTAACTAGATATCCGGTATCTGAAGATGAATACTATGCGGTATATCCATGGGCTAAATATTTTCAATATGGTAGGGACATGTATATTTATGAAGATGCAATCGATCATGAATATTATACCGAATGCTATTAATGCTATGTATTTAATATATATTATGATATCTCATTTCTATAAAGGGAATTAAATGAATCTGGTATATTTGTTAACTTGATACCATTTTTTGATATGGACTGATTCAATTTTTCCTTAGTTATTTCTTGCCTTTTCCAAAATTCGTTATGTTTTATCAATGTTGTTGAACAATATAACGAGCAGCCAGCCCATTGACCCAATGCGATATTACATGTGGCATCATTTGATGATAGTTGTCTAACTTCTTGTATAAACCTTGATTTGAATCCCGGTATATTGGATATTTCCCCAATTAGTATAATATTCTGAAGCAAGATTGCTCGTATGTCTATAGGTGATTTACCTACTATAGATATAACTTCTCGACTTAAAGCATAATTGTTGAAAAACATAGACTCAATTAATTCATAGCGTAGTTTGTTTGGTATATTTACGCCTTCAGAAATCTCAAACTGCTTTAAGTCTTCACTTTTATCATCAATACGCCTAACGTACATCGCATTTAGCACGAAATCTTCGATTAATTCAAATGAATCTTCTTTCGCAAGTAAGCTGTTTACTTTTTCGTCTTTCAATTCTATTAATTTTTCAACTAGTTTATAATGCAATGAACACCCATTCAATTTGTTGCTATCTTCCAGAACATGTAACATCCTTAGATCTATAACAGGACTTATGTATAACAGATCCCAACGAATATTGACCACCATACCGTTTGGATTACAAGTGCTTATGACATTCAAAGTCGATTCCGGCAACCATATGATTGACCTCACCCCAATTTTAAATAACAAAATATTAGAAATGATAGATTTATGCAAGATTGAGGTGTTTGAATCGATTAGCATCACTTTCGTACGTGAAGGTGCAACGATCAAGTGGTCTTTGAATATGTCCAAAAGTAGAAAATGGATGTCAATCTCTGGAATTTTCTCCATTGATATCCAATTACATTGATCTTTGGTATAAACCTCGGACAACTTTCCAAACTTCAGATCTGACTCTAATAGTGACGATATAACTATTCTTTGTTGCTCTGCTGTCATTGAGGCATCATGGGTATTAAAGTATGGTGGTATAATACTATTTGAAGTTTCTTCGTTATTGGTAACTTTAATTGTAGCTACTGGTGTAGATTCACCAACAAACCCAGCTCTTATGAATCTAGGGCCTATATCAAGTATAACTGGATAGAATTCATTGCTTGTTACTGACATTCTACAGACATGGGGCCTATATTACTTTATCACATAAATATTGATATTTAATCTGCGCGTATATAAAAGTCGTTATATACCTCACTAAAGAAGAGCTAAATCGTCGTCATCGATATCCATGAACTCGTCACCATCAGCATTATTTTCAGCATCTTTACTTGGTTTGTCTTGTGTTCCTCCAATTTTTAGTTGGTGGTCCCTTTGGAATTTCTCTAATTGTTCAATATTCCAAACAGATACACCTTCTTGATCTTGTGGATTTGTTGGTTGTGCCAAACTCCTCAAGAATTTTTTAGCATTAGCTAATGCCATGTCAGTTGATAAATTGGTATCTGAGTCATACAATGCCTGGGCGATCCATTTAGGTAATTGGTTTTTCTTTCTTGCGAATCTCCTGTCCGCCAAAACCATAATACCATAATCATCTTTACCTCTCAAGACCCTACCTAAACATTGAGCGGCATGTCTCATCGCGTCGAAAGATAGAAAATCATTTTCTCTTATTTGAAAGTGGTCTCGTAAAAATTCCAAACGTGCTTTCAAGATTCTGGATTCGGTATATTGGAAAGGAATCCCAATCATCAATACAGTTCTGCCATAATGGTGATCAAAATCAATACCCTCTGATACCTTACCACGAGCAACTGACAATAATATAGCACCTCTACCATTAGAACACGCTTTCCGATAAGTTTCTAGTGCAAGCGAAGTTTCTTGTGCATCTGGAGTTTCGACTAAGATTAATTTATATTTCCATACTTCATCCAACACTCCCATATTCTGCCACATTGAAATAATCGATTCCATATATAAATATGAAGGAAAGAAGACAACCATACCATCTGGTACGATCTTCGCAAATTCAATCAATAAGGAGCCATAGTTTCTAACAACGGACGGATCATTACGAATTTCAAATCTCGATGAAATAGAAACTTGGTCAGAACCTTTTGTAACTATCATTGGTAAAAACGATCTTCTTGCTAAAGTCATGGTATATGATTCTTGAATAACTGTTTGGAAATTAAGCATCTTTGGATACATATCTAACGGAGAAATAGTACCTGACGTAATGATTACTGATGAAAATCTTTCAAATACTGGCTTGATTGCAATCGATGCATCCAAGCACGTAAAATGCAATATGGGGTTCGGCACAGTAGATCCTTCGGTTTCGAAAGGTTCAAGAATCAATTGGAATCCCGAATCATACGTCGATACTAATGTGGCAAAGGTTGCGATATCTTTTAATGCTGTAAAATCCTCGATCTCATTTAGTTCCAACGTCCTTACCAATAACGATAATCTCTCTGAACAAAATTTCAAAGGCTTTCTATCTATAAATGTTAGCTCTTTCAAATGTTGTAAAAAACTGACCGGGGTCTCACTAATGACATGCAAAACCTTCATTCTAGTTTTCAAGTATTCTATAAATCTTTTTAAGAAAGATATGAAATGCTCGGCTTTTCTGATATTACCTGGTATTGCTTCGTCTAGCAAATCTTGTGGTAAAGTTGGATTGCTCATAAATAGTTCTTCATCGCGAGCAATTTCTGCTTGTCTCAAACCCTCTACTAACTTTTCATATTCATTTTGCAATTTTTCACTGTCTTGTGATTTCATCGTATCAACGGCATCTCCTAGTTTATTTGCTCCTCTTGTCGCTCTTTTAAGAACGTCGTCAGTAAGGTCTAACGATAAAGATTCTATACAAACGTTATCAATATTGTGCGCTTCATCGAATATAATTATACTATCCTTAGATATCTCTCTCGAAACTCTTTCTGCGATCTTAGGATCCAATAAGTAATGATACGAATAAATTATAATATTACAAAATGGTATCATTCTTCTCACTGTAAAATATGGACAGGTACCATGCTCCTTACCATAATTAATCAATGCATCAAAGGAATAAACGCCCGCTGGAATAAGATTATGCTGGTCTTTATCATTGAGCTCTTCATGGAATGAACATAATGAATTTGTCTCTGGGTTTTCTACTTGTTCTTCTGTGCTAATCGAGCCGTTTTCGAGTTTCTGTTTCAACTGTCCATTAGTAATTCTTCTGCATTTCTCATCTACTACGATCCCCTTACGTTCCTTCGATATAGTCGGGTGTAAGCATAAATTCTTTCTACTTGTTAATCCCAATCCTCTAAATTCTTCAACATATCCTAGTTGCTCAGACCGGTATTTCATTAGGCTATGCAATTCGATTAATGCTTTTTCAATTTCTGACATCGTACGGGAACAGTAGACAACCTTTCTATGTTCGGGATAATGCATTTGGTATGCTACCGTTATAGATAATAATGAAATGGTTTTACCTGTCCCTGAAGGCATTTCTAATATACAATTTCCACCAACATCTAATGTCCTTTTAATATCACACATATATGCATACTGTTCAGGATATATCCTAGGATATGGAAATAAGATAGGCAAGTCATCGATATAGAACTTCATCCTAAATCCTTTATTGTTCTTGCCTTACAAATCGATAAGTTGTCTTAATTATATAATTTTACTTTTACTTGATTTTTCAGTCGCGGAAGAGAGTAATGCAACAACTTTCACTTACTCATATATTTTGTAATATTTTATAATAATTTATACAGTATGCTATGCTATAGAGTATGATACACTAAGTTTGAAGAAATGGTAAGACAAGCAAGCCTTTATCGGTAGAGAGATTTTATTTTCTCGTTTTTCCCATTAAACTTTTAATAACCTATTCAACTTTTTACAGGTGAAGATGGATCAAAACAGAACCATCAATGACCAAAATTATCTAATAGTAATTTTGATAGCTTTGGAAATATAACATCGGAAGTAGCCCCGCTGACCCTATGCAAGACATTCTTATGGTGGTAAAATTCTTTCAACAGATTAATTTCCTTGTTATAGTGGTCCAACCTCTTCTGAAATACCTCTGCCTTGTCATCCTCTCTCTTTGTTAACGGTTCGCCTGTAACATCATCCTTGAAAGGAACTTTCGGTGGGTTATAGTCTAGGTTATAAACTCTGCCACTGGATACGTGGACCCATCTGGCTTCTATTCTTTCCAATATAACACTTTGATCCACATCTAATTCTACAACCATATTTATATTGGAGTCATGCCCGATCAATGTTTTGTCTAACGCGGAGGCCTGCTCTGAAGTTCTGGGGAACCCATCTAGCAACCATGTTGCCTTCTTATTTAGCCAATCTAATTCCTTCAACTGCTTAGTTATCAAGTTTACCATTGTGACATCAGGAACCAATTTTCCATCCTTTATATATTTGGATGCTTCAAGCCCGATAGCCGTACCTGAATTAATTTGTGACCTCAATATATCCCCAGATGATAAGGAATTAATTTTAGGAAATTGGTTTAATAGCTTTGAAGTTTGGGTACCCTTACCCGAACCAGGTGCTCCTAATAATAATAATCTTGGTGGCCGTACTAATGGCATCCGTCTTTTATCTGCTTTATTTGAAAAGAATCAGATTTACAGTTAATAATATTCTAAACGAATTTCAAGCGCTTTTATATTCTCACATGCGAGCCTCGGGTATTTTGGAGATAAACATTAACACAATTTGTGCAACTTTTGTACAGATATTTCAATCAATACTAATAGCAATTGAATATTATTTCAAAATACATGGAAATTACAATGATTATCTCTTACGTCTATCATCAACGCCGAAAATTTTGTTTGTTATTAATACATATCAAAAAATGAAGGAAAAAATAGTTACTAGAAACTAAATAATTAATTAAGATTGTTTAAAGTTTTATTCTTCATCTGAATCAATGATTCTTCTCTTTTTCCTTGATTGTTTACTTTCTTCATTATCTTCTATATCGTGTTCTTTGTCCTTCTCGTCCAGCGTTCCGTGTGGTTCCAGTTCATTCTCTCCTTCTCCGCGGCCCTGATACTTTGAAGCACCTTCACTCTTCAATTTGTTCAATCTTTCGGATCCTCTTTCGAATTCTTCTTCCTCGTCATCATCCTCTTCACCTTCTTCTTCTTCTTCTTCTTCTTCGTCATTAGCAATGAAGTCATCTTCCTCATCATATTCTTCATTGCCGTATGTTCTTTCAAATCTTTCATAAGCAGGCTCATATGAATCCCTCATACCCGGTACCGGGCTACTATTTCTTTCTAACCTCTCCTCTTGTAATCTTCTTTTGAGTTCAATTTGTCTTTTCATTTTAATAGATTTCTTCTCATTTTCATCGGCCAATCTTTGTTTTAACAATGGATCATTATCAGTAATAGTATTCAAAATCTTATCTTTTCTTTGAATATTCTTCACTGCCTGTGTCAATTTCTTATGTGTAGATGTGAATGCAGAGGATGGCAATAAGTTTACCAGTTTACTTAAGATTGAATCATTTTGCAAGATTTCGTAGTCGTCATGAGTCTTAACCAAAAAATTATCGTAAAGTGGCAATTCCTTATAATCAAACATTTCATTCCCAATCTTCAAAGATATCGACCCATCATTCCATTGAATGAAGTGAGCGTTTGATTGCTTGATAATTTCATCATTACCACTATTTGTATATCTCCATCTGATAGTATTCTCGTTCAATAATTTTTCAGCAATTAAATCATTTTGAATTTGTTTGGCATCCATTGAAGTCTGATCTCTGTCAGCTGCATTTTGACTAACCTTTTCTTTAAATTCTGTAGGGTCAAATGGATGTGCATCTACATTTAGGAAAACAGGCATTTTCAATGTATATGCATCGTCTTCTGTTTTATGTAATACAGAATGACGTGGTAAGGATATATCGAGAGTTTTGAGTTCCGCTTCCTCTTCTTCTTCATTGTCCTCGTCCTCTTCATCTTCATCGGCCGCAACTATCTCATTCTCGTACGATTGGGGTTGTTGTTCACCTTCATCCTCATCTTCTCCAAATAAATCGTCAACAACTTCTTCCTCTTGTATTAATTCCTGATCCTTTAGTTCAGTATCTGACATGCTATCCTATCGATTATTATCTACTTCTTGTAAGATAAAAAAAACATCTTGGAAATTTTCAATTTTGAATTATTTGAATGAAAATCGAAAATTCGGTATATACACTACGGTTATAATGATACTCTTTTTAATGTTAACAACTTACAGAAATTGACAATTGTTGAACATGACCTATTTAAATAAACGAATAGACTTGGTTATTAAAGTTAATGAAAGGAATGAAAAAAAAAAAAAAAAAAAAAAAATTTTTAAAGTTTTAAAAAAAAAAAAAAAAAAAAAAAAAAGAAAAAAAAAAAAAAAAAAAAAAAAAAAAAACATTTGTAGTGTTTGAAGTAAATAGAATTAATACACATAATGATACAAGCCATTCATGATTGCATGCAAAGTGAATTACATACTTCTCTAGTATTGGTTAAGCTATGGAGTTGAAACAACTATCGAAACATTAGGTTGTGATTGAGGTTCACCAACATTTTGATCATCGAGGTGAAGATCGCGAAGACCAGAATCGGGGTTTCGTACATATATATCGGAAGTGTCGTCGTTATCATCATCTGTAATTTCAAAGGCTTGGTCAGAATCAACGAATGGCAAAGATTTCGAATTCACATTATTTTCATAGCCGACAAAATCTTCATGATTGGAGGAGGATGATAACGATTTGCTATGTTGACGTTTGTAAGGTTTATTTAATAATCCCGTATCCAAAGGAGTGGTATTCGCAGATGTTGAATTGCTTGAGCGAGACTCATCTTGTTTCTGATATTGATGATGATGTTGCTGTTGAAAGCTATCTTGATGCTGTTGTTGTAATCGTTGTTGCTGTTGTTCATTTACATCATCAGGCTTTTGGTTTTTGTTTTGATGTTCTTGCGGTAATATCATTTGCTCCTTTTGGATGTCTGATTCCTCAGGTTGACTTTCTGTAGAATTTGACATCGATTGTTTTGACAGCGATATTTTCGAGCTAGATGGGTTCTGGTTTGGTAACAACTTGTAGGCATATTGTATCAAGAACTCAACAA
Organism: Debaryomyces maramus; assembly: GCA_030583545.1. Lineage (NCBI taxonomy): Eukaryota > Fungi > Ascomycota > Pichiomycetes > Serinales > Debaryomycetaceae > Debaryomyces > Debaryomyces maramus. The sequence continues at coordinate 915,867 of JAJMIL010000003.1, forward strand.
CCAACTGAGACAATGCATATTCTACTGGATCCATATCATGATTTGGGTGTGATAATATAGAAGGCTGGAAAATGGCAGCCAAGTTTCTCGATGACATTAAATTATCGTTTGAGTTGTTCTGAACCATTGCCAATAAATCAAGAATATAGAATAGCAATTGCTTCGAAAGGTTGGGTAATTTATCGACCATTAATTTGTATTCATTGATCGCATCGTGTATATCTCTTGTCAATTTGGTGTAGTTTTTCAATTTCTTAACCTTTGCTTTCTCATTTGATGCATCTTTGTTATCTTCGTCTGACTGAGAATTGGACTGAGAGTTCAATTGTTCTTGTGACTGTGGCATTGATTCAAATTCCGGGTTACATTGTGAATCATATGAAGTGGACGAGGTCGAATTATTTAATCTTCCAATATTTGTCTCCGTCAACGGTTGCGCATTACTTGATTTTAATGCTTCAGTATCAGATTTTTCATTATCCGCGGAATTGCTAAGACAAAGATCAGCTGTTGATTTTCTGAATGATTTATTGGGATTTTCAGCCTTATACTTCATGTATTGTATTATTCTTTGTCTTTTTCTTAACGGATCCCTAAAGCTCTCGTATAAATCGAGGGTGATTAGCGGCTCCGGTAAAGCATTTAAGTATCTTCTTAAAATTGAAGCCGCATCATGGACTGTATAACCATCCCAGCTTAATTTCTTTCCAAAATCGGGAGGGCTGTTGAATATTAACTGCAATTCCTTTAATCGTTTGGATGCGCCTCCAACTCTAAATATACCTTCAACGGTCAAACCGTTCTTTTTCAAGTATACACCACATTTAGCGACGACAATAGGAATTCTACCATATTGTAGGACATGATCACTGTCTTCGCTAGTCAATATGGAGATCTTCGCAGATGCTTGATTGATGGCTTCTTCCAAACTAACACCAAAATATTTACTGTTTTCATCAACAAGTGGGTTATGCTGTAAGAAGGAATCTCTGTGCTGCCTTATACTGGAACCTTTCTCAGATTGGTTAAACGAATTCGAACGGTCACGGTTCACATTGTTTGTTGACCTCGACTTATGGTGTAGCAATGGCCTTAAAAATTCTTGATGCGAGTGCTGATGTGGGAGTTGGGATTGATTGGCATTGATTGACTTCGTGGGAGATCTTGAATCAGCGGGATTGATGTCGTTGTCAGAAACAATATCATTCACACTCTCGTTGGACATAAGACTGCCCCGTTTCAAGTTCTTCACCCACCCAAATATCGAACTCCGATTCGTCGGTGACAGCGAATGGCTCATTACCCAATACTATATCAAAATATTTTGCAATGAGTTAATCTGCTATCTAAATAATTTCCTGCGTGCTAGAGTCTTAGTGTTGCCAGCTTCTTCCTCAATATTGGTTTCTTCCTTATCAAAATATATCCTCAATATTGCAAATACCACTGCTATCCTGAATTGAAGTCTACAACTTTATCTCAAATCCAGCACACTTGCTATAAATACTTCTTTGCTAAACTGGCTATAGGGTGAGGCCTCGTAATGCGTATATTTTTGTATGGATTTTTATGACAATTAATATATTTCTTTCGCCGGCTCTATAATCTGTTTGTTTTCGACTCACTATACTAGCGTCGGTTATATTTGATTACCTTATTTGATGGTATTTACGTGGTCTTTGGCTGGTACTTGTTATGGTCCTTTTTTTTTATTTTTAGCTTGAAACTGAGTTTGCATTTTTGGCACCGTTTTTACATGTTAGGTGGTTGTGGTCTAGATTTGTGAAAAAAGGTAATGATAGTGAAGATAGCAAGCAGAGAACAATCTATATTTACATTTAGACTATACATAAACATAATTAAACCAATTAATCAAATTCAATTCAATTGAACGTAGTTACCGGGGAAAACACCCGTTTGACCATTATACTTACCGGTCCACCAACCATTAGCATCGCCGGTCTTTTCCAAGATTTCGATAATAGCTCCTGCAGTGAAGGTCAAATCACCTTGAGCTTGAGCCGTGTAGTCATATAATGCAGTACAAGTTTGTGTAGCTGGAGCACTTTGTGGAGTGGGTGGTGGCATACCGTAAGCAGGTGCAGATGCTGCGTTTGCTGGTGCAGATGCTGCGTTTGCTGGTGCAGATGAGGGAGAACTGTAACCTCCGTAGCTGGTAGAAGTAGGGGATGGTGCTTGGCCGTATGTATTTTGGTAGCCGGGACCCTGGGGCGATTTGTAGTCACCATATTCTGGTTGTGCGGGCTGTTGGCCGTATTGAGATGTTGTTGGAGAGTAAGGTGGCAATTGGTCAGAAGTGGAAGTAGGACTACCTGCGGCCCCTTGAGACATCATGGCGTGACGTCTTTTAGTGGCTTCCAACTTGTTTTTTGCATGGCCAACCTTGAAATGGGTGATACCAATGGCGTCGGCTCTTTGTTCAATATCACCCTTCTTGGCCATGTAAGCCTCAACTATGTCCGAGTTCAAGTCGAAGTAGGGGATCTTCAATTCCTCCATCCTCGTGTACAACGTGTAGAAAATATTCAATTGCATGTAGTAGAAACTGACGAAAAGTGGCTTGATGAAATCTGACTGCATCTGAAATAACACAGGCAAATCGTTTTTCAACATGTCGTTATAGTAGTCGAATTCCTGCTGGGCAACTTGAACTTCGGCCTCAGCACTGAACATTCTCTCCTCATCCTTCGGGGTCTTTTCCTTCTTCTCTTCATACTTCTTGTAGGTCCGCTTACGACGGTCCAAATCGACTTGCTTATGTTCTCTCTTAGTGGCCATTTTCCGAATTGCTTCAATCACTTTCAACAACTCTTGCGCAGGGTTGACAATCCGCTTTTCAATTAAATCCAAATCAGGCTTCAATGTTTCCTTCAATTCCTTCACAACCTCCCTATATTGCTCCGAAGCCTGGATACCGTCTGGGTTATCCTCGGGTACCGTCGCATTAGGGTCTGATAACCTCCCACTGATGGGCTTATAAATCTCCTCAATCGCTTTGGAAAAATCAATCTGATAGTCCAACATACCATTGACAGCAGAAAAATATCTCTTGGACTCGGTACTTAACTTTTTGGTCTCACTTTCCAATTCTTTGAATCTTCTCTCGGCATCAGCATAAACAGCGTCAGATGTGACTTCACCCATATTCATCTTCTGACGAAAATTCTGGGGTGCTCTCACGATAGTTTTCCTCAATCCCTTAAATGACATGATTGTTAGACCACTCAGTAGCTAAATTCTGCTTGTTGGTAAGTTATAATTCAAAAAAATGCTACTTGCTGTATATGGTAGTCCCTAATGTAATGAACCTTCCATCATTTTTATGGTCGTGCGCGTTGTTCAATTATTTGACCCGTGAAATAATGGCAGATTTTTATTTGCAGCCACAAATCAGATTTTATCAGAGATAACGACAAAGTCTTTAGAGAGTAACCAATTATTAAGATAATTCTTAGTTAGGCATTATTGAACTACTTTAAAATGCCTCCAAAAAATAGTAATGTATTAGAAGAACCAAGTTCTTCTGGTTTTTTTAGCCGCTTTTTAAAGATATTTGAAAGCATTGTAAAATTTGTTTTTCGATACATTATTCTACCATGGTTAATTTCAGAATTGGGAGTACGGTGGTATTACCAGATACTTTTTTATATAGTGAGAGCATTACTTAGGATTCCAGGTATATTATTCAGTCCCTCAGGGATAATTGGAGTGTTGGTCGGAGACAACGAGGATAGCGGGTTTGACAGCGCGAAGAGTCGAGACACTATTGCCGACTCGATCTTTGATGCTATCCATGGAGACGACGAAGACTACGGGTTGGGAGACATGCAAGATGGAACTACAATTTTGCAACGCATTAATGCGGCATTTTACACGTTAATGGATAGATTGGCTAGCCGGGGTTTCGTACGGATTATCAACGAAAACTTTGAGGAACTTTTCTTCATCTTTCAGAAGGCAGATTATTTGTTTGACAGGTATGTGAAGCACTCGCCGTTTTGCGTTTTGAATAAGTTGAATCCCAACGGAAAGAAATCGCATTATGAGTTTGAGGGCATTGCATTAAGTAAGTACGAAGGGTTCACCGATTACCTAAAATACAAGCGGGATAAGCCAAGCAGATCGCAAAATGAGATAAAAGTGCCCAAGACTAAGCCAACAGAAAAAAAGAAGGAAGAGAAGCGGGAAACTGTGGAAATTATGAAGCCTCCTGAAGTAGCCGCTAATCCATTAGTAAATAGGCTGACGCAAACGATAGGAAATGATTTAGACAAGCAGTTTATGACTCTTGCCTCACCTACGTTTAATTTTGCGTCCAAATCTTTCCCTTCTACGTTAACTCAAGCCAATCGTCCTTCCAGTCCTAAAAGAATTAAGCTAGATAAACCAAGAATCCAGCCTATCAAGCAAAGTTTCCAAGTTCCTGAAAAATTTGCAGATGTCGCCAAAGTCAATAACACCAGAATTGTGAATATTGAACTTCCTAACAAAAAAAATTCAAATTTCAAATTGTTGATAAGACCAAAGCACGACAACAGCCACAATAATGGTAATAGTCATGGTAATAATAACTCTAAGCAAGGAATTGAAGTATTATCTAGTTCCACTAATAAGAGAATTCAAAAATCTATTGCAATTGATGACTTAGAGTATATTGATAACGTCAAAAAAGCAATTAGACAGATTTTACCTAACCCCATATATGATGACGGATCATTAGGTCCTATCATTCTTCGCCTTGCATGGCATTGTTGTGCAACATATAATAAGTTTACCGGCGATGGTGGTTCGAATGGTGCAACTATGAGATTTGCTCCGGAGATTACTGATGATGGTAATACCGGCCTTGATATAGCACGTATAGCGTTAGAACCAATCAAGCAAAAATTTCCCGCCATGACATATTCTGACCTATGGACCTTAGCCGGTAAAGTTGCCATAGAGGCTATGGGGGGACCGATAATCCCTTGGAAGTGCGGTAGAATAGACTGTATCGATGACAAGTACGTACCTCCAAACGGACGATTGCCATTTGCCCATAAGAATGCAACCCACATAAGAGAAACATTCAGTCGAATGGGGTTTGACGATAGGGAAGCGGTCTTGCTCTTAGGGGCACATGGCCTAGGAAGGTGCCACAAGAAATTTAGTGGTTGGGAAGGCAAATGGACTCCAAATCCTATTTCATTCACCAATGATTTTTACAGGGTTCTCCTAAATGAAGATTGGGTCCCTGGAACTGTTCCTGAAACCGGCAAGGAACAATTTTATAACGAAGATCGATCGTTGATCATGTTAAATACTGATTTAGAATTGATTAGAGATCATCAATTTTTACAATATGTTAAACTATATAGTGAAAATCAAGCTCTCTTCTTTCATGAATTTGCCGATACTTTTGGCAAGCTCTTAGAATTGGGAGTAGAAAGGGATATCAATGGGAATGTCTTGCCGAAGAAGGAGTTCTATTGATTTAATTTATGCAGTCAAATATATCTGAATTTGCTTTTTTGCGACTTAAAATTATTCTCATTTCTTTATTTCTTAAATCCGGTGGTGACTTATTAATCCTTTTTCTTACAAGAAGGTTGATACTAAAGTAAAAAATACATATACGGAATGACTATCCCGCTGCTAGAAGACTATGGTGTCTCTAAAGGTACTGGTTTTTTACCAGAGCAATTTCCATTAGTGGAATTACCACAACTGTACTATAAACCTTGGGAAAATTTGGTGAATAACTTACCGTCATTAATTTTAACTAAAAAAATAAGATGGCTTGTTGATAATAAATTGCCTTTATTATCCACGTCATACCTTTCAAATGAACGTGAATATAGAAGGGCTTATCAAGTTCTCGGATTTTTAGCGCATGCTTACATATGGGGTACAAATGAGCCAACAAATAAATTACCGGAACAGATTGCTAGACCACTAGTCGAGACGGCAGATTACTTGAGGTTGCCTCCTTTAGCGACCTATGCTGGCTTGTGTTTGTGGAATTTTAAAGAGATTTTACCTATGGACGATGAAGATAAGAAATGGGATTTAGATAATTTGACGACGATAAACACATTTACAGGCTCGATCGATGAAAGTTGGTTTTATTTGGTTAGTGTGTATTTCGAACACAGCGGGGCTTCCGTTATAAAGACCGGGTTGGAAGCTATCCAGAATGTGTTCGATGGCGACACCGATAAATTGACAGAAACATTACAGAAGCTTGCCGAGTCTATTGATAGCTTAGGATCGGTCTTGATGAGAATGGAAGAGATGTGTGATCCACATGTTTTCTACTTTAGAATAAGGCCGTACTTGGCTGGATGGAAAAACATGAGTGATGTTGGTTTGGACAAAAATGGTATCATATACGGAAACGAAACAAAGCCAAGGGCGTATGCCGGAGGGTCAAACGCACAATCGTCTCTAATTCAATTCTTGGATATCTTATTGGGTATTAAACATTATCCAACTGGAAAAAGACCTTTACCGCATGAACAAAAGGCACACACTAGCGAAGTTGTTAAAAGCTCCAACAGTTTCATGGATGAAATGCGCTTCTACATGCCTGGTGGTCATCAGGATTTCTTGTCGAAAATTGAAGGTATATCCAATATAAGCGATTACGTTCTTGCAAACCATGACTCCAATCCAGAGTTAACCCTAAGCTTTGATGCATGCTTAGCAATGTTGAAACTGTTCAGAGATAAGCACATTCAAATTGTCACCCGATATATTGTATTGCAAGCAAAGCAGAGTTCGAACTTGGGCTCCAATTCTACGTTAAGGTCAGGTTTGGCTAAACTGAAGAAGACAGCTGGTGAGAGAGGTACTGGTGGAACTGCCTTATTACCATTCTTGAAACAATGCAGAGATGAAACTGGTGATCCTGCTGCTGGTAACTGGGGTAAAAGAATCCTTAGTGACGGTGTCATGAGACTTAAATATTCTAAGCCTAATGCTATTAATGAAGATTAGCTATTATCACATTTAGAATAGATTTACCACCTCTTAAATTTTAGTTCTATGTATATTTTTTTGATTTATAGTTAAGTTTTAATTCAACAATGATTGCGTCACAAAAAAAAAAAAAATTTCACGAAGTTTCCAAAAATTCTTGTTATCACCAAACCTCTTTAATATACGGGTTTATGTTTCAACGGTTATTTTCAAGCTTACCACGTATTAATAACATAAGAAAGATGTCAGACGCTACGATCCAAGCAGCCAGTGAAGTTAAGGCTGCATCTACACCTAACGCCAATACAAATGCATCTAAGAAGTCAAACAAGAAATCGAAGAAGCAAGATCAATTCTTATTGAAAACTCCAAAAGGTACCAAAGATTGGGCTGACAAGGATATGGTTATCAGGGACGCTATATTCGGTACATTGAGTTCTTTATTTAAAAGACATGGTGGTGTCACAATTGATACACCAGTATTTGAGTTAAGGGAAATCCTTACTGGTAAGTATGGTGAAGACTCCAAGTTAATTTACAATTTAGAAGATCAAGGCGGAGAATTGACTTCTTTAAGATACGATTTAACTGTACCATTTGCAAGATTTGTTGCCTGTAATAGTATCAGTAGCATTAAGAGATATCACATTGCAAAGGTTTACAGACGGGACCAACCAGCAATGACTAAGGGTAGAATGAGAGAATTTTACCAATGTGATTTCGATATTGCTGGTAATTACGATACAATGGTACCCGACTCAGAAATTTTATGTCTTTTATGTGAAGGTTTGACTGGGTTAGGTATCAATGATTTCAAAATTAAATTAAATCATAGAAAAATCTTAGATGGAATTTTCCAGGCATGTGGTGTTAAGGAAGAAGATGTTAGAAAAATCTCTTCTGCTGTTGATAAGTTAGATAAATCACCATGGGAAGCTGTCAAGAAAGAAATGGTCGTTGAAAAAGGCCAGTCGGAAGAAGTTGCTGATAGAATAGGTGAATTCGTTAAATTGAATGGTTCCATAAGAGACGTCTTGCAAATCTTGCAACTGAATGATTTGTTAAAAGAAAATGAATCCGCACAAAAGGGTATTGAAGAAATGGTTATCTTAGCTGATTACGTTGATGCTTTTGATATTGCAAAATATGCCACCTTCGATTTATCATTAGCAAGAGGTTTAGATTATTATACTGGCTTAATCTATGAGGCTGTTACTTCAGCATCAGCACCACCAAAAAATGCAAACGAGTTAAAAGAGAAGGCTGCTAAAGATAAAAAGGAAGTAGAAGATGCTTCTGAATATGTTGGGGTTGGCTCTATTGCCGCTGGTGGTCGTTATGATAATTTAGTCGGTATGTTTTCAAATGGTAAATCAATTCCTTGTGTGGGTATTTCTTTTGGAGTTGAAAGAATTTTTTCGATCATTAAAGCAAGGGCTTTGAAAGAACTTGAAAGAATTAGCTCATCCCAGACCCAAGTGTTTGTCATGGCATTTGGTGGTGGTGAAGGCTGGAATGGCTTCTTGAAAGAAAGAATGGCTGTCACAAATAAATTATGGGCCGCAGGTATTAACGCTGAATATTTATATAAAACAAAGGCCAATATTCGTAAACAATTCGATGCGGCCGAAAAATCTGGCTCTCAAATTGCTATAATATTGGGTAAGGAAGAATATCCTCAGGGTCAGTTAAGAATGAAGGTCTTAGGACAAGGTGATGATAGCGATCAAGGTGAAATTATTCAGATTGATGACCTTGTTAAGGTTGTTCAAGAAAAATTATCTACTTTAAATAAGGATGGTTTGAATGAAATCACCCGCTTGATTAAAGGTTTATAAATGTAAATATTGCTTAATATAATTTCCATACATATATTTCTATCTAATTAGAATCTAATTTTACCTGTACTTTATGTCCATGTTTTTCCTTACCCGTCCTCTTGACTCTATTCCATAAGCTGTTTATATCATTACAACAAAACCACCAAATTACACCACACCATGAATCTACTTGGGGTAATGGATCGTAAAATTCAGCTGCAATTCTTTTTAATTCCGGTAATTTTGTCCAAGCAATGTATGGGAAATCATGATGTTCGTTGTGATAACCAACATTCCAGGTTAAGCGATTTAAAGGCCCGTAGTAAGAATATGTTTCCTCTGGTAATAATTCTTTGTTAATATTACCTGATTTCTGATCGGACGCATTCTTTCTTGGCTTGTTATTTTCATTTAATACATAATGCTCAGCAATAAAGTGGCCGGCACAAGGATGCAAAGATCCAGCCAAGAATGAGCTCATAATAAAATACCCTAGGGAATTCCAACTCCAGTATTTAACCATGAGGTAGTCGACACTAACTTGATAGACAATGTTAAATAAATGAACCTTAGTGATGGGTATCTGAGTAATAAACATTGGTCTTAAAGCATAAAAGAAAATTTGAAAAATGGCAAAAAATACTTTACCTAAAACATTCGAAAGGAAAAGCCCTTCAAATTTTGTTGGCAAATCAGTATCCAAATACTCATCACCTAGGAATTTATGGTGTAATTGATGATAGGGTTGGAACGAAGCTGAATATGGAATACCGATAGGCATATTTGTGAATACCGCAAACAATTTATTGTGGATCGGCTTTTTAAATAACAAATTATGGGATAATTCATGGATGGCTAAGAAGATAGCCTGGTTAGAAGTTGCTCCAAAAATATAGGCTAAACTTATAAATTTGAAACTTAATAATGACGTGTTTCTTAAGTAATATGCTATGGAAAACTGTAAGATTAATATTCCAAAAATATACCACTTTGTCTTTGGTTCATATCCAGTTAGCTTCTTGATTTCAGGATACTTGGCTAATATCTGTTTTCTTCTAATAACATGTGGTTCTAACTCTTTAGTCCAGTAAAATTCATTCAAAACCTCGATAGAGGAGTCTGCGGGAGGCGTATCAACCATGTAGGTTTCATTATTATTTCTATGAGTTACCGAAGTCATTATATGTGAGGTTAATATATACTAGAACAATCAATACAACTATTCTTTATAAATATCAATATTCCTAAAGAAAATGAGTAAAGATCTAAAATCAACCCATAAATTTTTCAGATCTCGGCAGTACGATCGAGTAAAATTTGACACGACTAATAATTTGGAATGAACCAATATTCTATTCTACATACTTCCATTTTCTAGAGGTAGTCTCTAATCGTCCTTGTGAGTGTTTTCTAATGTTTCTATACAACATCTTTCAATGTAATCTATTTAAATAATTTAATTGTATTTTTTTGCATCATTTCGTTAAATTTGTCCAAATGTTGCAATAATCAATAATTTATATAAATATTTTTAATATTCAATGTTATCTTTAAAGTACTGTAGAACATAGAAAATGTAATAGTAATAGTGAATACACTAGAAGATTAATGTAGTACAGAAATACGAGTGTGATACAATTGGTGGTATGATGTATATCCAATATATTATTATACAAGCGATTAAATGTAGTTTTCTACAACATAATATATATTCAATATAGAAATTTCAAAAATGCATAGCGAAAGATCAGCGCTGCTTTCGCTGTTATTGAGATGGTGGGTTTGTCTGTTGCGATGGCCCAGTATATTGGTTGAAATATTGAGGAAATTGTTGATACGACTGAGATGGTGTTACCGAATTGGATGTCCCTTGCATGGGCGGCTGAGGTGATGAACTAGGTGGGTTTGGAAATTCTGGAAGCATAGAATTTATCAGCAGTTGAGATGAATTGGCAAACGAAGGACCATTAAATCCAGGATAATAAGGGGGACCTCCGGTTTGGAATTGATTGGAGAACGGATTGAAATAAGGTGTATACGGATGTTGAAAATATTGGGAATAATTTGGTGGCATTTGAGGTACTTGCGGAACTTGTGGTGGTAAAGGTAGCATATTACCATAAATCGAAGAATAATCATTTGGAATAGTTGTTTGTTGGTGAGCAATAGGTTGCGCATTAAATGGTTGGGATGGAGTGTTAGAGCTATTAATTTCGTTACTACTTCCATTATGCCAAATACTAGGTGCATCACTTTTTTTGTCCCTTGGTTCACTATTTGACGATTCGAGGACCAAAGAGTCCACCATACTTTGCAATCCATTCTCTCTTTGTGGGTCCTGCATTAAAGTATCATCTCCATTTGATTCACGTATAGCGCTTTGGCCATGTGGGTCCTGTGATAACTTGTCCTGTAGTTGGGTTGAATGTGAAAGAATAAACGAATTAATCTCTTCTAAATTATTAGAAATCTTCATGCTAGGCTGCTGCTCTGAATGCTGTTTATCATCTTTAATGCTCGTATTTTCCTTATCTATATGAGGCGCACGTTGTTGATCGCTTTCATGTTGCTTCTGTTTATATGTGGATCTTGTAGACTTGATCGTACTCTTTTTTGCATTTTTCCTCTTTTTACTATCCTGTGAATCTTTAATTTGAAATTTATCTTCAGCGACTTTACAGCTCTGCGCAACATCGTACTTACCCAGGTCAAAATTGAATTCAATGCCAAATGAGTTATGTTCTAATAGTTTCTTACTTAATAACATAACTGATTGCAATCTCAAGTCATTTTCATAGCGAATAATTTCGGTATGAAATAACGTGTCAATTGTTATATTAACGCTATTCTCGATTGTTTGTCGGAACAAATCATTATCCAAAAAGGAAGGAACCTTAGAATTTTTGTCTATTAAACTTGAGTAATCCCCGACGAGTAGATTTATGTTATTTGCCGTAAATAAGTGATCGTCTTTAAAGTCTTTAAGTTGAAACTTAACAATCAGTAAATCTTTAAAAAACACATCTTCTTTGAAATAGTAACCTCTAACTGGTCTTGAATTCACAGTCAATAGTTCTCGAATTTTTTCTCGATCAATATCTTGGCTCGAGGACTCATTTTCATAAATGTCTGAAAGTAATTCATTTAATACTCTGACAAGATTTTCTGCAAGATCCTCGCGGGCTTGGAAGTTTCTCAAAATAATTTTATTTTCCTTAAACCAGTTTAATAAAAGTCGTAAGATTATCAAGATGTTCAGTTTGTTAGTATCATTAAATTTTACCGCAACGCATGCTTCTAAAATTTTATTAATATAACGAAACGTAAAGTCGTTGAACAAATCCAAACACACCTTATTTTTTCCATTTTCAATTAATTTGTTGAAAGAGACGAGAATAACTAACTGTTTGATATAAAAATTTAATTCATTTTCACTAGAATCTTCAATTAATTTGCCAAATGATTCACCGCAATTCCTTAGAAAGTCACTTTCAAGTTTTGAGTACTTTAAATTCTTAATAATCGTATCTTTAGCTTTATGATAATTTTCTGGTAAATAATAATAACACACCAAACAAATAAATGATATATTTAACTCATTTTGCTTTGATGCGCCAGTATTATCCTTTTTATTGTCATTTGTTATATCCATTAATTGATGGATGAACCAATCCTTCTTCAAAATGGTATTCAAATTTGTCAAGCCTAGTGTATAATTCGGAAGTCGAGTAAATTGGGATCTCAAAAACCAATAACAAGCTTCATATTTATCATCTATTAAGTTATGAATCATTCCAATATGGTTGTATGGTTCATTCAATGCAGGCAAAAGTAATATGCAAAATTTGTAGAAAATTAAAGCCTTTTCATAAGCAGGCTTCATAAAAGAAATCTTTGCTTTATTTGATTGATTTGATAAATGCTGGTATTTCCAATAATTTTTAATTGATAAACATGGGTTAACGTATGATAATTCAATGAATGATCTTTGACGTGAAATATCACCCAAAGATAATAAGCATCTGTGGACTAAGAAGATTAAGTTCGCCTGTAAATTTGAACTAAACGTCTTGATTGCATTGTTAGGAACAACGAAATTAAAATGATTCAAAATCCTATTAGGAAGTAAAGGGTTTTGGAAATGTGTCGAAAAATATTTCAATAAGGTGAAGTAAAATTGATACGCTTGCTTAATGAACTTGATAAAATTATCATTAACCTTTCGGATTTCAACTGCCTTTAATGATTTATCCTTGCCATTCGAATTCATGACTTTCTTACTAAAATCGTTGTAATAATTAGCATGGTGGAATTGGAAAAATTTGATAATTGGATAGTGAAACTCCAACCAAAGAAGTTCGAAAATTTTAATGGTCTTGAACTCCAATTCAAGCTGGTTATTAGGAACATCACGCTCAGGATGGCTCTCGTATTCCTTCAATTTATCGTAATATTCATTGCAATCGGATAATATCAACGTTTGAAATTTCGACTGTAGAACATTGTTGAACCCAAGCAAAAGTGATTGATCAATAAACTTTCTACCCAAAAACTCATTTAATTGTGTTTTGTAAGTTTGGATCTCTTCTATAGTTGATGGGGTGGTCATTATACAATTCAATGCTTATTGGTGGTGTAATCTGCTAATTTTTTGTTATACTATAGTTATGTCCTTCTTTTAAAGGTTTTTGGAAGTATGCAACTGTGTATGAATAAGGTAAAGGAAAACAAAAAGACAAAAATTATATCATTCTAATAATTGAATGAACTTCATGTAGACAATTGTAATGGAATTCCTGGAACTTATAGCTGTAACTACCTATGTTTGTTAACAGATCAAATATGGCTCAGACCTTGCCAGTAGAAAAATTTTTTGTGCAATATATGCACGACCGAAAGATAAATAGTAATGGCAAAATCTGAAGTCTGGAGAAGTTGATCCCTAGAGATACGTTGGATTAAAGTAAGATCAGCTATACTGCCACCATCTTGAAGAATAAATAGAAACTATGACCCACGAAGAAGAAGAAGAAGAACAATCTTTCAAAGTAAAAGTATATGTCTATGACCTTTCAAATGGATTAGCAGCCGCTTTTGCGCCACTGATACTTGGGATAGACATTGATGCTATATACCACACATCGGTTGTGATATACGATAAAGAACATTATATTGACCAGGGGATCAAAATATCACCTCCGGGAAAGACGAAGTATGGAATACCCAGGGAAGTTATCGACATGGGTGAGACGTACGTGACGCAGGATATATTCAACGATTTTCTTGACGAGCTCAGGAACCACGAAGATCTCAAGTACGATGCAATTAAATATGATTTATTTGACAATAATTGTAATCATTTCACGGACGTGTTGCTTGACTTTTTGGTGGGAAAAAATCTAGAAGATAGAATTTTGAAGTTACCTCAGCAAGTTTTAAATTCACCTAATGGTCATATATTACGACAAATGATTGGTTCGTATCAACCGTAGAGCCTCTAGTGTATCTAGTGGTTTTAGCTGAAGGCACTTGACCGGGAAAAAAGAACAACCGGTGAAGGTAAATTTGGAATGGCAACCGAAACCTCATTTGGAACATGCGTTTCAAAATTGTTGTAAAGATATTTATCCCTTTTTTTTTTTTACATTTATAAAGGAAGTACATAGACAACTATAGTCAAGAATAGCTAACATGGACAGGCCCAATAACGTAAGTTAGAATTAAAAAAATGGTGGAGTAGAACTCATTTACTAACGCTACAGAATCATTATGTAAATATGAATACCTCTCAAATGAATTCACTGATAGATTCATCTATAATGTCCAATGAGTCGAGTCAACAGTCGGTTATTACAGAAAACCCACTGGTTAAGTTTTGGCAATCTAATAACTATAAGAACTCCATCACTAGTCCTATCCAGCTTCAAAGTCCAACTAATTACCAAACTACCACATTTCAGAATCAGTCTCCCAAAATCGAATCGATTAATAATGGTGGCGTTGGTGGAGCAGGAGGCATGAATATCAATGCACCCAGCTATATTCCGTATAATTATAATTCGAACTATCAGGCCTACGACAAATATTATAACAATCAGAGTAGTGAGCTTTATGATAGGTCGTCGTTGCAAAATTTTGCTATCAGCGCAACAAAGAAGGATGAAACTCAGGAAGAGCTTGAAAAGACAAAGGTAGATGTAGTTGTTAAGAATCAGATCATTAAGAACCTCACCGATCAATTGAACTCCATGAGTAAATTGAAAAATGTGAAACAATCGAATAACGATTTTAAAGTTCCGCAGAATTATTATGAGCTCTTCAAGGATCTAACCAAGAGCTTGAAGAATAAAAGTGCGGAGTTAGAACAGACGAAAGAACGGTTGGAGACCATTGTAGTTGCACTATCGATGAACAATCAGCAAACATTGTCACTTAGCGGTGAATTTGATGAGCAGGAACTAGCCCATAAGATTATTAATAAGTTATCGTTATTACAGGCTGAAAACGAGAACCTATTGAAAATGATTAGTTCAAGTAACAAGCTGACTCTTATAGTCGAATTGGGGCTCTTGAAGAATGAAAATAGTCAACTAAAGGATAAGTTAAAAAATTTGGAAAAATAACTCTTGAGATTGGACTCATTGTTTGCTATATAACTTAATATATGTTTTATTTTGGAATTGTGTGTAATGCAACTGTTCAACCACCTATAGAGGAATCCTTATAGGGCTTAGAATTTGATGCTTTATTATTTAGTTCTTTATAGTGTAGTTGGAAAGTGTTGATGTTCTTTACACGACCATATGAAAAAAACCCAAATTGAAAAACACGCCCAGATAATAAACAGCATAGATACTTGATAATTAATATACACGAATAACAATGGTTTACACATCTCCAGCTGTCGTTATCGACAATGGTTCATGTACCACTAAAGCTGGATTTGCACTGGAAGATTTACCATCGTTAGTTTTCAGTTCAAACTATGCTATAGATTCAGACTCTTCAATCAAAGTTGGAGAAAGACAGATCGATGAGAATCCAGAGAATGAAGTAATGACCTTTATGGACAATGGCTTGATTTACAATTTTGATAATATAGTCCATAATTGGCAGTATGTCTACGATAATATTGATAACAACAACCCAATAAACCCCAAAGAATATCCATTAATGTTGACAGAACAATCGTGGAATACATCTAAGAATAAATTGGCTACGACCCAAATAGCATTTGAAACATTGGAAGTACCTATTTTCTCACTTGTTAAGACTCCGTTGGCACAATTGTATCATTTAGGGAGAGCAACCGGTGTTGTAGTGGATATTGGTTCATCCGTGGCTAGTGTTACACCTATATTGGATGGTATTATTCAAACAAAGTCATCTTTTCATTCGAAGTATGCCGGAGATTTTGCAAACTTACATGCATTAAATTTCTTGGAGTCAAAAACTTCCATAGATACATTAATACCTAGAAAATTCCAATCTACAAAGATGTCGCAGTCGTTTAAGAACTATCAAATCAGTTACAATTTGCTACAAGATTTTAAAAGTTC
The DNA here is from genome assembly GCA_030583545.1 of Debaryomyces maramus. Classification (NCBI taxonomy): domain Eukaryota; kingdom Fungi; phylum Ascomycota; class Pichiomycetes; order Serinales; family Debaryomycetaceae; genus Debaryomyces; species Debaryomyces maramus. The sequence continues at coordinate 932,227 of JAJMIL010000003.1, forward strand.
AATGTTGAACGTATGTGAGGTACCAGCAGCTCAATGCTCGTATTCATTGAATCCAAAGAACTACCAATTACCTAATAAAAGCCATGTTAATATTAATAGGGAACAAATTAATTTATTAGAGAATTTATTCCAACCTAACTTCTCACCATTGTCGAATTTGTCTGTACCAGAAGTTAACTTAAATAAACCTCAAACTAATGGATTATCACATTTAATTTTGTTGGCATTGAAGAATTTGGAAAGTTCTTTCATTCCCTCCAATGAAGCTATTAATTCTACAAACGTTAATTCAAGATATACTAAATTCAATGAAATATTAAGGGAGTTGTTATCGAATATTTTAATCACTGGTGGTTCATCGTTGACCACCGGGTTATCACAAAGAGTCATAAATGACATATACAAATTGGCCCATCAATACTTTCCTAATTATATTTTCACACAACCTGGTAGATTAGTTTTGGGTACCTTAGGTAACTACCAACAAAATGATATCAGTGAAGTATGGGATAAAAAGTTTGGGTCATGGTTAGGTGCTTGTAATTTGGCAAGTATGTTGAACGATAATGATAACCAGGAATCAAATAGCATCAATATTGCATTAGATAATTGGTTTGTCACTAAAAGTGATTATGAGGAACTTGGTGAAGACTTAATTTTAGAGAAATTTAAATAGTTATGTATGTATTTTTGTTTTTTGAATTAATAAGAAAACTTATATTAATATATTTACAGAGGAAGTTATTTGACCCATGTTACGTACTTATCGTCATAACGCGAAGATTTACCATGAACATCCAAAGCAGCTTGTATCTTTAATTCGACACCTAACTTGTTATTAGTGGATTGCTTGAAATGCTTCAATACTTCACTTGGAGTAGGTAAGTATGACCTACCAGAACCATCATTACCAGTTATGTAATTTTCAATTTCATTATTTTTTGGTAATCCCATATTGTATGGATACGACTTATAGTTGATACCAAATAACTTATCAATCAAAGGCTCGTTCAATTTAGAACTGTGAATGGACTTTTCCAAATTCTTTTTGATAAATTCGTCAGAAATACCACTTGGCTGTTTGGCCAGATTCCATTCTGGTAATGGTGGTTCTTTAATCTTGTTAATTAACTTATGGGTAACACCTTTAGCAAATTCATTGGTTTCTGGTTTAATATTAACCAAATTAGTTGCTGTAATCATTTCTAACTCAAATTGCTGGCGAATGGTATTTTCCTCACCACGCTTTAACAATGCGAATGCAACCTTTAAGGATGTTGGCGGTTTAGCTAATATGGTCTCGTAGGTCTTCTTGGCGAAGTCAGAACCATCTTTTTGGAGGTAACTTAAAATTTCTTCAACGGAAGGTTGTGAGAAAGCCTTGTTGATTAACTCTAATTGTTCTGTGGTAAAGGGAAACTTGTAGTTTTCAGGCAATTTGTTTTCCGTAAACTCTTCGATCGCTTGGTTGACTTGAGCATAGAATTCCTTCGAATTATTTAAAATCGACGAATGGTTATCTTGTGTTTTGTTATCATTAACGGTAGGTGGCTGCAAGTTAGACAATCTGTTGACTAACGCATCAAGTCTATCCGATGGCACATAATGAGTAGCAAAACCCAACATATAACTATCCAAGCCCGACAAAATCTGGCCCGTGAATGCAATATAGTATCCGAGTTTGTCATCTAATCTTGGCAAGAAAAATGTGGTACCGACGTCAGGAAAGAAACCGATATCCATCTCCGGCATGGTCAACTTGGTCTTCTCAGTTGCAATTCTGAATGGCGCATGCACTGACAACCCGACTCCACCTCCCATAGTGAATCCATCCATCAACGAAATGTATGGCTTGGGGTATGTTGAAATCATGTAGTTCAAGTTGTATTCTCTCTGGAAAAAGTCGGACCCATATCCTGGGTTACCCTCGTTGATCTGCTTCGCAACCTCCGTCACGTCTCCCCCAGCACACAATCCCTTGGGCGACGTAGAATTCAAAATCACAACGTTACTGACGTTGGATTTGGCATACTCCAATAATCTTGGTGTGATCTTGCTTACCATCGAAGTGTTTAAAGAATTCAATTTCTTGGGCCTGTTCAATGTCACAAGTCTGGCCATATTCTTGTTGGAAAATAAAACATCATCTTCGGCGTACCCAATGATGTTGGAGTTGGTGGATAAATTAGAACTCATTTTAGGTAATTGTGTATTAAGTCGATTATTTGAAATTATCTTCTTCAAATTTGTTTTCAACATTCTATCAAAAAATCGCTTCTACCTTTATTAAGCTTTTAATCCCCTTTTATATAATGCTTCGTTTAGAGCAACTGTGTATACCAATATTCCGGTTTAGTTCTTGTGATTCCCTCAAAAACTTTTCTCCTCAAAATTATTGGAAAAAAATATGACACAAAAACGGATGGTCAAAAAGATTCCGCCGGAAGTTCCCGTAAAATGAATTTCGACCAGTAGTTAGTGCACGAGAATGGCCTCGTATATGAACAATCAAGCCATACCAACGGCAGGCTTATCTACAATAGACTGTATTTGCCGATTAGTTTACACTCATGGCGTTCGTCAGCAGCATCACAGGGGACAGCAGGGTTGGGCAATTGATACTGGTAAAAATAACCAGTCTGGTAAGAGGCTAGCATGATCAATTGGTCGTTTCCGGGGTTGCTAGAGAAGCCAATTTCCACCTTGTTCTTGGTTTGATGTAGATGGAACAAGTGAGGAGGGGAGGACTCGGGTAGCTTGACGTAGGCAAAGGACCTTCTGGGGGGCTCCCAGATGAGGTTTTCAAGGTAGTTCTTGTAGGGCAAGTTTTTCATGATTGACTTGGTGTAGTTGTTGTTGATGAGCTTGGAGGAGCTCTCGACCTTTTTTTTCAAGGCATTGAAGTAGGTGAGCTTAGGGTTATCTTTCTGCGGCGAAGAGGGCAGCTCTGGTGCTTTGGAGATGAGCAAGTTGGCGAGGTTCTGGTTGAGATCCTCCGACGAGCGGTTCTCGTCGTCTGGGTCGCTTTCATTGGTAGACTCGTCTTCGTATTCGTAATGGTCAAACGGTTGTTTTTGCAACTTGAAAAGATGGATGGTGTTGCTCTCGGAACCACAGCCCAAAACCAGGTTATCCTGATTGAAACTCAAACAGTTTATCCTGATGAGATTGTGCCCCCTTCGTAAGTTAGTGATCTGGGTGATTTTGAACGGCTTGTAGTTATCCTCATCTTCCACAGACTCCAAGTGACATACCCTGATGATCGTTCCTTTCGTGGAGGCGGTTGCTATCTTACTATTATCGTTGGATATAGTTATCTTTGCGAGAGACGAATCATGGGCTTTGTAGATTAGCCTTGGCCTTAATTTGATTGTATCGTAAACCAAAATCCATCCATCGGAATTCTTTTGTAGGTCATCAAGCGTAATGATGTCTTTAGTGATTTTATCGCCCGTGAATTCAATGACTGGCCCTAGCGACGTGAGAATATTAGAATCACTAGCTCTGGTGGCGTTTACTGTACCGTTTTCAGTGTTAAACAAATCCGTTTGCTCCGTTATTATTGAAATTGGTAATACTAGGAGCGATTGATCATCGGCCCCTAGGTCTCCTACAAATTGGTTGTGATGGATTTCACCTTCATGTTCTTGTAAAGAAAATGAGCTAATTTCTAGTACTTTAATCAACCGAACACAACTCAAATCATATATATATATTTGCCCACTTTCTAGAATAACACATAATCTCTTTCTATTCAATTTGACATCAATTATATGAGAAGGAAACGTCAATTCACAGATCTTCATGTTTTGCTTTAAATTATAGATTTTTAATAGTCTATTCCCACTCGATTGATTCTGGGGAATGATAATCGTAAGAGATGTAGAGAATAACATCTTCAAGTACAGAGTAGGCGAATCCTCTCCTGTTTTACCCACATCGCCATCGTTAATCTTATTAACGCTAAATTCTTTTCCATTATCTAGTTGCTTATCACTTTTTGTTCCCGAGGAACCTTGATACGATGAATAAAACTCTCCAAAAGGATCACAATTAAATATTTTATGAAATTCCGTAGTGGATATGGAGATGCAAGAATAATCCTGGTTGAATGTTAAGTTATTAATCATAACCATCTTCTTCAAGATAGCTTTTTTTGTTATCAAATGAATTTATATTGCTTAGGTTAAATTTATTTTAATCGCGTAGCGCAATTCTACATATCTAATCACGATAAGTTAAAAACTATTAAATGAATTAAAGGATGATCATACCAGTAAGTACATATTTATTCATCGACTTCCTCTAAAACTACTCTACGTTTGGTAGGATTATTGTCAGAAACTTTGGCTCCCGTTGTAGAAGCAGATTCTGAAGACTCTTGTTGGCCCTTAGATTTGGTCTTTTTAGATTTGGTCTTCTTCGATTTCTTAGGCTCATCCCATCCGTATAAGGGTTGAAAACTTTCAAGAACACCGCAATCTTCGAACAAGTTTGGATACAACCAGAATGCTTTAGGCAAGACTAGTAATGTGATGATGTAAATGATCAATCTGATAATAGCAATCAAGAAAAATAATCCCAATAATCCTAATAATCCCATGGACATGTACCATACCCCAATCTTCATAAAATTAGGCCACAATGGAAACAAGATAATTGCGAATATACCAGCAATTAATAAGAAACTATATAACAAAATAAATGGGTTTGGCTTCGTGTATGTCCAAACAAAATAGGCGTTTGGCTCTATGTTAGCTTTGTTAGATTGTTTCAATGTTGGCTTAGTTCTGTTAGGCTTCCAACTCTTATTAGCTTTTTTGATTTCGTGATAATGTAACTTTTCCACAGGTATAACAAATTGACTTTGAATTAATGAAATAAAAATCTTGCTAACGTCTTTTTCATCTTCCACTGGAACCAATCCATTCTTTGGATTCTTCTGTTTTTTCTTATAGTCGTCACTTAATAAAGCTCTAACTAATCTCTTGAATCTGAAAAATTCAACATCCTCGGTATTATTTAATAACCCTGTTCTTTGTTTTAAAGTTTTGTTGTCTCTTAAATAATTTGCTATATTCACAGTCACCTGTGACCTTTGGTTAGATGTGGTAATTGGGACTCCTTCCTTCGGTTCAGCCATGTTAACGTAGGTAAAGTTTAGATAGAATAAACGGCCGAAGTACGTGTTCAATGATTTTTTCAAATAATAACTTGGGGAGTGCGCTAAACAAAAAGTCAATTTATTCTAATGAACTACTTATCTATAAGATTCTATTTCTTCTTTTTATGTAAGAGCTTGCTTCCCAATTTACCATTATGAGGACTCTTACTTGCTGCGCTCGTGTTTAGCAGATTTAAGTTGACTATGCTGGGTGATGGAGATGTAGAATGTGGTGAATGTGAAGGAGAACGACGATGAGACTTGTTTAATGATAAAAATGGTGATCTGTGTGAAATTGGAGATGGCAGCTTACTGTAAATTTTTGACTCTTTAATTGAAGGAATTGGTATCGATGGTGATTTATAAGGTGATATAGTAAAATCATCAATATAAGTAGGGGCCAATTCATTTTCTCCATCATCATCGTCAATTGCCTGGGTATAAGATGGAACTTTCGATAACGAGGTGACATCAAAATTTGGAGATTCCAATGGAGAATGCATTTCACTTGCATTATTTCTAGGGATATCAAAATAACTGGTAATGTTTGCCATTGAACCTGGCAATGAATTGAGTGGAGAGTTGCCGTTACTCTGTCTTCTCAATTGTTCGAGTGGACTTTGAGGTGACAAAATATCAAATATCTTATCAAATACATGCTGCTCATATAATGGAGGGGCACTCTCTTGTATGTCCAACCCTTCGTCATCGACTTCTTCATCTTCTTCGAAATTATCGGCTGGCAGTAATTCGGGACTTTGGGGGGTCGAGTTTGTGTTTGACTCGCTTTTCAGTTCTTTTCTAAATAGGACATCTTGTTGCGCATTATTTGGAACCATATAACCTGGTGCCGTAATTTCGTAGTGTCTACCTATGACTGTGCCTGAATTTGGACTAATATATATATGAACTGGTAAATTAGCTCTCAACTCACTAACATGCCCTTCCTTATTTTTTAGTTGTACTGCAATTCTTAATCTATGTTTGACTTGGATGATATTATCCTTTAAATCACAGGTCTGAGTAATATCCTTTAAAGTCGACGGAACCTTGAAATGGGATTTAATAACCCACCGATCAACTGGGAGTGTGTCAGGGTTAGGTATAGACATTGCCTGCTTTCCGATAATTTCTTCAAATTCTGGTGACCTTCCCGCTGTATGAGATGTATGGTAATGTTCAATCAAAGCACCATTTATTCCTTTTAATTTCAATCCTTTCGCAATAGGTATGATTAAGAGATGAACCGGAATAGTAGACCCAATGGCTACACCTCTTCTGTTAAGAGTCACATTATATTGGACTTTATTAGGCCAATTATTATTAATGTCTATACTATCACTTAAATTCAAACTTTGTGGGTGAAGGGTTCTTTGGATCCTAATATGCTTTGCCTTGTGAAAAGATTTTTCAAACCTTCCTCTTTCGATATTACACTCTAGCTTATATAGAAGCTCACAGCATTTCAAACCCTCCACAGTTTCTGGTGTATTTGCTGGTAAGTAACACTTGAATGGTAATCTATAATTACCTTTTGGCAATAAGTATGAACTAGTTGATGATGCCTTTTGCAGTTTAAATGGAGTACCATCAATACCACTTTTTGGTAATTGCATCAACGAACTTGAGGAAACAGATTTATTCAATGAAGGCGTAGATTTAGTCCTCAAATAGGAAGGTCTTTCTAATGAATTAGGTTTACTATTATCCATATCACCAAGTTGAACGTTTGTGAAGGACAGAGAGTGGGAATGCAGAAAACCTTGCTCTATCGACGTGACATTCTTGGAATGCCCCTTCTTATGCTTGTCATTAAGCTTATGCATTTTCACAAACTTATCGCCATAATTACCAAACTTTATTTCACCGTCTTCACTGGTCAATAAATTATTCCATTCAACCTTTAGCGCACACAATTTTTCGTAGATTTGATCGGAAATCATGCCACTAGGCATTCTTTCAAAAAACTCAACGTTAAATTCACCAGTAAGCTTTAGATTTATCTTTTTGACATGCATATCTTGACTGATAGACAACTTCACGCTTCCCTCGAATGGGATGGGATCACATTCGGATTCATTTCCTTTAATTAAAACCAAATCCTTATGAGGTGAATTGATTTTGACATCGAATAATGCAATGTTTACCTGATTATGTTTGAACATACTATTACCTTTCTATAAGTGCGCAATTATCTTCGGATAAAGGTTGGTTAAAATTGCTATATTTTGCTTGATCTATAATACTTTCAATAAATAAATACCTTTTAGGAAGACGAAAACGAAAAGGGAGATATTATTACTCTCAGTAGTATAAGTACAAGGTTGGAATTATCGATCTATAAATGCAACTTAATAAATATTGTCTATGAAAACTAAAAGAAAAAATTGCTTAATCAAATTTGACATATTTGTTCTGTGAAATTCAGGTTATCGCAAAATTGCCTATATGTTTTAAGCCACTATTTATGATATGATTAAATCATTAAAACGACTAAAAAACTCTTCTACTAATTCAACGCACCAAAACTCACCCGATGCCTTAACATAACCTAAATGACCACCTAAGTCTGTTTCCACCATACAAAGATGAGGATTGCTTTTTACTTCGAACGAAGGTAACCTGATTCCAACTGCTGGATCATCTGTAGAGTTTAATATTAAAGTTGGCGTGATGATATCTTTAATTCTATTTACCGGTGAGGCATCTCTATAATATTGGAAAGCATTGTCATAACCAATAGTTTGACAAGTAAATAGGTTGTCAAACTGCCAAGTTTTGGTTTGCTTATTGCTGATTTCAAGGTTCTCTTTGTTGATTAACTGAGGATAATGATGGTTTAATTCTGTAAAATTATTCAGCACCAATTTATTCAAGAAGGACGTCAATGAAGGATTGAAAAGATAACGTCCAGACCACGAATTATCTAAGTGGTAACTACTATCGACCAAATCCCAAGGACACCCAATCAAGCAGGCGGCAGAAATGACGGAGGCTTCCTTGACTTCTCCTAAATAGTTAGCCAAGATGGCAGCCCCAAAAGAAAAACCGACAGTGTAGATTGGTCTGTTTGGGTACCTCTTCTTCAATTCCATTATTACTTCGTGGATATCGCCTGTTGAAAGAGCTGAGAATAATTTTCCACTTGTAATTTTGGTACGACAGCATCCTCTGGAATTGATAACTAATGCATCCCATTTATTCTCATTTTTGCCGGTACTTAAGTTCTCCGCCAAGTTACGAATCAAAGATTCGTGTGAGCCACCTGCCAAACCATGTAACACAACACAAATTGGTTTGGTGGATTGCAAATCCTGATTTGGGGCAGTAACTTGCGCTAATTCTTCATCGGAAAAATATCTCGATCTTGGGTGTAATCTTGGCCATCCTTTCGGCATGGTTTCTTCGTACTTTTTCTTGAATTCTGCTTTATTTTCAGGCTCCGGAATTACGTGGTCGATAGAACAAATTCCTCCGTCTTGGTATGTGAAAATTTCCCTCCCATAATAAATTTGAAACTTTTTGGATAAATTAGCAGTTGAATAATATAAGGTTTGTAAGGACCCATTAAATAAGAGTGGGTTTAACCAAAGCTTTTCTTGTTCATTAATGATAGGAACTTCATTTTGAATGAATTTCGAAAATTTAATCACTTTTTCACCTTCTTTCAAAGGCAAACTAATCGACTTCTCATCGCTAGACTGATGAACTTTAACATTACTTCTAAAACCCCACTTTAAAACCATACTTATTTATTTAAATTGGTAACCAAGATCAATGAAAAAAAGTCGATCGGTATTTATGAAATGCTAACCGAATTCCGGAATATTTTTACGGAACAATTTTAGTCGTTACTCTATTTCTAAATATGTAATTATACAACTTATTTACGAAGTTTTTGATATTCTTTGTTCTTAATACTAGCCTGTTGTATAGCAGATTTCGATCTCTCGGATGATTCGCTATTCTCTATATGACCTCTGTCATCTAGATCTACTGAACCAGCACTTTCGAATAATGAAACCAAACCAGTTAATAAACCTAACGTTTCTAAAACCTGAGCAGGTTCAGTCAAATGTGCAGTGGCTATAGTTTGCTTTGAAGCAGGTCCAACAGCCACCGGATAGACACCATATGTCCCATATTGGTTCTTGGCATAATCCTTCAAGTGCCATTCCGCTTCAACCTCTTTCAACGACCTAAACATATCTTCATCAGTAAAATCATCCCCAAGACATAACATAAAATCTGGTAACTGGTCTATCGGTACATCATCTCTATTCTTTCTTACAGGGTGAGGGTCTTGTTTAGAACCATGAGGATTTAACAATAATCTTTTAACGATTTCTCCTTTATTAACAAACTTGGGTCTAACTTCAATATTTGCTTTCCCAGGCATTACTTCAACATCATATTCAGAACCAACAGTTTCTTTCAATAGCTTCAAACATTTTTCCGCTTGATATTTGCCTAATTCAGGATCCGCTCTACGATAATGCCAAGTGAGAGCCACCTTTTTCCTTTCAATATTCGAACCTGGGGTCTTTTCAGTGAAATCTTTGAACACTTCGTCCACTTTAATTTGCCATGACATATCGAAGGATGCTGAAAGATTAGCCCAGTCACTCGATCCTATGTCTTTAAGGAAGCAACCATGCTCTGCAGACAACCCAATATTTTTAGATCCTAACCATTTATCCAAGAACGCTTGGTCTCGCCCAGATATAACCCAGACTCGATTTTTAGGATCTGATGTAAGAATATCTAAAACAGCGTTTAATCTTGAAGAAGGAATTGCTGCTCCAGGATCCTTAACTATTGGTGTTAAAGTACCATCGTAATCAAATAGGAATAATCTTCTTTTAGAATTCTTGTAATTGTTCAACAACATCGGCCTATTTAGTGCTGGTGTATAATGTGTTTGATGAGTATTATTAGCGTGATCAATTAAACGAGTCAAGAAATTGGACGTCCAGTTTTGAATTGTATTTGAAGTAACTTGCTTGTATAACCTTTGTTCCAATGCTTGCTTAACTGATTTTGACATCAAAATGCAATCATTGATAGTTTTTGCAATCCCAACTGAGTCCCACGGATTCACTAAAATAGCTTCATTTAATACAGACGCAGTACCTGTAAATTCTGATAATATCAAAGGTGAATGGTTCTCTTTCTGACAAATAACAAACTCTAATGAAGTCGTATTCATGCCATCCCTAACCGATGTGATTAATGCTAAGTCAGCTACTCTTAGTAACGCTAAATATTCATCCTTGTTAATTCTCTTCTGATAGTGTATGACTGGGGTTGAATTTAGATTACCATATTCGCTATTAATATGATGTACTAACTCTCTAACTTTTTGCTCGATCTTGGCTGAATGTGAATAGCCTGGACTTGACACTTGTATTAGAACAACCTTATCTCTCCACTCTGGGTACATCTGCAAAAACATCTCAAAGGCTTGCAATTTCTGTACTACTCCCCTGACAGTATCTAAACGATCCCTTCCAACAATAATCTTTTTATCGGAGTATATTTCTCTTAATGCACTCACTTTTGCTTCAATATCAGAATTTGATGAGAATGCATCATGCTCGATTTTTTTAGTATCAATACCAATTGGTAAGGTTTCTAATGAAATTACAGAACCATAAGCAAAGATTTTGTTCTTCGTGACTTCACATCCTAATACTCTTGCACAACAAGATATAAAATGTCTCTGGAAGGATTCTGATTGAAACATGATTTTATCAGCACCCAACATACCATCCAAGAGTTTAGATCTTTTTGAAAGACATCTAAAATATTCCGAAGAAGGAAATGGAGCGTGCAAGTAGAAACCTATAATTGCGTCAGGAAATTCCATTCTAAGTAACTGAGGCAACAACAAGAGGTAATAATCGTGAATCCAGATAATATCTCCCGGTTTGTAAGTTGATTTAATCTTCTTACAATAAGCCTCGTTGAATTTGACATAGTCATGCCAAGAGTAGGCCTCATCTTTACCATCTGATGGCTGGCCCTGAATGTAGTGAAATACCGGCCATATTTCATTTTCAGCATAATTTCTCCACCTTTCTTGGTCCCTTCTTAATAGCCAAACGGGATGGACATTCGACGATCTATTAGCTTTTCTAATTTTGTCCTCCAATACTGACTTATCATTATCATCCAAATATAATGGATCTTCTTGTATGTTCTCACTGTTCGAAGTTTTGGAATTTGAAGTCTTGTTAACTAATTCCCCTGTCCATGCAATTAAATGACTTTCCCAGTCAGTTTGTTGGTCCAAAAAAAACTGGGACGAGTAAAGCGCAGAATTACCCCTTACTGGCTCAACATCCCAATATTCATATCCTGACTTATCAACCTTCTTCAATATTTGCGTTGGCAACATAGTCATCACGTTAATAATCCTCCCACTCAATTTCAATTTATCGTTATTAGCATAATCCTTTGGGGATACGGTTTTTGTATCCGATGGGTACGCAAACAAATTGTCCAACTCATTTGAAATACCGTTCACGTTTTTAGACATTGTTAGTTGTTTATCTGGGTCTCTTTAGCAACAGCTATGCCTGTAATGGATATAAATGAAGAATTATCAATTTTTCAGTATGCTAGTGATAACGTTAGCAATCTAAATCACGCGAAATTTAACAGCAAATCGCATTTTGATAGAGTGCGCTAAGACGCACACTCACTGCTACGCCTACTATTCTTATTCGAAGAAGTATAACTACAAGTGGAAACATTAATTTTCAAACAATTATTCAATTTTTTTCCTATTTTTTTTTGTTATATATAATAAATCCATTAACCCATTTACCAAAATAACTATTACATTATATACTTTCAAAAATAGAGTACAATTCTTTTCATCTTTTACAAAAAAGTAAGAAAAAAATAACAAGTAAGCCTAATTAAACACGCTTAGTTTTCAGGAGCAGCTTCAGAGGATTTCTTGTATTCTTCAAAAGCAGTTAAAGCATCCTCGAAATGATTGTTAAATAATTCATCATCTTCTAACAAAGCTAAAATTTCTTGGTTATCCAAGTCCAACATCATACCGGTGATTTTACCAGCAGCTTCAGGTTCTTGAGCCTTACCAGTGGCCACAATCTTTGGGTATAATTCTTCACCCAAGATTCTCTTTTGTTGATCAGCTGGAGCGTTAGCAATGATAGCAGCTAAGTCCTTTTGTTGACGGTCCTTTTGGTTTTGGTTTCTGTTTGGATAGTAGCCTCTTTGTTGACGACCACCGTTGTTGTTGAAATCACCATACACAGGTGGCATACCGTAAACTGGAACTGGTTGTCCGTTTGGACCTGGTCTTGGCCATTGGCCTTGAGGTGGTGGAACTTGACCTCTTGGCATCATCATTTGAGGGTTTGGACCTGGGAATGGACCGTTTCCTCTACCATTTGGTGGGAAGAAACCAGGTTGTTGACCGTAGAACATTGGTGGAATAAATTGACCTGGAATACCACCGGTAGCAGCAGCATTTTGCATTCTCATTTGGTTTCTAGCTTGGATTTGTTGTTCTAATTGAGAACGTCTAACATCCTTACGTTGGGCTAAAGCAACATATAAAGGCTTACCGTAAATCATTCTTTGATTCATTTCAGTAATGGCCTTAGTAGCTTCTTCTGGAGATGAGAAACAAACGAAACCGAAACCCTTGGACTTACCAGTTTCATCAACCATAACTCTGGCGGAAGTAATACTGCCGAATGGCTTGAATTCTTCTTCTAATTTTTCTGAATCAATCGTATCATCTAAGTTCTTGATGAATAAATTAACACCTTGGTATTTAGATAATTTTTCTAACCTGGTATTTTCGTATTGCTTCTTTAATTCTTCTAATCTTTCTCTCTTCTTTTGAGCTCTTCCGACGTAAATCTTTTGGCCATTGATTTCCTTGTCGTTTAATTCGTCAACTGCTTGAACAGCGGATTCATGGTTTTCGAAGTTGACAAAACCGAAACCCTTTGATTTGCCTTCATGGTCCTTTTCAAGATAGATAGAGGTGATTTTACCATATGCTTCAAATAATTTCTTGAACTCCTCTTCGCTGAATTCTAAATCGATATTCTTAGCGTAAACATTGGTGAAGTTAGCCTTCATTTCTTCAAACTTAGATTCACGATCTTTCTTACTGATGTGTTTACCAACGTAAACTTCACGGTCATTTAATAACATGCCGTTAACGTTTTCAATGGCAGCTTCAGCAGCTTCGGCAGTTTCGTAATGAACAAAACCGAAACACTTGGAAATTCCCATGTCATCAGTGGCAACCTTACAAGATAAAATTCTACCGAAAGCGGAAAAGGTGTCATGTAAAGCCTTGTTATCAATAGCTGGATGTAAGTTCTTGATAAAAATGTTTCCGTCACCGTTTCTTCTCAAAGATGGGTCTCTTTGGGACCACATGATACGGCATGGGCGGCCTTCGATAAGGGAGTAGTTCAAGTCATCGATTGCCTTTTCACCATCATCAAATTTGTGGAAATTAACGTAAGCGTAACCTAAAGACTTCTTAGTGACAGCATCACGACAGACTCTAATAGAAGCAACTTGACCAATTGGCGAAAAAATTTCGAATAACAAGGCTTCGTTAACCGATGGGTTCAATTCACCAACATATAATGAGGCAGACGTGTCTGAAACTTGAGCAGAGTCACCAGTTTCTTCGGTTTCACCGTTGGCAGTGGTTTTTTCTGTTTCTTCAGTGGTGGCTGGAGCAGAATCAAGGTTCAATTTTTCTAATGATTCCTGAACTTGGTTGGCGTCGGCGGCAGACATGGTTTTTTTTTTTTTACTTTTTTAGGGTGTTTTTAATTTATTATGGTAATAAATATAAAAATGGGTAAATTAGATTTAAACAGATATACAAGATATGACTATCGTCTTAATTAAACCTCTTGATAATTTACTTTGGCAAAGAATCTTGAAATCTTTTTAATTATACCATCTGGTTGGAAAATTTTTGTGGTTTCAAATTTCATTACACAAAAAGATTTTTTTTTTTTTTTTTTTTTTGATTTTATTTGATTCTATCATTTTTCAAGATGAGTTACCCGGTTGTTCAAATACGATATGGACTAGTAATATCAATATATATTATAAATTATACAACAATTAACATAAATACGGTGCGATTGGGAAGAATTAAGCATTCTTTGGTTTCTTTGGAGCTCTTACTTGAATTTTCACTCTATTATACATATCATTGATCTTTTTGCTAGGTACTTTTGCAGGCCAGTAAAGGCTAGCGTAAGACCATAAATGTCTCCTTACTTTATCCTGGTCTTTTCCAGAGTCGACTGCAGTCCTATCGATGAAGTCACCTATAGTTAATAATTCTTTTCTCAAGATATGGGCCCATTCGGTCTTTTCAAAGCCCTTGTTACCCTTGTGCAACCTCATCAAGGACTTGGAAACAGGCTTTAAATCGTGCTTGCACTGAGCTTCGTCCATACTCTCGTATTCCAAATCGTTCTCATGGGGAGGCTCGTCTTTTACGTGGACATGGCCATTGGCGTCCTTTGGTGAATTGACAGAGGTTGGAGAAGGTGATTTCTTGGGCAATGGTTTCTTGTGCTGCTTTGGTTTCTTATTAATTTCAGGAGACTGGGATTTGGAAGTCTTCTTCTTGGTGGCGGGCGTAGGAGTTTCAATCTTTGCTTTTCTTGCCTTTTTCTTGGGGCCACCATTATTAGACAAGCTTCCGTTGGCATTATCGTTGTCATCCTTCAACAAAGTAAATAAATAATCAACTCTTCTACCTAAATGCACGGCACCCGGAACTTTCTTTACTACTTTGTCATCTTTGGAATCCTTAGCATTGGCATTTTCTAAGTATAGCTTATTCTGCAAGCCTAATACTGGATCATCTCTGATCTGGATCCATGATCCATATCCGAACTTATAAACACCTACCAATAACATAGAATCATCTTTCGTGGTCCATTCGCAATTCCATGACGAGACCTGTTTGGGAACTTTCGGTATTTCGAAATTATTAGGGTCTTCTTTAGGTATCATGCTTTCAAGCAATTTCATATCTTCTGGTCTTGCTAATACTAATTCGGCATTGATATTCTTCACCCCTTGATATTCAAATAATACAGCCCTCTTTTCTTTTTTCTTTGCAACCCATAATGCCATTGGACTTGATCCATCTGGATTTGGGATATTCTTGTCTTTCAGTTCCATGGCCTTTCTTTCAAGTTCTGCTAGTACTTTTGATCTTCTAGCTTCTTCCTCCTTAACTAATTGTTTCGATATGTTTATAATTTCATTATATGCATGTTTAATCAATACAGGGTTCTTGTTTGAAATACTACCATCTTCAACTAATTGTTCCCATTTACCAGTTAAATCACCAAGTTTCAAGATCGATCTATAGATACCTCTAATCTCCTTTTCAGATAATTGATAATTTTCATTGTTTCTCTTTCTAGCTTTAGTTTGGTTTTCTGAATCGATGTCATCGTCCTCGGTAGCATTCTCTGAACCATCCTGTAATCTTCTGACTGCAGCCTTTCTTCTAGAATACATAGAAATTTGTTCTTGTAAAAATTCATTATCAGCCTTTACCTTTTCATCTTCCTTTAACTTAGTTAGTTCTTCTTGTGGAATAATGTCATCCCATTCAATATCTGCCTTATAATCAGTCACTTCGAACTGCTTTAAAAATTCTTCAGAACCTAAATTCGACTCCCCTAAATCAGGCGTCGTAACATGATCCTCGGCGTGATTCAAAACTTCATCTAAATTCAAATCTTCTAATTTTTTCTGATTATCATTTTCTCTAAACATATTACCAGCTCCAAACTTCAAAATCTGCGTAAGTTCACCTGCTGAAGGTTCTGTTTTACTCTTCTTTGAGTTAGGATCAGTAATACCCAAGGAGATAATCGCATATTCCAAAATCATCTTCTTTCTAGCCCTTTCTAAAATTTCCTCTTCTACAGTATCCTTACTTACAAATCTGTAGACTGAAACATGATTTTTCTGACCAATTCTATGGGCCCTAGCCATAGCCTGCAAATCAGCTTGTGGATTCCAATCAGAATCAAAAATAACAACAGTATCTGCTGTCATTAAATTAATACCTAAACCACCGGCTCTTGTTGATAAAAGGAAAACAAAATCCTTTGAATCCGGGGCATTGAAATGGTCAATTGAAATTCTTCTTTGAGCAGATGGTATCCCACCATCTAACCTTTGAAATTGATATCCCTTTATAGACAAATAATCGCCCAAAATATCTAATATTCTAACCATTTGAGAAAAAATCAAGACTCTGTGACCTTCTTTCTTCAATCTTGTTAATAACTGTTCTAGCAAAACCATCTTCCCTGAGGACATGATAATCCCTCTCAAAATGTTATCCCTGGAGTTTGAGTTAGCCTTTGCTAAAGCCCGTTCTTCTGCTCCATCAAATAAATAGGGATGGTTAGATGCTTTTTTCAATTCACTCATAACGTTCAACAAAGATATCTGTGAACCTTTATTACCAGCATTTAAGGCCGAGTAGTTTTTGGTAATAATATTCTTGTAATAATCGGTTTGCAAGTCTGACAATTCAACCCTTAAAATTCTTTCTGTTTTTGATGGAAGTGACTTCTCAACATCCTTTTTCAATCTTCTCAAAATATATGGTTGAATTTTTCTCTGCAAATCTTTAATATATTGTTCCTGCTCATCATCTGGAGTTTCAAAATCAATTTCTTGTTCAATACTGAACTTCCCGGGCATCAAAAAGTTACACAACGCAGCTAATTCTTTTATGGTATTTTGTAAAGGTGTACCAGTAATCAATAATCTATTTCCGACCTTAAACAGCTTCAAGGATTCATATAAAGAGGATTCCGCATTCTTTAACCTATGTGCTTCATCGACAGCTAAGAATTGCCATTTTATCGAACCTAATTCATTTCTATCTTTTAAAATATATTCATATGTGGTTAACAAAATATTGAACTTAGGCTTATTATTGCCTTGATAAAATTCATAATCTCTTAAATTTCTTCTTGCTTCTGTATTACCCAAGTAATAAATACAGTTAACATCAGGGGACCACTTTTCGAAGGTTTCTTGCCATGCTGGAATAGTAGACAATGGAACAACAACTAAATGCGGACCATTTTGTCTTCTAGCATAAATTAACCAGGATAAGAAAGAAACAGTTTGTACAGTTTTACCTAAACCCATTTCGTCTGCTAAAATACCATTCTCATTCCGTGACCATAAGAATGCCATCCAATTTAAACCTGTAAGTTGGAAATCTCTCAACTCACCGTTTTTGATAAATAATGGCTGTTTAACCAATTTTTCAAACCTTGGTCTTTGGCTCAACGGATAATTAGCCGATAAGTTAGGTAAAATCTTTGAATTCAATCTTTGTTGGTACTTAGTTACTTGGTCTGGAGCAATTTTTGCAATTTCTTCAGCATTTTCCCAAGAGCATTCATCGTAATAGAGTCGTTTCCATTTACAGTAGTACTGTAACTGACTTTCACCATCAACCTCGACTCTTTCGCTATCAACAATTCTTTCTACCTGGGTATATTCTTCTTGTTCATCTCGTCTTCTTTCCAGTTCAATATCCATAGCTTCTATATCCTCTTTCGTGGTGAATGGATCGTCTCTGATTTCTTTATCCATAATTATGAATTGTTTAATGTAGTTGTCAACCTTTCTAAAACCTTTAAAGTCTTTCAAAGCTGACCATGATTCCCAGGTATTATGTAAATGTGACGAATCTGTCCATTTAATTTTGAATAAATAGTCTAATTTAGGTTCATCTGTTAATTCAGCATTTTCTTCATTTAATTTATGATCCATTACTTGATCTATACCTCTTTCATCTTCTGCTTCAGCCGCCTGTTGATAATAATAATAGTCACCGTTAGCTTCATCATCTTCGTTATCATTATCAAACTCTGGCCCACTTTCAAGCAAATCATCGTCATCATCATAGTCAACAGTATAATTAACTTGTTTACTATTTCTTGAAGAGAATCTTATTTCGGCAGCACTTGGCGGATTACTCTTTTTCTTTGTTGGTTTCGATTTTTTACCATTGGACTTGAGCTTTTTAGTACTCACGACAAACTCATCATCGTCGTAATCGTCTTCGTCTTCATCAGAGCCTTCATCAAAACCATCTTCATATTCATCTTGGTGTTTTCTTTCTTTACGAACAGGTCTACTCACGCCATCTTCATCCTCATCACTAACATCACTTTCGACTATAGCTGGACCGCGTCTATCCCTATGGGACCGCCTTAATCCATATAGTTCAGGGTTAAGAGAAGCGTCTTCCGGAATAAAAGGTTTAACCATGATAAATTATGCAAATTATACTTTTCAAGTACAATGATTTTTTTTTTAATGCCAATTAAAATATCAATACACTAATATACAAAGTCAAATAAATCAAAAGAGTTCAAATAGTTGTCTTGAACTAAAATATCCGTGGAATATTGACCGCTATCACCAAAATAACGTTAAATCAAATGCACGTTAATATTGAAAATTTTATAGTTAAATATCAACCGATATAATAATAATAATTATTGAATTATTAAATGTAAGCCCTTGTAATCAACTAAGCCCGTATAACGAATAATAATTGATATTAGTGTATTATAATAACAAGAAGTTAAACTAACAAGAAAATATTAATATAAACACTTTTGCGGGAGGACCGACGACGACGACGACAAAAAATTAATTTTAACTATAGAGCACATTTTGTACGGTTCTAGCCAGGCTTAAAATTGCATTTACCTACAAAATGTCTATCAAATCTAACTTAGGAATACCTAGTATTGTCTATTAATTACCTTATCATTAATCTATACAACTGGAATTATAAATTAAACCATCCATAGAAATTGGCCTGACTTTGGATGGCTAATCTAACTCATTTGTGATACCGGCACAAATATTCTGGCAATATAGCAGACTTAAAAAGGGCAAAATTCATCTACCAACATATTGTTTGCAGCCAACAGTGCAATCCGATTCCAAGTGCCGAATTTCCTGTGTCAATCGTATTCTGCCACGTACCCTTTATAGTATATTTAAACTTTCATCCCCTACTCTAACTGTAATCACAGCTACAAAAGCAGCAATAGCGAAATGATCTGCATAATTTAGGACCTGTCACCGTCAAACTACTTCAACTCGAAGTAAACGTTTATCCGTTCAACATTTGGCCGCCCCAAATCCTTTCCAAATCGAATGCTAAGCCACATGGCAACGGGAAATATTAGAACCTTTCTAAGCTAGCAAGGTCCTGCGTTTTCTGACGTAAAATCCTAAACCCATAAGCCGAAGTCTAATCCTTAGTATAAGCTCGGCGAGTGATTCCGACAGCTCCAATAGGAGATTAATTAAGTAACATCCTGCCTGGACCACAGTTGATTTATCTTGCGATCTTCATACAATGTTTGTAAACGATTCACTCATCCTTCAAACTCTCTAGCAAGTATTTAAACAATTTCCATAGAACTAGCCTTACTAAAGAAGCAATAATTTCTATTCTAGGGGGAGAGATTTGGCCAAATGAGATTTCTTCACATTTTTTAAATGAACGTGACAGATTCAAGAATGGTTACCCGGATTTTCATAAAATCTTGAAAAGCTGGCAATTAAAGGTGTCTGAACAGAACAGCACCATAATGGAACTAGGAAACCACTTTCTATTATATGGGCAGTTATATGGGGGTGAAAAAATGTAGTAATTTGTTTGACATTAAGTAAACAGAAAGTTTCTACCAATGAGAATTGCGGGTTTAGTCATAGACTCTATTTTACACAGAAAAATGAATGGCGAGACAGCCAAAATGAAATTAATCTGCGTATATTTTGTCACTAACAAATATGAGGAGCATTTTGTGTCATTAGGATTTTTTTTATGTGAAGCAGTGAAAAAAATTTTGGTCAAGTTGAAAATTCGAAGATTCAACAGGAATTAAGAACTATACACGGTATAAGATGAGTGATAAGAATACCAGAATTGCTATCGTTTCTACGGATAAGTGTAAACCAAAAAAGTGTAAACAGGAATGTCGTAAATCATGTCCAGTGGTGAAAACTGGGAAGTTGTGTATTGAAGTGACACCAACTTCAAAGATTGCGTTTATATCGGAAACATTATGTATTGGGTGTGGTATCTGTGTGAAGAAGTGTCCATTTGATGCTATCAATATTATTAATTTACCTACAAACTTAGATGCGGAAACGACACACAGATACTCAGCTAATTCATTCAAGTTGCATAGATTGCCTACTCCAAGACCAGGACAAGTGCTTGGATTGGTTGGTACCAACGGTATTGGTAAATCTACAGCATTGAAGATTTTGGCTGGTAAGCAGAAACCAAACTTGGGTAAGTACGATGACCCTCCAGATTGGGAAGTTATCTTGAAACACTTCAGAGGGTCCGAATTACAAAATTACTTCACCAAGGTGTTAGAAGATAACATCAAGGCGATTATCAAGCCGCAATATGTCGATAATATTCCAAAAGCTTTGGTTAAATCTCCTGTCAAAGACGTGGAAGGAATTTTGAAAGCTAAGTTAGAAAGAAAAGACCAATGGGATTACATTATCAGGATTTTGGAATTAGGAGGAGTTATGAATAGAGATGTTGCCAACTTGTCTGGTGGTGAATTACAAAGATTTGCCCTTGGTATGACTTGTGTTCAAGCTGCAAATGTCTATATGTTTGATGAACCATCATCGTACTTGGATGTCAAACAGAGATTAAGAGCCGCAGAAATCATCAGATCTTTATTGTCGCCTACTTCTTATGTTATCTGTGTGGAACACGATTTGTCTGTTTTAGATTATTTGTCCGATTTTGTTTGTATTCTTTATGGTGCACCATCAGTCTATGGTGTGGTTACTTTGCCATCCTCGGTTAGAGAAGGTATCAATATTTTCCTTGACGGTCACATTCCAACAGAAAATATGAGATTCAGAACTGAATCCTTACAATTCAGATTGGCTGATGCTGCTGATGGCTTGGAATTAGATAAATCGAATGCCTTGTCCTACCCAACCATGGAGAAGACTCAAGGTGATTTCCACTTGAAGGTTGAAAGTGGTGATTTCACCAATTCAGAAATCTTGGTTATGATGGGTGAAAATGGTACCGGTAAGACTACTTTCTGTAAGTTGTTAGCTGGTGCCATTGCTCCAGATAACAATCTACAAATTCCTAAATTAAACGTTTCTATGAAACCACAAAAGATTTCTCCTAAGTTCCCTGGTACTGTAAGACAATTGTTCTTTAAGAAAATCAGAGCCTCATTCTTGCACCCACAATTTCAAACCGATGTCGTTAAACCTTTGAAAATTGATTCTATTATTGATCAAGAAGTCCAAACATTGTCTGGTGGTGAATTGCAAAGGGTTGCAATTGTTTTATCATTAGGTATCCCTGCTGATATTTATTTAATCGATGAGCCTTCGGCTTACTTGGATTCTGAGCAACGTATTATTTGTTCCAAGGTTATTAGAAGATTTATTCTTCACTCCAAGAAAACTGCATTCATTGTTGAGCACGATTTCATTATGGCTACTTATTTGGCTGATAGAGTTATTGTTTTTGAAGGTAAGCCTTCAAAGGACGCATTAGCAAAGGCACCAGAATCCTTATTGACTGGTTGTAATAGATTCTTGAAGAACTTAAACGTCACATTCAGAAGAGATCCAAATTCTTTCAGACCAAGAATTAATAAATTGGATTCTCAAATGGATAAAGAACAGAAATCTGCTGGTAATTACTTCTTCATGGACAACTCAGAATTATAAGTTCATCCCTGACCTTTTGTATATTAGTCTTGCATTATTAAATATTTATGCATGTTTAATAGGAGCTTTATATTTTATAGATGGCTTCTAATATCCTCTCTTTATATACTGACATACTGGTTTATTAATAAATAATTAGTATACTAAAACTAAATGTAATACTCCATACATGTAGACTTTTTTACCAAATGCCCCATTTAAAATTAAACATTATTAGAAGTTTTGTTTCAATAAAAAAAACGATCAAGGCAGCTTGTCCGAGTGGTTAAGGAGAAAGATTAGAAATCTTTTGGGCTTTGCCCGCGCAGGTTCGAATCCTGCAGCTGTCGTCATTTTTTTTTATACCAACTTAAAAAGATACTACCTTTCTACGAAGCATTTCCTCCATTTCTTAGATGCCCAGTGTATTCAAGGGTTCAATATGTTAATTGTTTAAACTTTGCTCGTGTATTGAAGGATATAGCTTCGGTAGCAAAGTACAACGAAAAACAAGAATTTTCAGTTTGTCCTATTGTAATGCATAAAGATTTTCTATTTACCACTACTACAGTATTCTACATAACTGATGACCTATTTAGTCTAAAGGGTTATATAAAATATAAATGTAATATTAACGATATTCTTGATGTAGTTTTCAATCTTAGTTTCGAATCGCATGATTGTCTCTGATTTTCTCAACCCATCTCCATCGCAGTGAAAAAAAAAAAATTTATACTGAAGTTGATTCTTATCACTTTTAAAAGCTTTAGTTTCTAACTTATATTTAACATTTATAAATATTAATATAAACATGCAACTTGCAGTGCATCAGGACGATGCTGATATCTTATTAAAGGAAAGAAATGAGTTAAATGAAGCTGTTTTAGATAAATATAGAGTGGCAGGTCAAATAGCCCAAACTGGTTTAAAGTATGTTATATCCCTTATTAATGATTCTTATCATTTGGGAAAGACAGAGAAGCCATACCAATGTCAAGAATTATGTGTTATGGGTGACTCGATGTTGGTTAAGTTGTTATCCAAAGTATATACAAATGGAATCAGAGAAAAGGGTATTTCAAATCCAGTTTCTATCGAATTGAACGAGATCGCGGGAAATTTTGCTCCAGAAATTGATGACGCTTCTCCGTTTACTTTTGGAGCTGGTGATGTTGTTACAATTACATTAGGTGTTCAGATTGATGGGTATACTGCTAATGTTTCTCATACAATAGTGATTTACCCACCAGGAGTTACGGTCGATAATGAATTAAAGCCACCAGGTCCATTATTAGGATCTAAGGCCGATTCCATCTGTGCCACTCATATCGCTACTGAGGCCGTTGTTGCATTATTAGGACTGGCATTAACCCCAGAAAAATTACCAAGCCAATTAGATGTTAATGGGAGCAAGGTTGTTACTGGTAAGCAAATCAGAAACGTAGTTAATGCGGTTGCCGAATCGTTCAACTGTGTGGTTGTACCAGGCTCTAAGGTTAGAAGGGTGAGAAGGTTCTTAGCCGGTCAAGCAGAAGGTGTAGTCGCAGAAAAAGATTTCAAAGGTGTTGTTTGGAGTGAAGCAGACCAGGAAGAAATGTTATTGAATAAATACAGTAATAAGGAAGACCAGCAGTTAGTTTTGCATGATAAATCCCAAGATAGCAAGTTCACTAATAACTCGACTGCTATTCCAACCGACGAGTTTGTCATTGCCGCAGGTGAAGCGTATAACATCGACATCAAGATGTGTTCCACCGGCGACTTCAAGGAACTCGGTTTGGTTACGTTAGAAGAAATCGACGAGTTCACGGGTGTGAACAACAAGACCAACGAGTTCAAGACAAAATCGACCATCTACGTTAGGGATTACGCCGTTAACTACCAACTTAAATTGAAAAACTCCCGTTCGCTCTTAGGAAAGATCGACAAGGCATTCTCGGTATATCCATTCAAGTTGAGCCACACCGCCTCAGGCTTCCCTGCCTCGACCCCCGAAGAGATCGAAATTCTCAAAAAAGACTTGCTTTCCAACAAGCTCGGTTTGTCCGAGCTTGCAAACAGACACTTGATCAACGCCAAACCAATCCAAGTCACGAAATTCATTCCGTTTGAAACCATCTTAAAGAGCTCCAACCCTACCGGAAAACACGGTATCGACTCCAACAAGCCAACCTTGCCAGGCATGGAAATCCCATTGCCCCACCTAGGCATCTCCGCCTTGAAGTTGAAGTCGTTGTTGAAAAACTCCTCCTCCATCGCCAACTCCAGAGAGCTGGCCACCGTGGTCTTGAACTCCTTCAACAACGCCAACGAGGTCATCAGATTGACCGGTGGCGCTTCCTCCTCTGCTCCTAGCTGGGTCCACTCCGACTACCTGTTGACCGGCCCCTACCTGGATTCCGTCAACCAATTGCTCCAATTGGCCAAAGACAAGAGATTCGGAATTAGAGTCAGAGAGTGTCAGCCCATGAAACTCGCTGAATCCTCCGAGTCCATGCAGTTAGACTAAATTTCCCTACCCTGCCTTTCCCTTTCGACGGCTCCTACCCTAATTCGTCCCTATGTACCTGGATTTTGCAGCTGAAATAGATATATATATATGGGTATATACCACCGTAATATACCTCAAACGTGACTTTACCGTAGTTAACTTTTTCACTTCCGGTCGCGAATCCTCGACAGCAAGTGTTTTGTTAGACGGTGACGTAAAGCCGATCGTTTTTGTGTGACATAGCCACTTTTGTGTGATTACGAGTTTTTTTTGGGCGTTCGAAACTTCTGACCATTCATTGAAAGTGTTTATGAACAAATAATACTTGTCAAATACATCTTTTATTTTTGTTATTTATATTTAAAAAATCTATTTAATGTATGTAAATGAAGCATAAGAAAGCATAGTTTGTTGATTAAGGATTAAGGGGATGAATTGGGTGTGGTAGAACGAGACAAATACATATTTGATTCCAAATTATTAGCCCCTTATAGAGGGAGCGAGGGGGGCGTAAACAAAAGGAGAAAACAACATTAAAGAGTCGAGAGTCGGCATAGGATAGGGAATTGGGGGAGAGAGAAGGAAGGGCGGTATAATTGATTGATTGATTGATTAGGGGAGAAAATGGCGAGATGAAGATGTTGGCCCTTGCGGATTGCTAAGCGCTCACCACGTATCCAAAAACAAGCTATGTAATTTCTTTTTATTTTTTGTTTCAAGCGACCAACGAGAAGCAGTACTAACCAGTATATAGACCATGCCTACCTTAAGAGAAGATTCTGTTTATCTTGCCAAATTAGCTGAACAAGCTGAGCGTTATGAAGAAATGGTTGAAAATATGAAGACTGTTGCTTCTTCTGGCCAAGAATTATCGGTCGAAGAACGTAACTTGTTGTCGGTCGCTTATAAGAACGTTATTGGTGCCCGTCGTGCTTCATGGAGAATTGTGTCTTCCATCGAACAAAAAGAAGAAGCTAAGGGTAACGAAAGTCAAGTCTCCTTGATTCGCGACTACCGTTCTAAGATCGAGGCTGAATTGTCCAAGATCTGTGAAGACATCTTATCTGTTTTAACTGACCACTTAATCTCATCTGCTCAAACTGGTGAATCTAAGGTGTTCTACTACAAAATGAAGGGTGACTACCACCGTTACTTAGCGGAATTCGCCATTTCTGAAAAGCGTAAAGATGCTGCTGACTTATCATTAGAAGCATACAAATCCGCTTCTGATGTAGCAGTTACTGAATTACCTCCAACCCACCCAATTAGATTAGGTTTGGCCTTGAACTTTTCTGTTTTCTACTACGAAATTTTGAATTCCCCAGATAGAGCTTGCCATTTAGCTAAACAAGCCTTCGATGATGCCGTTGCCGACTTAGAAACTTTATCTGAAGACTCTTATAAAGATTCTACATTGATCATGCAATTATTGAGGGATAACTTAACTTTATGGACCGACTTGTCCGAAGCCCCTGCTCCTGCTGAAGAACAGCAAACTTCAGAATCCAAACCCGAGGAAGAATAAATGAACCATATTATAATATAAAGTATTATTATTATCATTATTATCATTTATTATTAGTACTATTACTATTATAATTTGTTATATTTGAATTATTTGTTTCTTGTTTATTTTGACTTCCCTCCTTCGTTGGCGGCGCTCTTGAATATTTTTACTATCCGCTTATATGTGACTTCATGTCCATTGCTATGAAAAATTGGCTGGTGGCCCGTTATGGATTGGGGAAGTTATGATAAAGATATATATGATAATAATAGTACGTACGTATATATATATATATATATTATTACATATGTCTATATATATCAATGTTACTGTCTTATATCAATGAATTTTGGTGTCTTATCATAGTACTATGCTCATCTTTAGCCCTACATTATATATTCACGTATATATGGGTATCTCCTCTCGTATGATAATATTTATTAGCCGTGGTGTCCACTTAACCCTCACAAGTCGTACATTCTGTGTACTTCAAATCTGTAACACGCGTTTTAGGTGGTCTGCCATTTTTCGTCGGGCGCCGAATGTTTGACGAGATTTTATTGGAAAATAAATAGAATCAATAATTAAGACGAAGAAAAACAATAATAGTGTCAAATTATTATAAAACCATAGAGAAATATGCCTGAACCAGTTGGGATTGCAAATTTGCCTAATCAAAGGTAAGTAATTTTAAAGATATATGAAAGCGAATCGGAGGAAACTTCTTAGTCGTTTGTTAAGGAATACGTGTACTAATATTCTAGGTATAAAATTGTGTTTAAGCAAGGAGCAAACTTCACGTTGATGGTTGCAGGGGAAAGTGGATTAGGAAAGACCACCTTTATTAACACCTTGTTCCAGTCAGCGTTAAGAAGCTACCAGGAGCCAACCGAAAGGCATGCAAAGTTCACCAGTTCGCACCAAACGGTCGATATCGACATAGTCAGAGCTATCTTGGAAGAAAAGAACTTCAAAATCAGGCTAAATATCATCGATACGCCAGGATTCGGGAATAACGTAAACAACACCGATTCGTGGTCGCCAATTATTGACTTTATTGATGACCAACATGAATCATATATGAAGCAAGAACAACAACCAAACAGAAACTCTAAGAAAGATCTCAGAGTCCATGCTTGTTTGTACTTTATCAGACCAACAGGCCATACCTTAAAGCCTTTGGATATTGAAGTCATGAAGAGGTTATCCTCTAGAGTTAATTTGATTCCTATTATTGCTAAATCGGATACCTTGTCCCCAAGGGAATTAGATTCTTTCAAAAGTAGAATAAGAGACATTATTGAAGCCCAAGATATTAATATTTATACTCCTCCTTTAGAATTAGATGATCCTGCTAGTGCTGAACACTCAAAGCAATTGATTGAAAGTATGCCATTTGCGGTCATTGGTTCCGAAGAAGAATTCGAAACATCTCCTGGTAATTTTGTTAGAGGTAGAAAGTACCCTTGGGGTCTTGTTGAGGTGGAAAATGAAAACCATTGTGACTTCAAGAAATTAAGAAGTTTATTATTAAGAACAAATATGTTGGATCTTATTTTATCGACCAACGAATTACACTTCGAAACATTCAGATCATTGAAATTAGGCAATGATGAGAATGCAAACGGGAATGAAATTACAGAAACTGATGAAAATGGTGAAGTAATTAAGAAACCATCGAACTACAAGAAACCAAGAAGATTATATAACCCTAAATTTAAAGAAGAAGAAGATGCCTTAAAGAAATTCTTCACAGAACAAGTTAAAGCCGAAGAGCAAAGGTTTAGACAATGGGAAACTAATATTGTTAATGAAAGAAATAGATTAAATCAAGACCTTGAAGAAATGCAAACTAAATTAAAGACATTAGAAGATCAAGTTAAAAAATTACAAATAAATAAACGCTAATAATTGACATTGATCCTGTTTTATAGTGAATATACTGTTATACTTTTTCTAAATTGTAGTTGTTGTGTTTTCAATATAATTGAAGCCGTGTAGTAAGTAGAAAACTACACAAGTGCGGATTTAGGCGGAAAAAAAATATCGTTAGATCTCTCCAGTCTTTACCTCCATTGCATACTAATGGATCAACAAACCAACTCGGCGCCCGATTTAGATCGGACATCTTCAGGAGAAACAAGAAGGTTTTCAAAATCTCAATCGCCATCATCAACCAAATACAAAAGGAATTATAGAGCATGTTTAAATTGCCGAGTACGGAAAGTAAAGTGTGATTTAGGGTCAGTAGATAATCCACGAGACGGGAAATGTGCAAGATGTTTGAGGGAACGTAAGGATTGTGTTTTTGTTGAATCTAAACGAGGGGGAGCAGTTAATGTCATCAATGGTAAGCGTCGAAAACTGGAAGATGAAGGTTATTCTCCTAAACCCGAGACAATCGATGATCATGCTTCAATACCAATTTCTAAGCTACCAAGTGTCACAAGTATCTTGAATGATGCCAGCAAAGCATCTGAAACCGATAAAAGGAGTCCGAATAATGATTCAGGTAATCATTTCTCTACTATGGAAGGAGCCTTAGTATTTCTTGCTAAAGCAGCAGGTACGATTGCAAAGGCAGATGAACGTGATAATATCGATGCAAGAGAGAAACATGAGCAGATCGAGGCTAGAATCAGTAGTAATAACTCTGTCTCGAATTCCGAAGACAGTTCCATAGAGAATTCTAGTACCAGCAACACTTACTTGATGGCACCAAATAACTCTACTAACAATAGTAACGAAAATACAAAAGTAAACTCTCCATCTGCAATACCTGCTTATTTAAAGCCATCGAAGAAACGATTGACTATGCCTCCAGCAGAAAGTGGGTACATGGTACGTCCACAAGGTTCAAATAATTTGTCCAGTATAGAATATATTGGAGGTCCAAATAGTATTTTGACAGAGAATGAAGCAGAGAGTTTGATCTACTTATTTTTCACTACCATGCACCCTTATTTTCCTTACATACCTAAATTCTTGCATTCTCCTACAACTTTGTCGGGATACCCAATTCTATTATGTGCTATATTAACAATTGCCTCCCGTCATTATCCGCTAGATAATAATAAGAGCACAAATAATGGAGGTATACCGAGAAATATTGAAGTCCACGACAGATTATGGTTGTATGTTCAAAGATTAATATCCCAAACAGTTTGGGCTGAGGCAAGCACTCGGTCAATCGGTACTGTCTTTGCATTTTTGTTGTTTACTGAATGGAACCCAAGGGCGATCCATTGGAGATGGTCAGATTATGCAAATAAAGCAGAAGATAATTTTGATAATGATTCAGGTAACGAATCTAGTCATGAATATTCCAGTAATATTCCATCTAGTAACCAAGACGAACCAAATTTAGCGGGACTAGGTGCAATGAGAAGAAGTTACAGAATGGCCTGGATGTTGATAGGTTCTGCTGTTAGATTAGCACAGGATATGGGATTCATGGATATCAGTCCAAAGACGTTCTTGGCTACACACATAGCCGAAATTAATAGTGTTATGAATATTAGTAGAAGATCAATGTTAGGACATTCATTATCCGAGATAGATATTGATGATGACGATATTGACGAGGATAAGGAAGAATTAGAAGAAGAAAATGAACGCAAGTTTTTGAATATGAATGAAGAAGAATTGCAAAGGGTTTCGAGCGAAAATGTTTTGAAATTTACTTTCAATCAAAGAGCAAAAATTGAATTGTTGCAAATTATGTCATTGGGCCATGAATCGTTATATGGTCATAAAGCTCAGCTTGGAAGCCTAACACAGAGGCAAAACCTATCAATACTTAATATTATCAGCCCTTTGTTAAATAATTGGTATAAGAAATACAAAAGTTTGTTAGTTCATTCAAGTGCAAAAATATTGAACAATACATCAAATTTGCAACAACAGCTCACCAATCCTAATTCCAAGGTTTCGAGGGAATTGGCTGATGTGATCGATAAAGAATCGTTTATTTTTGAGTTTCATTATGCTAAATTATATATTTTCTCATTGGCATTGAGTCCTGCTCCGAAAAATATTGAAGATTCAATGCTGAAGAAAAATAATAAACGAAAAGCAGGAAAGGTTAGTTTGAAATTAGATGAAATTTCCAAATCAGCGAAGTATATTGAACAGGCATTCAACTCGGCTAATGAGATGTTATCTGTTGCGCATAGAATACATAAATTGAAGATGTTGAGGTTCATGCCAGTAAGATGGGTCACACGTATTGTTAGAGCAGTGGCATTTATAGTTAAGTGTTATTTAACAATATCTGCTCATAAAAAATCCTCTGATGACGACAATACCAACGCTAATTCGTTTAATGATTTTGAATCCACTATTTTATCTTTGTCATTGATCTCTATTGATGAAATAATGGAAAGCATTCAGCGAGCTGCGATAACTTTAAGGGATTGCTCACCCGATGAACTACACCTATCTACGAGGTACTCGAATGTTTTAATGTATCTTTGTTCAGAAATGAAGGTTAAATCTAAATCCAATGATAATAATGATTCGACAGATAATAATCCCCATTCTAAGAGACAGAAGATATCCAGAAGTCGTCGTAAACATGAAAAGACTGGACCTGAAAGCGCAGCTAATCAGAGGTATGACACGATTGGTGAAGAAGATTATGCAAACATATCGATTCCTGGAGCAGATTTGAACTACGATAATTCAATGTATTTTAGCAAGAGGCCTGAAGCTTCTAATAGTGCTAACATTACGCCTAACGAAGAAAGCACCACGCCTTTGCAAGGCTTAATGGGTGATAGTGAAGTGATGGATTGGTTTATGAATAATAGAAATATTGGGCTAGATTTTGTTGGTCCTTGGACTGAAATGATCGAACAACAACTTAATTCAAATGAGCAATTTAACTTCGATGATGCTATGATGTAACTAATAATAATTTTTAAGTGTACACCTAGTGTTTTACAATGGATAAAATTTATAACATCACAAATTTATTTTTATAATATACAAATCAAACTATATACAAATCACGAAAATCACGAATCGCTGAACGATTAGTTGCCGGTACCGAAGACTTCAATAGTAGCCTTGGACTTGTTCTTAGCAGTGACAATACAGTAAGAAGCACCTTCTTGTTCACCACTAGAAGGACCTTTTGCCTTGTTGAAATCAGATTTAGATGGATTAATTTCACAATCTAATCCATCACAGTCACCTTCATTGTCACAAGTGACTCTGATACCGAAGTTAGGCTTTTTACCATTGAAATCGTCAATGTACTTAGGGTTGTAGCCAATCTTAATGAAAGTTTGACCATTGTTATCCATGTTAGCACCTGCAACATATGGAGCCCAGTTACCTTGAGCCTTGTCTTTGGAACCCCATGTACAACCATCATCAGCAGAAACACCTGGTGGGTTGATGTAGTAGTGAGCAGCAGTTCCTGCGAAGTAGTCAGAACCTGGAACAGCAATAGTTTTGGTGCTTCCCAGACCGACTTCGGTTGGAATCAACATGGCTTCATTACCTGGCAAAACAGTTTGACAGAATGCAACGCTACCAGAGCCACCCTTATTGTTAACCTCAACAGTACCTTCACCATCGACACAGTAGTCCTTGTTGGAGAATGGCTTAGATGTGGTACCATCAGAGTTACATTTTAAACCCCCGTTTTGGGATTTTGGGTAGGAGTAGGATTTGGCAGAAGAGTCCCATTGAGCCATCAACTTACCTGGTGGGCAAGCGTATGGACAGTAGCTCCCACTGGTACACTTTTGGTCTGGACTCATAGCCCAACCTCCATTTGAAGAACCAGATGTAACTGACACTAAACCCTTGTCTGAAGGAAATTTACATGTGTTGTCTCTTTTGTCCAAAGGAGCGGCGGAAATAGTGGATGCTAAAGCAACACTTAAGTAGACTGCGAAATTTGAAAACAACATTTTATGTATAAATGAACGAAATTAATTAATTAGTAACGGAATGAATGAAAGAAAAGGCTTATTATGAAAGCTCTTGTATTTGTATTGTTAAATGAATGTATACTAATGGTTTCAAGAAGATATTTGCATTTTGACGTTGATTTCATCTGCTTTTTATACTTTTCTGAATAGCCTACATTTTTTCGCCATTTAATTTTCATCCTAGCCTTTGGCACTGTTAATGTGGCAATTTCTGATTCTAGATTTGGATCGTAGGTTGCAAATGAAAAACTTTCTTTTGTAAGGTGGCTAAATTCTTCCGAATCAAACATTATTACCGCTTTCGTCGATAAATGAATTGCATATTAACGACTCTCATCCGAAAGTTTATGCGACCTGCAAGAAAAAAACCGTTGGACTTTAAGATTTTAGGCATGGATTCTTCTAAAAGAAGGCTTGTTTAGTAGGCTGTAATCTTATTAATTTTGCATCCTATCTACTCTATCTACTACTCCAGATTCCTTGAATCCATTCTGGTTGGTTTCGCCGCCATCTAATTGTGGGATCTACAAATTCGAGAGTCTAAGTATGTTCAATTCGTTTCAAATACCCGAAAGGTACCACACAAGAACTGAATCTACGAGATACTCAGCCGAAAAAAAGAAATGAACAGCTATTGCTTAGGCACCATATGAATGGTTTTGGACGGATTTCACTTGAACAGTGCTTTTTTTGACCTGAAAGTTGCACCTAGCGGACTAGAAACGAAAAGGCGAAAAAAAAAGATTATGAACCCATTTTGAAGTGAGCACAAGCAACCTTTAATGTTCTAGATCTGAAAAATTTACACACATGCAATCCGTCAATAACATATCAACAAACAATGTAAACAAACCTTATTTGAAGACGTGTAATGAAGGACCAATGAGTTTTTGATGGGTTTTTGATAGGCTTAAAAAAATGTGTCTCTCACATGTAGGGCACAATTCTAGAACAAAACTCTACAGAACTTCATTCTCATGCGGTAAATTACTATTGATGTTAAGGAGTTGCTTCGATATACAGACCCCTATTGCCTTGGTACGCCGAGGTGATAATGTGTTAATCTAAAAGCAAAGCATACGAAGCATATGGTTGCATCTAAAGGCAATGCAAGCCCGTAGAATCAATTGTCACGTGAGCACGGTGAGCACATCTCAAAGCTCATTGAATTGTAGCCCAAGAGACCAAACAGTACGACTTGGTATAATACGAGCAATGATAGGCTCGGGGGCATTGGCAGAACAAGTAAAAAGCAACTTAGTGCATTACAACCTCTGGACGGGCGTCGAATTGCACGATATTGCGACTCATGATGACGGTAATATGATTATAATGTCAGGCAAACCACCGACAGGTTTAAATTCTGGAGAAGACGCAGATGGTTGCAGAGAATGGGTCATACCAAAGCTGATGGCAAATAAGGAAGACTTATGCGCAGAAGAAATAGAAACTTGGTTCGTTCAAACCCTGAAACTCACGAGTGGCAAAATACGGCCTAAGCGAGTGACAATCGGACTAGTGAACGACGATGCTACTGTAGTGTACTATTTCATACACGATGGGATTGTAAAACCACGTCAAAATTAATGAATTACGAAAATATATTAAGTTATTAAGTCTATAATTAAGGTGAGAGTATATACTCTAATGCAAAGGGTTCTTTAAGGGTTTTAATTTGAAAATTGCGGTGAATAACAGTAGCAATTACTTAAGGGTATAAGAGTTTCGCTTTTGCAGATTTATATCTGATAATTCAAATGAGATATCCTTCTTTGGAGGTTCATTAGCTGGTTTATTCATTCGGAAGTTGTAGATTCCAGTTTGATCGTCATCTTTATCGAATTCGTTTTCCGAGTCCGTAATATAACCACTATGTCTCCTATAATCTGATTCAACGTCATCACTATACTTCATATCGTCAAAATTCCTATCTGTGGTCAGGGTAGTTGGAATTGCAAGTTTGTTTTTAACAACTGATCTCGAACTCCCGCCACTGCTAACACTGCTTCTTTTGCGACTAGGTGGCTTCAATGATCTTGCAGCCCAAGAGCTGGATGATACGCTTGATTTACGTTCTCCTATAGGGTTAATTACAGAATTCATCGAATCAGACGCAGCAAAATTTGTATAATACTTATTTTTTGGTGCATGCGAATAAAATTTAACATCTGCATTTTCATCATCATTGAAACTTTCGTCTCTATCACTATCGTAATGGTAAAATTCCGATCTACTCGAGATTTCATGGCCAAATAGCGAGCGATTCAAAGTATCATTCTCATTATTAAACGATTTCAAAGGAACCTTGGACTTCAGTCTTATGATATTGCCTAGGTTATTTTGGAAAAATTGACTGAGTTTATCAAACTCGATCATAAATTCTAGTAGTTCATTCTCCTTAATTAGGTTTGGTCCAAATTTAAACTTCTCATATAGATCTATTAGTTGTTTTATATTTGGGAACTGATCCTTAATTGTGTTAGGATCATTTAGGTACTTATCTGACAAATAAACAATAATTTCCCTGAATGAAAAATGCTTCGGAAAATCTACTTGCGTTAATATCCTTCCGTCAAACCTAAATTTGTCTCCTAAACTTCTGATGACATCTTCATAACATGCATTGGGGGGTAGTAATGTTCCCTCGCCAGTTTCACTGATATTCCTATTTTGAACGTACTCTGGGGGTGAGAGCCCCGGATGGTTTATTATATTGTCATTATTCAAAGGGCCACCTCTTATTTTTGTTTCACACAAGCATTCATGTAGTTTCTTATCTATTAATCTAAGACAAGTCGATGGCATGTCTCCCTCAAAGGGAATGTAAACTGATTTTGAAGGTATATCATTCAATGCACTTCTATTATGGAACACCCTCAGGAAGTAAATGATTATGGCTAGAACTATGAATACAACACAAACAATTATAACAATAAACATCTTAATCCCAGAAGATTCCGATCCTGATGTCTGAACAATCACATCGATTGGAGTAACAGCCACAAATGCAAGTGTTAGTAGCATCAAGAGTATTAATGAGAAAGAGTAAATCCACCAAAATACCCTCCTCGGTAAGTTGAATGATATGAATCTAGTACTTTCCATCTCAGGATTTATATCTGTATAGACAGAGGTAAATCTTCTCATTGATCTTACGGGCGAGGTAGATTGAACATGGGTGGATGCTATGGATTCCTGTTCGTCTTGAATTCTCTCATTTTGTCGACGTCGTATGGTCATTCTTCTCTTATTTTATGAATTACTTTAAACTATGTTGTCATGAGACTATATGAATGCCACTAATGCTACTTCTTTAGGTTTAAAGTTATTTTGATATGTACTTAATAAAAATTATATGATATATCACGTGATGTAATTACAATAAGAACTACTCTTGAATGAATATATTGGTCTACAGCCTTCTCATGTTAACTTTCATATCACTCTCATCGTAATACTCTCCTTCTGCTAATCCTGATTGATTATCTAATATAGTTTATTTAATACAAATCTACATTATTGTTATCCTGAACAACTGCAAATGACAAAACCTACTTACTTAATCTTGAGGGACCTAGTACGACTAAAGTACAATAATAAGAGCTAATATACAATATGCGTAATGACGGATATATTTAGTGCTATGTCCAAGTAGATCATTTCTTATTGCTTCCAGAATTTGGAGGTGGTGCTGTTGCAGACGATGGTGAAGACGACGAAGATCCAGGCATCGATCCTAAATTAGGGGTTGATTGACCAGGTTGGGTGGGATTGCCTAATCTTTGTTGCTGTTGGTGTTTCTGGATAAGCAACTTCTTTCTCTGTTCATATTCCAACTTGGCGATATTGTTGGCGTCGAGAGATGCGCTTGGAACCATTGGCGATCCAGTCTTCCGTTGTTGTTGCTGTTGTTGTTGATGTTGAAGTTGCTGTTGTTGTGCTGTCTTCGCTGCCTTAAGCATCTGTAATTGATTTCTTTCCTGGGGTGTCAATGTAGCTATTTGAGGCTGTTTCTGATGGGTCGAAGCTTGGCCAGGGCCAGCTCTATGAGGCGGTCCTTGGCCGATAGCACCTGGATGTTGTGGTTGTGGTGGTGGTTGTTGTTGCTGATTTGCTCTACTTTGTTGTTGCTGTTGAATATTCGCTAAATAAGTAGCAGCTAATTTGGTCACTTGTTCTTTGGTCAAGTTAGGGTTTTTGGTTTGAATAGAGTTAATAATAGCAGATACTTGAGCAGGTGCAAAATGGATCCTAGATTTATTTGGAGCGCCACCAGAAGCAACCTGATTTTGAGATTGTGGTATCTGTTGGCGTTGTTGTTGTTGTGAAGGTTGCTGTTGTCTTTGCCCCTGTTGTTGCGGTGGTATTTGCTGCTGTTGGCCAGGAATACCTGCTAATGACATATTATTTGCCCCTGCCATCGGCTTATTCGTATTTGTAGGCATATTTTGCATGAGAACCGGTGTTCCTGGTTGACTCGGGTTAACCCCAGTTTTACTAGGTTGGTTTTGTTGTTGCATTAATCTTCTTTGTTTTTGAATTTGCAACAATTGCTGGATCTGTTCCGTAGTATAAGGAGTACCATTAGGAGTCGTGGGTCTCTTAGTCATACCACCACCTTGAGCTTGTTGTGGTTGTTGTAATGGAAGTTGTCCAGGGACTGGGGTTCCAGTGGGAGTTCCTTGTTTAATCCCAGGTGCAACATCACCGACTTGACCAGGTGGACCACCACCAATTTGGCTCCGTTGTGTCGTAGGAGAATTAGAATTTGGACTTTGATTTCCAGGCTGTGGGCGATTAGGGTTTCCTTGGTTGTTTAAGTTTTGTTGCTTCTGCTGTTGAGCCACTGCTGCTATCATTCGCGATCTGGTAGCTTGTTGATTCAAGTATGCTTCTTGAATTGACTTGTCTCTTTCAAACTTCAATTTCGAAAGTTCAGCAGGAGTTGGGACCCTATCCGTTGGGCGCTTTCCAATGCTTGGACCAGGTGTACCGTTAGTTGGTTCTGGTGAATTTACCGTATTCGCATTAGAGTAGTCAACAGGCGTTCTTCTCTGACTCATTTTAGCAATAGCATCTTCTCTCTTCTTCATACTCTTTCTCATGGCATCAAATAGTGAAGCCCATCTCAACCGTCTATGACCTCTTTGAATGGACTCATTGCCAACACCCAATGGAGATATTCTTCTCTTTGTAGTCAGCTGAGCTCTATGAGCATGTTCAAGCCACTGTTGTGCATGATACGAGTATACACCTTTCATGTCCGAGAACTGAAATTTTTCATTTAATTGAATGTATCTCTCGAAACATTGCCATGGGGTTCTTCTCTCAATATTAGATTCATATTTCTTAAGTGTCGAAGCTGATGGCAGCAAATGTTCAGATATTAATTCCCAGTTAAAACAGAACTCAGCGACGTAATGAATCAAATACTTATCATCTTGTGGAAGCCAAATAGTGGGCGATCTAAATTCAATATTTTTGATTAAAGGAGGTTTTGGTGGTTTCAAATAATTGAAACGGCGATGGGATTGAAACCCAAAAAGTCCTTTTTGGTATTCCGGTGGACCATTATATGAATTGGACTTCGCTTTATTATTATCACTTTCTTTAAGTACAATCTTATACCATTCATCATCTTCCTCGAATGGATGCAATAAACGTGAAACAGCGACCATTGGAGTATCTACTGGTTTCAATGGTGGTGCTGGTACGTTATTGTCATCATCAAAAGCTGTAAATTTAGGTAAGTTCTTTATAATGGATTGATCAATCTTCTTTAAATCGTGAATATTGACGTTTAATTTGAATGGGCTTGCATTATAATTTAATTTTTTCAAGTCCTCTTCCGTAAATACTGGTAGCTCAGGAGGTACGATCTCATCTTCTGGTTTAGGTCTTGACATAAGCAATTTGACATCGATGGAAGAGAGTTCAACTTCTTCCATTGGATCTTCCGTTTCACCCTCTATTGGAGCTTCAGTTGGAACTTCGGTTGGAACTTCGGTTGGAACTTCAGTTGGATTTTCTGCCGTTTCTTCCACTGGTTCATCTTTTGCTTCCATGAATTCATCAGCTGGTAAATCAGTATTCAGTTCAATTTGAATTTCCAGTGCTATGCCTTGATCTTCGGTTGTTTTCTCGTCTGTCAAACTATTCGTGCTCTGTTCGTAAGTAGCAGAAACTGTCTTATTTTCCTTACCCCCGCTATTATTTGGCATCACATCATTGAACGGTATGGATTCCGTGATATTTCTTGGCTCTACTTCTACTTCTTCTTCGGGTTCTTCTTCAATTTTGTCACCCAAATGTCTTATCGTCTTTCTCCGAATACACATTATTTTACCGTAGGTCCAATAATCACTAATAGCCTGCGCCATTTCTACGCAGCATGCTTTTTTGTACTTCGAACCTTCTTTGAAATCAGCAGCCATCCACTTTCCTTCTTCTAATAGACTATCCCCATGAACAGTCCGTTTCACATTATTCTTATCATAAACAAAAGGATTAAAATACCTTTTTGGTTGTCTGAGTGACCATTTGCCTTGTCGTTTCAATTCTTCAATACGCGAGTATAGCACAGCAATTTTACCTTCTAGTAATGCTAATTCGAAATTCTCAGTTATTAAGGTCTTATGACTCCCTGGTAATAATTTGATCAACGGCAATGTTTGTGTGAGATAATAAAGTTCTGCCAATGACGATACGTTATGCGGCTTTGTTGGATAATGCTCAGGAATTGATAGAATCTCCAACTCGCTGATATCCCTACTCAAAAAGTCTTCTGTTTCCCTCTGTATAGCATCCTTTTGGGATTTTACGGCTGGAATATCCGCTGCCGGTTTGGCGATCTCGGTTGTTGACTTTGAAATACTATTGGCTCTAGAATTACTTGTTTGCGATGAACTTCTTCTCAATTGTTTTACTTTCCTTTCGTCGCTGACAGATTCTGCTTCTGCCCTTCTCTTTAAACTTTCGCCAAATGCAGATCCATGTTCTCCCTTAAATATGCCGCTCGCCACAGATTGCAATATCACATCCTCGAGACTTCTACTTCCAGAACTATTGGGTAACGTGCTAATATCAAACGTCCTAGCTTTTGCAATATCATTATCCTCCAAAAAATCGCCCAATTTATCAGGATCGCTTGTGAGATTCGTGAGAAAAGGATCTACCGTAAGTCGAAACAATTCTTCCAACTTATTGTTCCTTTCCTTTAAAATCCCTTCGGTGTCCTCCAGCAGCATCTTGGAAATCATAGATTGCCGATAAAACAGTAAATCCTCCATAATACTACGTTATCTTGATAAAAAATGCTTGAAAAAAACAACCGCTGCACGTGATAACTACCATGTATATCACTCGTCCACTTAACCTATAATGCTTACTTAGATTGTTTCCTCTTCGTAATTAATAAATTTATACTAAGAAGAGCTACGAATAAAGAGATGGAGTATAGGAAATGTATGCTTCGTTCTAACGCTATATGTTGTTGAATAAATACCAAGATAGATGAAAAACTTTAAAAAAAAAAATGCGAATTCTGTGGATCGAACACAGGACCTTCAGATTAACTGGACTGAAGTTGACTTCAGTCTGACGCTCTCCCAACTGAGCTAAATCCGCTATTTTCCGAAAGTCTTGCCAAAGTAATAGTTATACCGTTGTTTTCATTTCAAATAGCATTTAAATAGCAATTGGATTCCTTAGAGTACAATTTTCTTTCTATAAAACGTGGTAAATACTGTCTAATCACTATTGTAAATAGCTGAAGTTTAATCGAAATTAATCTAGAATTTTAAAGATTCATCACTAAAAAAGTAGTTTTTTGCAATGATTATACTAAACTTCTGTCACATATATATGTTTACAGAAAAGAATAAAAAATTTTTTGATTTTTTTGGTAAGAGTAAATGATGTAACTATATATGAGTGTACATGTATTCATTACCTACATATATTCATTACCTAGATGTATTCAGGGTCCTTGGAGTGGGTAATTGCACCGGATTGCCGTTACAATACGGCTGCGAGAAATATGCCATTTTTCATCGGGTACCGAATCTCAGTATGCCAAACTCCTTTTATTGAGGTGTAGAATTGACTTGTATTTAGGTACTTTCGTAGAAATACAAGAAAAGTGAATAAATAATATGAATTTAGACGCTCTCAATGGACTGGATTTGAACGGAGGCTTTAGAATTGCCAACTTGGTGGTTGCAAGTTTATCTGTATGTATACTAATGGATATGCCGTGCAATTTACAAATACTAACGAATACAGGTTTTGTCGGGACTTTCTCAACTATTCAGTGGAATGTATGTAATTTGATTGAGGGAGAGGAATTATCGTGAATGTGGTTTGGATGTATTGAGAGATGAATGAATATTGATACTAACTATGCTTAGACAATCCGTATGTTATTTTGAATAGGATTTTTAATTTTTGTTCTCCAGGATTTTTTAAAGACTGTGGTACTAACTTCAATAGTTTATTTTAGGTGTTTACATAATTGCTTTCGGTGGTGTAATTGGGCTCCTTGGTATGTACATTTATTAATTTGAGCGTTTGAGCTTTAACTAACGTCAATTAGAATTTAGAGTTCCTGCTGAAGCGTATGCCTACGCTTCGTTCTTGTTTTCGTTCATAGGCCGTGGTGTTTGTAAGTATCTTTTTTCCCCAGTATTTTGAATAATATGGTTACTAATGCATTCCAGTTTACACGTTGATAGGTGCTAGCATTAACGGTGCCAGTGCGTTCAGAATTCTTGCAGGGCTTGTGATATTTATCATAGGTTTGGTATACATAGGATTAGAGGCTATTCCAAGCATTTCTCCTCCTGAAAATATGAATCCTGAAGGTATCGCTATCGGCATTAACGACGAAGATATAATTTGAATCTGGATCTGGGCTGTGGCTGATATGCTTCACTTTATGGTCGGTATTGCTCTTTTAGTATAGAATACGTATATAGTGTTGTATCCTTTGAAGAGCAATAAATAATTTCAAGAATATAGTAGTAGTAGACCCTGTTTGAGTGCTAGCGAATATAAAATAATTGTAGAACCGCAATTGCAAAAACATTGATTGCGCGTTATCAACATTTATTAAAGTTATAAAAGCATTAAAACTTTACATAGTTCAAACATATAGCTAGAAAGAGGATATAAAAGGTTATAGGTGTTTGTAATATTTCCAGTACGAAGGTGCTAATTGAATATTCCGTGAATATTTGTAGTACAATAGCATGACATATAATCCAGAAGATACACTAAAGATACCAAGAACATCATTTACAGCGTTTAGATTAACATACCAAAGTACCGCGAACATATCAGAGACATCAAAATGTATCTTATTAGGGGGAATACCGAATTTGTGGTTTAGCGATGGCAAAGGACCAGGCGTTTTGAAGGGAGCGAGTCGTCATGCAAAGGGTCAAGTTAAGAAGAAGTTTAAATCAGCCATAACAACAATGAATAAGAGTATACGAAGTAATTCTTCTTATAGAGTAGAAAATAATACTATTGGGGTGGGGCCCGAAGGAGGGTTCAATTTATTTCATAAACACAAGAAGTTGAATATTAATGATTTACTTGCAGAATGTGTACAAAATGATTTAGAAATAGAAGAGGCTGATGCTGGTGAAGCTACAGAAATAGAGGACGGATCGATTTCTATTGCCAATTATACAACCGACTCTTCTTTGGAGTCGTTTTTTGAACCTCATGACCAATTAACAGACGTTACATCGCCTGTCAAATCATTTTTTAATCCCACTAGACAAGATTTATCAGCAAATGAAGAAAATTGCATTAGTTGTGATCTTGGGGATGGCAAAATATATAAGCATCAAATAAGGAATAGTACTGAGATACCTTCATTTCAAATTGAATCCATTGTACTGGCCGATGAAATGACATTGAATAACAATGCTTTCGATAAAACAAAACTCCCCACGCCATCTGTTAACTTTGATCCAAAAGCTTTTAATAAAACATCTAAAGGAAGAAGCAAAATAGAGATTGCAACACCACAGCCGTGTGAAGTTACGTCTGAAGAAATGCTTAAAGCTCAGAAGGAGAAACATAGACTTAGGAAAAAGTTTAAGTATTTCAGCGAAGGCACAAAGTATACTGCTAAAACAAAAAAGGATGATATAAGACTGAAGATTTCTAGGACCATCTGGAAGAAGTTCCAGGCCGGCGAGATTATGCGAGTGGATAGAATGCTAGTGTTGATAAAAGAAGCACGTAATACTATAAACATTACTCAATTTGGTGAAAGTGAACCCTGCGATTCCCGAGTATATGAGAGATGGAAAGAGTATCTTGTGGTTTTAAAGAAAACGGATGAGATCACTGAGCCGCTATACGTACAGTTATTTGACATACATACGACAACAAGTGATACTAAAGCAAAACCTGATTTTTCATTCAAACTCTCGTTGTCAGTTAAATGCAATTTTTATAGTGGATTGGATAAGAGCATATGTTTAACTGTCCCAAAAGAGAATGGTTCGATGATATATATAATGAAGTGCAATAATCAAATCACTTCCTTTAAATGGCTATATTTCGTTGAGCAAATGCTTGATCGTGATTTTGATTCTTCGTTTCATATTGCAATTCCTGGGTTGCCCTTTTCTGTTATAATTAAAGTCCCCCAAGCGGTTATACTTGAGCTGCTAAATACCAGCGAATCTTTAAACGTGACCGAGTTGGATAATGACTACGAAGTTGAATACAGCTGTATTGTGGAGTATCTTAAGCGCTGCGTTTTAAAAGAATTAAAAAACAGATATAAATTTGCTGGTGTTTCCGAATGGTTGCAAAACAACCCTAACCCATGGTTTTGTTTTAAACAATACGATAGGTTAGAATGGATAATTAATAATAGTTCCCTATTATATATTCAGAATCAGCTATTATCCAAATCTTTTCAATTAGAGTTTAGAAATAGAGGGCATCATATACGGGATACACTCACTAAAGATCAAAGATACTTGAAGGAGCCTGTTCCTATTGAAGGGTTTTTGTGCAGATTGAATAATATTTCAGGACATGAAAGAAACCTTCTTGGTACATATCATAAAGCCTCATATTTCTATACCTGTGATGATATAATTTTCTTCACGAGGTTTTTCAGAGGATTACCTCCTTCGCCAGGTAATGTATTATTGAATAACGATAATGATATTGAGCCAGGAATAACAGATAGAATACCTCTTGTGTATGAGCACAATCCATTTCCGCTAGATGAATGTGGTCACATCACTTGGTTGAGAGGAAATGAATTTGAAAAGTATGATCAAGAAGCTTTAATGGAATTAGAAAGGAGAGCCCAACAAATTGTTAAAGCAGAAGCCTTAATCGATATATGCTCAATTGTACACGTAAGAGCGATTCCTTTAGAAAAGAATAA
This sequence comes from Debaryomyces maramus, assembly GCA_030583545.1. Taxonomy (NCBI): domain Eukaryota; kingdom Fungi; phylum Ascomycota; class Pichiomycetes; order Serinales; family Debaryomycetaceae; genus Debaryomyces; species Debaryomyces maramus. The sequence continues at coordinate 975,580 of JAJMIL010000003.1, forward strand.
AAAGACTCATAATATGCTATTGTGCTTATTATGGTACTCTACGCCTAATCTAATTAATGACGAGTCAATAATTGATTCTTCATTTGAGATTGAAATGAAAAACGGTAGTATTATCAAGCTTCAAGCTCCATGCAGAGCTACTAGGGATATATGGGTAGCTAAGCTATTAGAATTAAGAGATTATTGGGTGAGCAGAAAATCGAAAGATTTAGAAATACATATTGAAACCAGGATTAAAAATCAAGAAGCTTTGAATATTAATGAATATATTGATTCGAATATTGTTCAAGAAGGAAATAATATTAAGGCATTTAGAACGCACGCAAACCCAAGTATTCATAATATTGATTGTATAGCTATGTCAAAATGTGTACTTATGAGTGGCTACCTTTACCAGAAACTGAAAAAGCATTCAAATTTTAATCAGTACTTTGTTATACTTTGTCCAGGGTTTTTGATATTATTTTCATTATTTAAAAGATCTAAGAGAACCGGTTTGTGGAAAAAAAACCCTTATTTTGAACATTACTTGACTATTCCTATATCTGATTGTTATGTGTATTCGGGGTATACCACTTGTTTGGACTTACTAGATAGACAGCAGGATTTTGATTCGATGAACCCTGGCCACCATTCTTTACCAAGAATATACACGGATGGATGGAAATCAGCCGAGGAAGAGCCATTGAGATGCTTCACACTCTGGTTTGGTAAGAAGAGGGAAATCGTTGGAAAGGACAAGGCCTCTGAGAAATATAACCTAAGTACGAAAACTGATGAGAAATCTAAAAATATTGTTCAAAAGAATCCTGGATTAGTGAAAATGATTAGTAAATTGGGAATCACTGGAAGAAGCATTGTATTCATGACTAGGTCTAGACAAGAGAGGGAGATTTGGGTTAATAAAATTTTTGCAGAAGTTGATCGTTTTGCTAAGAACACTTAAATAAGAGAAAGAGAAGCATAAATAGAAATAGATATAGAATTAGAAATTATTTAAATTTGCATTTACCTACTACTGATAGCTATTTGTAAGGGCCTGGCTAATATCTGCGAACAATTCATTCCAGCCATTTTCGCAGTCATCTTTCTTTTCATTTTGGTTACCGTTTGTCTTCAAAAAATCATCAATTATCTCTTGATCCGAATCATCATCACTTTCACTTTCAAAATCCATGATGCTCTTATTTGAGTTAACTGCACCTGTGCAGTTTTGAGAAGCTTTTGAAATACAGTTACAATCCTCCGTCATATTTAGCGCATCAGTGATCATCTCAAGATCAGAGTCACTATCAGAATCACTATCAGAATTAGTAATACCAGCATCTGTAGATGCATTAAATGGAATGATTAGCGTTGTTGGTGATTTGTCGTTTGTTCTTGTTATGTCGATAGTAGAATTACTTTTTTTAGCTGATGGAGTGCTTGAACTTGAATTATATCTACGAATATGAGGTTTTTGAAAAAGGACCTCATCTATTTGATATGACCTCTTTTTGTATTCAGGGAGTATTATTGTAGATGTGAGGACATCCGATGGAAAGTTGAATTGGAAATCAGAAGTAGCTACTACCCATTTTTCAATAATCGAATCAGTTTCTGAATTCAATAAGACTTCACGAAATTGTGAATTGGTGTCCATTGTTTTCAACCTTATTATTGATGGACTAGGAGTATTGATAATCAAGCATTCTGCATTTAAAGGGAACAATATCGGATATAGGTCATCTATGGACCATATTACCAAATAGTTTGTGAAAAGATAACAGATTTTTGACTCAAAGGATTGTATATGAGAAGTTCTCACGAGTAATTGATCGACTAATCTTAGCGGACCTAGCTTGAGTAGGGTTGATAAGCTGAACTTCGGACAGTTATCTATTAAATATTGAACGAAGTGGTTTTTCAAAGTTTCTAATGCGATACCTTTATAATTGCTTAATTTAATAGTTGCTGTATTCATTGTAGAAATGCTGGAATTAGGGGATGGTGATCTTGAGTAAATGGATGGATCTCCAATAGCAGAAATGCTTGGTTTTGAATGCAAAGAAGTGGATCGAATGATGGGGTCGGAAAATGAAGTTGCAAAAAGCGGTCTCATATTCTTAGATAATGACGGTGTGTTCAAAGGACGCACACTAGCGCCTTGATCCACTCCTTGCTGAATTTCAGGACTTTTCTTGGACTCCAAAGTCGAACTGAGAGCTAGTAGATTATTGCTTTTGAGTTTGGATTCATGCTCTCTTTGGGTGCTAAATGCGTCCATGACTATTTTGTCTATATATGCATCATCGACAGGCAACATTGAGTTTTGATTAGCACTCATGCTGCATTCTTTGCCCGTACATATTGGGAAAATTTGTTGAATTAATGTAGACTGGTCGCTCGAAGAACTTAAGGAATTGCATTCGACTAGTTTTTCAATCTCATAGTAGATCATAATTTGAAAGCACTCGCTGTGTACAAAGTCACCGCATTTCAAACTAACAATCTTTTCGTCTTGAAGCTTCGTTTGAAGATAGTCTTCACAAACTGGACATTTCGTCCCCGGCATTGGTTTGTTCGTGGTCGTTTGATGCGCCTGCGTGAATATAAACGGTTTCACCTGAGGACCCCGTTGCTTAACCCCGAGCGAAGTAATATCCTGTAGAGCCAGCGAAGTTGAATTCACAAACGGATTTGATGGGACGTAAAACGGACTTGCGTTGGATTCCGCACCCGTCAACGGCGTATCATTGAACAACCGCTCTCTAGGTGTAAACTGCGCTGTGGAAACACTTCCCGGAGATCTCGCCATATGGAGAAGCCCCAAAAGTGACATGCCTGGTTTCCGGGGAGTATTGCTTCCACTGCTACCCACACTCCCTTTACTTCTCGAAGTCATTCCTTCCATCTCATTGCCCGAGTTGTCTGATGTCGTTGGAGTTATCGAATTGAATGCTACTGGTCCCGGTGACCCACTTTTCAAAAACTTTTTTCTCCATCCACTTTTGGTCTTTCTATTAACTGGAGTGGTTGGTTGTGACATCGGTACTAATTAATTTTTCACCTCTTTATCTGGAATCGTTGACATCAAGTATAGACCTCTCAAGATTTTCTCTAGATACTTTAGGTTCAAGGAATACCTATAACACTTTGTCTGGACCTACACCTATATATCCTAAAGTCCACACATCTTTAAGTCATGACTACCGTTATCAATATGACCTTTGAAACAAATTTGTGGGAATTTGCGGCTTCCTGCCTATTTGGGAATTAAATTGAAGTTCCATATACCAGATATTTTCTCAAAAAAAAATATATCTATCCGGACCCGAGTTCGAACCTGACCCAACACAAAACACGGAATTATAACTCCGATAATCTTCGGTTAGAACACGAATACCTACCAAAGTAGCGGATTTCTACAATCCGTAACACGATGAGTGGTAGTATAAGGTCTAGGAAGAAAACTAACCCAGAATATTGTAATAGTGGACGTTATCCATCAAGAGAATAGTCAGATTAGTTAGAAAATATGATTGGCCGTAACTTTATTCGTCCATTGACCAGAAGTTCTGGAATTATGGCCAGAAGAACCATGGCTAGTGCATCGAGCGACTTGGTAAGAATTGAATTGCCAGCATCGTCGTTCGAGGGATACAACCTTGAAGTTCCAGACTTAACCTTTGAAACGGAGAAGGATACGTTGTTGCAGATGTACAAGGACATGATCATCATCAGAAGAATGGAGATGGCAGCGGATGCATTGTACAAAGCCAAGAAGATCAGAGGTTTCTGTCATTTGTCGATTGGACAAGAAGCGGTTGCCGTCGGTATTGAGGGTGCTATCAACGAAAAGGATACGGTTATCACCTCGTACAGATGTCACGGTTTCACGTACATGAGAGGTGCTTCTGTGAAGGAAGTTTTGGGAGAATTGATGGGTAAGAGATCTGGTGTTTCTTACGGGAAAGGTGGATCCATGCACATGTATGCGCCAGGGTTTTACGGTGGTAACGGTATTGTCGGTGCCCAGGTGCCATTAGGTGCTGGATTGGCGTTTGCTCACAAATATAGAGGTGAAAAGAATGCTTGTTTCAACCTTTACGGTGACGGTGCCTCCAACCAAGGGCAAGTTTTTGAAGCTTACAACATGGCCAAATTATGGGACTTACCTTGTGTCTTTGCTTGTGAAAACAACAAGTATGGTATGGGTACATCTGCCTCGAGATCCTCCGCTATGGTTGAATACTACAAGAGAGGTCAATACATCCCAGGTTTGAAGGTCAATGGTATGGACATCTTGGCTTGTTACCAAGCCTCCAAGTTCGCCAAGGACTGGTGTGCTCAAGGTAACGGTCCATTAGTTTTAGAATATGAAACTTATAGATATGGTGGTCACTCCATGTCTGATCCTGGTACCACTTACAGAACCAGAGAAGAAATCCAACACATGAGATCCAGAAACGATCCAATCTCTGGATTAAAGGCCACCTTATTAGATTTGAACATTGCTACTGAAGACGAAATTAAGTCGTACGACAAGGCTGCTAGAAAATACGTCGATGAACAAGTTGCTGAAGCCGAAGCCGATGCTCCTCCTGAAGCTAAGATGGACATCTTATTCGAAGATGTTTACGTCCCAGGTTCAGAAATTAAGGAATTAAGAGGCAGAATTTCAGATGATACTTGGAATTTCGAAAAGGGTACTTTCTCTAACAAGGTTTATTAATCCTTTAAAATTTTCAACTAGAAGCACACTTTTCTATAGATCTCTGGTCATTATTCATTGTTTATTAGTTTTAAAATTATACAAAAATTTAATATGATTCTTTCTTGTAGAATTGAACTGTTTATTGTAGAAGCAAAATTACACAAAAACCATTTTTGCAAAATGAGATGAATGAGATACTAAGATACTAAATAATAAGCTTTACATTAGTTTAAGGGTAGTTTTGTCAAGTAAAGATGCCCGAACCCAATACAGACTTCAATAAACAGTACAAATATGAAGAGATGTCAAACAAAGTTTTGAGGGCGAGCCGTAGTGGACGTAATGAAGAAGATGTTGATACCAACCCGGCATCGCTAGTGGGTCAAATATCAGTCAAGGATATGGGAACTCGAGTATCTCGTGGAAAAGCAGATGAGAAGCCAATTGTAAAGAATAAGAAGACACAGAAACTGTCATCATATAATAATTATTCGTATACTGGGTCTTTAGAGAACATTTCGTATCATCCTACTAATGAAGAGACGGCACATATTTTTGATTTAATAATGGTGGAAATACGTAACTTCTTACCAGATTCAAGTCATGATGTGATAATATCCGCCGCTGATTCTGTGTTAGAAATCTTGAAGCAGGATACAACGTCTCCCTCTGATAAACGTACCGAAATTAATGGTTTGTTAGACGTGGAGATTAATGATATTGATATGAATGGATTAATCAACTTGTCGAAAAGAATCACCGATTATGAAGTGCAGATGATAACAGAAGATGTCGAGGATGATAGTAATAGAGGGATTGCGGTTGTTTTTGACGACAGTGAAGGAGAAGAAGAGGAAGAAGAAGAACAAATAGAAGCAGAAGAAGAGGAAGAGGAAGCAATTAATTACAATAATGAAAAGAATGAGCCACAGGTGGAAAATTCTGAAAATGATGGTGAAGCGGTAATACTGCACCGAGAAGATTCTGCTACCAAAGAAGCTGATACTATTCCACTCCATCAAATAGACCAATTTTATCTCCAAAGGAAAATGTCTTCCATACTAGCGGATGCAGAACCAGCTTTTACACAACAAATTTCAAACAAATTTATAGAATTTTTATCTGATATTAAGTTATCTACTAGGGAACTTGAAAATGAATTGATGGAGTTAATGAATTATGAACATTTTGATTTCATAAAACATTCTATCGAAAACCGTTGGAGGTTAGTGTTTAAGCTTAAACTTTTAGAAGACGAAGGAGAAGAAAAGAAGCAAGAGATCTTTAACGATATGAAACAACTAAAACTTGATTCATTGATTGCTGAATTTGAAAACCAAGATAATTCTCCGGTGAGCAGAAAGAGGAAATTACTGGAAGATTCTGGTGACTCTAGCAAGAAAGTTAAAAGTCTGGTATCGAAACCTCAAAGGCAACCAAAGATTGTTGACTTAGATTCTTTGAGTTTTGATCAAGGTTCCCATTTGATGACAAATACTAAAATAAAACTTCCTACTGGATCCTATCAACAGAATAAGAAGCTATACGATATTATAAATATACCACCACCACCGCCACCACCATCTTTGGATGATAGTAATGAGAAACTTGTGTCAATTTCAGAATTACCAGAGTGGGCGAGATGCGTTTTTCCATCCTCTGAAACTTCATCATTAAATCGTATTCAATCTAAAATATACCCGTCTGCTTTTGGATCTGATGAGAACTTGTTGATATGTGCCCCTACAGGTGCAGGTAAAACTAACGTGGCAATGCTTACTATTTTAAGGACAATTAACAATTTTAGAGATCCGGATTCAGGGCAATTGGATCTTCATAACTTTAAAATTGTTTATATAGCGCCTTTGAAGGCTTTGGTACAAGAGCAAATGAGAGAATTTCAGAGAAGATTGACAGCTAACTTTGGTATAGTTGTGAATGAATTAACGGGTGATTCTAGTTTAACTAAGCAACAGATAAGTGAAACACAAATATTGGTTACAACACCTGAAAAGTGGGACGTAATTACCAGAAAAAGCTCTGATTTATCGTATACAAATTTAACGAAATTGATTATTATTGATGAAATTCATTTATTGCACGATGAAAGAGGTCCAGTAATTGAAAGTATTGTTAGTAGGACTTTGAGACAAGTCGAATCTACTGGTGATCCGATTAGACTTGTTGGATTATCTGCGACTTTACCAAACTACGAAGATGTTGCCAAGTTTTTACGAGTTAATTTTGATAAAGGATTATTTTATTTTGATTCTTCATATAGACCATGCCCACTCCAACAACAATTTATCGGAATTAAGGAAAAGAAGGCAATTAAAAAGCTAAATTCTATGAACGAAGCTTGCTATGATAAATTAATTGAATGTGCAAATAATAAACACCAATTGATTATTTTCGTACATTCGAGAAAAGAGACATATAAAACTGCAAAGTGGTTAAAAGAAAAATTAATCCAAGAAGATAAATTAGACATGATTATGAAAAAAGATTCAGGTTCAAGTGAAATTTTAAAACAGGAAGCAGAAGACATGGATAACAGAAATCTAAAGGAAATAGTACCTGGAGGATTTGGTATTCATCATGCTGGTTTGAATAAAAGGGAAAGAAGCGTCGTCGAAGATTTATTTGCGCAAGGTCATTTGCAAGTTTTAGTTTCCACGGCTACTTTAGCTTGGGGTGTTAATTTACCTGCTCATACAGTAGTAATTAAAGGAACCGAAACTTACAGTCCTGAAAAGGGTACATGGGTTCAATTGTCACCACAAGATATTTTACAAATGCTTGGTAGAGCTGGTAGACCAAGGTATGACAAGAGTGGTGAAGGTGTTATTATAACTTCCCAAGAAGAAATCCAATATTACCTAGCTATTTTGAACCAACAACTCCCTATAGAATCACAACTAATGTCTAAGTTAGCAGATAATCTTAATGCAGAAATTGTGTTGGGGACTATAAAGTCAAGAAATGATGCTGTCAATTGGCTTGGATATACTTATTTATATATTAGGATGCTTAAGTCTCCGGCACTATATCACGTTGGTGCCGATTATAAGGATGATGATGATCTTTATTGGAAAAGGGTCGATTTGATTCATTCTGCATTATCGATTTTGCGAGATAACAAATTGCTTACATATGATCCAGAAAATGGTGAAATTAGATCAACCGAATTAGGAAAGATTTCCTCCCATTACTATATCAACTATGAAACTATTAATATTTTCAATAATCAGCTAAAGCCGTGGCTGACAGAGATCGATATTTTGAAGATTTTTTCGATGTCGGGTGAATTTAAATTTATTCCAGTTAGACAAGAAGAAAAACTTGAAGTTGCAAAGCTTTTAGAAAAATGTCCGTTCCCAGTTAGAGAAAGTGCTAACGATTCGCTTGCAAAGGTGAACGTATTATTGCAGTCTTACATTTCAAAATTGACTTTAGATGGATTCGCTTTAATGGCGGATATGATATATGTCACCCAGTCTGGTGGCCGATTATTAAGGGCTATTCATGAAATTACATTGAGAAAAAATTGGTCGTCTTTAGCTAAACTAACTTTGAATCTATGTAAGATGGTAGAAAAGCGGATGTGGTTAACAAATTCACCATTTAGACAATTTGGTCCAAGCGTACCTAAAGAAATAATAAAAACAAGTGAAAACTCCCATTTGCCGTGGATAAGTTACTTTAATTTAAATGCATCAGAATTAGCTGAAGCTATTAACTTCAAAGGAAATAGTCAAAAGGCCTTCGAGCTATTAAGCCAATTTCCTAAGCTTTCTTTAAGTGCCTATGCACAACCGATAACGCCCACATTACTTCGCATTCAACTTGAGGTTTTCCCTGATTGGAAATGGAATACCAGTGTTCATGGTAATTTTGAACTGTTTTTATTATTAGTTGAAGATTGTGATGGCGAAAAGATTCTTTTTTGCGATCACTTACTAATTTATAAAAACTATGCCCAGAAAGAACATCTTATTGAATTCACCGTACCTATCATTGATCCTGTGCAGCCTGTTTATTTCATTACTCTTATTAGCGAGAGGTGGTTGCATTCTGAATGGAGATTACCATTATCTATTGCTGAAATGAAGGTTCCAAAGAAATTTCCTCCCTTCACGGAATTGTTAGATTTACAAAGCATTCCTACATCTGCTCTTAAGGTACCACAGTTTATGGAAACATTTGAGTTTAATTATTTTAACAAATTCCAATCTCAAGTCTTCCAAACCTTATATCATTCCAATGAGAATGTATTTATAGGAATGTCAAAAGGCTGCGGTAAAACAGCGTGTGCAGAATTAGCTATTTTGAACAATTGGAAGCAAAATAAAGGTATCATTGTTTACTTGAATCCTACTCAACAGATTATCGATAAGCAAATAAGAATATGGAAAAAAATTTACAATAATATTACTAACCCAGGTAAAGTTGTTAATAAGTTGACAGGAGACCTCACGACTGATATTACTTTAATATCATCAAGTCATCTAATTTTGGCTACCCCTGATCAATTCGAATTTGTTTCAAGAAGATGGAGGCAGAGAAAAGCGATACAATCAATCGAATTACTAATTACTGACGATGCTCATATCGTTGGTAATGGCTCTAAAGGTGTATCGTATGAAATTGTAATCGCTCGGATGAGGCTAATGTCAGCACAGTTAGATAGAAACCTAAGAATTGTTAGCTTAGCGAATTCATTGGCCAATGGTAAAGACTTTGGCGAGTGGATTGGATGCGCTAAACAGAATATATTCAACTTTGATCCGTCCAACAGATTTAACAAAATTAAGGAAATAAGAATACAAGCGTCCAATATTGGTCATAACGATTCATTGATATTATCGCTAATTAGACCTTCCTATCTATTCTTGAAGGACAACACTAATCAAGGCAAATCGATTGCTTTTGTTCCTAATAGAAAACAATGTATTGACATTGCTTTCAAATATATTCAGAATGCATTGAATGAGGATTGGCCATTATTAAGAACGGATGTTGGAATGTTAGAGCCATATTTGAAGAAAATTGTTGATAAATCATTAAAAGAATGTCTTTCGAGTGGAGTAGGGATATATTACCCTAACATGAACCCAGCGGATAAAGTTATAGTTGAAAAACTATTCGCTAATAATATTATAAGCATATTGATCGCATCAAAGGATACTTGTTACTATTGTCCTTCTGCTAATAACGTTGTTGTTCTTAGTACACAAGAATTTGAAGGTAAAGAACATCGGTATGTCGATTATTCAATTAACAATTTACTTGAAATGGTTGGATGTTGTAAAGATGATACTAATGAGGCTCGAGCTTTGATATTTACCAACTCATCCAAATTAAATTACTATACTAAATTTTTGAATGAGGCATTACCTATCGAAAGTTACTTAAATACTGTTTTACATGACGCATTTGTTAACGAAATCAGTACTAGAACCTTCAAGACAAAACAGGACTGTATTGATTGGATAACATTTACTTACTTTTATAGAAGGTTATTGCTCAATCCAAGTTTCTACGATGTTAAAGATACATCTCATTTTGGTATTTCTGAATTTTTGTCCGAAATGGTTGAAAGCACAACTAAGGATTTAGTTGATGCTAATATTATAGAAATCGAAGATTCAGAAGAAGCAGAAGAAGAAGAAATGAGCGCCTTGAATGGTGCCATGATATCTTCTTATTACAACGTATCATATAATACAGTGAAGGAATTCAATAGGTTAGGAAATAAGACCAAATTGAAAGGAATATTGGAGATTATTACTTCTGCGACTGAATTTGATATCCTTCCAATAAGACGTAACGAGGAATCGATATTAGCGAAGATCTATAATAGGGTTCCTGTTAAGAGCTCAGATGTCGACTATGAATCACCCTATTTTAAGGCATTTATACTTTTACAGGCACATTTTTCGAGAATTACATTACCAACAGATTTGGCCAACGACCAAAAGATAATCCTCGAAAAAATATTGAACGTATTGTATGCTTGTATTGATACGTTATCTTCTGAAGGGTATTTGAATGCTATTTTCGCCATGGATTTGTCTCAAATGATTGTTCAAGCAGTTTGGAATAAGGATAGTCCCTTGAGACAAGTCCCTTATTTTGACGAAGATATTTTGACGAGATGTAAGAAAGGAAATGTTGAAACGGTATACGATATCATGTCATTAGAGGATGAAGAAAGGACTGATATTTTACGTTTAAGTGAGGAAAAGTTGAATAAAGTTGCAGAATTCGTTAACCAGTATCCTAACATTGACATAAGTTACGAATTAGATTTATCGGAGTCAATATTGTCAAATGAACCAAAAGAAATCATCATTAAGTTAGATAGAGATGAAGATATGGACGACTTGACCGTAGTTGCACCATTTTATCCGTTCAGCAAAAATGAAGCTTGGTGGGTCGTAATTGGTGACGCACAATCGAAGCAGTTGTATGCTATAAAGAAAACGACTATTAGCAAAGAATCTCAACGTTTGAAAATGGAGTTCACAATCCCCAATGCTGGGCACCACGAGTTGTCAATTTGGTGTATGTGCGACTCTTACGTAGATGCTGACAAGGAGGTTTCATTCAAAGTTGAAGTTGAACAAGGAGAGGAAGATGACGAAGAAGAAGGGGAAGAAGAAGAAGAAGAAAAAGAAGAGCAATAACCTGTATATTTTTAGTTGTATATTAAACGTATAGTCTAGTAGTAATATTAAAGTACTGTCAAATTAAAAAAAAAAAAAAAGATCCGCGAAGCGAAAAAAATTAGTCACAATCGACGATTGATAGTCGAATAGATCAATATAAGCATCGAACTAATATAGAATTGGATTTCATAAGTGAAAAGGTAAATGTCGACTACAAGCACAAATATATTGACACCTTATATTAAGTCGCTACTTTTAGAACCTCCGAATTTAACGGCAAATGATTTGTCTATGGTCTTGAAGTGTATCTTCAAGGGCATACCTTCGGACGTTCAGACGGCTTCATTTTTAACTGCGTTGAGGTTGAGAGGCTTGGATCATGAGCCTGACTTCATTGCAGCAGCAGCTAGCACCGTGCTAGAATTTTCAAGAACTATACTGACAGAATTGGTAGATTCTGCAGGTTATATAGATATAGTTGGGACCGGAGGAGACGGACAAAATACATTTAACGTGTCCACATCATCAGCTATTGTTGCAGCCGGTATGGGATTGCCTGTTTGCAAGCATGGAGGAAAAGCATCCACTTCGACATCCGGGTCCGGTGATTTGCTAAACTGTTTAGGCGTTGACTTAATGAAGGTTACAGATGAAACAATCCCCGAAATTGTGAAGAAGACGAACTTTTGCTTCTTGTTTGCACCAGCCTTTCATCCAGCATTGGGGCTTGTGGCGCCAATAAGGAAACAAATGGGGGTTCCAACCATATTCAATATTTTGGGCCCATTAATCAACCCAATTCCCCTTCAGGCCAGAGTGCTAGGTGTCTACAGTGAAAGCTTAGGTGAATCATACGCATTGGCTGCATCAAAGTTGGCAGCTGAAAGTAAAATTCACAAGAGAACTATGGTTGTATTTGGTGAAGTTGGACTCGATGAGATCTCTCCAATTGGCTCTACCAAATGCTGGATAATAGATAACAATGGTACCATTACCAAGAAAGTTATATCTCCACAGGACTTCGGATTGCCAGAGCATGAAATAAGTGAAGTTAAATCCGGTACTTCGAAACAAAATGCCGAAACTTTATTACATATATTACGCCAAGATCATCCAGACTACATTATCGGCGAAGATAGTGACCTGATTCACCATCCAATAGTTGATTATATACTATTAAACAGTGCTGCTTTGGCAGTGGTTGCGGGTCTCACCGACTCATGGACTGAAGGTGTTGTGTTAGCGAAAAAGGCCATAGTAAGTGGATCAGCTATGCAAGCCTTGGATAAATTTAAAGATGCTCTCAAGGATTTAAATCCCACTAACGCGTAATTTACACTTTGTAATTCCTCAAACCGGCTGATAGGTAGAAGAGAGTTCATAAATAATATAGAATAGAGAAGAAACAATACATTTTGCAAGAACATACAGGGTAAACATGGTACAACATTGAAATTAGCCTTGAGCCAAGTAGAGGCTCTTCCAGCATCTTACTAAAAACATAACACAACACTTCTTTCAATAGACTTCTTACAGGAAGACCCTACAGCTTATTCAATACGCCATTGCATAGTAGGTAAGATAAATATAACCATGTCTTTGCAGTGTAGAAATAGGTAGCTTGGAACATCGAAGAGGTTCGTCATGTGATATTTTTTTTGTGTCGCGATTTTTCATCAACTGTAAACAAACAAACCACATAGATAACAATCAAGAAGTGAGATTTATTCTTCATTGAGATAAACTTAAACAGAACTGCTTAGGTGGAGTGACTCTTATCACTGAGAAATAATATTTGCTTAACTTCGGACACGTTTGAAAGGTACCATTATTTTGGAGTTCATGAGTTTATTCGCCGGAAAAAATTTGGTTGGAACTCCACATCGAGTTTCCAATAATCATAATAATAGACTTGAGTTTACACCCATTGGGATTTCTAGAAGCAAGAGCAATATTAATAGCTATAGGAATGGGAACGATAATTCGCCGCCAAAATCGGCCGGTGCTCCAACACTAGCACCTTTACGTGCGCTAAATGAACGTAAAATAAATCAATCGTTCAATGAATCAAGCTTTGATAACACATTGGATAATTTTAATAATACTACTATAAATTCTTTCCAAAAGCCACATGTCTCTAGCAAAGCGACGACAACGACCATACCGCATAAATTATATCCGGAACATAATAATATTTTAAATAACGGGATGAATTCCATCAAAGAGCAACAGCTGGAAAACCACAAGCTCGAAACAGAGAATTATAACTTGAAAATCAAGTTGGCCACATTGAATAGGTTCTTTGACCAGACCCCGGAAGAGCAACGTGAATTGCTAAGTCAAAATATTGACTTGAAGCAACAACTTATGGAATCGGCAAGGGAAATAAAACAATTAAAGGAATCAATGACGGATTTGCAATACCTGTCGAACAAAGAGAACCTGGCATATTCTGGAAGCAAATTCGACGAGATGAAGTTTGAGTACCAGCAGCTTTTAAGTGAAAAGGGACAAACCATATCGGAATATGAGAACCAAATCAAAATTTTACAAGACGAATTAGTTTCCACATCCCACAAATCTCAAGTTTCTGATGAATTAATAGAAAAATTGGAGCATCTACAATCTGACAACCAATCATTACGAAGACAAATCGATTCTTTAAAGAATAATTTAGACCAACTCGAACATGAAAATGGTAGCGTGGGAAATAATTATGAAAATATAAATAAACAACTATCCCAGAAGAACCTGCAAATCTATGAACTACAAAATGAAATATCGAACTGGAAGGACAAGTACGAGTACTTGAACTCCGAGTACAAGGTGTCTATTAATTCGAACAATAGCTTAAGCCAGTCCAAACAAGAAATAATGCACTTGAATTCTAAAATTAAAGATTTAGAATATAAGTATATGAATTCGAAGAATTTATTGGAACAAAAGGAGCATGAAATGATCAAAATGATGGATGATGTACATAATGATCAGAGTGTTTCTGAAAAACTCAATCGAAAGATTGATATGTTGTCTAAAGACCTAAAAGATAAAGATCAAATAGAATATGACTTGAGATCCCAGATTAGAGAACTAATCGATAGAGGGAATTCTGATAGGCAGGAGGATGATCGGATTCGTGCTTCAGAACTTGAATCTTTGAGAAAGAGGGAATCGAAGCTTTCTGAGCAAAATCAAAAATTGAAGATGGAAATTGCTGAATTGCAAGACCAATTATATGAAATAAATACTAATTCAAATAACCATGATCAACGATTTAATAAATTACAAAAGCAGAAGAGAGACCTTGAAGATAAATTGACATATTATGAAGGTGAATATGAGATATTAGAGAAAGCGTTTAATAATATTGAATTAGAATCCGACTCCCTTAAGAGCCAACAGCTAAAATCAGATGAAAAGATTCTTCAACTACAAAATGAGAACCAGTCATTGTTGAAGCAATTAAAGAATTCGTCAGGCAAGCCTAATAATTCAGCATTAGCTGAGTTAGAAAATTTTAACAGAAGGCAAGCTGAGTCTGAAAAGCAGCAATTGGTTGAAGAAGTTGATACTTTGAAATTTGAATTAAAAAGAGTAACAAAAGAGTTAGAATTTACGAAGAGTGATAAATTGCATAATGTCAACAATCAGTTTTTGGATTCTGAATATCAAAGAATTCTTATGGAGAAAAACCAAATGCAATTCATCGTAGATGAAAATTCAGTTAGGTTTAAAGAATTGGATTCAAAATGCAAAAAGCTCCAGACAATTATCGACGATAAGGAATCTATTATTGAAAATTTGGAAAGTAAAGTTAGGGAGGCTGATCGGAATAATAAATTGAAATTCCTAGTTGAGGATGAAGAAAAGACAGAATTGCTTAGAAATAAATCTAATAATGAATCAAAAATGAGGTTATTACAATTAGAAAATGAAAACCTACAAAGGGAATTTGAAACTCAAATTAACTTCTATAAAAACAAGATAGAGATTTTATTAAAGCGCCAAGAGGAGGATATGTACAACAAAAACATAGAGAGGAATAATGAAAGTCAATCATCTTCTATAGTTACTTTACTTGAAAGGCAATTGGAAGATTCGCAAAGGTTGAGGAATGAAATTTCTCAAAAACTAAGTGATCAGATTTCGACAAATGATGATTTGAAATGGAAATTTGAAAAGTTACAAAGAGATAATAATCAACTAGTCGACCTTAGTAATGCATTCGAAAAAAATGAGAAGTTTGTTAAATTGGAGAATAGCCAATTAGAGATGAAAATTAAAAAGTTGGCAGAAGAATTAAATAATACAACAAGGCATTGTTCAAGGCTAGCAAATAAGGTGAAGGAATTGAGACAAAGAGAATCTGTTAATGATAGGTTAAACTATAAAGCGGATAGCGAAAAGAACAAAGGTCAATTGTATGGTAAATACCAACATTTGCAGTCGGATAATTTATATTTGCAAAAGAAAATTGAGGATTTGAATTCCAAGTTCTCATTAACCCGTATTTCCTCTCCTTCTTACGAGGCGAACAAAATGAAACTATTGGAAAATGAATTGCATTATTATAGAGCAAAGCTTTACGACATAAACTTAAAATCCAATGATTTAGAGATAATGTATCAGTTCGTAATGAATGCAATTAAAAATTCTAATAAATTGATTCAAAATGATATCATAAAGTTAACACAATGTGGAATATATCCAGACTATGCATCAATGAATTTACAGAAGTTACAGAAAGGTGGTAGGTTGTCATTCAAAGCAGTAGCAAAGTTTGTATTGGCAATGGTTCGGCTTAGAAGGAGAACTGAGAAATCAGAAAGAAGGAAAATTAGACTTTTTGAATTGAAACATGAAATAGAAAAAGATAAAATCACTCTATTGGCATGAATTACGAGATTTATTTACTTATTCATTTCTATTGTATAATTATTTTTGTTAAATTAGAGGCACAGATGCTAATATTTAATTAATATATACGAACTTTAGGCTTTATTAAAAGGTGGAAATAGTAACGCCGAAGTAAGCGGTCGGACACTATCTCATTATTCTAGTGACAGGTGTTTGAAAGATCTTATCGGTTGAATGTTGTCTAGATCTTACAATTCTTGGTGTCTGCATTAGTTGTGGATTAGGATTATTCCCAGAATTACTCCTGATATTCATTGAAAATGTGTTATTACCGGGTACTAATAAATCAGATGTAGAATTTAAAGAAATATCGCCTGCGTTATTTCCCATAATGCTATCATTTATCATATCTGGCGGTGATAACATATTGTCAATATTGTCCGATGGATTATACCCATTAGATAGATACTCAGCCATGGTAAATTCATTTTGATCGTCGATGGGTTCATAAGCGTTAGTAGACAGCTTTGTATATACAGATTCTAGTATTGTCTTATCTGTTTGCTTATGGAGTGTACTCGATTCATTCAAGAACTTATCAAATATTGCTAGATCACACCACGCTTTATCTTTCAAGAGCTTTCTGTTCTTATAAACCTTGGTTCCAAATGTAGATGAATTAATAGGTAATCCGCTATCTTCTTCTTCTTCTAATAAGAATTGTGGGAATAGATTTGATGTGGCTTCAATTAATGATTGCGTATCAATATCGTTAAATGGGATTGGATCATCCTGCCATTTCTCCATATATATCACTTGGTTAGGATCATCTAGATGAACATAAGAAAACGTGGAGTCTCTTGTACTCATAACTGTATATTATGCTATAGTTCAACTATGTTTTGATTTTGGATTTAGATTTATTAAACTTTTGTGCACAGAAAATTTGCGACCTTAGTTAAATACTAAAATTTTATTTATATATACAATACACTCTTAAAATACATTAATATAAACTTATGCAGCAGCTGAAACTTCGCATAAACCTTCAAACAAAGTAGGTTTCTTTTCAAGCGCGTTGTCGTCAACATTGAATGAATTAACAAGCTTGAACGCACCAGTCCCTATATTCATGGTTTGCCCTAGGATAATGCATTCAGAAACACCTTCAATTTTATCATTCTTCATGTAAAACGAGGCATCGAATAAATGATCGGTGGTCTTCTCGAAAGAGGCTAATTGTAACACAGAGTCTCTCATCTTACTTAAACCAAACCTAGTAATACCGAGTACTTCACCCTTGTATGTCATGACATCACCTAGTAATTGAATATGACGAGGATCGACACTCATACCGTGCTTACTCATAGTGTAGTCAATTTCTCCAATAATCGATGCTCTAGCAGCCTCAATACCCAATACTTGGAATACTTCGAGCACATGGTTAGTAGAAGTCTTGGTCCCTACTACACCGTCAGTACTCATAACATCTTTCAAACCATAACCTTCTACCAACAATTCCTTCTTACCATCATCCTTAATATTAATGACAGCACGGGAAATATCTGGCAATCCTTTGATGCAAACTCTAGGCAAAGCTCTTTTCAAATGTTGCATTCTGAAAAACAACGTGTTATTAGATGATGACTCGTTTGGCTTATAATCAGCGGCAGCGTTTTTCATTAAATTGATAGACTTAGGTTCCCTTAATGTTACCAAAACGTTGATTCTATCTTTGCCAGTGACCGAAACATCACCAGCTAAAATCTTTAATTTTGGCGCATTGGCAATGGCGTGAGCTATTCCATCAATATTTAATTCCAATTGTAATTTTTCAATTGTATCCAAATCTATTTTAATAGAGAGATATGCCATGTTATTTTTATAGACATCTTCAATATAGAATGCAATATCTTCCAATAAAGTCTTTTCTATTCTACCCTTAACAACACGAGCTGCAATTTCATCGTCATCGTTGACTAATACTGAGTTAATAATAGGCGTTGAAATAACCTTAGACGCATTAATAATTTCCTTGATACGAGGAACACCTAAGGTCACATTCATCGATGCAACACCAGCAAAATGGAATGTCTTTAACGTCATTTGAGTACCTGGTTCACCGATAGATTGTGCACCGATAGCTCCAACAGCCGTACCTGGTTCAACTTTAGCTCTAGAATATTTATAAATACACTGCTCCAAAAACTTGTTAACAGAATTAGATGAGATCTTCAATAATTGATTAACCGCAGTTACGCTTTCTTTTGCTTCGTCAAATAGCACGAAGTCATCATTTGGTTTAGTGAAGTATGGTTTCATATGCTTCTTTTCTCTAATTTGGGCTAACTGTATAGCTTTATTAGTTGTAAAATCTCTAATTGATTGGTAAAACTCTCTTTCAGCGTCATTTTGATCAATATATTCTACTTTATCCAAATCGTCTAGGGGCACTATTTTACCCTCATTATCATATCTGATCAATCTGTCTTCTAATGGATGTAATATAGAATCAACTAATTCAATAATTTCAAACGGTAATAACCCTTTATCTGCAACGTCAAAAGTAATGTTATATGCGTGATCCCATTGACGAACAAAGTTAACAGGCCTAGCATCACCTTCCATATCAAAGGGATCTAAGCCATCACCACCATAAGTAAATTGAACAATACCATTCGACGAATTACGAACAGTGTTATCATATTGAGCAGATAAATCATCCAAAGATTTCATTAATCTTCTAGACATGTAACCAGTTTCGGCAGTTTTAACGGCTGTATCAACCAAACCTTCTCTACCTGAGATAGCATGGAACAAGAATTCTGGAGGCGTTAAACCACTAAAGAAAGAGTTTCTAACGAAACCTTTAGATTGAGGAGTTTTAGAATTCTTAGTAAAATGTGGTAAGGACCTGTCCTGAAATCCATCAGGAACACGATTACCAGAAATAATTTGCTGACCAACAACGGCCACCATTTGGGAAACATTTAATGTCGAACCCTTTGAACCACAAGTTGCCATAATTAATGGAGCATTTGCAGAGTCTAATTCATTAATACAAATTTCCCCAACTTCTTCTCTAACCTTGGACAATAAACCACCAATTTTAGCTTCTAATGTTTGCTCTTCATTACAACCTGGTTGGGTTTCTAGTTTTCCTCTGTTATATAAGTCAATTAATTCATCACACTTAAGATATGCTTGTTCAACCATTAGTTCTTTCTTTTGCTTTAAATCAGAACCAGGAATGACATCATTAATACCAATGGAAAAACCTCTATTACCCAAGTATCTCGCGCATAATTTAGCCATACGATTCATAGCATTAGCAGCTTCATCAGGTCCATAATCCCTTAATATTGTATAGAAAACTGAATGCTTTTTACCATCACCCAAAGTGGACTTATCCATAACCCCACTCAATATCTGAGAACCTCTAATAATAACGAATCCATCATTCGGAGACATTTCATTTGGAAATCCCTTAACAGGAGGAGTATAAGTTTTATTTTTTGCATCCAAATTAATAATTACGTTAGATTTCTTATTTGGCTTGATCAATAATGAAAAAACTTGTTTACCAGTCCATAACATAACCGGTTTAAAGATGGCTGGTGGTGGTATATCAAACTGAGTATCTGCATCAGACATCATACACAATAATTGGACTAATGATGCTCTATCGAAGAATGAATCTTTGTGCGAGACTAAGTATGAGCCAGTGATAAAATCTTGGGTAGCAGCGATAATTGGCTCCCCAGATTTTGGAGTTAACAAATTATTCTTAACACCCATTAAATTAATTGCTTCTGCCCTTGCTTCTTCAGTTTGAGGAACATGAATATTCATTTCATCACCGTCAAAATCTGCATTATAAGGGGTACACACACATTCATTAAGACGAAAAGTTCTCCAAGGCCTAATTTTAGCGTAATGCGATAAGATTGATAGTCTATGCAAGGAAGGTTGTCTATTAAATAACACAACATCACCATCTTCGATGTGTCTTTCGACAACATCACCAATATGTAAATTCTTAGCCAACTTAACACGATCACCAAATCTTAGGTTTCTCTTGGCAAGTTCATTTTGCTTCAAAACATAATTAGCACCAGGGTGAATATTAGGCCCGTTAAGGATCAACTTTTGTAATTTTTTTCTATTATAACGAGTACACTTCTCAGGATATGTCAAAACTTTCGCTACCCTGTCAGGAACTGCGACCTCATCAATCTTTAGATTTGGATCTGGGGAAATGACTGTTCTTCCGGAGAAGTCGACTCTCTTACCGGAAAGATTTCCTCTGAATCGACCTTGCTTACCTTTTAATCTCTGGCAAAAACCTCTGATCGGCTTCGACGACTTGGAGCCACCGCCAGAAGATGGTAATAAAGCAGGATTAGCCGAATCCGAATTAATGTACATAGCCACTGATAACTGTAAGTAATCCCATTGTTCCATCAAATTATTAATGGAAATACCCTTCTCAATACCTGCCTTAATCAACGATGATGTCCACACAATTTCCGTCAATTTAATGGTTAAATCATCTTCATTAGACTGGGCATCCATCATCACAGAAGGTCTAATGCAAACTGGAGGAGCAGGTAAGTACCTCCAAATATACATTTCTGGCCTACCACCTCTTGCAGCATCAATACCAAATAATTCACAATCGGAAGGGGTGATTTGTTTGAATAAGTTTAACACCTTCAAAGGGTTGAGGTCATCGTGTATTCTCTTCACGAACTTTTCTAATTCTGGGTTTCTCAGGAATACTTCATCAAACTCTTTGTCCCAGAGTTCCTTCTCTGGAGTAGACTTTTTACCAATCCATCTGAAAGTATCATGGACAATCTTTAAGGCCGCTGGACCCGCACCGCTGGCAGCTTTCTTGACCACACCGTTGACATGGTTACATTCAAAACACCTTCTTTGTTTCTTACATTGTTCTAGCAATTTTTTCAATATTTTCATTCTTCTCAAATTGTCTATGTTTGGTCTTCTCAACTCATTTCTAAAGCTTCTCTTAGTTTGTTCATCTAATAGAACGGCTGAGCAATTCTTACAAATACATTGTAATACTTGTATGGTTGCCTTGAAGTAACCAACATGAAATACCGGCAACGCTAACCTAATATGCCCAAAATGACCATGGCACGAGGCCAAATTTCCATGGCATGTAGCACACTCATTAGAGTTGGACGAAATACCCATCTTGGTATCCAAAGCACCTCCTTCCTTTGCTATTCTGCCCTTTTCCAAATCATATAAATCCCTAGTATGAACTTCAACTTCTGATTGAGCAATGATGTCCTTGGCTGATAACGCCCCGAACTCAAGGCCTTTGATGCACTTAGGAGCAACATCAACAACAACCTCTTTCATTACAGATGTTTCGTTACTAATTCAGTAGATGATGTAGATCTACTTTAAATCTTCATTTACTGTAAAATTCAAAAAAAAAACCATCACCAAAATCACGTGAGTGATCTCAGTCGTGTAAAAAAATCGAGAGTTCATGTTGAAAGATAAAACAGTCTTTGGTGGCAACTACAAAATATATCAATAAATACGGTACCAAATGTCTAATTCAGAGAGTAAGAATACGCCGTTATCAAAAAACGATGCTGATGAACAAAAAGTCATCAAAACTTTAGAAGAAGACGACGAATTCGAAGATTTTCCGGAGGATACCAAGTGGTCTACCGAAGCAAATCCACACATCAACCCAACTAACTTATGGGAGGAAGACTGGGATGATGATGATAACCAAGATGAATTCTCGCAAAGATTAAGAGAAGAATTGAAGAAGGCACAGAAGCCTAGTGCCTAAACATGGAAAAGAGATGACACTCCCTGGTTCGATAGTGATAAAGTTAACTAAAGAATTGTGATTCAATTCGTTGCTGTATATTAGAATTATATATGTTTGTATATAATTAATGATGATAAGTTTATTTTAATTTACACGGAGACACGGTGGTTGCTTTTCGCAAACGATCAAGCGTAGAAGTTGACAGACTTGGACTTTCTGGCTTGGACCTCGCCAATTGCTTCCACGAAGTCTTCGTGCTTTATAATCGACTTCCCGTTCCTCAATGCAATCATACCTGCTTCCACAGTGACCGCTTTTAATTGGGCCCCGTTGAATTCGTCTGTAGATCTGGCCAATTCTCTCCAGTTGACGGAGTTATTGTCACAATTTAACTTTCTAGCGTGAATCTTCAATACTGACTCTCTGGCTTCCTCAGATGGCAATGGGAATTCAATTTTCCTGTCTAATCTACCAGATCTTAATAATGCCGGATCTAATGTGTCGACTCTATTCGTAGCAGCTAAAACTTTAACTCTATCATCCGAACCAAAACCATCTAACTGATTCAATAATTCCAACATGGTTCTCTGTACCTCTCTATCACCACTCTTATCAGAATCGAATCTTTTGGTACCAATGGCATCCAACTCATCGATAAATATAATGGTAGGTGCTTTTTCTTTAGCCAAGGCAAATGCATCACGAACCAATTTAGCACCGTCACCAATAAACATTTGGACCAATTGAGGTGCTGCAAGCTTCAAGAAGGTGGCACCTGATTGGGCGGCGCATGCTCTTGCTAACAATGTCTTACCAGTACCTGGTGGACCGTACATCAACGCACCCTTTGGAGGCTTGATCCCCAAATTCTTGAATTTATCACCTTGCTTCATTGGCAACACAACAGCTTCAATTAATTCTTCAATTTGCTTGTCTAAACCACCTATATCTGAATAGTCTTCGGTTGGTTTTTCATCTACTTCCATCGCCTTGACCCTCGAATCATATTCCGATGGTAACGTATCTAAGATCAAGTACGAGTCCTTGTTGACCCCAATTAGGTCATTTGGCTTCAAGTTGGCAGGGTCTACTAATCCAATCAATGGTAAGAAAATGGTCTGCCTAGTGGAAGTCTTAATCACCGCTGACTTCCCTGATCTGGTGGCATCCAAATCCACATTTGCCCCTTGTTCGGTAGCACTCTTTTCGGCATCCATGTCTAACAATTCAACAACATTCCCAACCAAGTATGGCAATTGCTTATTATTATTGATCTTTTCTTGGTTATCTTTAATTCTCTCCAACATTACTGTCTTTTCATGTGTCAACCTTTGTGATTCAGATCTCATCACTTTAATATCATTATCCAATAATCTGGTTCTGTTGGCGATATCGGATGTCGACGATTGTAAAATTTCTTGATCTATAACGTCATCTTGGTTGTTCTCTAATTCTTCTAACGTTGACATTTTTCAATATTATTCGAAATATTTAATATATTGGTTCAATTATTCAGATAAAATCGATTCAAAACTTGCAAGTAGCACC
This sequence comes from Debaryomyces maramus, assembly GCA_030583545.1. NCBI lineage: Eukaryota > Fungi > Ascomycota > Pichiomycetes > Serinales > Debaryomycetaceae > Debaryomyces > Debaryomyces maramus. Next base: position 999,173 of record JAJMIL010000003.1, read on the forward strand.
AAACCTTTTAATCAATACAATAATTACCTTACGACGAGTATATTCTGTATGTTTCAACGCTTGGTGTTCTCTTTACTGGTGTGATCTTGCCACTGAATATTCGAGTCAAATCTCGTTATGAGGTTTTGTGTAATTTCACATTTTGGCCTTACTTACAATTGAAACTATGGGAGAAGAGGTTAGTAGAGGTAAATTGAATCTAAGTTGAGACCATGGGTGTTCCAGTACATAAGAATCACGATGAAATTTCCACAGAAGAGTTTGCACGTTTGCGTGAATCGTGCTTGAGTTGTACGTATAAATGCCATCAAGGTCGAAGATAATGACTGCTAACTAGATAGCCCGGGATGCTGCTTACTCTCCATACTCAAAGTTCAGGTATGTATAGATAGATATTCAATTGGCTGAATAGAAGTCAGAACGAAAGAAGAAGCTAACGAGTTAGGGTCGGATGTGTTTTAATAACAGAATCTGGAGAATATTTCAAAGGAGCAAATGTGGAAAATGCCTCCTACGGAGCAGGAATCTGTGCCGAGAGGACGGCTATCACAAAGGCAGTGGTACGTATTTGAAATGGTTATCAGTGGTAAACATGTAAGAGCGCTAGAATCTATTCAGGAATCAACTAACGTAATTAAGACAGAGGGCCATAAAAAATTCAAATTGATTGCAATTAGCGGTGACTCTGACGAACCGATCAGCCCTTGTGGTATTTGCAGACAATTTATCAGAGAGTTTGGGCCTACGATGCCCGTGTATATGTTCAACAAGGACGGATCGAAATTCATCAAAGTTTTTTTGCAGGATTTGTTACCTTTGAGCTTCGGTCCAGAAGATTTAAATATAGATCCCACCTATTGATAAACGGCATTTGCTACACAGTAGTACTGACATTCACATCGTTCGTTCTATCTCTTTAAATATTGTATAGCTATAGATATAAGAAATATATTTCGCACGACTGTGTGAGCTCTTGAATCATGATTGACTACCTAAATTTTGAAAGAGAAGAAACGACAAGAATGTCTGCTATATGTGCTGCCTCTAACTGTGGCAAAGAGACCACATCATCATTAAAATGCCCGGTCTGTTTAAAGGAAGGTATAACCAACGTCTTTTGCAACCAAATGTGCTTTCGTAGTAATTGGGGAGTTCATAAAGCGATTCACAAAAATGAAGATGGCTCGAATAAGACATACGAACCATTCCCAGACTTTGAGTACACCGGGAATTTGAGACCCAGCTACCCTTTGACTGCTAAAAGAACTATTCCGAAACATATTAAAGTCCCTGACTATGCCCAAAATGGGAAACCAGTAAGTGAAATCAAGCATGATAGAATCGGTAAGATAACTATATTGAATGAAAAGGAAATTGAAAAGAGTAGAAAAGTTGGAAAGCTTTCAAGAGAAATCTTAGATATTACTGCTAGCCATATTAAACCAGGCGTAACTACAGATGAATTAGATGCGATTTTGCATAAGGAATGTACCAAGAGGAATGCTTATCCATCACCATTGAACTATTATAATTTTCCGAAGTCATTATGTACTTCCGTTAATGAAGTTATTTGTCATGGTATTCCAGATCAAAGAAAATTAGAAGACGGTGATATTATTAATTTAGATGTTTCGATCTACTATTTAGGATTCCATTCGGATCTTAACGAAACTTACTACGTTGGTGATAAAGCAAAATGTAATCCAGATATTGTAAATTTAGTGGAAACCACAAGAGAATGTTTAGACTTAGCAATTGAGCAAGTGAAACCAGGGTTAAGTTTCAGAAACTTGGGTAATATTATCGAAGAACATGCTACCAAGAACAACTGTTCGGTTGTGAGAACATTTTGCGGCCATGGTACCAACCAATTATTCCATTGCCAACCTTATTTTCCCCATTATGCTAAAAATAAGGCAATTGGTGTCGCCAAACCGGGAATGGTCTTTACAATTGAACCAATGATTTGTCTCGGCACTCATAAAGATATAAACTGGCCCGATAATTGGACAGCTGTTACTCAAGATGGTAAATTTTCTGCGCAATTTGAGCAAATGTTGTTAGTTACTGAAGACGGAGTTGAAGTTTTGACGGCCAGAAATGAATTGTCCCCGGGAGGTCCAATACCTAGAATTTCTAAATAATGAAATTAGAAATAGTAGGGTTATCGAAAATTATCATTATAGAGAATTTATTATAAAGGATCGATAAATCTTTACGTAGGATTGTTAGAATATCAGCAATTGTCAATATGTACTAGGCATCACTCGATCACCGGGTTCAACTTACTATCTATAATTAAAGCTTAGGAATATAGAGATATATAGTACTGGCTGAATAGAAATAATTACATAAGGAAAGGAGACCTAACAATCTAGGAATGAATATATATTGGTAATAGAATCGGGAGACTATTTCAAAGGAGCAAACATTAGATTCATACCTTTCTATCTCTATATAATTATGGTATACTTTTAGATCTAAGAAATGCATTTCGCACGACCTAACGTAGAGCCATCTTGAAAAAAATTATCATGATTTGACTATCTAACGTTCTGAAGATAAGAATGTCTGCTATATGTGCTGCCTCTAACTGTGGCAAAGAGACCACATCATCATTAAAATGCCCAGTCTGTTTAAAGGAAGGTATAACCAACGTTTTTTGCAACCAAATGTGCTTTCGTAGTAATTGGGGAACTCATAAAGCGATTCACAAAAATGAAGATGGCTCTAATGAACCGTACAATCCATTCCCAACCTTTGAATACACCGGTGATGTAAGACCCAGCTACCCGTTGACCCCAAAAAGAGCTATCCCAAAACATATTAAAGTCCCTGACTATGCCCAAAATGGAAAGCCAATAAGTGAAATCAAGAATGATAGACTTGGTAAGATTACCATATTAAGCGCAAAAGAGATTGAAAAAGTTAGAAAAGTAGGAAAAATTTCAAGAGAAATCTTAGATATTACTGCTAGCCATATTAAACCAGGCGTAACTACAGATGAATTAGATGCGATTTTACATAAGGAATGTCTTAAGAGGAATGCTTATCCATCACCTTTGAACTATTATAATTTTCCAAAGTCATTGTGTACTTCCGTTAATGAAGTTATTTGTCATGGTATTCCAGATCAAAGAAAATTAGAAGACGGTGATATTATTAATTTAGACGTTACAATCTACTATTTAGGATTCCATTCGGATCTTAACGAAACTTACTACGTTGGTGATAAAGCAAAATGTAATCCAGATATTGTCAATTTAGTGGAAACCACAAGAGAATGTTTAGACTTAGCAATTGAACAGGTCAAACCAGGATTAATTTTCAGAAACTTGGGTAATATTATCGAAGAACATGCTACCAAGAACAACTGTTCGGTTGTAAGAACTTATTGTGGCCACGGTATCAACCAGCTATTCCATTGTCAACCGAACATTCCCCATTATGCTAAAAATAAGGCAATTGGTGTCGCCAAACCGGGAATGGTCTTTACAATTGAACCAATGATCTGTCTTGGTACTTATAAAGATATGAGCTGGCCTGACAATTGGACAGCTGTTACTCAAGATGGTAAATTTTCTGCGCAATTTGAGCAAATGTTGCTAGTTACTGAAGACGGAGTTGAAGTTTTGACGGCTAGAAATGAATTGTCCCCGGGAGGTCCAATACCTAGAATTTCTAAATAGTTGTATTAATAATTGTATATATCGTTGTCATTATAATCTATTAACTCATTTCCCTTTATCGATATATCACGAATCATATTTTCAACTTTATTAATAGATTGTTTCAATGTCTGTAGCTTCTTATCTATAACAGAATTAGATTTGGCGTCAAAATCGGTATTAAACACCCCTCGGTATACACTAATAGTGGGATGTTTGAAGAATATCTCCAGCAACGAGGTATTGATTTGCTTCATAAACCTCAAGTTCTTCAATGTGTTGACGGAAACCTTATTCTTGTTATCAACCAAGTTCGTTATTGAATACCTCATTATCTCGCCAGTAAGATCAAATATTCCCATCAAGTAATCACCTGGTAATATGAAATCGACTTTAAAATCTACGCTTTCCTGTGGCGGCCCAAATGTTTCAGTTATATTGTTTTTGGCTGAATCAAAAAGCAACTGACATAAAGAATAATTAAGCAACTCCTCATTTACTTCTTCTTGTTTGTAATTATAACTTAATATTAGACATCTAATAATGAATGAAAACCTTTCAAAGGACAAAATGTCCCCGTTAAGCACATAGTAGGCAAATGTAAATCCTTCTATCATTTCTTCAATAGAATTAGAAATAGTAGGCTTAAACTGTGGGAAATTATCATTGTAAAGAAACTTGTTATAAAGAGTCGATAACTTTTCACATATGACTCTAAGATTATCGAGCAATTGTCGGTATATACTAGGGGTCATCGCATTGTTAACTCGATGCATGGTAAATATGATTTTCTTGGAGTATGAGTTGATGTCCCTGCAAAGCCTTATAACCATCTCTCTTTCATCCTGGTATACCAACAAGTATTCTCTAGCCGGCTGGAATATCTCCACTTCATAAGGCTCATCCTTCATTATGCAATTTTTCACCTACAGACTATGATGCTTTCATTAGAATAGTAGTAAAGATAAGACATTCCATGAATAAAAAAAAAACAATTGGTCCCTAGCAGGATCGAACTGCTGATCTTGGCGTTATTAGCACCACGCCTTAACCAACTGGGCCAAGGGACCTTATTGTTGCGAAGAAAATAAATTCGAATAAGATCAAAGAAAGGTACTTAAATACAGAAGAGATACCTACTTTATTGTTAGTAGACCTTCAGTTAGAATAACTCAGTCGTTTGGATAATGGTAGGCATTCTGGTTTCCGAAGTATAGATCTTTTTCTTCGTAGAATTGTTAATATACAAGATGATCTGTTATTAATGGTACATCTTCCGGGTAACAACAAGTTTTTTTCGCCAAATATCGCGTTCAAAAAATGGCAAATATGAAGAATCAAAGGTAAAAGAATTGTTAGAAACGTTGGAATAAGTAAGGATGTCATCTTCGCTTCAAGTACTTAATCCAAAGGCGGAATCGTTAAGACGTTCCCAAGCATTGCAAGTGAACATTGCAGCTGCACAGGGTTTGCAGCAAGTGTTAGCTTCTAATTTAGGTCCTAAAGGAACTTTGAAGTTGTTAGTCGATGGATCAGGTAGCCTTAAGCTCACCAAAGATGGGAAAGTTTTATTGACTGAGATGCAAATCCAGCACCCAACTGCGGTGATGATTGCTAGAGCAGCCACAGCACAAGATGAAATTTGCGGTGATGGAACTACTACCGTTATTTTGTTAGTGGGAGAATTGTTAAAGGAAGCTGAAAGATTTATCAGTGAAGGAGTCCACCCAAGAGTGTTAGTTGACGGGTTTGAAGTTGCCAGAGAAGAGTCGTTAAATTACCTCGATTCATTCAAGACCACGCCAGACAAATTCGATCGTGAATTCTTGTTACAGGTTGCAAGATCTTCCTTGTCAACGAAAGTGAGCAATGAATTGACGGATGTATTGGGTCCTATAGTTACAGATGCAGTATTGACTGTGTACGAAGAAGGCCAAAGAAATTTGGATTTACACATGATTGAAATCATGACAATGCAATGTGGTAGCGCCAAGGATACCGAATTGATCAAGGGTTTAGTCTTAGATCATGGCGCAAGACACCCTGATATGCCAAGAAGACTTGAAAATGTCCACATATTAATTTTAAATGTATCATTAGAGTACGAGAAAACCGAAGTCAATTCTGGATTCTTCTACTCCAGTGCCGAACAGAGAGAAAAGTTAGTTGCATCGGAAAGAAAGTTTGTTGATGAAAAGTTGAAGAAAATTATCGACTTGAAGAATGAAGTTTGCGAATTGAATTCTAATAAAGGTTTCGTTATCATAAATCAGAAGGGTATTGATCCAATGTCCTTGGATGTATTGGCCAAGAATGGTATTTTAGCTTTGAGAAGAGCTAAGAGACGTAATATGGAAAGATTGCAATTGATCTGTGGCGGAGAAGCCCAAAACTCTGTCGATGACTTAACCCCAGAAGTATTAGGTTACTCCGGATTAGTTTATGAAAATAGTATTGGCGAGGATAAATTCACGTACATCACCGAAAATAAAGAACCAAAATCCGCCAGTATATTGATCAAGGGTGCCAACAGTCATGTGTTACAGCAAATGAAGGATGCTATTAGGGACGGGTTGAGATCCGTCTCCAACGTATTGAAGGACCAGTCCATCATACCAGGTGGCGGTGCCTTCTTCATGAGCTGCAACAACCACTTGTTAACCTCGAAGAACCCGAATTTCAAGGGAAGAAATAAGTCCGGTATAAGGGCCTTCAGCGAAGCCCTACTCGTGATCCCAAAGACATTATCCAAAAACGCAGGTCTAGACTCGTTAGAAACTTTATCCAACTGTCAAGACGAAATCGAAGACAGAGTAGTTGGTATCGACTTAAGATCCGGTGAACCAATGGACCCAACAATCGAAGGTGTTTGGGATTCTTACCGGGTCATGAGAAACGCCATTTCCGCTGCTACTGGTATCGCTTCAAACTTATTATTGTGTGATGAATTATTGAAAGCTGGTCGCTCATCCTTGAAAGAAGGTGGAGGAGGTCCGCCAGGACCTCCTGGTGCTCCTCCGATGGGAGCTCCTCCAATGATGTGAAGTTATTTCAATAGATAAATAATATAACCATTTATAGATAATATATGTATGGTATTTTTAATTCGTTTATATTAGGCGATGCGCAACTTAGCAGAGATGCAGATCTCCAACTCAATATCACAAATCAGACGAGACCCAAAAATTTTTTTTCATATATTCTGTAGCACTTTTGTAGTTACGGGCTCGAACCATGCATTCCTTCTTATGATCTGCTGCAGGATCATGCAAGTCTAATGCTCATGGGTTGCATTATGATGTCCGATTACCAGAAAATCGTTCCAGAAATCGGTCGATTTCTATTGTTCAGGATACTTACGGCAAGATAATAATATACATGAATAAGCTCATGCAGCTCCACCCAGAGTTTCTTTGGAATTCTTTACTTAAGCCATCAAATACAATCATGGGCGTCATTTGGAATATATTTGGCAAGATTCCATGCTATTGTTTTAGAAATTATTATAAGAAACTTTATTCACAATCTTCGGTGGCATTCTGTCAAATCTTGGTATTACTTCAGTTTACTTTTTTTACCAGAAATTCTAATCTATTTAGAGTTTTTTTTTCTTGTTATAGTGGCATGAGTCTTAATTCTTAGTCGGCCAAGACAGAGTAGCATTTAGTTCTTATAAGGTTGTTAATGCTTCATTTCTTGAGCATTCAAAATTTTGGAACTAGATAGTTAATAATAGAAAAAGAAAAGATTGCGCGAGTGTTATCTGGGGAGAGGATGGATTCGTGGCCGAACAACTGGAATAATACTAGAGACGTCAATGGTAATGACAATGAAAACGACAACGACAATGAAAACGACGATGTGCAATACTTTAATCCACTTAGCATAGGGAGCCAGGGCCCAGAAAATGAGGATCAGCTGGTGCTGGGAAAAACCGGGGAATCTTCAAAACGACTCGGACACCACAGACCAGGTTTGGCCCCAAAGACAGCAGAGCAACTACAAGCACATCACCAGGGGGTTGATACGACACACCAATATTACGCTGGTTTCGATTATCAGAACGTCCCCGGACCTCTGTATGCCAACTCGGAGATGCCCGTCCAGCTTCTGCAGTCAAGCATCGGCCAATATGGCGCGGTACCTGGCCCCTTGGCAGGAATGGCAGGAAATATGGGCATACAGCGTCCAGCATTTAATGACCAATCCGCAATACGACAACCATTAGATGTTAATCCAAACTCGGGAAATAAAAAACCCATGAGACATAACTCGGGAACCTCGAATGCAATAACTTCTTTGTCACCATCCGACGATTTTTCGGACAACAGTGGATACAGGTCTGTGACCAAACGGTCAAGATTGGGGTGCCTTACGTGCAGACAACGGAAGAAACGGTGCTGTGAAACGAAACCGAAGTGTTCTGAGTGTAGCAGGTTGGGGTTAGAATGCATATGGCCTAGGCCTGGAACGGAGCATAAGAATAAACCGAAGGAAGTTAAGGAGGAAGGAAATACCATCGACCATGAAGTTTATGGGAAAATCAAAGTATTAAGAGGCATAGTCGAGTATAAGAGCAAATGAGTTCCTTTTTTTTTGCATCTATTGGGACGACAGCACAATTTTGATTTCACCAAAATAGAGATTTATCATCCCGACCCTTGCATCCGGAAACTAAGATGGTAGCCATACTCCAAAATCCATTTGATTCACTAGCATACAGTATTCATATACAATATACATAGATAAATAGTAAGAACTTCTTTGAAACGATTTATTACTGTATTAGGTAATCGACCACAAGTTACACAAATATGCTCTAACTCTGGATAAACACGTAAATAAGTTTCATAGATAGGGTTTGCTGTTGTAGATATAAGTCAACAATCCAATACATTAATATCCAATATGTCTTTAATGGATGACTTGAGCTTAAGAGATAGACAAATTGGTATGTTCCTTCATTGGTGCTTTAGTTTATGTTAATTTTGTATAAGTACTAACGAGACTAGCTACGTTGGAGCGAATGTTCCACTTAAATAAGGATGGATCAGCAGATTTAACTTTAGCTTCTAAAAGCGAAGAGATTATTTGGAAAGTATTGGTGTTAGATCCAAAATCACAGGCAATCTTATCGTCAGTTTTAAGAGTGAACGATTTATTGAGATGTGGAATTACTGTGCATGCATTGATTAACTCCAAGAGATCAGCATTATCAGACGTTTCGGTGATATACTTCATCGAACCAACCATAGAAAATATCTTGATTATTATAGATGATTTGACTGCTGATAAATATGACAATTTTTATATCAACTTTACATCTAGTATAAATAGGGAATTGTTGGAAGAGTTTGCGAAGAAAGTTTCAATTTCTGGGAAGTCTTATAAGATAAAACAGGTATTTGATCAATACTTGGACTTTATAGTAACCGAACCAAATTTATTTTCGTTGGATTTGCCATTGGTATTTAGCAAGTTCAATAACCCTGCCACAGGTGAGGATGATATTCATAAATTAGCGGAGAATATTGCTAGTGGCTTACTAGCATCAATTATTACCTTGGATAACATTCCAATTATAAGATGTCCCAGAAATGGGCCTGCTGAATTAGTGGCTACTCAATTAGATTCAAAATTGAGGGACTATTTGAGCAATTCAAGAAATTTAATGAATCAGTCTATCCAGCAAAGACCAGTGTTAATTTTATTGGACCGTAATATCGATTTGGCCTCCATGTTTTCACATTCCTGGATTTACCAATGTATGGTGAGTGATGTATTTGAATTGAAAAGAAATACTATTAAATTGGTTAAATTCAATGATGATTCAACCTCAGTTACCAAAAATTACGATATCGACCCTAAAGATTTCTTCTGGAGTAAGAATTCACAATTGCCATTCCCAGACGTCGTTGAAAACGCGGATGTTGAGTTGAATTTATATAAAAAGGATGCTCAGGATTTGACAAATAGAACGGGTATAACATCATTAAGTGATATAGATCCAAACCAAACAAATTCAGATACTTCGCATATTCAACAAGCGGTAGATGCATTACCAGAGTTAACGGCTAGGAAGACAACCTTAGATATGCATATGGATGTATTGGCCACTTTATTAAAAGAATTGGATGCTAAGAATTTAGACAAATATTTTGAGATTGAGCAAAACTATAATAACCCTAAGATTCAGAGCCAATTCTTAGAAATATTAAAGGAGAATTCAAAAAGAGACAATTCCACTGACAAATTAAGAACGTTTTTAATATTAAATTTGTTATTGGATTTACCTGCAAATTTTGTCAAGGAATGTAAGGAAACATTACACAGTCAATACCCAGAACTTAATTTAGATTCATTCAAATATATTCAAAAGTTTAAACAAATAATGAAGTTGTCTAATATGTCATCATTAAATGACCAAACTTCGGGAACTTCTAGTTACGATTCAAATGTTTCTAAGAACAACACTGCTCTATTTAACGGTTTATCGTCAAAATTATATGGGTTGACTGAAGGTAGAATCACCGAAGGATTAAGTTCATTGGCTACAGGGTTGAAGAAACTATTACCAGACAAGAAGCAATTACCAATAACAAATGTAGTTGAAGCTATAATGGATCCTACAAATGCTTCACATAATTCTGTTCAATTAACTGATGATTATTTGTACTTAGATTCGAAATTGAGAGGTGGCCATTCTAAACCACCAAAAAGACAATCGTACCTCGAAGCTCAAGTATTTGTAGTTGGAGGGGGAAACTACTTGGAATATCAAAATTTACAAGAATGGTCGAACTTACCAAATAAACCGACGAAGAAAGTAACTTACGGTAGTACTGATATCGTGACAGCAAACGAATTCTTGAATGAGTGCTCGACTTTAGGTAAACTTGAAAATTAAAATACTTTCATTCTAAAGAATCTAGAAAATATATAGAGTACATAAATCAATAAATTTAACTAAAGGTAACCTTTCGTTTCTTCTAAAATCTTAATTGAACGACGAGAATCTAAGAACAAAATCTCACATTCTTCAATATCTTCATTCGTGATATCATTACGGCCAGCAGTTTTTGATAATATACCAGCTGGGGCTAACAATTGCAATGCATAACGTAATGAGTTATTAATTCCGTGGGAAGACAATTTGTCCAAGGCTTCTGCGGTCACAACTAAATTCTCCAACGTAGCTCTTTTACTAATAATTGTCTTAATTTCTTCTTGGTTATAAGGTAAAGTTCTAACGATTAATAAACGATCAATCAAATCTGGAGGACAGCCATGAGGAGCCTTTTTGTCGTCATCAGTACCTCTAACAGTGGTCATACCACGGTTAGATGCCAACACAACAATTGGAGCAATTGAGCTTTCCAATGCTCTATTTAAATAGGTGAAACATTCAATATCTAACATATTGACTTCATCAATGAATAAAACACCAGGAATTAATTCGGCAACCCCTTGATCAATATATTTAGAAACAACTTTGTTCACTTCAGATCTTAATTTATCGGTTATTTCAGTTTTTCTTGGTTTTAACAATTGTCCCATCATTGATAAAACATCCTGGCCACCTTGAGGCCTAGCGTTGGCGACATCTAAATCATGTAACGTAACATCTTGCACAATTTCTTTCTTCTTGTGAACTTCACCTTTTGGCAATGGAACATATTCCTCAGCTTCCAAATCGAATTCTGTTGCATACGCATCAGATCTACCAACTCTCTTAACTGACCCTGTGTTTGCTTCAATATAGATAACATCACCTACAGAAACTCTTTCTTTTTGAATACTTTCATAGATACTTGGGTCCAATCTTAAGTTCTTAGTACCCTTGGCTGTTTTTAAGCCAACAATAACATGGCTTATAGTTTTACCATAACCCCCTAATGGATTTTCTGCTTCTTCGGGTGTCAATTCAATTACTTCACCTTCGTAGACTTCCTTAGTCTCTTTAATTCTCAACCCAATGGCTCTTCTGAAGTTTTCCATCAATGCAGCTGTTTTCTTAATCTCAGCAGAAAATAATTCAGATCCAACGATAGGGCAAAAGGGCACCTTTGGTCCCAATTCTTGTGAAATCGCAAGTGCTAAGGCAGTTTTACCAGTACCTGGAGCACCGGCTAACAATATAGCCTTCCCAGACATCCTTTTAGACTTAATCAAGTCCACAATAATCCCACATGCTTCTCTTGCATCTGATTGTCCAACGAATCCTCCTTCGACTTTCTTAGCTATTCCATGTTCATCTAATCCAAGTCCTTTAATATGAGTATGAGCAGCTGTCCTGCTTTCTCTAGCCTGAGTATCCTTTACTTCATTAATCTGAACCATTTTGAAACTGTTATTAGATCGGTTGATTACAATTTCAAAAGTTAAATGTATTACCAGTATTGTTGTTCTTTAACTAACGACTTCATGAAATTTTTGGTGATTTTGAAAACCAAATTTTATGTGCACACCATCAAATAGACATTTTTTTTGCAATGAGTAGCTTGGAACCAATTACAATGATTTACTGTATTGATGATAAATACGACTTTTAGGGTGTGATTCTATGAATAGTCTACTTACATATATGTATTAAATTAGAGAAGTAATCAAGTTTTCAATGATCATTATATTTTAAAAAAAGACATCAAATCTTAAGTAGCTTTCGAATTAGGAAATTCTATTAACCTTTTTGCAAATAAATCAACGAAGGCATCAACTACTTTGGTATCATGTTCGTTAAGGAGGTTCTCAAATTCAGGAGCATAACAAAATACTATTTTTAAACCGCTTCTTTGAGTAGTTGTTAAATTAACAATAAAATTATACATAATACCGGTATTCAGTCCAAACCAGACATCTTCAATTTTCCATTTTGAATCAGGTTTATCTTTGACAGCTCCTAGATTAGACAAAACAAGTGTATACTTTTCGTCGCATTTTCCAAGCTTAGACGAGAAAAACCTCCAATAATCAAGGTCTTTGAGCAAACCTCTTTCAATAAAACATTGCCTTGTTTCTATGCATTTGTTCAATTTTTTAGATGCTTCGAGCATACGTTCAGTAGTGAGATGCTTTTTTTCCGCCCCAGGCATCGGGCCAAATATTAAGGCTAAGCTTCCAGCAAGGGTGCCAAATAGAAATTTTGGTAGATCATAGTATCTTCTACCATTAACAGCAATAAGTGATGAGGTTGAAAACGTTTCTGTTTCACTGTCTTTAATAGCATCGAAAACAGTTTCTTGAAGACATTGAAGTGTGATAATATTGATATATGGTGTTAATGTAATCTTGTTTTGTTTACAGAAATTCAACATAGTTTTTAATTGTTCGTTGGTGAAGGACAAAATTCTGAATTTAGTGTTGATATCTTCAGCAGTAGCCGGCAGGTTCTTGAAAACGGGATTCTTATGCAAATCAGGTTTATCAGCTGTTGCAAAATAATCCGAAAAGTAAGAGGAGATTGACTTCCAAAATGAAAAGTTATTAACGTAATTCTTAAATCTAACCAGGTATGGAACCTGAAACAAATCAAGCATTTCTTCTCTTGGACCTTCAACAGTATATTGCTTTGGATCGATATCTTTTTTATCAAATAAAACCTCCAACGGTTTCAGATGATTTGTGATCTTGGCTTCACATCTTTCTAGCGCCTTTACTAATTCTTTTTGGAATTCAAGACCTGCAACAGCATCAAATAAAGAGTGATCACAATAAAAGCATATAAATTGACCGCAATTCTTTGATTCATAGATTCTAAGACCCCAGAGTGGAAGTTCGGGTTCATTCATTGGACATGTTAGTAAATTAACTTCTTCTAGTATCTTTTCGTCTATATCTCCATCAATGTGTTTAACCTCAACAACATCCTCAAATCGAATTATATTTACAGGCTTAACTTCAAAATTTCTGCCATTGCTTTTTTCATCTTCTTCTAGGCTTCCAATACGATAAAAGTTTAGACAGAACCATGGATTATTAATCACTAAATCTTCAAGAGCATAAGAAAGCAAGGTCTTTGACACTTCTTGATTGAGTTTAATAATCAAATGAAAATTTGTGTAGTACTTATTAACATTACGACAAATGTATTGCCTTTCGAAAAAACCAGGGTTTCTAGACATGATTTTATTCAAATCAATGGGTTGTAAAAATCATGGAAACTATGAGAAAAATATATATGAATGTGTAATGTCAAGATGACTCATTAGCGAATCATATAAATCTAGCAATACAACAATGTAGCCTATATCATGTAGAATGAGGTATTTGATAAATATTTTGACAATTTAAAGCGATCTATAAATGTTGATTAAATGAGGTCTTCGTAGCATTGAAAAGCCGCAAAGCAGTTTCTTTGCAATCATACAAATGTGATTTACATTGATTATAGTAGATATTTATACAAGTGATATACATTATTCAAAGTCAGCTTCTTCATCAACTTCCTCCACAGGTTCTTTTGGTTCCTGAGATTCGGACCACTGAGTCACATCATCGAGATAGCTTAGAATGGTTGCGATGGAATCACTATCTTTGTTACAGTCTAATGGTAAGAATTGCACCATACCAAAATCATCGACTAGGTTTGCAATTGCCTTATTGAGCCTAGCGAATTTTGGGTTTGACTCGTCTTCGTGGGTTGAACTTAACAATAATGGATCAGGGTTCAAGAACTTCTTCAATTCCTTTTTCGACACTTCGTTCTTAATCAAATCGACCTTCGATAAGATATTAATATGTGGTAACTCAAGCAAAATCATTGCTGACATGGCACTTAATGCCCCAGAGAAAAATTTTGATCGATCTATGACAAATGGTGCTTCCAAAAGATAAGTAGCACACAAATTAAAATTAAGCAGCGATTGTAAGTGTCTAACTATGGTAGGTAAAACCGGAATATGTGTATATAGTTCAATTTGGCCCGGACAATCAAATATCAAATATTCATCGTTGAAATCACCAATTTCTTCATCTAGCCAGTCTAAATTATTCAATAAAAATTCAAAGCAATAGATTAAAGCCCCATTTGGACCTAACTCCATTTCTTCCATGACATCTTGTAATGAAATCAAATCTCTTATGTCAATAGTAAATTCATATTCGGTTGGTTCAGCTGCTGGGTCTAAATTTACTATATGTGCCCTGCGTCCTATTGATTGCATGTGTGTAATGATAGAATTACAAAATGTGGATTTACCCACACCTGCTGGGCCTAATGCTAGGACTCCGACTCTTGACATTCTATTTTTTGCTGTACTCTAGAATGAAATATATTTGATTAGTTATCTTTCCATAATGCAACATTTTAAAGATGAGTAGTCGTGCGCGAACTTGATGGTTTATTATAGTTAGAAGATTAAGGTATACATTGAATAAATAGGTGGCTATATAAACTATAATGTCAAGATAGCACTACTGGAACGACACCAGCAAGTATCAAAATCATTTTCCATTTGAATCATTACGTCAATTCCTTCGTTTAAAAAAATTCTTTCACACTGCTTTTTGAGTTGAGTGGTATTTTCACCTCTATAAATCTGAATATGAATGTAGCCGAAGATTCCAGAATCATCACTTGCGGGCCAGAATCTGGGAGTAGTGAACGATTTTATGCCCTTTACTTGAACAATTTCATTCAACACTGATCTGATTTTCATTTCTTTGTCGGATTTTAGTTTGAGTAGAAGCGACAGAGCCGTTGATTTAATCAAGGGTATGGCGGAAAGAAAGATCAAAACTGCAATAATAATTGATGCTACTGGATCAAAGCCATCCCAAACGAAGAATTTCGTTAGTATTGTAGAGATCACCACACCGACTGATCCTAATGTATCGGCTAGAATATGGAGAAATATACCTTTCATATTATCATTCATGCCAGTATTTTCTGATGATGATTCGCCATGAGAATGGCTGTGACTGTGACTATGACTATGGTCATGACTATGACCGTGACTGTGAGAATGACCGTGGCCATGATCATGGCCATGATTGAAGGCAAATATTCCTACTAAGTTCACAAGAAGTCCTAGGAAAGAAACTATAATCAATTCGTTCGTCTTCTGTAATACAATCGGATTCCATAATCTCCCAATAGCTTCAAATATAATACTTCCTGATATACCGATCAATAAAGTACCGTTAGTGAAACCTGCTAAAATTTCAAAGTTTTTTAATCCAAACGGAAACTTTCCGTTTGGATTGATAGCATTTTTCAGTAATATGCCCGCAATTAATCCTAATGCTAATGAAGTACAGTCTAATGCCATATGTAACGAATCGGACAAAAGCCCCAATGACTTAGACCTGAAGGAGTAGAGCAATTGAATAAACATGAACGTAGTGTTAAGTAAAAGAAAGTTGAAAATGGCCCTAGTATCTGAATGGCTTAGCAATTCCGCCAATATTGATTTGTTATTATCCTCTTTATCTTCGTGTTCTACTCCCACAACCCGCTGATTGCTCATCTCTATGGTTCTATCAACTTTAATGATCACTGGCAATAGGACTTTAACGAGGATTTGAATTGCATTTATCTCGACATTCATCACTATATACTCTAGTGAAAACGACAACAAGGATATGATTAACGGAGTCAAGTGTGATATTCTCAAGTAGCAGTCTTGTAATGCAATCAAGAACACCAATGATGCGCATAAGTTGACCCCAATCATCGTGAATGAGATGTTCCTGAAACCAGTGAGCATTAGAACTATGAAACCAGATCCTATGACCGACCCAACAACACGCAAATCAATACTGTTCAACTCCGCAGTGAGAGAACCTACCACAATCTTTTTGTACAACACTCGGAACGACAACACCACTGCTGCATATCCGATCACAGTATGATGAATAGTGTTTGTAGATGCACTCTCGTACATATCAAAGAGAAACACCACCACAGTGTATGGGTTGAACTGGTTGAGATACAATCCTAGATACAACACCGAAACTCTATTGACAGGGAGAATTTGTGCTGCCAAGTACACCGTCGCTATGCCTCCAAGAAGAATCGCTGTCGACACCGCTTGGCTTGCTCCTCTTTTCCCACTCACGGTATCTTTCAGCATGTCTTTCAAGCCTCCCGCCATCGAAATGACATTCAATCGCAAAAGAATGTTCGCAAATAGCACAAACGTCCCCGCCAACATCACCACTACCGATCCTATCGTCAACATTGACACCCCCGTTTGTCCTTCTACAAACGGACCCGATGTCAAACTCACGGCCAAGAGAAGACTGGGAAACGCTACTAGCACTGGAAGAGTCCCTATCATCTGTGAGAGCATTCCTGTCTCTCCTTTGTCGCTTTCCATCTTGGAATCCTCGGCTGCTGTCACAAACGGATTTCTTATTCCATAATTTTTCACCGACTCTTGAACACCTATCGGTCCTCCATCGCCTTTTGTTGACTCAAATTTTTCATTAATCGTATGAGCATCGTACGCTCGTGTTCCTAAATGTGTCTGATTGTGTAACATGAGCTCCCACTGCCGATTATTGCTGAAATTGGCGTTATCTGTTCATTTAGCTTGATTCTGTTGATGTTTTTTGAGAGTGTCGCAACATTGGACAAAAGCTTACGTAAGTAACTGTAAAACGTCGACGACAATAAACATGACATCATATGATTTAGACAGTGGAACTATCGACAATTTATACAATATATAATCATAAGAAGACGTTAGTAAGGGGATAATAGTTGTTGATTTGCAAATAGAAAGAAATACCATCACAAATAGATAGTTTCGACGTTAATAAAAGTCAAGGACAATAAAAAGTGAAAATCAAGAGATATATGATAGATTGTATTGTGGCATCATAAAAGAATTATAAGTAACGCAGGACAGACATGGCGGAATTATACTTTTTACGACACGGGCAGCGGGTCGATCATGCTCAGGACGAAGAGGGAGCAAACGCCGAGCCAATCTGTGAGGACTACGAGTTGTACGATCCGTCGTTGTCCAAGAAGGCGATTGCACAAATCGAACATGTGGGCCAGGAAATAGAGGAAGCGACGCAGGCGTTTGACAAGGAAGGAGAGGCAATAGTCAGGAAGAATGTATTTGTGCATTTTTCACCATACTTGCGGTGTTGCCAGACGGCGGACTTGTTGATTAGTGATCTCAAGAAGCGGTTTGAGGCAAGATTTCCAAACTACAAAGTTCGGTTCCAGTTGTTGGGAGACTTTGCGTTATCAGAGTGGGTGCATGACAAGATGAAGAACAAGCCGCCGTTTTCTGATTCGAATGATGCGTACCACATGTACACGCCCAACGTGAAGAAGATGGCAAACCGGTCCCTTGTGTCGAATTTTAGACCTACCAACACCTTGGGCCCCTACAATGGACTTGATTTGAGTTACAAGGACTACCAGTCCAACTGTAAGAGTTACTTCCAGAAATTGCTTGCCACTTACGATAAACAGGCCCACATCAGGAACCAAGATGTTGTGATTGTCATATCCCATGGTTACGCCATTAATAACTTCCTTTCCTATTTCATAAACCATCCCATCTTTGACGAGATACCCGAGGCCAGCTTGAACTACGCTAGACGTATTCCTAACACCGAAATAGAAGTCCCTCCAGAATCTTTTGACCCTGAACATTATATATGGAAATTGTTTAAGGACTCGTTGGATATGTTAGAACGGGAGGATGTCGATAGTAGCCTTAACTTAGAGACTGATATTGTCTACTATAAGACAAACTTCCTTAAGAAGAATGAATTGGATGAATCAAACAACTTGAAGCCGCCACCAGTTCCAATGCAGGACAGACCGAGAGCTTCATTTAGAATGTCAACATCGAGACGATCCAAGACAAATACAGATGACAAATCTGGTATTTATAATTATAACCCGATTTGCCCTGGTGCCAAAGACTGGACGCCTCAGTTATCTAGGCAATTTGCGGTTAAATCTGATTTTAAATTGAAAGTCATGAATGACGACTCTTTCAAGAAATCGTACTCTATAACCAATCATCCCGATAAGCCTATTTCACCAGAGGTATCACCTAATTCGGAACCCACAAGGAATAACTCTGTTATTGATTTAACGAAATTGGTTGATAACCATAATATTAATAGACCAATGAAATTGAAATATTCGACAACATCAGAAATTCCAATCCATAAGTTGAACTCAAAGGTAAATTCTCAGGTCAATTTAGCGCAATTTCAAAGAGATAATGGATCTTCTAACGATAGTTCATTGGTTGATTTACCCAAGTTCATGTCGTCTATGCAATACAAGCCAAGAAAGAGATCAACGTCAAATCCAATCTTAGCTACTGTGGCACACCAAGCCAAAGATTCATATTTCCCTCTGAATATTGTCGCGAAAATGAATAATAGACAAAGTAATGAGCTGTTGGCTTCTATTGAGTCTGGTTCTCCAATAGAAGAAGATACATCGGGTAGTGATTTGGATATTATCCAGGAGCATAATGTGAGGCCAATACAAGGTCCCCAGCAGCCAACAAATCCATTGCTAAGCAGATCAAAATCTTTGAATTACAAGCGTAACATCAGCGAGCATGGCACTACATCATTATTAGCGAGATATAAACAACACCAATTAAACAACGAAAGTGACGACAGTGATTCTCAAAAGCCATTCGCATTACCATATAATTATAATAGAAATAACAATCCACTCCAAAGAACTACATCTCAACGCAAGGCTAGGAATATAATCAACTCGCCAAGCTCTCCTGTTGCCAATGCTTCCAGACCGCGTAAGAACTCAATCAAGTTCATTCCATCTGTATTTAATGGCGAAACTCAAAATGGTAGTGATCGTGCCAATGGTGCTTCCACACCTACGGGGTTCAGCATTCCCGGTGCATTACCTAAGAAAGCGATGTTTTATCCATTCAATTCTGGTAATAGCGCATCCAATAGTGATTCTGTCGACTCAGGTGACTCGTCTTCTTCATCATCGGATATTGATGATTATAACGGTGATGGTGATGAAGACATAGAGAAGATGGAGGTCGATGGAGATGAAAAACCAAAACCAAAACTAAAAAAGAAGAAGGATCAATATATTTGGTTCGGTCAAAATAGAAAGTGATTATAATAATATTATTTTTTTTTGTTTACATATGCATATTCATATTTATTCACATAATTGATTTAATTTGCCATACATATATAGTTGTATATATTCTATATTCATATTCCCTAGATTATACTACATATAATATTTAAAATCATTTGCGCACTCACTCAATTTTTGTAGTTTCTTATCTCTGTATAATCTTTAGAGAGTCAAGAACAATTCTCATATGGGTATACAATGGCCCTTACGAACTCTCAAGTATTGCATGACCCACTGAGATCATCTGCCAATACTTCCACCTTTGGATTATCCAAAGATTTGACTACACCAATTACAATAAAAGTATGTTATCTTCAACCGTCAAATACATCAAAAATATTTAAGGAACTTTCAACCTCCTCAGAAAAGTATTCCAATCCATTGGTTTTTCAAAAACTATCAAATATCTATATCAATTCCGATTTGTTTATTACTATTCAGGTGTTTGATGGCCACAATAATAATCCCATTACCGTGCCGATACAGACACCTTATCAATCATTTTCCAATAATAGAAGAGAGTGGAACAGAGCATTGAAACTTCCCATCAATTACAATCAATTAAATGTGGATTCTTATTTGAAGATAGTTATTTATGAAATTAGCAATACCAGACCTATTGTATTTGGAGTTGGTTATTTATCTGTGTTTAATAAGAACGATTCAACCTTGCGCAATGGTTCTCAAAAAGTCCCCATACGAACACGACCAGAAGAATTGGAAGAAATAGAAGTTCAATATGGATCAATGCCTGGTCTTACGGCTTTGGAAAAGAAACTTATAAGCTATGAAAATGGCGAGTGTCCTAAGGTTCCATGGCTTGACAAACTAGTTATATCGAATATTGAAAAGCAGAGGAATGCTAATTTGAAAAACAAATTCGACATTTCAGAGAATGAAGAAAATGGTTCAGAGGATGGGTTATATTTCCTATTCTTGGAGCTACCACATTTCGAGCTACCCGTTGTATATTCTGATATAACCTATAAACTATTTCACCCAAGTCTGTCATTATCCAATGTTGACAATAACGACCAAACATTAAATTCAATAGAGGCTACGAATACAAGTACTTTACTAAACTCTATCGACATACCGATGTCTAAAGTTCCCCAATTCAGTTCGATGAAAGTATACGACCCCGATTTTCAAGTAATTGCATATAATAACATCACCACTAATCCAAGCAACGTAGTTCAAAATAATATTACTAGTGCACTTGATCCGATTGAAATGAAATATCATAAATTAGAAAGGAATATCAACAATAACTCTATCTTGGATAAAGAACTAAAGCCATCTCCCCAATTAAGAGATGAATTGTTGAAGATATTACGGAAGCCATCTAATGTGGAGCTAAGTGATGTTGAAAAGAATTTGGTGTGGAGATTTAGATACTACTTTTCAAAGAATAATTTAACTACTGCCATAGTTACAGAAGATAACATCAGTCGCAATGCAGGGACGACAAAAAGTACTAAGCTGTTTCTACCAAAATTTTTAAAGTCTATTAATTGGGACAATGACTTTGAATTGGACCATGTGTTTAAAGATATTATTCCTAATTACTGGTCGGTTGACAAAATTCAAATTGGCGATGCTTTGGAGTTATTAGGAACTTACTTCAACCCATATTCCCTTTCACTAAGAATAAGAACTACCCCACAAGGAACATCATCGACTGATCAAAGTGGTAATGAAGAATCTCGCTTTCAAAAAATATTCCAATATGTAATATTTTTAAGGAAATTTGCAGTTGACAGACTCAAATTAGCTAACGGTGAAGAAATTTTGTTATACCTTTTGCAATTGGTACAAGCATTGAAATATGAATCTACAATTTTTGAAAAGAGAGATTATTCCGGTGATCGAGAATCAGAGAATTTTACAGTGAAAGAAGACAACAACTCTGACTCGCTATTAAAATCACCTTTGGCAACATTTTTGATAGAAAAAGCGGTCGAGAATGAAAATTTGGGGAATTTTTTCTATTGGTATGTCAAGGTAGAAAATGAGGATCAAATTAATACCCCCGGTCCAAATTCAGTACGCATTTATTCATTAGTCTTGAACAAGTACATCGAGAGCCTAAAGAGGTTCTCTGAAGCAAATAAATCGTCGAATTATAATCACTTAAAGAGGCAAATTTGGTTTGTGAAGAAATTGACGAATTTGGTTGAACTACTAAGAACCACGTTCAAGAAGAATGAAGCAACAATTAAAAAGGTGCAATTTTTAAGAGAGTATTTGGCGAATTCTTCAAATGACTTTTATAAATTTTCCGAGCCTTTCCCTCTACCCTTGGACCCATCGGTAATAATATGTGGTTGCTATCCGGAGGAGTCGTCTGTATTCAAGAGTTCGTTAGCGCCGTTGAAAATAACCTTCAAAACCATAACTAATTACCGTGATTTACATCGATCGCATTCGTCCCAAATTTTTGGTAAACGGAATTATAAGTATGGAAAATACCCCTTGATGTTCAAAATTGGAGATGACTTAAGACAGGATCAGC
Source organism: Debaryomyces maramus (assembly GCA_030583545.1). Classification (NCBI taxonomy): domain Eukaryota; kingdom Fungi; phylum Ascomycota; class Pichiomycetes; order Serinales; family Debaryomycetaceae; genus Debaryomyces; species Debaryomyces maramus. Next base: position 1,021,470 of record JAJMIL010000003.1, read on the forward strand.
TTGTTATACAAATTATTAACCTAATGGATCAATTGTTGAAAAATGAAAATTTGGATTTACGCCTTACGCCTTATCGAATTTTAGCTACTAGCCCTATTGCTGGCTTGATACAGTTTGTCCCCAATGAAACTTTGGATGCAGTCTTAACCAGAAATTATCCTGCTTCAATAGGTGGCAGTATAGATGGAATTGACCAGTTAAGTGTACCTCCTGCTACGTCATTGTCTAATAATACTAATAGCGGGATTTTGAAGTACTTGAAGTCTCATAGTCATGAAGTTCAGGCAATTGAACCTGAGATGCTGAGCGTGTTATCAGGATCTCGCACGAGTTCTATTCCCCTGTCTCAACAGCAGCATGCTATTACTTCTGATCTTGGAGTTTCATCTATTGTTATGGATAATTATGTGAAGTCCTGTGCCGGATACTGTGTAATTACATACTTACTTGGGGTTGGAGATCGTCATCTTGATAATTTGCTATTATCACCTAATGGGAAATTCTGGCATGCAGATTTTGGTTATATACTTGGTCGTGATCCAAAACCGTTCCCACCGTTAATGAAATTACCAATTCAAGTTATTGATGGAATGGGGGGATTGAATCATGAAAATTTCAACATCTTCAAAAATTATTGCTTTATTACCTACACAACATTAAGAAAGAATAGTAATTTGATATTAAACTTATTTCAGTTGATGATGGATGCAAACATACCAGATATTCAAATTGACCCAAAGCGAGCGATAGAGAAAGTACAAGAAAAGTTCTGCTTGGAAATGACTGAAGAGGAAGCTATATTGCATTTCCAAAACTTAATAAACGATAGCGTTAATGCTTTTCTACCAGTTGTTATCGATAGATTACATAGTTTAGCGCAATATTGGAGAGCATGATATAGATGAATATTACAATAAAGCATATGTTTAGCATTGACAATATTTAATCTCTTTTAACAGGAGGAGTAGTTCCTTTATATCTATCTGTAATTGTTCTAATAGTGACCGTGAATAATGCGGAGAGTAAGCCAAAGGGAGGGAATAGATCAAGCAAAGTGATGATTGTACTTGGCGAAACTTCTTTTACAACCGAGTCAATATCTTTGTTTAACTCTTGGAAGCCGTTATTATTATTAATTACCAAATCAGATCTGTAGCTCCGTTCTTCATTTGACATCTGACTTTCTATTCTTTTGAGAACATCCTTCTCACTAAGTTCCGAATTACGAGATAATATACGCTTGATTTGCAATTCTTTGGCACAAGAAACCGTTATGGTGATACCACATATTCTGTTCAAACCTGCTTCGAATAATAACGGAACATCTAAGATTACTAATTTTTTACACTTGATATATGCTTGGAGTATTTGCCAAAAGATTTCCTTTCGAACTGCTGGATGTACAATAGAATTCAACTTTTTCAAATTTGCCTTATTCCCAAACACCGCAGTTCCCAATGCTGCCCTATTCAACGATTTGTCTTCTGGATTGACTAAATCAGGAACATCTTTTCCAAAAGCTTCAATAATTTTTAAATAGGCAGGTTTACCTGGATTTACAACTTCTTTTGCAATTAAATCGGCGTCCACAATTGGTAATTTGTGTTTTTCTTTCAATCTAAGGGACGCAGTAGACTTCCCAGTCCCAATTCCACCGGTTAATCCGACAATAAGCATATTTGAGAATTTGTGTTTGTTATCTTAGAAATTTCTCTGTTGAAATCGATGTAGATAGTTAAATACAGAAATGTTGCACAAACATCATTTTTCAGATTGATCTTGCAAAAACCCATTAATTTATTATTTAGAATTAAGGACTCTAGATACTTTTAATATGCCCCCAACAATGGCGAGTAGTGCAAAAATATATGTGTTGGGTGCTGGATCCATGGGATCTTTACTTGTACACGAGATGGCATCCAAATACCCAAATTTAGCACAAATGATATTACTATTCAAAACTCAACGAAGATTGAATAGCTTCGTACATGACAACTCTGAATTAACAGTGGTCAAACCAAGAGGACAAAATATACTCACATCTACATCAAGAGTGGCGGCTGGACGTTTTCCACCTATGCTAAAGAACGAAAAACCAGCACCAATCGACAACTTAGTCATATCGACAAAGACATTTCAAACCCAGTCAGCTTTGGAACCTTATATAGCGAATTTGAACACCAATTCAAATATACTTATTCTACAAAATGGTATGGGCATGGCCCAGAGTCTAACCGAAAAGTTTTGGCCTAACGGAACCAACAAACCCACCATTTTCCAAGCAGTAAGTACACATGGTGCTTACAAAACATCTCCAAACGTTATTCATCATGTTGGCGAAGGAAAACTTACGATATCACATATTCCACCAAATAGTAGAGAACGATCCGTGAAGCAGAACGAGTTACCAGAGTTCATCAAAATGATATTGGGAACGGAAGCGTTGAATGCAACTTATGTACCCTACAAGAATTTTATCTTGATACAGATGGAGAAATTGATAGTTAATGCCTGCATAAATCCATTAACAGCTGTATTAGATTGCCTAAATGGGGACTTACTTCATGGGACGAAGGTCGTACCAATTATGAAGAGAGTGATACGGGAAGCTGTCCAAGTATTCAAAGCTGAAAATGAAATCTTAAAAGATATTCCTGAATCGAATAGCTTTTTAAGTGAGGATAGATTATTAAATACAGTATTTGAAGTTTGTAAAAGTACCTCCCAAAACAGTTCCTCGATGCGAGAGGATATGAAGAGTTTAAACAATACAGAAATTGACTGGATGAATGGCTACATAGTTAGCCTTGGATATAAGCACCAAATTCCTACACCAACTAACAAGTTATTGAGTTCTATGGTGAAAAATAAACTAAGCATTGAAAAGTCTATCGATTTAAATGCTACTAAACAGACCCTTGATCCATGAACTAGTATCCCAATGTAAATAAATATTAATAACTATATACATAATTTATAAACCTTGCATTGTTGCCTGAGCAATTGTTTTCTTATTTTTATAAAGAATCCCAATACTTCTCTTTCTATTCTTCGTTACATTGCAACTATCGTCATTATATTCTAGTGATATTTGTTTTTCACAATCGTACATGACTTTTTCTAAGATTTTCTTAAGTAATAATTTAGAGTTCGTTTGATATACGGCTCCATCATTATATCCATTTATTAAAGCTTGCAAGCTCCGTGATTCTTCTGGTATCCTTTCTTGTAGCACCGCCAATGCTACTTCTGTCCTGAAGCTTATTCCTGATTCTTCATTTATGGTATATTCACCAAAATAACCAGAATTCTTTAAGAAGTCTGTTTGAAGTGGCCTTAATATTGGATCGATATAGTCAGTTATATCCAAGTCATTCCATTTATTCTCATTCAAAGTGAAACCATATTCACAAAGCAAGAATTCATTGGAATGCGGTCCATAGCTCAAGAAAATCTGGTCATTAGTACCGTAAGTGCATGTGCTGAAAACCTGAAAACCAGCACCATCAATTTTCAATCCACATTCGTCTTCCGGTGAATGATTTAAAAAGTCAACGTATGGAGCCATTGTAAAATTGTCACTAGAATTTTTGCTCTGAGGTAAATTCATATATAAGCAACGTGAGTTTATACACATCCAAGCCCACAAGAATAATTCTGTTGAAATTAACTGGTTGGTTGAATATGAGATACCATCTATATCCTTGTTGCTAGGTATTTCCTTTAACTTTCGTGATATTAATTCCGTCACTATCTTGAAGTCATTCTCAAACCTATGATAGATTTTCTCAGCATGTCGTTTCGTAGACTTTGGCAAGAGGTTTAGTAAGTGCTCGTAATTGTCTACTTTCAAGACCTTCCAAATCAAAGGTGCCTGATCAAAATCATTGATTTCTGGTAACATATCGATGAACGGCTTCCAGAAAGAAGACTCCATCCGTTGCTTCTCAAAGCATAGGAAAAGGGAAAGCAATTGGAACGATGATAAACTGAGTAATTCTTCCAAAGTCAATTTCTTGTAAATGTTCGTAAAGCGATCATCTGCTTTATCTTCGTGATATGGAACATAAATGCTAGTATAATATGTTTCCAGTAATACAATATTAGCGTTGTGCTTTGTAATGTGCCGAATAACAGTAGTGTAGTTCAATAGAAATGAATGAGGTATTCTTACAAGCAAGTCCTTCTTATTTACTTCCTCCACCGCATGGATACCTCTACCACTGTCTTTCAAGTCTTTAACAACTATTTTCGGAGAGATAAAAGAATGACTCGAGGGCTTATTTTTTTCATCTTGAGTATTCTTAATCCATCTTAATAAGGTCTCTACTTTATCTTCTAAATTGAGCATCGTCAACGTACTGCTTCAATAGGGTATATCCAATATTAAAAGCTGTAAAATATGAATCTTTTTCAGTATATAAGCAAGTCACGTGAGTGTTTACTCTTCGATCTATCAACAACACGCTTAGATAAAGACTTCAAAGATAGGCTATTAATGATTAACGATAGATGAAGATTCTTTGCGTAGCAGAAAAGCCGTCAATCTCTAAGGCAGTATCGCAAGTATTGAGTGGTGGTAACATAAGGACTAGAAATTCACAGAATAAGTATATAAAGAATTATGATTTCAAATTCGACTTTCCAGGTTATGGGTTATGTGATGTTACAATGACGGCAGTTATGGGACATATAACAAATATGGACTTTCCGACATCATTTAGTTGGGGCAAATGCAACCCGGGACGTCTTTTTGACGCGCCACTTATCGATGTAATATCGAATAAAGAAGTATATAACAATATTTCGAAGGAAGCGAGAGTAGCGTCAAAACTAATGATATGGACAGATTGCGATAGAGAAGGTGAATTCATAGGGCATGAAATATTTCTAGCGGCCTATGAAGGTAATAATAGAATTAAGGTCGAGGATATTTGGCGAAGCCAATTTTCACATTTGGAAAGGTCCCATGTGCTACGTGCGGCAAAGAATCCGGCTAAGCTAGATATGAATTCGGTCTATGCTGTCAGCTGTAGAATGGAAATAGATCTTCGAGTTGGGGCTAGTTTTACCCGGTTTCTTACTGAGTTGTTCCGAAAATCCCAAGTTATGCAAATGGAAAGAGGCAGTTTTGTTTCGTATGGTACCTGTCAATTCCCGACACTAGGATTTATAGTGGATAGATATAATAGAGTCAAAAGTTTTGTACCGGAGAATTTTTGGTATTTGGCTGTGGACGTAAAGAAATCCAATCAAAAGGTCCTGTTCTCGTGGACTAAGGGCAAGTATTTTGATAGGTTGTACGTTACATTGTTATACCAGAATTGCCTTAATTACGATGGAGGGCAAATATCTAGTCTAGAGAAGAAGCCTACCACTAATTGGAGACCATTGCCATTAACAACTGTGGAATTACAGAAAGATTGTTCTAAGTTCTTTAAAATGAGTGCAAAAAGAGCCTTGGATGCAGCAGAAAAGTTATATAATAAGGGTTTTTTGTCTTACCCAAGGACTGAGACTGATAAGTTTCCAGCATCCATGGATTTGAAAATAGTAGTTGAAAGACAAATCCAAGATAGTAGATGGGGCGACTACTCCAGAACATTATTAAGTCATAATTTCAGGACTCCGAGAGGAGGAAATAAAGATGACAAAGCCCATCCACCTATTCATCCAGTCAATTATGTAAATATTGATGTCTTAGATAAGCCTGATGAAAAGAAAGTATATGAATATGTAGTTAGGCGCTATTTAGCATGCTGCTCGGACGATGCAAAAGGGGAACAGACGACTGCAACTTTGCAATGGGGTAATGAAAATTTCACAGCTAGTGGACTAACAGTTCTAGAGAGGAATTATTTGGATATATACCCGTACCGTAAGTGGGAATCTACAAAACAATTACCACAATTCGCTGAGGGCGAAACGATAAAATTAGCGAATAGCCAAATGAAAGAAGGCAAAACTTCTCCACCACAGCATATGACCGAGCCAGAATTAATTGCATTGATGGACGTCAATGGCATTGGGACCGATGCTACCATTGCCGAGCACATAGATAAAGTCCTCACACGAGGTTATATCGTGAAGACTCGGCAATCGAACAAAGAATATATCCTTCCCTCAGAATTAGGTATGGGACTAATTGAAGGGTTTGGGAATATGGAATTTGAGAATATATCGTTATCCAAACCATTTCTAAGAAAACGGTTGGAGAATTCGTTACAAGAAATCGTTGACGGAAAGAGATCCAAACAAAACGTCCTACAAGAGATTGTCCAATTATATAAACAGGCATATGGACTCAGTGTTCAAAATGGAAACACTCTAATACAAGCTTGTAAGCATATCATGGAGGCTAATAGTCAAAATGGTCAACTCAGATAAATACAATTTTGCATCAATTTATTTGGAAATTCACGTGATTCGACATTTTTCTTCATTGAATTTATTTGAGTTTATTAACTTTAGGCATATTAATATAGCATAATATATATATAAGAACTATGGCAAATAACAGAGCACCGTGTAAGTTTTATGCTAATGGAAGCTGTAAATTTGGAAATAGCTGTAAATTTGCACATGTGAATAATAACAACAACAACAACTTCAATAATAATAATAATAATAATAATAATAATAATAATGGTAATGCTTTACAAAAGTTTCTATCCCCGAATACACTTTATGACAAAACATCACAAATTAAACAGGATTTGAATGATTACAAGCTGTTTCAAAGTAAACCGACATTGTCGAGTTATGGCTTAGGTAGTCCAGCTGTTAATAATATAATATCGGGACGAGATTTATCTTTCGAAGAAATACGATTGCAGTACTTAGAAGCGGTTGCATCTAATAAGGTACCAGAATTCGAGAATACTATAGATGCTAGGCGCAAGGATATGGATTATTGTATACAGCATTTACGTGGACAAGAACAACATGCCGCGAGATATCAACAGAAAAGTGCAGAACCAAATGTAGGGATACCGAAGCCTTTTATTCCCAAGAGCTTGGAAGAAAATTTAACCCAATTTCAACAACAAGGAACAAATACCTTTGGAGGAGCAAATCAAGGCAATGCATTTGGTGGTGCTGGTTTTGGAAATCCTGCTGCAGGAGCTTTTGGGCTGCTTCTGAGTGGAGGAGCATTTGGAGCTCAATCATCTTCAGCATTTGGTTCTCAATCCAACCCTTTTTCCTCTAATGGGAACTCTGCATCATCATTCGGAAACACTGGATTTGGGAATACTGCTTCAAATCAACAAGGTTTTGGCGCAAGTGGCTTCGCTAAGCCTGGTGCTTCAACTTCAGCATTCAACGCATCGGGATTCGGAAATCCTACCACGAATGATGGGTCAGCTTTTGGATCTTCAGGATTTGGAAATCAGCCTACGTCTGGGGGATCAGCATTTGGTTCAAGTGGGTTTGGAAACACTCCAGCTAATGCAGCACCAACAACTGGCTCGGCATTTGGATCTACTGGATTTGGTAATACTTCATCGAATGCTCCTTCAGCAAGCGGATCAGCATTTGGTTCTACAGGTTTTGCAAATACTGGCAATAATGCATCCACCGGCTTTGGTCAATCGGGGTTTGGTCTGTCGGGGTTTGGTCAATCGGGATTTGGCCAATCTGGAGCTACTAAATCGGATCTGCCATTTGCAAATAACGAAAACAAGGTATCGCCGTTTAGCACATCGTCAACCAATCCAAATCCAAGTGCATTTGGTTCGAGTGGGTTTTCTTCTAACTCTGCAGCTTCAAATCCATTCGCATCAACTTCAAATAAGCCATCACCATTCGGTGCTTCATCAAATCCTCAACCACTGGGATTTGGCAGCAATCATAACTCTTCTCTGGCATTCGGATCAAATAATAATAATCTGCCATTTGGCGCTGCAGCATCGGGTAGCCTGGGATTTGGGGCTTCCAATTCGCAACCATTCGGAACCTCGAACACATCACAGCAGTTTGGTTCTATGAATAATGCTTCAGGCTTCGGTTCTTCTTCATTTGGTGCTACTGGATCTTCTACGCAAGCTCCTAGTGGGAATGTTCCTTCGGATACAAGTCTAGATGATTTCGATCCCAAGGTAATAGAAGCATTTTCCGCTGCTAAATTTGAATTGGGGAAAATCCCTGAAGTCCCACCTCCGGCTACACTTTGTCAGTAATTCATGGACACTATATATAGCATATGTAATAATACAAGTAGATCAAATATTCCTAAGATGAATATATATTGACTTAATGTGATATTTTTTTCAAAATGCGGTTTTCGATAAAATCGATATAGCTAGAAAATCTTAAATAAAGACTCAACTGATTCAACAAATCTCAATGAAATGATTTGCGTTGAATGTACCAATCCTGAAATCGATTGTTTGTACTTCAAATATAAAAGCAAATATATCAAATTAACTATTTGCCCCAAATGTGGAAGAGTGGCAGATAAATATATTGAATATGACAATGTTATTTTATTTCTTGATATTTTGTTGCTAAAACCACAGGCCTATAGACATCTAGCTTTCAATGTAACAGAAACGGAATTATTAAAAGATCCAATGACAGGTAAAGAATATAAATCCCCGTTGTTATCATTACCATTTTTATCGCAGTTGAAGAGTGCTGTTGCTCGCTATAAGAGGTTATTGAGACTAATAACTGTGATGATACTATTTCAAGTGTACTTAACGTGGGCATACGAGGAGAAAAAGGCTACTCATTCCATTACAATGAATTACATTTTGGGTAGGGAAATCCATACTCAATATTTGTATTTCATATTGAAACTGATTCTTGAAGATTCAATATTGCATTTTTCCATTCAGTTTTCTTTCTATAAGCTATTCAACTGGGGAATTATAAAAAATCCAAACATAAATCCGGGGTTCCAAAGAGCTTACTCTACATATGTGCTATTGGTAACTGTACTCGTATCAAGCTCCATTAAATTATTCCCCATATTAATGCTAATTTGGCCTTACGATCGAACAGAAAAATCTTCTTCTATAATCAATTGTATTGGATTTCTAAATATGATAGAAGCGTTGAAGATCATAACGAATGTGAATTATTTGTCAATTGCTCTTATTTTGGGATTTTCAACGATAATGAAAGATGTATTCTGTCGGTTTGTTATTGGCGTAATTATTAGTTACTGCTCTGACTACTCCCTTCGCAAAATAAAAGATAGTGAATACACCGAAATGGTCGATCTGCTCATGACATTTAAAGATATTTTACAAACATTTAAAGAGAGTTTAAGAAGTTAATTATATTCTTAACTATTTATAAATACCTAGTCCCATTCATCAAGATTTTTAGTCTTCCTGACAGTCATTCCATCACTATTAACTAGTAAAATTTCATTCTTGTCAAGTGCAATTAATGGTCCATCTAAATTGTCGACGAGATGAGGGTACTCATATGTCTTATTCAATTCTCGTCTTTCATCTAAAGTTTTATAGTTGTCGTCATTAGTAGATTCGACATTGAGTTCCTCATCTTCATTATCCAGATAAGGCATTTCATTATTATCAATTGATCTTAATGCGATGAAAATAGACAATGGGATATAGTTCTTTTGAAAATTCCATAAACAAGCTATAGTCATAATTGGCAAAGGAGCTAAGAATGATGCACAAATATATGCCTTTTGTAAAGCTAATGTTCCTGCCATAGTTAATTGAAAAATCAATAATCCAAGTATAACCCTTCTAAAAACTAATGGCCAAACTTTACCAGTAGAATGTGGGGGATGTACACAGGCATATAGTAATTGATATTTATAAACAAAATATCCAATGATGAAGTAGACCAATCCAGCAGTTAAAATTTTGGTTGACATTACCGAATAGATAACAGTAATGATTAATATTAATATTGGCTGCGGTAATTGCAAACCAAAATTGAATACTGGAGGTTTGTATAGGTTTAAATAATCTCTTGGTGTTTTACACCAGAATAATGCTCCAATCGAAAATTTGAATAAATTTCCTAATGATAATAATTTATACGGGAATATACCCAAGCCTTGTAAAATGATCAAATCAACATAAAACAAAGAAAGCTTTCTCAAGGACTGAGCTAGCTGATATGCGATTTTTGTAGTATCACTTAATGATGCTGTACCAGCCATCGTGAACACCAAAAACAAGTTAACAAAAATGTAGAAGAAATTCTTAGATACCGTAGATAATTCCTCATCACTATGAGACGTATAACCTTGCTTTGCAGAAATCCAAATGTAAAAATAGGGCATAACAATATTGAAGATGGTGAAAATATAAGTTGGCAATAATGTTGTAACTAAAGTTTCAGCCATCTTATTATTCTCCAAAAACTTACCTAAGGAAGGCCACACTTTCGCAATAGATTTAATTCTAAGGAACTGGGCAAGGTACTTGACAGGATAAACCAAAATAACACTGAGAATCCCAATAAATAATGTAACAAAAAAGATTCTCAAATTTCTTTCTTTTCTAGTTAAACATAAATGATCCCAAATAATATCGTGTGGGGCAGGGGCTAATGTGGTAATTAAATGGTTAATTTTTGGATCTAATACAGCTTGGGCAATCATTTGCGCCTGTCCTACTGATTTCATGGTTATGAAGGCGGTGGAAGTGGCGGGATAATCTCTCTGTCTGGCTTTCATTATTTCTTTGTCTATTACCTCCAATTGTTCGGTACAGTAATTAATGGCATCAATCCGGGGTCCAAATATTCCGAATAACCCTTTTCTTATTTTGGGTCTGCTGTGTAGCTCATCATTCAAAAGAGGGAGTTGCCCCGTAGATTCCTCTATATTATCCTGTGCAACACGGTCTGCGATTTCATCTATCAAGCTTGATCTTCTTGAATTGACAGCCTCATTTATATTTTCGGTTGCACTGGCAGTATCACTGCGTTGATCAGAGTTTTCGTCAGTATATGGTGTATTGCTCATGCCAAACAGATCACCGAGACTTGGATGCAAATTACTCGACAACATGTCGCTTTTATTTTTAATCCCATTGGCTTCAAAATATGCAACCCAGTAAACTTCTGCCTTTCTCAATATTTTGCGTCTTAATTGGAACAATCTATTCAAGTCGTTCCATTCTTTAACAACAGTTATAGAATCTACTTCGGCGATTCCAAAGCTTTCCACATGTCTTTTCAAATCCTCTTCATCTCGCAACATTGGTGGGATGCCAGAGAGCTTGATTGTTCTATCGGTAATTGATTTCTGTTTGCCCAAGTATGTTTGTCTCATTTTGATGATTTTAATCGTTTGCTTGAACAAAAAATAGCTGGCGATGAACGTAAACACATACGTGAAAACAGTATAAGTCCAAAGAAATGTTTCGTACGATTGGTCTTTGTCCTTCTGGTCGTCCAAATCCCCTTCGTCGGGGTCATCTTGATCCAACCGTCCAGTAAACTTGTACCGTACGGGGGATATTACCGTTATAGCAAATACGGCACATATCGCTAACAATTTGATGCACATCTTGAAAAACCCGAGGAATACAACCGCATCCAAGCCTGCATGATCCAAAACCTGCTGTTCATTAATCCTCCAGAGGATCGGCATCCACCCAAACAACGATCTAGATGGCAATTTTGGCAAGTTTTGTCTGGAAGAACTATGCACATAATGCAGGTTTAGATGATTAAAGTTGGCCACATATATTTTGGGATACTTGAGCCTTAATATGGAAAACACAATAAATGCTGAAAGCCCCAAGATCAATGATACAATTATCTGAACACTCGCTACTCTCGGATGGTCCGAGTTAAAGAGCGGCTTATCTTTAGAAAATGTTCGCACCATTGGTGATGTTAGCAAATCTGTTCTATATCTTTCCACTGGGATAATGCATATACAGCTCCTATTCAACTAGCAAGCATGAACTGGGAATAGTGTCTGTTGATCATTTGATAGAATTTTGCTATAGATAAGTATAATTGAGGGTACACGACCCGGTTTTCCAGAAAGACCAAGACCAGGAACTAGTTGAAGAGGAGGGGGAGGATTCAATTGTGGTGGAATCGCTAGCCAAGCCATACGTCTGGTCTACTTTTACTGAGAAAATCGCTCTAATGAATGCTTATCACTGGGGAATAGGATGTCCGAGGTGATTTACCAACAAAAGACGAATTTTTTGTTGTTTGCAGAAGAACAACGACACCACCACGGGGCCCAGTTTAGCTCCTGCGAGTTTAGAAAGCTTCAATTGGTATGTGTTGCAGTCCATTGAGTCTTCTGGATCCTCTTTCGATGGTTCTGGATGGCGTGGTCCTGGTAATTGGTCTTATCTAGGGAAAGAGGTTAGAGCGAACACTGTGTGCAGTACAGATGTATCCAGTATCAAAAAACATTAAATTCAAGTATAAACAGACATATATAACGACAAGCAGGCATGGACAAGTCGTATTTATACACCAAAGGGTTTATTGACAAGGAGACCAAACGGCTAGGACAGCCGTTGAAGATAAACCACAAGCTCAAGCACATCATTGCCGAATCAGAAGCAGAGGATGGAACGGATCATGAGCCTATTAGCGAGAAGCAGTTGCAGCATGTTCTTAGCAAGATGAATTTGCTCATCAAGAGACATAACCGAAACATATTTCCCAAGCAGGTGGTGAATCAAATAGTACAGCAAATTATCAAATGCGAGCAGAACAAGTTGTTGATTGTGAACAAGAAGTTGATGAAAATCGAGCTCATGATGAAGCCGATGTTAATGCCGGACTTCAGCCAGTTGAGCAACCCCAAGGCACGACTCGAGGAGTTTGGCGGGTTGGTGAGTGAGTTGCCCGAGGCCAAGTACCTTTTTGTCGGGGCCGACGATAATATCGAGGACGAAGAGGAGGAGGAGGAGGGAGACACAGCAAACCGTGCAGACGACGACGACAACACACTCGTGCAAGACCAACAGGAACGAGTAGACGACGACGAAATGACCCCGGCCCAGTACAGACAACACATCCGGCTCCAGACAGAGCGCGAGCACTGGCAGGGCCAGGACCCCGAGCTCTTGCTCAAGTACGACAAGATACGAGCCCATTTGCTCGAGATGCACCGCGACCTCCAATACAACTACGCGAAGCTCGAGTATCTACGGGGGCTCAAGGAGAGGTTGCTCCACACGTTCCAGGTGCCGGAGGTGCAGCCACGGCCAGAAAGCTCGGAGCCTCTCGACAGCGACGAGGAATCCGAACCAGCGCCCAACACCACCACCGCTCCCGTCGCCACCGACGCCTCCATCGCCAGCGAAATCAACGTCTTCCGTGTGCTCGTGGAAAAGATCGCCTTCCGGCTCCTGGCCGCACCCCAGCTGGCCGCTGCCCTCCATGCCCTCAACTCGCACCGCTGACAAACCTACACTTCCCGTTATATATGCAATTTATTAGACTAAATTAAGCTAGTATATACTACATTGACCCATCAACTTAATCGAATAAACCCATACCCATGTCTTCGTCGGATTCTTCCTTTTCTTCTTCCTTTTCTTCTTCTGCGGCTGGGGCGTCACCGGAAGCAGCTGCTGCTGCTCCGGAACCACCAGCGGCAGCACCACCAGATGGAACGGAAGCCAACTTGCCTTGACCTTCGCTGATCAATTCGCTGACGTTCTTACCTTCTAACTCCTTTAATAAGGCAGTCAATCTGGTTTCTTCGACTTCAGCACCGACGGTTTCCAACAACGAACTGATGTCCGAGGCGGATGGTGATTCATTACCACCTTGGACTAATAATAAGTAAGCAGCTAAGTATTTCATTGTAGAATAATCACGTTTAAGCTTTGATATGGCAGACTATCCTTTGATGTGTAAAGAAACCACTCTAGTATTTTTCTTTGGCACCATAATTTTTCACCATTATGTCCCATGGGTGAAAATTTCTTCACAGATTCCAATTCCTGCAGATAACAAAATGCTCCAGCCCTCACGAAAAAGGTGCCACAAACCCAAAAAAAGGCGCCTAAAAATCCTAACACAAAACCGCAGCGGCGAAAAGACCCAATCCGGTCTTATTTCCACTCCGGTACACCCCTCCTTTTGAAAAACTGAGCTAGTCTTGTAGTACCCATATAGCCATATAGACGATATTCCCATATTCTCTCACCGCCAGGGAAATCCCGGGATTCCCCGGGATTTCCCCGGCGCTCCCCTCCTCTCTGAGCCAGTTCCACCCGGACCTGGCCGGCCGCTGCCGCCCGCTCTTGTGAACAGCAAAAAGCAGTCACGCTCCCATTGCCGCTTCGGGAAGAGGTAGCGAGCCAGGGCTGGAAGTGACACAAAAGCTCGTGGGCGGCTCGAAAAAAAAATTGAGAGAGCCGGACTGCACATAGACTGAGGCCATTTTTCGTGAAATTTTGTAGTGCAATTTTTTTTCACCGGTACTAAAGAAATAGAGCTTTTATAGTAATTTGATTTCATATACTACAGATATCATACAATATGGCTGAAACTAGTATGTACCAATGGATATAAAGATCATCAAGCGGCGTGGATTGCAGAGCAATAGATATATGGGCATAATGGTGAAGATATGGCCCCAGAGACCCAGGATATGCGAGTGTGAGGAGAGTGGACGAAAGTGATGAAAAAGGAGAGAATGGATGAAAAAGGAGAGAATAAATGAAAATGGATGAAAATGGAGGAACAGTAGGTCGGAGACTGAAACGTATAAGGCGGGAAGCGAATGGATGGGCAGACGGACGTCCAGATGGATGGACGGGCCAGAATATCGAAAATCGTCTCCAATGAAAAGTGGACGCATACTCGGAACGCTCGCCATATCGTAGAATTCGCACACCACGGACGGCTTGATGGACGCAACAGAACACGAAATACTAACTATTTGTAGCTGACAAAAGAAAGAGAGTCTTCAAGACCTTTTCATACAAGGGTGTCGACTTAAAGGACTTATTGGAAATGCCAACCGAAGAATTCACCAAGTTATGTGGTGCTAGAGTCAGAAGAAGATTCTCCAGAGGTTTAGGATCCAAGCCAATGGGTTTGATCACCAAGTTGAGAGCCTCCAAGTTGGCCTGCGAACCAAATGAAAAGCCAGCTATCGTCAAGACCCACTTAAGAAACATGATTGTTGTTCCAGAAATGATTGGATCCGTCGTCGGTGTCTACAACGGTAAGGTTTTCAACACCGTTGAAATCAAGCCAGAAATGGTTGGTCACTACTTGGGTGAATTCTCCATCTCCTACACCCCAGTTAGACACGGTAGAGCTGGTAATGCCTCCTCCAGATTCATTCCATTAAAATAAGGTAGTTAATATTTGTTATTAGTGTTCTATAATCAAAATCATTTCTATTGCTTGTACTTCTTATATAATGGTTTAATCTATATTTACGGTTAAATACACATTGTAAATTATTATTATTGTGGTGGTGATGGCTGTAGATGCGATGCGTACGGGATATTTTTATTGGGGCCTCATTTTCATTCTCCTGCTTTTTGTCCTCCAACCCCGACGATACCATGGACGACAATCATGTAGACCCGCTAAAGGAGATATCATACGGGGCCATAGCCGGGATGTGTGGTAAGGTGATCGAGTTTCCCTTCGACACCATCAAAGTTCGACTCCAATCATCATCGCATTTTTCAAACATGTCCACCTTCAACACCATCAAATACACCTACCAACATGAAGGGTTCATAAAGGGGTTTTACCAGGGCTTGCGTGCTCCATTGGTGGGCGCATGCATGGAGAGTGCCGTGCTATTCTTCTCCTACAACTTGTCAACCTCGACCTTTATCCAGCTCTTTCGGGAAAACTCCTCCAGAAAGTACACCCAGGAGACGTTGCCGTTATGGAGTAAGTGCACGAGTGGAGGAATCGCCGGGTTTATGGCGTCGTTCATTTTGACCCCGATAGAACTAGTGAAGTGCAAGTTGCAAGTCTCCAACTTGGCTTCGACGAAATCATCCACTAATATGTACACTTCGATCATTAGACAAGTGATGAAACAAGATGGGTTTGCCGGTTTGTGGAGCGGCTTATCCAGTACTTTGATTAGAGAAGTATGCGGTACGGCTGTGTGGTTTGGGACCTACGAATATGCCAATGGTCTCTTTCGTAAGGCCCACCCCAAAAATCAATTGACAGACATGAATCTCTTGATCAGCGGTGCCATGGCCGGCGTGGTATTCAACTTGTCCACGTTTCCTGCGGACACCATTAAATCCAATATCCAGACCTACGATGTATTACACATGGACCAAAAGGGTATGTCGTTCATGCAAATGGGTAAATTGCTTGTCAGTAGACCCGATGGCATACGGAACCTATATAAGGGTTTATCTATCACATTGATCAGGGCTGTACCTGCCAATGCTTTAATCTTTTACACGTACGAAGTATTGAAACGAAACTTTTAAATCTTTTTACCTAGGTATTATTTATTTTATAGACTAAAACATTTCACTTGCATCGTTTAAATCATCAACATTCAAGAGATCACATCCCAACTCCCATAAACTTCTCATATGTGAATTTCGTAAGTAGTTGGGCCAGGTTACGCCTCCCCAAATTCTGGTCTTTAAGTTATAGGCGTGGGCTGTAGTGAAAAACAGCTTTAATATAGACTTGTGGTTGTCCTTAAACTCATTGAGTTTAATCTCCTGGTAGAAATCGTCCCCCAATAATTCTTGCATTGAGGCACTGGCGATAACTGACAACTTCGAATATCTGCTTAACTCAGTCGTCTTAGCTCCCTTTTTGAAGATCTTCAATGGTGCATCCACAAATACATACCGCTTGCTCTCTTGCTCGATCTGGTCAACAGGGGCATTTCCGGTTATCGTTATCACTAATGGTCCTGGAACGTATGTATCTGTAGTAGCATCGTAATGCGCAAGGAATCCCTCATCTATGAACGGTTGTAATAGCGGCTTCAACGCCTCGTACGTTTGGTGTGGATCTGTCTTAAAGTCTAGCCAGAAATATAGTGGGGTTTCAGGTGAATTATAGAAAACGCCATGTCTGGAGTCGAATTGCTCCACTAATGGATTTTCGTTGTCATAGACAAATGTAGGATTCGAATATTTTAAGAACCGGTACAAAGGGTTCAAATATAAATTGGACAAGGTTAAGCTTGGGTCCAAAAATACTTGATTATGCCCAACGTAAATTTCATTATTCTCGAAAGAATTCGTCTTGGTCAGGGTCTTCTCCTTTCCATTTTTTGTAGTTTCGGTTACGGTTCTCTCCACCTTGTAACTTTCTGGAAAATACCAAATGTCACCTTCCACGCTTTGGCATCCATAACTTAATGCATCAAACAATGGCTGCTTTCTCCAATAATCATTGTGTGAATGTAATGGCTTTATTTCGATATCTCTAGTTAAACTCTCTATCGAGTGATTAAAAGGTGATATATCTGTCGATTGTGGAGCAGTTACGCCACCGGAATCATACTGGGTGAAGGGTCTAAATACATTAATCATAATACTTGTAATTGTTCTATTGTCAATATTCTCTAAATAAAGAGATATCTATTAATTTAATTCTATTTCATGTTTCCTATTTACATACCGCGTGGGTAGCAATTTTTCTTGCCGGCGAAAAGTCGGCGAAATTATATAAACGCTTTACCTCTAGGGAGACACGTTATCTAAAGTCTTTGTTAAGAAATAGTTAGTTGCATCCATCCTACTCCTAGCTTTATCAACAAATTCCGAACTGGTGTCAATATTCTTTGATTTAACCTCAATAAACGCAAGCAAATTAGACAAAATTTTCAGCAACTTATACTTATCGAATTCGTCGATGAATTGATTATTCGATGGCAAATCTAGCGTATGTTCTCCTTTTTTATACAAAAACCCAATTTTTAAAGTAGAGTCTAATTTCGTAAATTGAAAAAAATTGGTTAATGTAATTAGACCCGTTAATATCGATACTGATGAGCAAGCAGAATAAAGTATGAAATCGGGAAATTTGTTCCAGGATTCCTCGTGATCACATATTAAAGTATTGTCACTCCACCATGAAGACAAATCGTTTGAAAGGACAGAAGTCACTCCTGTTATGATTGAATATCTATCATCTGTATTAGGCAAGCTCCCGCCTCCAATTTCAACTAAGCGCAGTAAGTCTAGAACGGTCGTAATCAAGGTGAACAAGCAATTCCATTGAAAATTAGTTAGATTATCAATTGCCTTCGTTAGCCCATGAGGATCTAGGATATTCCCCATTCCAGAATCGTCCATTATCGGAAGTTGTCTAAGAACATCAAAATCACCTATGCATAATTCAGAATGCATTATGTCTGTAATGAAATATAAATTCTTTAAACATTCACTCGTCTTGAAAATAAAACTGGCCAATAAATAAGATGTGTTAATAACCAATAGTTTCTTGTCATGATAAATAGTAAACATCTTATCGCATACTTGATTTACCAATGCACTATTAATTATTTGCGTATCAGTTAATTGTTTCTTTGAAATGCCATCAATGGTAAGTTTCAAGGTCCTACTAGCCAAAATCACTGCATGCGAGTCGAGTATTTCAAGTTTGTTTCCGTCAAGATTTTTTATGGTTTCAAAACTTATTCTCGTTCTATTAATTTTCAAATTCTCTTCATCGCAAAATGGTAATATTAGATCTTCAATTCTGTGGTCAATCTCGTAATTTAAATCTAATTTTTGACTGTTGGAAGAAAATTTGTAATACGGGAAGCCATTCATGAAGCGTAATACAACAACCTGGTTGATCCAATAGTTCCAGATTATCCTGGTTAATACTTCCTTTTCATATAATTGTCTCGAAGTTAAATCCTCACTAGATGTACGAACTATTTCTATGAGCCTGTTGTCCCTTATAATGTTCCAAATTTTAGTATTTATTTCACACGTCCTAGCAGGATCGGATTTTACCGAAAATATATTTAATATCAAACTGTATGACAATAATATCCCAAAAGTATTCAATTGATCCCAATACTTAAAAACCTTTGATATACAATAGGCCTCAGTTTGATAGCCTTCATATATTAAGCAAACGGTGGCAATAATTGCGTGTAAAATGGAACTGTCTAATTTCAATGATATTGTATCAATTAATTGTTTCTTGGTAGATAAAACCTGATGCTTTGGATGAACATACTTATAGTAATAATCAATTAACTTATTCAATGTTTTCCAATCGGGTAACTCATATTTATACAACACGTTTGTTGAAAACCCGTAAGTCTCCGTCTCGCCATCCTTCCAGAGACTATATGAGTCCCTACTTGTTAAACTAGAATAAGAATGTCTCACTTCAAATATGCTATTATCTTTTGAGGACTCTAATGATAGAGATCTTGGTCCAAGGTCACCCGCTATGGGTTTTTTCGAAATACGTAAAGCTCCAGATGCCACATTATTATCATGCGGTTGATGCAAAAATCCAGAATCAAAGTGATCTCTCATTGGTATTTGAAAATTACCTGATAAAGATGCCGACGAGCCAGATCTAGAATTGGATATTGAACCAGAATAGCTGGACGATTTGGATTGTATGTTCACCATATAGGGAGGAGGGTTATTTATAACTTGCGGTGCCGCTGAAAATTCCTGGTTCCTTGGTTGGTATAAATACGGAATCTGTACTGGAGGTGGTATATTCTGCCCCAGGTATATAAATGGTGGGTACCCAATAGTATGGGGTGAAGGTTGAAAGGGATTTATCTGTGATTGGTATTGTGGTGGCCCATGATGTGGTGGTCCATGATGTGGTGGTCCATGATGTGGTGGTCCATGATGTGGTGGTCCATGATGTGGTGGTCCATGATGTGGTGGTCCATGATGTGGTAGACCATTAGGTGGTGGGCCATTAGGTGGTGGGCCATTAGGTGGTGGGCCTGGTCCATGATGTAGATGATGGTGCTGCGGTTGTGGATGATGTTGGCGATGATGTCGATGTTGATGAAGTCCATGTGAATCATGTTGCACTGGCCGATCTGACGGCGTGAATACTCTGTAGTCTTGTTGTTGCTGTCGAGGACTGCAGTCCGCAATGGTTGCATCATGTTTCGGGGGATGAAATTTATCATCGTTCACCAGTGTAGAATACACTGTTGGTGATAGAATTCTGGTTTTTGGCGGGACTTCCACCATACCCGGCAGGGATGTATCTGTTCCATTTTCCAGAACAATCAACCCTTTTCTGACCTCATCTGCTACTTTTTTATGGCTAGGTTGTTCCTCGGCTTCCGCCGAGTTCAGTGATGTCAGATTCCGAGTTGCATCCACTCTTCTTTTACGACGACCACCTCTCATACTTTGTACAAAAACACAATTCAACCCTAGGAACTTGCAATTGGAGCATACTTTAGGACCCTGGTTCGCTATATTATTTCCGTCGTCATTTTCGTTTATTGCTGCATTACTAGGTTCACCATCACACTTTATCTTCTTTTCCCGACAAGATAGACAAGCTCTTCGAGCTACAGGACGTCTTGCAGATGTCTCCTGAATTGAGGATGGTATCACACCAGCTGACATTAATTTGGTCTAATTAGTCTTCACTTAATGCTTAGGTATATATATGTTGAAATAAACTTCCAAATGTGGAATGCGTACTCGAAGATCAATTTTTCTTGAGATCGTTTTAACAATAACAATTAACTACAAGTTACGTCAGATTAGATCAAACATACTATTTGGAATATACAAATCTACACTACTGGTTAGCCTTCTTCATCTTTAATAATTTAAAGATTTGCACTAACTTAACGGAACCAGTCAACAATTCTTCTTTAAAGTAAAACAAGAATGCTGCTGTAGAGATAGATTGAATTAATTTGACAGTTAATCCGCCATATAAGCCTTCGAGACCCTCTTCTTTAATAATCTTTTTGATTTCTTGAACCATGGACAACTTAATTTCATCTTCTTCTTCGCCAACTTGCTTCGACAACTTCTTCTTCTTGATGTGCATCCTGGACTTTAAGGTGATGTAAGGATAGGTCAATGACGTGGCAATCAACTTTCCGAACGCACCGATGAAGAATGCCTTAACCGCAGTGAACGACCTCTTACCGTTGTTAGCGACAATGATGTTCTTAACCTGCTCGAAAATGGTGTACTGGATAATTGGGTTGATAACCAACACCAATGCTGGTAACACCCCAGCAAACAAGGTAGCAATCCCGTCGTTCTCGACGATATCGAGAATGGTTCTAAATGCCGACGCCGTGGCGGGCTTTCCGTCGGCGGAGTGTTTGTCCTTATCCGTCATCATTCTTGTGTTGGCCACCCAGAATGGGTTAGACCCAATACATGTGATAGCCCCAGCAATGGCACCGGTAATGATCGACTGCATCGTCGACAAACCCTTGCCCTTTCTGGCCGTCGTCATATTGGCCTTCAAGAACACATTCGACGTCAATTCATAAAAGTAGTAGTAAATGAAATTGGTCAAGGTGATCCCATACAAAGCACTTTCCAATCCGCCGTACAACCCTAGCACTCCCTTCTTTTCAATAATCTCCTTGGCTGCCTGGTACGACGACGATTGCACAATCTTATTTACAATTTTATAGTGGTATTCCTTGGCTTCCACTTGCTTAGCTTCCACTTCTTTTACTTCCTTCTTCTTCTTGGTGGTTTGTGCCAATGTTGATAACGTTACCAAAGGGTAGGTTACAATCATTGACAAAGCTCCTCCTCCAGCTCCAGCAATAGCATGCGCAATTTCTTCGATTTCAGCCATTTTCTATCTCAATAATGTATATCTGAGCCAAGTAATGTAAAGTTGGTATCTTATGTTTATATATGAATTGATCTTTTCTTTGATTTTGACCGTGGTTATTCATATCAGTCACATGCAAAAACTTGGTATTTTGTGGGGCGAGAATTGGTTTAAATATATGAAAGATATATTGTCATATATATCCTATTTGGGAAGTCTATATAATGTTTCATTTATTCGCACTTATTGCCGTATATGGAAATCAAGTGTAAATTATGGTCAGACTTTAAGCCTGGTGATACTATATGTGAAAAATGCATTTAATTGCAATATATATCTTATTGGGATACAGATAAGAAGAAAGAGATATGGAGACCAGAAGAGGTTTACTTGTCAAGCTAAGCATATTCGGTGCTATTGCCTTGACACTTGCAGTGGGAGGTAAAAAGCACATTGCATCACGTAAAGACCAGAGACACAAGCTAGATTCGGATGCGGTGGTTGATTCACAGCAAAGAGAGTTTGAAAACAAGACATTGAGACCGGGGTTCCCATTAAACGACGGAGCTAATGAGAGGTATGAGAGAGAGTCGAGGTACGTGGGAGCAGGATCGTCGTACAGCAGCCGGAAGCCAGGGGACAGGCTTTCAATCGCATCGTACTTCGGTAAAGATTAAGGCACCATCGATGGGCACAGAGACGTATGGAAGGGAAAAATATGTGTATATTCTTCAATAAATAACTGTATATAGATTATTGATCGATAGCTAGCAATTCATTGAATGCCATCTCGTAGATCAAATTGGACTTAATAAAGTTGTCGAAACACCAGCCACAGATGAAGTTGTCTTGTAATTCCTGTAGGATCATGATGACGATGGACTTGACGCCATTGTCGTGATTGAAGAGGTTCATCAAGAGGAGCTCGATACCCTTGTTCTTGTCGAAGATGGTGAGGCTGCCCCCGTGGGTAGCAGACGACTGAAGACTGGTAGATGAGTTTGGGGGGATCAAGTAGGTGATGAGCAAGAAGATTTCGAGGGTACGTCCACTTATCAAATACTTCAAGATGTTATACCATATTTCGTGTTCGTTGAGATTGTTTGGCGAGCTCAAGCTCTGTAGGTGATACTGCAAGTCTATCATCACGTTCAACTCATTGGATAAGTTGGGTAATAATAAGTTATATTCTACCTTGCCATTGTACAACAAATTCTGGAACTTCATCGAGATGGTCTGGTAGCACGACATCTCCACGAGTTTATTGGTGTCGCTATTCCAGCAGTAGCCTATACCTTCAAGAAGCAAGGATGAGTCTTCCTTATGAGGAAGCAAATCCCTATTGAAGTTTTTCAGGCTGAGCAATATCCGGATGATTTCGTTGATGTGTCTTCTGAATATCAATTGGATGGTGGTCAAATCGTCGTTATAGTTGAAAATGGATAATTGCAAGTTGGACAAAAATTTTGCGTCTTCGGAAATTATCGAATTCTTAAAAAAGTGGTCCTCCTTCGATGGTGGGCTTGCGGAATTGGTGGATAGAAACAATTCGTTGGAGTCCAAGTCGTATAACAAGTCCCACAATTTGTCATTATGCTTGAAAAATGGGTTTATTGTACCAGCAATATATGATTCACATTGTTCAAGGAATTCTATTTTGGAGACGTCAAGTATGGGAAATACATTGTAATTCGCCAATAATCCACTTAATATTCCACCACCCGTGATGATTTTCAACATTAACAAGATATTATCAATTATATGACCAGACGATTTTTCATAACTCAAGAACACAATCTTTTTTCCTATTAACATGGCATTAATTAAAATTATTATTGGTGGTGTCAGGAGTCCATAAATGGTTAGGTCGCTGTCGAATAAATCTGTGACTAATTTTGCACTCAAGAGACTTATAAGGTTAGGCTTGAAATTCAAATCGGTGGGATTCAAGTAATCCCCTATGGTGTCTGGTAAGGTCATCATCGGCACCTTTATGGGAATGTTCATGTTATTAAAATTAATTATCGAGTTAAAGCTCAAATCTTTCCTTATAAATAATTCGTTTTTATCCAAATCTTTAATCTCCAACAATTGATTTCGGAATTTCTCGTCACTGTATATCTTATCGTTTATCGGCAAATCCAATATAGACGTAATTAACAACTTTTTAATTATGGATATTGAGTGTCCTATATTTAAATTCTTGACATTAATAGAATCATATAAACTCTTCAAGTATTTTATTTCATTCTCCTGGAAATACATGTCCAAGCAAATCATTAGCAATGGCTGAAAGTTCTTGAAGTATGATAACGTTGTGATAATCGAGATTGACTTCACTCTCGACCCTCTCTTATATGAATCATCTTTCAAACTATGGACAATTGTGTATAAATAATAAGGGTCCGGCTCGCAAGTTCTCTTATTGAATAGATATTGGAATTCACCTGTCGACTTATCCCTAAACAACAAAAACAACGTAAAATCCTCTTCACGTTTATGAATTTGGTCAGGTATCATTATTTCTGGTAAAAACGACAAATTTCGTACACCAGGGATTTCCTCTGGGTACAGGTGTATCAATGACGGCCCTTTGTCTATATGGAACTCGGCAGTTATTATATATTCAATATTTTTCATCATTTATAGTGTCTTCCTTTAATAAGTAGATACTGTTGACATGAATTTTTTTTTTCCATTTCAAAATACCAAATTATCGCGTAACTCAGTCTTCGTCTAACGGCTACAATCAAATAGTAAAATACAATTTTCAAAATTCAGTTACATACTACACAAATCAATTACATACCTAGATAAACTAGAAACCTAATTATCGAAGTAATCAGCCATTTCTTGATCTAATTGTTCAACGGTCTTCTTAGATCTCTTTGCTGCTGGTTTCTTCTTTTGTTCAGGTTGAACCTTGGCCTTTTGCTTAGTCTTCAAGTTAGCCTTAGCCTTAGCCTTAGCAACGGCGAGCTTTGTGTTAGCCACCTTGTTTGGGGCGATTCTTGAAGTTAAAGGCTTCTTGGTAGGGTCAATAATTAATTCCAATTTCAACTTAGAAGAACCTCCATCGATTGGAGCACCATTGTATTTCTCAACGGCTTTCGAGGCGTTCTTGTTAGACTTGAAGATAATTGTAGCAATACCCTTAAAGTGACCCTTTTCATTGTAAGATAAGGCAATGTTTTGCACACCTCCAACTTGCGATTGGAAAAAATCCTATTCATGTTAGTCAAATGATTTCTATAGAAAGAGAATTTCTAGTTCCACGTATGTCCTATTAATTATTGTCGTGTAACGAATTATGGTTTGTTATTTATCTGATAGCCCATGGTGTACTCTTCGATTCTTTCATCAAATATTGTGCAGCTATTGCCAACAGCATAAGCACAAGAGTCAGGAATTGGTCATGTCATAATAGAACTAGCCTTCCAAACACCCACTGGTTGTATCAAAGTAGACAACGATATCTTCGTTTACGTGAGACTGTGCTAATAGTTTTCGCAGTCTCAGCGTAGATATTGATCATCAAATAGATAGCCAGTACATAACCCTAGTCAGTCTAATAAAAGACATGACATTCGATTATGCGGTTGTTATCAGATAAATAACTGCCGTACCAGACGGCTACCTTTAAAAGGTAAGGATACTCCCGTATCCATTTCTTTATCTTTCACCTTCGTTACGAAGAGAAAAAAAGAAAGCACTCCTTAGGTTTAAATGACCACATCATTAACCTAGTTAGCAAAGAAAAAAACGCATGCCATTAATCAATCCCAATTTTTGTATCCCAAATACCCACAATATATACCCATATTCTATACCAATCCCATAATAATCCATAATGCACAAGAACAATAAATAAATAAAACACATGAAACAAATAACAAAATAGAAAGAAAAATTTTGTTGAATTAAAAGTAACTTTTTGATTAATTCAAACATACCTTAATAGCATCTAACTTAATATCTTTTGGTAATCCGTATACAACAACCTTAGTGGCGTAAGACATATCTAAGGTAACTGCTTTTTTTGGTGCAACTGGAGTAGATTTCTTAAATGAAACGATTGGCTTCTTGGTCGATGCACCGACTTTTTTACCAACCTTACCGTTACCACCACGATTTAATCTCTTGGGTTTAATCGATTTTCTTGAAGTGGAAATGATATCATCTAATGATTTATCTAAAGAAGCCATTTTTTGTAGTACTTGACGAGCTTATTTAATAAGATAACTTAATAAAAGTAACTTAAAAGGATTAAATAAAAGGAAACTAATTAAATTATGGCAAATTAATTAGCTGGCTACGACGAAAGGGCGATCTCTCGATAATGCATGTGATTAAATTTACTATGAGCGATGATGATAATTACACGCGACCATTTTTTTGCAGTAATTGATTATAAGAAAACAGATAATACTAGCATAATCTAAGCATTGAACTGTAATATCTTTGGTGTGTGCTTAATAGATGTAATGAACTGTCTTTTATTATGAAATTTTGTGAAATTTCACGTTTGGAACTATTTTGTAAGTATTTAGCAAATTCTACAAATATGAACAAACTATTAATATAAGTTGCATGATATTTCTTAAATATGAATGATGAAAGGTATGTTATGCGCTGGTAGAGTATAAGTTTGCGTTATATCGATAGCTATACAGGTAAGACTGTTACACTGTTTAATATACCATATATTTAAAGAAACACATAACTGTACTGTAAATACTAACTCAGAAAGCTTACACTAACGAAAATATACAACTAAGATACTTCACTAAATGATGAATATACCAAGAAATAAATGCAGAAGAAACTGAATATTTCTATGAATCTTATGTGTAGCAAAAGCAAATTATTATAAAATATTATGGTGAGTTTGACAACGAATTGAAATGGGAATGATTAGTGAGATGAATTGAAAATTATGATGAATGTGTTTGGATTGGTCAAAAAGATGCCGGCCGATCGGTTTGGTGGACGATGAACTCAACTATTCACGTCCTTTGTATTAGAGGGGCACATTTTTGAAACGAATGTTCAGTTGGACCAGATCTAGTCGTCGCGACGAAGTAAATGGCTGATTGCACTCCTGATAGTGCACTGGTGAAACAGTGTTGATGCTGTCTTCTCACGCAGGACGAGTTGCTGGGTGAGAGGTCTAATTGTATTCTATTGATTTTTGTTTTGGTCTCGTTTTCGACGTCTAGTCGATCTCATCATTGACACTAACGTCCAATGTTGCTCCGTTGCAGCCTCCATTTTCTATATGGTCCTCTAACCATTTCATGTTGTTTTCGAAATGTTGGAAGCATCCAGCACAACGCCCACTGATACAGCTACGTTCACTTGATTTGGTGCCCGGTGGATAGATAAAATGCAACGCCTTGAGATGGGTCTTGTATGTGTCTCTTCTGGAAAAGCCTCCGGTGGGGTGACATTTCGTTCCTGTGGCATGGTTTTCGTGGTCTTTGTAAAATGGGCATTTGAAAGCCTTTAATGTATTGTGCTTCTTCACATGACGGGTCAAGTATCCTTTGACTTTGAACCGTGCGTCACAATGTGCACATTTGTATCTTAAGGCAGAGTTGTCGTCCTTGGTCTTGGATGGAGATGCCTGCGAACGCAATGTGAAACCTTCCACATGCTGAGGAGGCATTACCGGCTCTAAGTGTGTTACTGGGTGTTGCATCGACTGCAATGTAGGTGGTTGGACGGCCGACACCTGCAGTGGGCGCTGGCTGGAATGGTATGGTTCGGATTTTGGCAAGTCCTTGATCAAATCATTGAACAAATGATCAACATCATAGAGGCTCAGATAGTTGTACGATAACGGGTCCACCTCGTACTGGCCGCCCATGTTGGTGGCCGCGGACGAATCTGAAGAGACAGAATCAAATTTTCTTCTCTTGAGCGATTGTTCTTCGCTCAATGGGCTGATAAAGCCCTCGCTCGACGAGTACACATCGTAGTGGTCGTCCAACGGCTGGTACTGCTCAGGCTTCTGTTTTTCCGGCTCAATATAGAAGAGGCTGCTGTCGAAATCATTTTTGAATCCGTTGTTGCCAACACCATTCTCTCGGTACATGCCGAAGTCAAAGTCGAACCCATTGGTGGTGAACAACTCCAAGTCGTCGGCCGCACAGGCCACTGGCCCTCCGGTGGCCAACACCGGGAAGCTGGCCTTCGAAATCGGTGGGAAAAGCACGTCCTGGCTGTAGATTATCGAGTTCAAGAACTTGAACACATTGACCTTGATATTCAAGAGGTTCTTGTTAAATTTCGCGGGAGAATCGATCAATATTCCTGGTAATAACATGGCATCCGTCTATTACGTTCTCTGCACAGAATTATGTCCAATATATGTCTAGCTTCAACTGCTGAGTATTTTTTATCTAATAACTGTTATATTTCAAAATTTTTACTAAAATACCTTCACTTAATCCCACTTCGTATATCCTAGCCATTTATCATAATATATAGGTTCCACAGTCTCTCTAACCCACCGGCCAATTAAATTCATGTGTGTAATCAATGATTTTTGGTACGGCATTCTTTAGATACAATAGACCCATTCACCTTGTATACCCCATATACGTCTAAATCATAATCCTTCGCTTCCTTTTCACCAACTAACTAAAGTGACTACTTCTCACACTGCTGCTGCAGCCTATCCATAACTCATCTACATTCTACGACCGAGCCGTTACCGTTTGATCCGTAATATATATTGTTGTACAGAAAATATGGAAGCCTTTCACTGCGACGGAACCAACTTCTCAAGATGGGTGGGTGTATTGGTGTGCGAATCCAGTATGACATCTCGGTATTCTACAAGGATGTTGCATTCGTAGAATCTCTGGAATTAGATAAAGAGCTATTGTTTGCAAAGAGGGACATTTCTGATTTAGCTTCGGATTCGCAAAGCAAGTGAAATATCCGATGCAACTGCAGGACCGGATACGTGGAAACGACTGGTGGGTTATGTAGTGAAACCCAAAGGACATGGCTAGTATGGTTTAGAACTGTGGAGATATAACGACAGGCGACAGCAGAAAATAGAACATCGGCATGTAGACTTGCCGTGATAGAGAGGTTGTACGGCAGAAAGTATTGACCCTGGATTTGTCCGCAATAGGGGAGCGTCCACCAGTAGCCGAAATAACTGGGAGACCGATGGGGACAGCAGGGAGATAGCGGAGGATGCCGTGGGAATAGAAACGGTTTTGGGATGAACTTTGTAGCAACAGTCAGCGATGGTAAGAATGTCGAGTCAGTTGCTGCGCGGAATCTGAGGTCAATTGCGCATGCAGCAGACGAGAGGTTTATGAACACCTGAAAGGGAACTGGTGTGACGAAGGGATGAAGAGGTATGGTATGCCATGCAGTCTGGAACTTCGTGGAGTTTCGTGGAGCTTCGGGGTGGTGTAGAATGGGTGGTGGCATCTGGAGTGTGCCAGGAGGGTTCCAGAAATATGCCAGAGATGCGTTTTCGGTATTTGCTCGTGCTGCGGATCTAGTTGCAGCTACTGCAAGCGGATTTGTTCCATTTGCAACTTCAACACAGCATGATTGTGGCCCTATAAGGGCCACAATCATGGCAATCGACCTACTCTATAACCCAACGACGTTTCCAAGACTACAGGGTCCGCTGGTATGTCTGATACCACAGCATTCCGGCAGGATCTTCCCTGGTGGAGCCTGGTGAGAGCCAGAAAAACGTAAACGTAGCTACGAAACCCGTATCACTTGCACCGAGTGCCCAACTCAACCTACAGACAGAGAATTGTGCACCAGGATCCGTTTGTCGTCTCTAACGTGCACGTATGGGTGCAGCTTGACGTGAGTATTCTTGTTCCATCAGGAAATTGGTTTGTTTATTTTTCGCTGGTTTGTGTAACATCCAGATCATTATTATGAAAAAAAGATTCACTTAATACCTTTGATAGCTTATACCACACCATAATATACACCAGAGACAAAAGACAGCATAATGGACGAGAAATACCAGGCAGACTTCCCCAATTCACACTTGCTAGCGAATATCAATAACTTGAACAAGACCAATCAGTCGGTGCAGCTCAATCGATTGCCCACGTTAGGGGAGATATTGGCGAATAAGACCAAATCGCCTGTGAGCTTGTACAATTTCTACAATTACATGAAAGTGACGGACCACAATTCAGACTACCTAGATTTCTGGTTCGACTTGGTGAACCACTTAAATTTGTGTAAACATTATATCCAGGGGTTGAGAGACAGTATCGTCAGACAGTCATACAATGAAAACCGTCAGTCCATACCGATACTGGACCGGTCCAAGACCAAGTCCGTGTCGTCGTCGATCTTGCTCGACCTCATTCTTAACGATAATTTTTTACAGGACAACGATTCGAACAGGTTGTCGCAGTTCTTGAGGGGAGACTTGGAGGTGAATCCAAAGCTATCTGAGTTGATCAACCACTACGAGGAAACCAGCACAAACATTGGCACTGCCAACAAGTCTTCTGCGACCCATCCATCGCCCAACACAACATATAACACCACCATTAATAGCTTTTACGGAGGAAAAAGGGTGTCGTCAAATTCCCGGTTATTGGAAGACGAATCGTATGTGGACAACCAGTTACGCATTGGCGATGAAGACAAATCGCAGGTATTCACACAACCAAGATATATCCCGTTGGCGCAAAACCAGAAGCGTCAATCATCGATCAACCCCACCACAGTGGAGAAGCTCATCAGACAGTCTCCTAGTGGATCCGATACTCATTCATTCATCACCAGAGACAACTTGAAGGAATCATCGCAGAACTTGTTGTTGAAGTACTTTGTGGAGGATTCGGAAAAGAACCTTAATTTGCCAGCCAACCTTAATAACCATATCGTGAAGTCCATCGAAGTCGAGGGCAGAGATGATCCAGATGTTTTCAACAACGTCAAGGTGTTTGTCTTCAACAAGTTGGAGAACTACTACTTGCCCAACTTCTTAAATCTTGTGGCCATCAAGAACATCAATCGTACCAGCAACAACGTGCTTGTTTCCCACGGGAGAATAATATTGGGATTTTTCTTTTTGTTGATTGGGTTCTGGATGAGCTACATATTTGTTTTCTTGAACTACAAGAAAAGCAGCCGCCTTTACATCATAATACCGTTCTTCATAGCCGCCTACTGTTTGGTGTCGTCGATATATCTCATAGACCCCATATTGGTGTGGCTCGGGTACGGCGAGTCGTACACAAACGATAGGTACTTGATAAAGATCAGAGAGAATTTTATCTACAAGCTATTGTTGAAAAGAAGCATATGGGTCATGGCCTTGATCCTATTATTCACCGCCATACTCACGATCATATTTAGTTTAGTTCCGGGTCATAGATTGTAATACTATTATTAATGATGCATTAACTAGCCGTCGTTGTAGCACGTAGGCCTGCTCTGGCGCCAACGGCCCCACGTCAAAAAAAAAAAAGCACCCACCAAAGGCAATGCCCCCACTACACATTCGTACAGAAAATGATTTACTATTATACTATATAATAAACATAAGAGAAATTATAGATGTACTTCAATTAAATTGGATGAATCATGGCAACACTCCTTAATTTAACAAAGCTTCTCTCTTTTCAGTAATTCTTTGTTGTCTTCTTTCACGAGCAGCTCTGTTTCTGGATCTTCTAGCTTCGGCTTCGTCCTTCAAAGACTTTTCACGTAAAGCTTCGGCCTTGGCTTGGATGATGTGTTCGACCAATGATCTCTTGTGCTTGAAAGAGTTACCCTTGGCGGATTTATATAACGAGTGGTACAAGTGCTTGTCAATCTTACCGGCATCTCTGTACTTAGCCAATAATCTTCTCAAGACTCTCAATCTTCTCATCCACAAAACTTGCGAAGGCATACGAGCGTCCTTGGTACCCTTTCTCTTACCGTAACCCATGTGTCTACCAGCTCTCTTGGATTCCAATAAAGCTCTAGCTCTGGATCTGGAGTGGACAACAACTGGCTTCTTGACAATGGTACCGTTTCTGTACAACTTTCTGATTGCTTGACGCGAGTTGGCACTGGCGAGTTCGGTGGTTTCATTAGGATCCATCCAGATCTTTCTTTTACCAACACCGACAACACTAGCAGCAAGTCTCTTTTGAGTTCTAAGATTAGCCCTATATCTGTTAGTATTACGTCCTCTATCTTCAAACTTTGCTTCGACAACCCCCACCCACAATCTCGATCCCACAACGACTTTCCCGACTTTATTCCTCATTCATCTCCCCGTTACTCTCTATCCTTCCTCCATCGTCATCTCTCATCTCCCTCGAACGCCTCCTACCGCTCTTTTCATGTATTTCCACTCTAAACACTCCCAATTCGTGCTTTGCTCTAAAATTCATAATCCGTCATTTTTGGGTCATAAGTCGTTGTGTCCGCTGTTGTGGTCTGTAAATCGTCTTTAATCGACTCCTATAGTCTTAATATTCCACTTACATTTTATTTAATGTGTGATACAGTTAATCAATCGTTATAACTAGAAAAAATCCTCTTATTATGGTAAAATTTTTAGTTCCTATGGTGGTACGAATCCTGAGCCAGGAATGCCTGAGGGTTAGAAGAGCTGAAATTTTTTTTTTGCTAACAAAGAATTTAGCCAAAAAACACGACCAAAAATCGAGATTTATGTACAGGAAAATATTTCAAATTTTTATCATGGAGCCCTGCCCTAAATGAGGACACGTGATAATATTGGAGCCCGAGGAAATTTTTCAGGCGATGAGATCAGATAAGGGTACTAAAGATATTGGAAAATTGGTATATTTCGAGGAATACTAGATATACGGGACAATTAGTCGAACAATAGTTGCATTAATAGTATAGTATGGCCAAGTCGTTAAGATCCAAGTCCAAGTTGAGGGCCAAAAGCGTGAAACGGAAGGGAGAATTCGGTAATTTAGCGGACTCCAGAAACAGAAGACTCGCAGACAAGATGGAGAAGGAGACGCAGAAACAGGAGGAAATGAAGGCCAAGAGCAAGATGGTAGAAGATGAGGGTGCTGGTGCGGACGATGAGCGTATGGAGGAAGATAAGAAGAAGGTGAGCACGTCGGGATGGCGGGAGCTGCGCAAGCAGCAGTACAAGCAGAAGCAGAAGGAGAAGAAGAAGACGATGAAGCATTGAGTGCGGAGCTAGAAGCGAGCAGAGGAAGCTGCGGGCAGAGGGATGTATAGTAGTTATGGCATTGGCATTAATCAGAGTTATAGTTATAGTTTGCAGATGTAGAGGGGACGTAGGGGAGGAAGACGGGGGACGTAGGGGATATGGGGAGAGGACGATTTGGGATTACTCATACTGAATGTGCATTCCTATATATCTACTAATACTTCTCGTAGCCAACGGTCTCCAACTTTTCGGCCTTGGCCAAGACTTCGTCCTCCATGTTGCTCATGTACTGGGCCATTTTGGACATCCACTTGCCGTCGACCGCACCCAAGATGCGCACCGCCAACAACGCAGCGTTGGTGCTGTTGTTGATGGCCACCGTAGCGACGGGGATGCCGCGGGGCATCTGCACGATCGAGTGCAACGAGTCCACGCCGTCCAAGGTGGATCCCTTGACGGGGACTCCGATGACGGGCAAGGGGGTCATGGCTGCAACCATGCCCGGCAAGTGCGCAGCACCGCCAGCACCGGCAATGATACACTTGATGCCGCGTTGTGCGGCCTCAATGGCGTATCTGGCCATGCGGTGTGGTGTCCGGTGGGCACTCACAATTGTCACTTCGAATGGCACCCCGAAGGACTTCAAGATGTTGGCCCCAACCGACATCACTGGCAAATCGGAGTCGGAGCCCATGATTATGCCCACCAATGGCTTCTCGCCCGCAACGTCCTGTTCCTTGACGTCGGTCTGGTCGCCTAAGATATACGCCAAACGGTTTTCGCAGTCTCCCATCGACGACGACACGATGTTGATGTGGCCCATCTTTCTTTGGGGTCTGGTGCTCTTTCCGTAAAGGTACACCGATGCGTGCGGGATCTCCAACGCTCTGCGACACACCTCTAATTCCTTATTGGCGCTCTTGTCACCCAACACGTTTAACATTATGGAGTGGGTGCTAGTGGTTGAAAGACTCGTGAAATCCTTAGGCATGGGCAAGCCAACAACAGCCCGAACGTGGGCTTCGAACTGCGATGTGACACACGCATCGATGGTGTAGTGACCCGAGTTGTGTGGTCTTGGTGCAATCTCGTTGATTAATAACTCATTATTCGACAACAAGAACATCTCTACCCCAAATATACCGCACCCTGGGAACGATTTGACAGCATTCTGCGCCAAGATTGAGGCCTTCGTAGCCAATGTATCGTTGATCCTGGCTGGTGCGTACACAACGTGACATATATTATCCTTGTGGACAGTTTCCACAGTTGGATATGCGAAAACCTCTCCCTCAATGGATCTAACAACCATTACTGCCAACTCTTTGGTGAATTTACACCATTTTTCAGCATACAACGGTCTGTCTTTCAAGAACTCCAAAGCCTCCGACAAGTGGTCCTTGCTTTTAACCACGTAATTACCTCTGCCGTCGTACGCCAAAGTACGGGACTTTAACATGTAGGGATATTGGAATTTGTCACCGACTGCGGCTAACGTCTCAAGGTTGTTTTCCACGATCTCAACCGACTCAGTGACCTCGATGCCATGACCGATCAAATGGTTCTTCTGTAAGTATTTGTCTTGGATCAACTTGATAGTCTCGGGCAATGGGTAAATTTCAATCCCCAACTTATCCTTTACTTCTTGCAATGCATTCGCATCCACATGTTCAATTTCAACAGTCAAGATATCACACTTTTTGGCTAACTTCATAATGGCCTCTGGATCTGAGAATGACCCATCAATATGTTCATCCAATGCGTTAATCTGTTTGGCTGGCGAGTTTGGTCCGTCTAAGACGATCGTCTTCACATTTAATCTGTGAGCAGCTTCAACTATCATACGGCCTAATTGGCCCCCTCCTAAGATACCGATAGTCTTACCATCCATTGTATATATACTATTACTTTTGTTGTTCGTTCTTGAATACTCCCGTAGGTTGCGATGCTTTATATATTTAAATACTAGATAATTTAATCCCGAGTCATAGGAAAAATTATTTAATTTTGTGTTATTTAATCGTTATACAGCCATAAAGCTTTAAAAAAAAAGATATACACTAGATATACAACAGCAGTTAAAGGATATAATTGTAAGTTAGTTAGCTGAATGGTGGATCGTCCAAATTGATATTCATGAACTCGTTTTCTGGGAACAAAGTGCCGCCAAATTGGTATGGGTGATTTCCCTTCGAGACCATCAGTACATTAGCAGATGGATGAAGCATCTGCAGCGTAGTATGCGGCAGTTGCTGGTCATGAGCACTCTGTAACGATTCAAACTTCTGCTGAACAGTTAGTTGTGGTTTCGCATCGAAAGAATTGTCATCTAATATACTTGATACTGTAGGAGGCATTGTAGACGTTCGAGTAGTTTCCTCTGACGTGGGGTGGAAGTCGAGGACTTGTGGATGCTCTTCAGGGATCATATTGTTCGGCAAGGCCAACTTGGAGACCGAAGTTGTGGCCTCTTTGAAAGTATCGACCTTGGCAAACTCCCACAACGACACGGATTTGATTTTCAGTTTCAAAACCATGTTGGAATTCTCACTCGATTCATATATGATTTGCTTGATCGTCAAGCCCTTAAAAGACATATTGACTTCCGTAAGGTTATTGTTGTTGAGCAATTTGGAGATGAAAAATTTCCAGAACTTTGGTAAGAAGGGTTGGTTTTCGTTTGGAATGATATTAATATCGTTGAATTTTAAAACCTCATTTCCAAACGAATAAATACAAGTGAAAACTGAATAAGTTTTGAAGTCATCAGCATCCCTTAAGAAATAATTGGTCTGAAGCCCATCTATAGTATAGTTCTTTGCTAAATGTGGTAATTGGATTTTGACCATATTGTGGAATATGGGAATCCCAGTATTTTGAAACTCATTTAACCCAGGAAACCTATTAGATATCTTTGCATTTTCATTAATTTTCAAGCTTCTAAGTTCGTTAGAATTTTGAAACGATAAGATAATAGGATTATTCCCCATAATATCGTTAATTAACATATAGAAGTTTTCCACTTTGACGTTTCCACTAGTTTTTAGCTTCTTGCTGGGCTGTGACATAGTACTACTAGCAGAATCCTTCCGCTTTTTGATATCTGTCATACCTAAGGATTTGTCAAGGTTAATCTTCGAAAAGATATCCTCAAATCTCCTAGCATTTTCTAGTTGAGCCTCTTCATTATCAAAAGTAGGCCCATCGTTAATTAACCTAATAATATCCGGCTTTTGACCCAAGTTCTTAATAACTTGAATATGACTGGACACTTGCTTTCTACTTCTGAATTTCCTAGTCTTGTTCATAATATAGTCAGAAATTAATTCATTTCTGCCACAGGACCTGCCGCTAATCTTAATCTTATTGGAACTCTTCTTTGGGATAATCGCCAAAATCTCTTCGAATGCCTCCTCTACATCGTCAGACCAAATGTCATTACTCGAAGTTTTTTCCGCTTCGCTGCGGTATTCATAGTTGTCCGATATGTCTCCCGTGAAGATGTTCAACCCCCCGTTCTTTTTGACAGCAGATTCCGGCTCCGATGTCGCAGTGCAATGACTACCATCGTCTTCTTCTTCTTCTTTAACCTTGGTTTGGTTTAATGTGCTGGGTGAGACGATTCCTAGTATCTTGCGAATGGGTGTCTTCTCCGCCTCGTTGCTTGAGAAATTGGTGGAAGTAGGCATTTCCTTTCTAACAAGCCTGGAAGACTCGTGAACCTGGTATAGTTGCTGCCCATCATCATCTAGAGCAATATCTACGATCATAGGCAACTTTTTATTTATTCTCCCAGGCTTATTGGGCGTTTGAGTTGGAGTATGGGACATTTTAATTGTAAGGAGTGACTAAAGTTAATTGGAATCTATTACACGTCGAGTTGGATAGTTAAAGGAATGAATGTTAGCAACGGTAATGGAATTAGTAGTTCATACAACTGTCAATTAAAAGAATGTATACTCTAAAAGAGTGAAAGACAGAAAACTCAGTATAAAAATTGTAAACTTGGCCCTAGCAATAATCTCTAAAAATCTAGATTCTGGTATGTAATTGCCTTATGCTTTTCGGCTATTAAATTATTCGTGTATTCGTGTTTTCGTTTAAGCCTCACTGAATAATATTTTTTTTTTTATTTTTGGTGTACCTGTCCCCTGAGTAAAGAAACAATATGTTTATCTATTGTGATGTTTATTCTTAATTAGACAGATACTAAATATATATATACATATATAATTCAAACCTCCCACTAAGTGAGATCACCTATATGTAGACTGGTTTATATTAATGTAGGATGTACAGTTAATTGGTAAAGTCATCACGCAAATGAATTATTCTAAAAATTAATCAAGAAGCAGCTGTTCACCCGTAATAAAATCCTCTAAAACTTTCTTTTCCGATGCTGATTCCTCCTCTACTTCACTCAAATCATTTAGGTCCATTACCTCTTTCGGATCATATTCACCAAATTTGATATGCGAGCCGTTTATTTCTACAAACGGGGCCTTGATCGTGCCGTTTCTGAAATCAGCGTGTATTTTTTTCTCGATTTCGAGGAGAGCAGGCATGTGTTCATGGTGCTCCTTGTAAATCTTCTTAGCCACTCGTGTAACGTTCGTAGTCGACTTATTTTCCTTGATAATCACATGATAGAGGTCGGTAAAATTCTTGTCAAACAGCTTTATGGATGCGTATTCGTAAGTATCGATATTTTGTTTGATTTGGGTCCATGTTATCAGGTCTCCCGCTTTAGGTCTATAGTTGGATAACAGCTTATTGGAATCGTGGCGGTCGAGCTTATTGAATTGTACTTCGAGAACTTTCTTGAGTGGAAAATAGACGGTATCTATCATAACTAAATCTAAGTCAGATGTTTCCTTACTTATCTGCTGTCTTGCCACATTGTCTGATGTCAAACCTATAACCCGTTCAAGGTCACTTAGTAAGATATTTGCAACATCAATCTTATTGCTGATCTCCTCAAAATTACTATTGCCATAAACAATAGATGATGTGGCAATCATGTTGTTATTCTTTCTGATTAATGTTGCACCTTTCTTTGACTCTCTTTTCAAGCACCAGTAACGGCAGATTTCGTTACTTATATTTCTGATTTCTTCCCATATTTGTTCTTTACTTCTGTTAGGCTTATACCCAAGACCTCGCAACATCGACAGCATCGTCAGTTCGTTCATACTTTGTAGATCTTCAATCTTCATACTAATCAAGGTGGAGAACAATTTATCACTGAGAAGCTTTGGAGGAATTGGAGTGTTGTTCTCTGTCTTCCATTTGAAATTATTTAACTTGTTAGCCGTTTTTTGATTCTTGGTTAGTTTTGCATTCTGATCATTCAATATATTGATATCCCGATAGAACAATCTCGTTTTATTGATGCCCCGAATACATTCATTCTGGTCCCAGCCTAGAGGTGAATGCTTGTCACAAAACGATTTCAAGGCATTTTTGTTATTTATCACACCCTGAATATCCCTCGTTAGGTTCATATAAAGACCGGATCTTTTGGCACATGTAACATGGTAGGCCAGGAAACAATTTCTATTGGAGCATTGGATACATGCACCTACCTTTTGCTTGCATATATAGCATAGCAACTTCCATCTACTCTTGGGTATTAAGTCTACTCCTTCAATAGGTTCCATGTAAATGGGATTGGCGAAGTATAGTTCATTTATCCACAATGCACATATGACATGACTCCATAAACTATTATCCAATTGTTTGAATGCACCAGTCTTACTGGGACAAAATACACAATCTATTTCCCTATTCTTGTTAATCATACATTTCC
The DNA here is from genome assembly GCA_030583545.1 of Debaryomyces maramus. Taxonomy (NCBI): domain Eukaryota; kingdom Fungi; phylum Ascomycota; class Pichiomycetes; order Serinales; family Debaryomycetaceae; genus Debaryomyces; species Debaryomyces maramus. The sequence goes on from JAJMIL010000003.1 coordinate 1,060,154, forward strand.
GGCATAACCATTGACCTTCGGGAATAAAAGCGATACCGTAACATTCTTGGTGCACAGCGATATCACACCCGTCACAGAACACAATCGCATTCGAATTATCACAATCACTGTCATTACACACGGCACACTTTTGCTCCACCACTGATCCAACAACGATGCCATCATCGTTACCATATTTATTATTGTCCAATCCTTCATCCAACGTCAAGAGTCTATTATTCTCATCTTCCGCCAGGCATATTGATGACATTTGTAGTTCTAAGCTATCCCATTCATTTTCAAGGACTGTTATTAAGATTTCAAATATTTCTGGCGTTAGTTTTATGGTGTTTTTGGATTGATTATTTCTATACTGCAAATATAAAGAGTCCTGTTCGTCCATATCGTATTCAACTTGATTTTTCTTCCGAAGTATCATATCCTCTATCCTTTCATTATCGTTCAACGAGAATGGCCGTATATAATTTATTGGTGGCTTCTTGTTACTGCTTCTGCTGGGTTCTTGGAACCCATATTCTGTTATGATCTTGTTAAATTTAATGTTTTTGTCACTTTTATTAGAATTAGACACCACTCGAAATGAAGGTTTCTTCAATTCGAGCCTTGTTACCAGTTCTTGATTGTTTTGGTATTCCGTATCACTATCGTTTTCATTATCAAGTACAAAAACTTTCAACTGACTCGCCTCATTCAAATCCGGATAGATTTCTTGAAAGTTACGTTCCTCTCTGGGTTTTGAGTTATCAAAAAACGTCACAGAAGAATATCCCGGATCTATAAGCGAACGACTTTCTTTGGGAGTTCCCTGTAACGAATCATTCATTGATATGGATACTGTTTATTATATTATATATTGATCTAGGAAAAACATCAAAATACCATCTCGATAACTGATGTCGCAAAATGAGTCGTTTTTGACACACTTTTTGACAGAATATGATCTATTGTAAACTAAAGATAAAAAACACTTGCACCACCTGTAGCACTACCAAGTTCTTGTAAATTATTTGTAGATTGAATTCGTGATACATTGGTCGATGTCAGAGGCGTTGAAAGATTTGACACAGTCTCTGGAGCATGACAACAAGCCCCATTTAACTTCGGACCTTCAACTAATGCATTCTTTCTTGAGTTGTCGAAAAGCGACAAGCTGGAAGCGACGCTTGAAAGAGAATTAATGGCTGAATGTGAACTATTTGACGAAATAGAGTTCTTCAAAAAATTTTGGGTTGGTAATCGTAATTGCATAACAGAAGCCCGCAAATCTTGAAATTCTTTATCTCCCGCATATTCTTTTGCTGACCCTGGATCATTCCATGAGCGTATAAATGGATGGGTCATAGCTTCTTGTGCCGTAAGCCTAATTTCTGGAGTCGTATTGAAGCAACGATCAATAAAATCTTTGGCGTCGGACGTTATATGCTGCCAGTATTCCGGAGGGTCATACATATAATCACCTAACCGAATAGCGTTCTTAGTTTCTTCATCTGTTTCACAATCAAAAGGCATGTATCCGCATAACATAAAATACACAAGAACACCCAAGGACCAAATATCTACAGCAAAATCATGTCCAGCACGATCTAACATCTCCGGTGCCATGTAACTAAGTGTACCGCAAAAACCTTGCAACTTTTCATCCGGCCTTATAATTTTGGCCAATCCAAAGTCAGCCAACAATACGTTCATATTTTTACCATCTTTGAACTTGAAAAGGACGTTCTCTGCCTTTATATCCTTATGGACTATATTATTGGCATGTAAATAGGAAATGGCGGAAATCAAAGTTCGAGCGATCTCTCGAGTTTGGTCTTCTTCTAATTTCCCACACTTGATTATTCTCTCGAATAAGTCTCCGCCATACGCGATGTCTGTTACTAAATACAACTCTTCTTCAGTCTCGAAATTATCAAATAGCATGAGGATGTTTTCGTGTTCTTTGGATATTTTCTTAAGCACTTGGAATTCGTCTTGAAGCATGCTCTCCATCCCATAGACTAATCTCTTCTTATACATCTTAGCTGCGAACCGCATACCGCTAGCTCTATCCTTGCACTCGAACACGCCAGAATAAGATCCACTTCCCAATATACGCTTCGAAAGTACATATTTACATGGAAGTTCGAAATCGGATGGCCCTTTTCCATTATTGATATTGGTAGAATTAGTGGGTGGCCACACTGTCAGCTCATAATGCTCTTTCATTTAATTATCATATGTTATATAGCGGTTATTTCCAGGTCTTAAAGTAGTGCAGTTCTTCACCTATGAAGCAATAATGAAGCACAGAGGTTAATCAGTTTCGATAACGTCCCCGGAAAAATTATTAACGGTTGCGGATTCCATCGGAAAATCTTTTGGTCCTACATATAAATCAGATGAACAGTCATGTGATTGAATAATTATATTTTTTTTTTCAGTGTATCTGATGAGGTACTAATGTAGCTTCATACTAAGATCAAGTTTTACCTGTTAAATGTCAACGATGGACGGTTCTAAGTTAAGCTTGGCGTCTTTGAAAGACAAGATTTCAAGTAAAATGAATAGTCAGAAGAATGATAAACCAAAGAAAAAGGGGGGCAAGAAATCGATACAAGAAACCGAAAAGGAAAAGCCTAAACCCAAAGGTGCCAAAGAACAGAAGACAGATTCAGAGAAGGATATTTTGAGAGAGGAAGCATTATTACTCGGAGCAACAGAAGAGGATTTGGCATTGTTAGAAGGAATTGAAGAAGGTGAAGATAGCGAGCAAGAATTTGAAGCGGATTCTAAAGATTTAGGGAAAGGTTTCTCTTCAGACTTATCGCACTTCATGAAAGACATTGGTTTGGGCAAGAGCGAAGCAATTGTTATAGATGATGAGGAAGCAGAAGTACCCGATTTGGTTGAAGATGGTGCCGAAGACGATGCAGAGGAAGAGGAAGAGGAGGAGGAAGATGAACTGAGCGATGAGGATTCTAGTGCAGGTGAAAGCAAAACTCCTAAACAGGAAGACTCTCGTGTCAGCTCAGATGATGAGGAGGAAGAGGAAGAAGAGGAAGAAGTGCAAGAGAAAGAGATGGATAAAAAAGCACTTAAAGATACTTCAAAGGAAAAGACAAGGGCAAAGACTAACACTAACCCTGATAAAATTACCGATGTTGCATCCGTGAATAGTACAAGGTTAGCAATTCCTAGCAGAACAGACTGGTATAACAACCCATTGGATAGAATCGATAACCCTGAAAAATTGGATAGATTTGGAGTTGAGAGATTATATGAAAGGGCAAAAGAAATAGTCGAGAAAGATAACAAAATCTACTTGGAAGAATTCACATCAAACAATTCACAAAAGAAGTTTTTGTCTCAAATTCTTTCTGACGGTACTTTGAATGATAAAATCTCAGCATTAACATTATTGATCCAAGAAGCACCAATGCATAACCTAAAGGCATTCGATACTTTATTGGGATATTGTAGCAAGAAATCTCGTACTGCAGCATTACAATCTATTAACGCTTTAAAGGATTTGTTATTGAATGGTGTTTTGCCAGATAGAAAATTAAATACATTCAATAAGCAACCTTTAACTAAAACATTATCGGATACTCATTTGGCTGTTTACTATTTTGAAGATTACTTAAAGAAGGCATACTTCAAGTTGATTTCCATTCTTGAAGTTTTATCTCACGACCCTATCCTTCATGTAAGAATGAATGTTGTTAGCCATTTGTTCGATTTAGTAAAAGCAAAACCAGAACAAGAAGTTAATTTATTAAAATTAGGGGTAAACAAACTAGGTGATATTGATAATAAGGTTTCATCAAAAACTTCATATCAAGTATTACAGCTAGAACAAGCACATCCTGCAATGAAAAAAATTATTACTGATTCGGTTATTGATGTGATCTTCAAAGATAATAATGATTATCATTCTAAGTACTATTCGGTTGTTACTCTTAACCAAACAATTTTAACTAGAAGTGAAGAGGAATTAGCAAATTCGTTAATCAGAACTTATTTTGCCTTGTTTGAAAAAATATTGGTTGAAAATGACCATAATAATACCGAGAGCACCAAGGACGACAAAACGTTGGGTAAGTCGGAAAAGGGTAGGAAAAATAACCGTAAAAATTTCAAGAAAGGTAAAAAAGGTGGAAAGTCTATTAAACATCAAGAAAAGACTGAAAATGAAATGATTGAAGAAAAGAACACTCGTTTATTTTCAGCTTTATTAACAGGTTTAAACCGTGCATTCCCCTTTTCGAAGTTGCCAAATGAAACTTACCAAAAACATTTGGATACGTTGTTCAAAATCACACATTCATCAAATTTCAATACTTCCATTCAAGCATTAGTTTTGGTTAATCACATTATTACTAGTCAAAGTTTGGATTCGGATAGATATTACCGTACTTTATATGAGTCATTATTGGATCCCCGTTTAGTAACATCTTCAAAACAGGGTATTTATTTGAATTTGTTATATAAATCCTTAAAGAATGACACCAAGAATGTACCAAGAGTTTTAGCATTCGTGAAAAGAATATTACAGATCTGTTCACATTGGGCGAATGTTGGTGCTATCACTGGTATGTTATTCTTGTTAATGGAATTATCTAAAAGTTATCCGCAGATCCAAGACTTGACTATTGATTTTGCATCAAGACCAGACGATGAATTTCAAAATGATGAAAAGTCTGCAGAAGAAAGTTACGATAGTCGTAAAAGAGATCCTAAATTTGCTAATGCCAATAAGTCATCCTTGTGGGAATTAAATCAATTTTTGACTCATTACCATCCTACAGTGGCAATATACGCTGCCTCACTTCTAACCGGGGAAGATCAACCTAAACCAGATTTGGGATTATTTACTTTGTCGCATTTCTTAGACAGATTTGTTTATAGAAATTCAAAGCTGAAGCCAATGACAAAGGGTTCTTCTATCATGCAACCGCTTGGAGGTGCCCACACAGGTTCGTTATTAGTTAGAGCTACCAACGTTGCCAATAATGAAGTTCCTGTCAATACCGAGAATTGGTTGAACAGGAAACTTGAGGATATCCAACCTGACGAAAAGTTCTTCCACCAATACTTTACTACCAAGGTAAGCAAGTTGAAGAACAAGGATGCAAAGAAGGAAGAGCAAGAAATTGAGGATGAAGAGGAAGCTGAAGAAATGCAGGACGACGAAATCTGGAAAGCATTAGTGAAATCGAGGCCCGATGTCGAAGAAGGTTCCGACGAGGAAGGTTTCTCTGATTTCGACGAAGACGATTTCTCTGATATGAGCGACGGTGATATGAGTGATAATGGTGAATTGGCTGCAGAGGGTGATGCTACTGAAATTGAACAAGATGTTGCGGAACAAGCCGAACAAGACGAGGAAGAAGACGACATAGAAGAAAACGAAATATTTGGTATTAACGATGAAGACGAATTTGATAGTGACGAAGCACCAATCAAGATGCTTGCCGATGATGAAGGCGATTCTCAGGCTTCGCAATCTGAATCAGACCAAGAACAGCAACCTAAGAAACGTAAGTCCGATGACAAAACCGATTCGAATAAAAAGAGGATTAAAAGCTTACCTGTTTTTGCGTCTATGGACGACTATTCTCAATACTTAGACTCGGATGACGAAGATTTCAGTTGAGCGAATTTCTTCTAAACGAATTTTACCCAAATCAGTTTCATCCCCACATCGAATATTGCTCATTTTATTTAGTTCTTAATAAAAATCAAGTTGGAACTCCGGTTTCGTAGGGTTGTATGCAGACTTACCTCACTTTTATTTCAGAAGCGCGTAGTGTGCGGCGTTTGTTGCCAGCCGAAAGCTTAAATATTACCCGTTACAGGTGATAATTCCGCCTCTTACATATTCTAGAATACTTCCAAATAAATAAAGCTTCGCCTAACGGCTACTATGCATTAAGAGGCATCATCGCTAAAATTCCACGTGTGGCTCATCGTGTTTAAAACTTTAAAATAAACCATAAATAAAAGTTATATCCCTTCGATTTACACGTTTTCACATTTTCAAGTTCTAAATTATTGATTTAAGATGGGTGCTTTGAAGGATAGCTTGCAAGCATTACATCAAAAATATGACGTCTGTGTTTTAGGAGATAATAACGTAGGGATCTCTTCATTTATTTACTATTATGTCTACGAAAGTTCCATGGAGTTCTCCGAATCAAAAATGGAAGAATTTTATAACAAGATGATTTGGGACGGATTTCGCTATAACGAGTATACAATTTTAGGCTCAAGTGGTAATCACGATATTTATTTTACATCAAGGAAAAAAAAGCTACAAAACAGTAGCACGATGATTTTTGCATATAGTGTCGTTAATCGATACTCTTTTGAGGTTGTTGAAGATATAGTATTACGTTCAATGAGCACCAGAGAAGATTCCCCACCATTTGCAATAGTTGGATTGCAAGCAGATCGTTTAGATGAACGTCAAGTTTCGTTTGAAGAAGGACAGAGTTTGGCAGATAGGTTGGGTGCTATACATTTTGAGGAATGTAGCGCCAAGGAAGGATTTGGCATTGCTGAGGCATTTGAACCTATTGTTAAATGTTCTTTGGAAATAAGGGAATCAAGAAGTAATGAGACGACTGAGTCTGATGCATCCTCTTCCAAAGCCCTGGCTAAATCTTCGTGCGGTTTAACCGAACAACAGGAAGACGTGGCTCAAGATAATTCAACTTCGAGCTCTGACTCAACAGTCCACCAACCCATCAAGGAAGAAATAGAAAAGTCCAAAGATGATCAAATGAAGCTAAATACGAACGATACTTGTAAATACGAACAGCATTCATATGATGCGAGCTCATCGCTACACGAAACACCTTCCGTTGAGAGGAGTAAGAATTACTCTAAACCTCGTGGAGGAGAAAAATCTCAAACTCAGAAGAAGAGTAGATGTTGCATAATAATGTAAATAGATTTACCTGCATGTATTCATTCATATATATAGATACAATTTTAGCATAGAATAACAATTATTATACCATTATTAGAAAAGCACACCATCGTAATATTAATTAAAGTGACCCTGAATAATTAAAAAGCAAGCAGGAATAATATAAACTTCTTTTTTAAATGGTTGATATAGAAAGCCGATTTACAACTAGATGGCCGCATCCTCTGATATATGGGAGAATCCACGGAATTGTTCTTGCATCTCCGACGTAAGAACTGTTTCTACCGGTGTTAATCTTGGGGTTTCAGAAGTGAATTCTTGATCGAAATTAGAATAATCATGTTCCGAAGTAACTTCTGGTAAATAAGGAGCTTGGATACGACAATGCATGACATCATCAAAATTAACATCTTGGAAATATGGATGTTCCATGATTTCTTCAGCATCTCTTTCACTACTCCCAAGACGCCTAGTTGAATCTTTAGTCAACAACGCTTGTAATACTAATACAGTTTGACGAGGCATACTTATTGGGTATTTCACATCATCGTGCTCAATAGCGTTAAAAACTTCATCATCGTCATCACCTTTAAATGGTGATTGGCACAATAACATTTGAAACAATAACACACCAAATGCCCACCAATCGACACTTCTGTCATATTGCTTTCCTGCAATGATTTCTGGCGCCATAAACACAGGTGTACCACAGAACGTTCCCGTAGTATTCTGATGCCACATATTTTCCTTACACAAACCATAATCTGCGATCTTGATATGACCATTAGTTGTCAACAAAATATTATCTAATTTCAAATCACGGTATACAATACCGTTATCATGGAAATATTTTAATGCTAACAACACCTCACATGCATAAAACTTAGCTCTCTTTGCAGAGAAACGAGACTTCTGGATGTGCCACATCAAATCACCACCGGAGATGTATTCCATAACAAAGTATATACGATTTTCTGTTTGGAAACAGCAGTGTAAATTCAACAAAAATGGGTGCATTTCTTTGTTTGCAGTTAAGAAAACTCTTTTCTCAGAAGTAACACTATCAGCTTCATCGTTCTCAACAATAAAATCTTTCTTCAACACCTTTATAGCACATAATTTTTGTGTATGTCTGGATTCAGCCAACATAACTTTACCAAAATTACCCTTCCCTAACACAGCAAGGAATTGGAAATCATCTAATCCCACCTTTCTTCTACGGCGCTTAGGTTTATGAGCTACTTCTTTAGTATTTGTTGTCTGAGGTTGAGTCTTTTTGTTGGCATGTGGTTGTGTTTCTTTATGAGTGTCTGAGATAATGGCCTTTTTATTATTTACTTCATCATAGTCAAAGTTATCAAAATGTTTTTGGTCACTTTCATTTGGATTGGCAAAAGGATTATCAATTTGCATCTCATCGTCATTTGAAATTTGTTTCTTCTTGGGGGTATCAAGCTTCATTTCATCTGACTTAGTAGATACAAAAGTATAGTCATGGTCATACGATTCTGAAGGTTCTTGTACGTCAGAAAAGCCACTATCTACTTCTCTATAATGGTCGGATGGTGGTGGACGCCTGTTTGTAGGTTTATATGATGAATCTATTGGTTTTTGGAATTGATTAGTTGTTTGGGTAGGAAGCTTTGATGCATAAGATCTGTCTTGTTCGTCATCAGAAACATTCTGTAGAGTTTCTGATTTTGAATCCAGTGATGATCCAGAAACCTTCGATGAACCAGATGTAGAATGATCTTGTTTTTCAATATGTGCAACAAGTGGGCGAGCAGGTAATGGCTTACCTGGTGTTTTAGTTGATTTGATAGTGGTTAGAATCTTATTTGCCATTTCCATCGACATTCCACAGAAATCTGGAACCAAGTGAGTACAGTGAGCATGACACATAACGCCACATTCATTACACTTACGGACGTTTTTACGTCCCCATGGTAGAATATAACCACAATGACAACACCACTTAGTACCATGATTAGTAACTGGATCAAATCTATGAGGAATACGATGATTCAATTTAGCTTCATCCGGATCAATATCTGTACTTGATTTAGAAATGCATTTAGTGACAACTTTTTGGAAACATTTCTTGTGACAAAGAAATCTACAATCTTGACATTGAAATCCAGTATAACGTAAAAACTCTCCACAGAGGGCACAGCACATAATGTTATAAAATTGCTTTTGGACAAATTGATGCCCATGTTGTTTGAATACTTCTTCCTTCTTTTGACGAATGGCACCATGACGACCGAGAGCACCCATGAATTGCCTGTTTCCAGTTTGATTAGACTTATCCAAGCTTAAACTAACAAGAATTTGACCAACCGGTTCCAAACTTAACCAAGTATTTATTTGGATTTGTTTGGATCCTTCGCCTGAATTAGGGGAATCGATACTTCCATTGTTGTGGCCATTCAAATTATTATTAAACGGTGATGTATTTGTTGGAGCACCAAATCCACCACCAAAACTACCACTAGTGTTATCATTCTGTACATTTGTATTACCATTGGACAAGTTTGCAGCGGAAACCCAACCTTCGGTTCCCAACTCTTGGGCCACTTTCTTTTTACGTATTTCTTCTGAAATATCTGAAAGTAGGGCCCAAGCAACTGCCACAGGCACCAAACTATTACTCGATTTATCATAGACAGAGAATTCAATTTCATTACCCTTATCAATGTCAATATGGAACTCTTCATTCCATTTGCCTGAACGGGAGCCACGAGTTTTGGCCCTTTCGACATCGTCGACTTTAACCGACACAACCGATTCTGGCCTTTTTGAGAACATAGGAGACGCAATATGGTCGATGTCTCTAATACAAGTGATGCTGATATTCAACTTACCAGTAAACGATTTTCTCGCATACTTTGGGGTATTCATGATTTCCATATCACGAGTTACATCTTCGACATCAATGTGCATATCTTGATAGCGCTTCAACGATTTATTAAGCAAATGTATTCTCTGGTCACTTTCTAAACGTCCACTATCAGCCGCATTACTACTTGATTTATCACCATCCAACATGTACAAGTGTGAAATCTTTTCGTTTGCTTCCCGATATTGGTTTTCAACCTGTAACTTGAATTGCAATTGTTGCAACATATATTGGATCCTGTGGCCCAAAGAAGGACAGTCATACTTGATCAAATCAAACCTCGAATACACCGGGGTCGACCCTGATCCATACGACTCATCCTTCGTGGGCGAGTCAGCCTCTTGCTGCAGCTGCAACGAAATTTTGGCCAAAGTCTGCTGGAGGTAGTGTATGTTCGACTGTGTTTCCCTGATCTGGGTGTTACATCTCTGAATAACCTCTGAATTATCAGTGTTTCGTTTCAATGATTGAAACCCTTGAATTAGCTTGTTCTCTCTTTCAATCTTCCCCTGGATATCATGTATGACCTGCTGGTTTTTAGGTTCACTCATTTGTCGTTCTTCTTCTATTAACCGCTTTTTGTTATTTTCTAGTGATTCTAAGTCAAATGTGGTATTTAGTATATGCAATGATCTCTAGATCAAGATCTACTCAATCAAGTAAAAATATAAATTTGTATACGACAATTATTAAAAATGAAATATTAAATATATTTCTCTATCTTATTAACTGTTCTGATACCTTACTTTGTAAGTAGCCACAATATATTACTCTGAGTATTGTTATTTTGTTCCTGAAGTGTTATTCTATTACATTTCGATTACGTTTCGATTTGTGTTGACAATTTACTGTAGGGGGATTTAGAATCACGTGCGTTATAATTACTTAATTGGGAATACATATACCAATCAACAATCTACATACTATTGCAACAACAGTTGCAATCAGGCACCGGACATACGTAATGCTTAGCGAACCACTCCTCAGCATGGTAAGCATGGGCACCATGATTACAATTCAAACAAAAACTGAACCACTCGCGGAAGTTGTTCTCGATTCTTCCACTGATGGTAGTATCGTCAGCCCTTTCATTTGCATCCATTGGGATGGGGGTGCCCAAAGTCAATAGGCAGACAGAACATCGAGGTAAAGGAGCGCCACAATGGGGGCATGATTTGAAGTCGTGCTTCGCTTTGTGGAGATTCATCTTGTTGAATTGTTTCATGAGGGCAGAGGGATTGTTTGCACTGGTTCCACTGGTACCACTGGATGATGCGTTATTACGGCCCATGGCATTTGTCTTTGGCTTGGACAAGTTCTTGTTACACCTAGTGCATTGTAGGTAGACCTGCTTAGGTGTCGGTTTGATGGTTAATTGGTCGAGATTGTTTTTGGATAGCTTGGTACGAGCCACATCGAACTTGGCTCTCACGCTAAACATCCCCCAGCTGTTAAGAAGGTTTCTATAGCAGTCCACCCAATGATGTACTCTGGTATCACTGAAATACCGGGGACAACCAAATGCAGATATAAGGGCAGCTGTCTGAACGTCGCTTGTTCTATCCACATACGACTGTAATAAATCAATACCTTTTGGGGTGATGCCCGTCAATATCAAACCTTCTAATTCCCCTTTGGCAATAACTGTGCCGGCAATTCTGTTTAAATAGACTGTCAAATCCTTATCTGATAGGAACCTGAGCGCAACCCCCAATCTTTCTTTCAAGGGTAATGAATGCTCGTCCAATACATCCCACCAGTCATTATCAGCTATGAATGCAAATATAGCACGCAAATAAGGATCATCCAATTCTGAAGCCATTTTACGGCATTGGTCCTTCCAAGGACTATTAATATTTGAATTCTTATATGCTAAATAGCCTGCTACGGCTGTTGACATTAACCTTAGTCTTTCTTTATTTGAAGATGCTAGAATTTCAATTGCTTTATTGACATCACCGTGGAAAACTGCCCATCCAGCAGCTTTTTCATATTGACCCCACGATATTAAAAGATCCATTTTCTCTTCGAATTCAGAGTCAGTTAAATACCACCCTGACACTATCAAACATAGCTTCCTTTGGGCTTTTCTTTCACTATTGCTAGATATATTTATTTTAGCAGTCTTCTCTCCTTTCGAAGATACGATGGATTTAACTACGTGAGAAAACCACTGATCTGTGATATGACCAATGTCCTTGTGAGATCTGTTTTGATCATTTATCTCGCATGCTCCTTTCCATATCCCTAACACTCCCTGGTACCCTAAATCTAGTCCTTGCGCAATCATGGTTCCCTTGTCGAGTGATTTTTTAGCCAACGTAAGCCATTTCCAAGTATTTTTTAAAAACAGTTGGGTGTTATCAAGTTTTTCCAAGATTTCAATGTTCTTCTCGCAATTAATGCCATAACCCAAAGTAGACCTTCTTCTAATAGTACAGCAGATATCATTATTCATTACTTCGGAAGTATATAGGAAAGTGTTCAAAGGAATAAAATCCTCCTCGTCCTCTCTATTGTATTTATTTAAATTATCTTCCTTATCATAGTTAGCTGTTGCACTATCGTCATCTATAGTAGATTCGATATCCTCAGAATAGTTCGCGTTACTTATCCTCCTTAGGTCATCCGTAATTGACCTATCATTGACTTTATTAACATTAGTTTGTCCTTCTATATCTTCGAAGTCCAAAAATTTGGTAAGGGTACCCTCTGGACCCGTGAAAGTGAACTCATTATAAGAATTAAAATCTAACGATTCTATGCTTTCGACAGCCGGCATTCTGAATACTGATCCGGATTGCCTCATGCAAACAAAATTTGTTGACGTATTTGATAGTATATCTGGCGAATAATCGAAAGAGATTACTCTCTCGTAATCTGTCTTCACATCTAGTACCAAAGCCACAAATAATGACTCTTCATTGGGTTTATATAATTGCGATGATTGACGTTTTAATGATTGCAAAACGTTTCCATCTTTTAAGGTTGAATATTTATTGTCTTGAAGTTCCTTTGACGGTGGAACTGTTCCCGTATGCCATCTTCTTATTAAATCACCATTGAAAACAGCCGAAAATTCTCCCTTTTTGATAGTAGAGTACCTAACACAAGGCGTGTAGTTTTTTCTAGATGAATCACTCAATAATTTGTTAAATTGCAAGATCGGTGTTTCCGTGATCACATTTGCATTCAGTGACGACTTGAACTTTGCTGAATTTTCGCTCAACTTACGTCTATCCCACAATGCCAATGATCCATCTTCACTAAAGGACAGGAATAGGTGGGGTTGAAAGTGATCTATCGTTATTCCTAAAGTACATTTCGTCGCCATTTGAAACGTTGCTGCTTCAGCACGCAAGTCAATGCCTCGTAAGAATTTATAACTACCAGCCAATAAGGTATTGTTATGGTCCGGATAGAAAGTGGACGATAAAACTGCGTCATTATGAATGTACGAATAAATAGGCCGCTTTATATGGTCATTATTACTATTTCTTGAATAATGTTCTATGTTCCAAATCTGTAGACTATTATCTTGTCTTCCTTTGTCAAACCCAGCCGCAACTAGCCCTTCATTATTGAATGAAAGAGAATTGCATGGCCTACTCTGTTTGGGGCGTAATTTTAAAATAGATGAATTATTAGATGTGATATCAAAAATGCACACAGTACCATTAATTTGTCCGACACTGGTCAATCCTTGGGTAACATATGAATAAGAGCTGCATTGAATATTATTAAACCCCTGTCTACTATTAATCTTCTTTATGTCATTCGACTCCATTGATGGATCCTCGTGGTTTGTTTGATAGAGCAGTACTTCATCTCCTATCGGGCTGACTGCAAGGAACTTCTGCTCATATCCCAGATCCCAATTGAGGGCTCTTATAATTGATCCACTCATATATGCTATTAATATAAGGATATGTTTGATATAATTTAAATGGTTATACTAGGTTATTTTAATTTACGCGAAAACCAGTTATGGCAACAAAACGAGCACTTACTTTAAATATATATTAAACAGTATAAATATTTACTTGTATTACGTAGAAACTCTTACTAGTAAAGCCTTTATTAAATGTTTTAGAAAACAATCATAATTTCTTTAATTAACGAACTAAATCTGGTATCACAATCTTACCTTAAGCATGAGAATAAGATTTTCTATTATTTATATTCTGTTCTTCTTGATTTATAATGAACTTAACAATATTGGTTAAGTTCTTGAAACTCTTATCAGAGCCCTTAACTTTAGTGAGATGCATAGATGACGTATTGTTCAAGTTCATTATCTCAATCTTGAATTTCAATCTACGACCACTTGAATATTTTGCTGGTACAACACCATCGATTATACCAAATTCTTCATCAATATTAACCTTGCTGACAGAGCCCTCAATTCTTTTCAATTCCAAAGTATTGCGGATAATACGAGTCAAATCACTGGAAGTTAAAATTGAATCTAATACACATATGTTTCTGTTATCAAACTCATTAACCTTTTCAGGATTAAACTTTTTAACAAGTGATCTTCTTTTTTCACCTTTTGAATTTCTAGCATTCACGGTCAACGAATAAATAAGCTTCGTAAACCAATTTCCCTTGTGAGATTGATTTAATTCCTCATTCAGCCTCTGCTGCCTATCAAATCTTGAAGATACTGATATCCTTGAAAACCTGTTATGACCCTGGGTCTTCTCTTCGTCCAACCTTGGTGGTTTAGGTGCCTCTCTCTTTGGTCTCAATTTCTGGAAAAGTGAGCTGGATCTCTTATTATACTCGTCTGCTTTAGTTTCAGCCTGAGTTTCTTTTAATTCATTATTTTCCTCCACAACGACTGAATTCTTGTCACGAATTTTTGGTAAGGCCATTGTACTAAAGATTTGAGTAGAAGCAGTGGACTTTCTCAAATCATTTTCCCCATGGTTCCTACCTTCTGTTTCGAAATCTGTTTCAAACCCATGCTCCTCATCTTGCATATCATCATGTACATCATTAAATTCTTGATCATTATTATATCCTTGATTATTATCATGAACGACACGAGATGAATGTCTGCTTTCATTAATTCCAAATGAAGATCTGTTGTCCTCAATGTTGGTATTTTCGGCAATTGATGAAGAATCTAAGACGTCAATATTGCTAGTTCTATCCGCTGTAAATGAAAGTTTACGCTCGGAATCATTTGAACTGAACCTACGAGTATTCATTGATTTCCTCTTGTCTTGTCCTTCCGATGAGCTTTTCTCAGCACTATCGATGATAGCTTGATTATTGAGTTCTGATTTAGACTTCCTATCATTGTAGAAACCTGCATAATCTTTGTACATTGATTTAATAGAGTCTTGGTAAGGTTTATCTTCTTTATCACTGTCCACAATCAAAGTATCTTTAGAGCTATCCAGATGCTCAACATAGCTTGCTTTGCTTTTATTTAACTTGCCAACATTTGCGATACTAGTACTTATAATATCAATATTCGAAGTATCAGATTCTAAGGCATGATGTGCATTTGAATCTTCCAGTATTATTCTTGATTCATTTAAACCATCTAGAACAGTATTATCGGAGTTAGCATCGCTGATACTTATAGCATTTTCTTCGAGGGTAGCATTATCATGTGTCTCATCTCCAGTATCAGATACATTGACGGAAATAAAATTTGAGTCATGATAGGCACTATTCTGCGAGACTTTTCTAGATTTTTCTTCTTGTTGCTGTTGCTGTTGCTGTTGCTGCTGCTGCTGCTTTTCTTGTTGTTTCTTCATATTAATACCCAAACCTAGCAAGTTGGTAGTTGAAGGTGTTTTGGCAAAGCCAGCTTCCTGTTTGATATTTAGCTTTTGGCCGTCAACGGTCTTTTTAATAACGGTGCCCGAGGATTTTAAATTATTCTGAACTGTCACGTCTGGATTATCAAATCCTGAATTCAATAACCCATTAAATGAAAATCTTGAAAATCTTGGATTTGGAATCAATCCGCTTCGCCTTGTGTTGACACTTGCCATCGTAGTATCTTCTAAAGCATAAAATTTGCTATCCCTGGTATCCTTCTCAATTGGTTTTGGCAATTCATTTTGAACTTTATTCTCATCTATTCCCGTTAACATTGACTTGTAGCCCATTGAAGCCATTGTGTTTATCGACCTATTCAGAGGTTGCGTTTTGGAAATAGTCAGACTTTTGGATTGGTTAGATTTCAAGATTGGCCTATTTGACTTTTCATTTTCGTTATAATTGTTAATCGAAATATTTTCCTTGTTTTCTTTAGTCTTCATGTCCGCTTGATTAGCAGAGAAAGGTTTATCATCTAAATAATCAGCCAAGTTTTTGGAACTAGAAGTCTTCAAGTTGGAATTAAACTTGGTCGACGTCTTTAATGGAGAAACGTCAATACCTAATTTACGCAACACCTTTGAAGTGTTCTCATTCTTATCTCCTTGTCTTGATGGGTTATAAGAGGAAGGTGTGGCTAAAGACTTCGCTCTTAACAATGATGCAGCACCGTTAGAAAATTTAGGATCCAAAGATGATCCTGGACTTGGCTCAGTTAAATTACGGAATTGATTACGCCTGTTATCAATGCCATTTTTATCATTATTTATAGTATGAGTTTCTAACTGAGCTAAGGCTTGCCTCTGTTTTTCTTGCATAATTCTTGATTGATCTTTCTTTTTCTCTTCCATTTGGCGTTTTAAAAGTGCTTGTTGTTGTTCTTGCTGCTGTTGTTCTCTGAATTTCTTTGCCCGTATTTCATTCTTCTCGTGAACTTTTGCTGCCAATTCTCTTTCACACTTTTCTATATTGGACAATTTTTTTGGATTATCTGCAGCCTTTCTGGAAGGCTCTTCCCTTGCAACATCTTTGTTCTTTTCCCCCAGTTCAGGCCCACTAAAGATTTCTTGACATGCCTTTTCAAAGTTTAATAAAGATTTGTTACCATATGTTCCATTTAATTTTTGCTGTTTATAGAGTGAGCTTAGCTGCGTGTTTTCAAGAGATAACTCGTTAAGACCATTGATACCCGTCAATTTTCGGCTAATCCTAGGTGGTTGTTGTTGAGGAGGACGTTTCTTTAATGACTTGGAAGAATTGTTTCTCGAGATTACTGCCTTGTTTCTTAAAGTCTTTTTCTTACTGAACGAAGTGGAAGCTTTAAATTCTGGTACAGTGTTTGTAATATTACCTAATACTTCGTTTTTCTTCTTAGGAGTTTTTATTGACCTATTGGAGAAATTCGAAGTAGAATTAGGGATCTTACGAATAGTAGTATGCTTTTCACCAGTCATTTGATCGGTAATTGTAGTCTTGATAATCGAAGTTGATCGTGGTAAAGTTTGTTTTGATTCACTTCCAGTTAATTCAATATCATCATCATAATTGTTTATGCTGTTATTGTTAGATGTAAGATGTTCATTTCTGTATTTCATCAAAAGATAATAGAACATTTTTTCAGAACAATTGTCTGGAGATGTTAACTTCGATATTATTGTCTGCTCGTCACAATTGTGAAATAATACCGACAAATTCTTCAAAACTTCCTTGTCAATTTTATTTATTGAGTCGATTGGTTTAATATCGAGACTATTGAAATCAAATAAATCTGCTTTTTTAGTTGAAGGTTCAGGATACTTGGTTAACAAAGGATGGTTTAAGATGGCATTAATTGTAATTCTGTTATTAGGATTAACTTGTAACATTTTTGTTATTAAATCTTTAGCTTCTGCCGATAAACTGCTTGGCATTAAGAATTTACCATTCTGAACTTTGAGCAATAATTTCCGAATGTTTTCATCATCAAATGGCAAGTGGCCCGTCAATAAGGCGAACAAAATGATACCACAGGACCAAATATCAGAAGGAGCTCCATGGTAGTTTTTCCCAGCAACAATTTCAGGAGAAGCATAATGAGGAGATCCACAAGAAGTTTCCAATAATTTTTCTCTAACTTCTAGCGCAGCCATACCAAAGTCAGCAATCTTTATGTTTTTATTGAAGTCCAATAATAAGTTCTCAGGCTTCAAATCACGATGACAAATATTAAATTGGTGAAGATAGTGAATACCGTGAATGATTTGCTTGAAATAGTTGATGGCTTCAAATTCTTGTAACTTACCCTTTTTGATCAAGTAGTCGAATAACTCACCACCTTCAATATACTCTAAAATCAAATATAAATCATTTTTATTCTCCCAAACATCATAAAGGCCCATGATATTAGGGTGAGAAATCAACTTCATGATAATGATCTCTCTCTCAATGCCGTAAGGCAATCTATCTTTGGATGAGTTTGTGCTTGACACCGAATTTCTCTTGTACTTTGGATTTTCCAACTTCTTGAAATTGGATTTAGGAACGATTTTAACAGCTGCAAGCTTCCCAGTGTTAACATTCTTTGCCAATCTGACACGGCCCGTAGACCCTCTTCCTAGCGTCCGGCCTAGTTTCCAGGGCCCAATGCGATTCTGCGTTTTCCGCTTCTTGGCGGAACTGTTGGTGTTGGTGGATATTTGCGACAATCTCTTCGTAGCATTAGTCACCGACTGGACCACCTTGTCTACGTTAACAGAAGACGGGTACTTGGTCGGAGACGGATTGCCAAAGGACTGACGCGACTGTTGTTGAACCATAGTCGGCATTTTAGCCTGGTCTTGTTAGTATATGTCCTTACGATCTTACGGCCTCCAGGCTCTCCTCTATACGTACAATTTCTGTCTGTGCGGTCACTAGATATACTCTGCAACGGATATCTCTGAATATTTGTGAACCTCAGAATTCTTTCTCTGGCACGGTATAATCAATCCAACTAACAAATAATGTAATAAAAGAGTGAATAATAGTTGGTGGTAGCGTCGACGGTTCGTGCTGCTGGCGTTGCTCAAGCTTCTGATGTATTGTGCTACCCTTTAGCAAGAAGAATTGATGAAAAAAAAATAACAAAATTATGTCTGTAACGACGCCTCTGCTCT
Source organism: Debaryomyces maramus (assembly GCA_030583545.1). Classification (NCBI taxonomy): domain Eukaryota; kingdom Fungi; phylum Ascomycota; class Pichiomycetes; order Serinales; family Debaryomycetaceae; genus Debaryomyces; species Debaryomyces maramus. The sequence continues at coordinate 1,078,941 of JAJMIL010000003.1, forward strand.
AAATCAATATTTCTCCCGTTGATAAGCCGTGGCGCTCAAAAGTAAATCACCAATTAACCTTCAATAATAAAAATATTCTAACCGTGAAAATCGTGAAAATCGTGAAAATCGTGAATCTCGTCAAACAGTCTACTGATTATAATAGAAACACGCTGTGCTCGTACCGACCGCTGTTTGTTTAATCTAACGGTGTTTACTGTAAACACTCCTGCTCAATTTCACGAAAACTTTCGTGTTTTCATCCTGTACATAATTCTTGATTCTTCTTATGTCATAGTGAACACAATCTTACGTAATTAGCAGAGAATTAAAATTTGGTATTCCCCTGATAACCTTTATGGGACATAATGGCAGATATTGTAGGGAAAACAGAATATATACAGAAATATACATGATATTATGTTGAAATTCAAGAACAAGTTCAAGTTTGGATCATCCAATACACAGGGAGAACAAGTGAGTAGTACGGGACAGAAAGGGTCGCCCAAGACGTCGTCGGAATCTAGAAGAACGATCTCGGCAACAAACTTGTCAGATACAATGCTGAAGCTTTCCATGACGGACCAAGAAACAAGCGGAACAGAAAGAACAGGAAACCAGGGGTCCGTGGGATCGGAGAGACCAGAGAGCCAGTTGACGAGTGGATCGCAGGCACTGGGGGTTATGTCACCGACTTCGGGAGGGAGTCAGACGGGAACGCAGAATGGGACCCAGAACGGGACCCAGAAGGGAAGCCAGAATGGAAGCCAGAACGGAAGCCAGAATAACACACAGGTAAGTTCGTCGTCGTCATCGTCGCCGGTATTGGGGCCATCGGACGTGGAACAGCCCAATACGACTGTGAGCTCGATGCCGGGGTTGTTGACGGTGAAGATCTACCAGTCGGCCAATTTGCAGTTGCCCATCAAGATCAACAACAACAAGCAAATATTGCATACGTTGGCGAACAACGCCAATAACGAGAGCACAGGGCAGCAATTGATCAAGAATTTGAATGCGTTGACGGCCAAGGAGGAGCAGGCAAGTGATAATGGCAACGAATTCTTGCTGGGGTCGGCATCGACCAATTATTTGCCGTCAATCATAACCATCCCCAACGGAGAGAATTTGATTAAGTCGTTGCTTTACTTGACGGTGGAATTCGATAACAATGTGTTGGTGATTGAGCCACAGAAGGGAACTGTCAACCAGTCGGTGTGGAACCAGGTGGTGTCGTTCGACGTCACCAAGAAGTCGTCTAGCAACGGCACGGGCTCGAACTTTTTAAATTTGAATTTGTTTATTAGGCTTCCTAGCATACTAATTCCCGAGTCCGAGAAAACAGCGCAAGAGGGTTTATTTACCAAGGGTCTGGCCCAAAGTGGGTCGAACAATATTGGCGACTTGTTGATTGGTACCATCAAGTTGCCATTGAACTTAAACTTCCATATTAAGCCAATCCGGTTGATGAACCACAAATTCTTGAGTTTTACCAACTTCAATTTGGGCGAAAACATAAAGAAGACCTTTGGGGAAATAATGCTAACCATTGACTTTAAGCCAATTTTGAAATCACATTTGTCAATCGATGAATTCGATTTGTTGAAAGTTATTGGTAAGGGATCATTCGGTAAAGTCATGCAAGTAGTGAAGAAAGATACCAAGCAAATCTATGCATTGAAGACATTGCGTAAACAACATATTATATCAAGAATGGAAGTCACCCACACACTTGCAGAAAGGACAGTTTTGGCGAGGATAACGAATCCGTTCATTGTTCCGTTAAAATTCTCTTTCCAAAGTCCAGAAAAATTGTATCTTGTCCTAAGTTTCATTAATGGAGGAGAATTATTCTGGCATTTACAAAAGGAAGGGAAATTCTCAATGAATAGATCGAGGTTCTATATTGCTGAATTATTGACCGCGTTAGAAAGTTTGCATGAGTTAAATGTTATATATAGAGATTTGAAGCCTGAGAATATTTTGCTCGACTATCAAGGACACATTGCATTGTGTGATTTTGGTTTATGTAAATTAAACATGGCCAATAATGACAAAACTAATACATTCTGTGGAACTCCTGAATACTTGGCTCCTGAATTATTGTTGAATCAAGGATACACCAGAAGTGTTGATTGGTGGACATTGGGTACTTTACTTTACGAAATGTTGACTGGTTTACCCCCATTTTATGATGATGATGTTCCAACAATGTATAGGAAAATCTTGCAAAACACCTTAACATTCCCAAGCTTCTTGGAAAATACAGATGCCCAAGATTTATTATCGCAGTTATTACAAAAAGACCCTTCAAAGAGACTAAATGATGCGCAAGTAATAAAGAATCACAGTTTCTTTAAAGATATCGATTGGCAGAAGTTGTTGAGCAAAAACTACTTACCGCCATTTAAGCCAAATGTCGAAAATTTGTTAGATACTTCCAATTTTGATCAAGATTTCACCAACGAAAAACCACAGGATTCGGTAGTGGATGATTTCTTAAGTGAAAGTGTTCAAAAACAGTTTGGCGGCTGGACTTATAACGGTGACAACGTTTTAAGTTAGCATATACAATTAGATAAAAGTTCGCCTATTGCATAATATAAATATATATTTTATATGAAATAAACTAACATTGTAACACTTTAATTATAAATAGGTTATTTATTAGCAGCATTGTCATAAGTAACACCACTCCTCCCGGGAAATGCCTTCCCACCACTTTTCAGATTAGGGTTCGTTTTCCCTTCACTCAATGGTGCACCGTGTCCATAATAGTCATGGGATTTAGGGAAATCACCATGTTGTAATCTTTGCGCCTCCCTTTGTTGGAATTGTTGATAAGAGGGGTTGAGGTGTTGAGGATTAGCTTGAGTAATGTTTACCAATTGTGGTTTGACCTTTATCACATTAGGGTCGGTCATTGGATCGTACTGCTGTTGACCTTGGTAGCCTTGAGGTGGTTGTCCATATCCCTGAGGTGGTTGTCCATATCCCTGAGGTGGTTGACCGTATCCTTGGGGTGGTTGACCGTATCCTTGAGGTGGTTGTCCATATCCCTGAGGTGGTTGGCCGTATCCTTGGGGTGGCTGGCCGTATCCTTGTGGAGCCTTCTCGTCGTATCCACCTTGATATCCTTTCTCTTGGTCTTTCTCTCCATAAGTAGGGTAAGCCTGTGGTGGTTGCGACTCATTATTATCCTCACTATAAGGTGGTGGGGCATCCTGTTCAGGCTGCTTATCTTTCTCTGCCTCTTCCTTCTTTGAACCGTGTAATAACTCTGATACTTTCTCTTTCATCTTGTCAATTCCAATGATTCTTTAGTATCCTTGTTATCATAGCAATTGCATCTTAACTTGCACTCAATATTCCATCACGTGGATATACAGAATCAAGTGTTTTGTGTAATTTTATTTGTAGAGTGAATTTTCAGAAATTTTTCACTATACTGACTATCAAAGTAGTAATTATATACGATAGCATTAGAAAAAACATGTTTGAGTCCACAAAGAACATATCTATAGCAACATCTGTCTTAAAGACATTTATTCGTGGGAAAAAAAAATCGGCATTGTCGCCATCCACACAGAAAGTTGTTAACCAATTATCAGCATTATCAGCATCAAGAAAACAACCCAAGTTAATAAGCCTTTGTAACGAAGATTTGATAAAGCACCAAACAATAACAAATGCTTGGAAGGTGTACCAACGTAAAAAGCAACAAAAGAAGACGGATCAATTACAAAAACAATATCAAAGTATTTACAATGCTATGGAAGATTTAAAACAAACGAGCCCAGAATTGTTTGAAGTTGCCAACACAGCAGAGACAAAGAAGAGATTCCCCCTTGAGATGAGGGTTCCTACAGAATACCCTCCAAACAAGCCTTGGACATATAATTATGTATCTAAATAGAAATTATTCCTGTAAATAATATATTGAAATCTATACTAGTATTATGTAAGACTCTCTATATGTTGTAATAAGATTGTGGGCATTAGTGGGCATTAGTCGTCGAGGTTTCTGATTTTCCGCTTTCTTCCTGGGGTGCTTTGATTGGAATTAGAAGTGGCCTGTGTCGTGGTGTTGTTTGCCGAATTACTGTTGGTTGCATTAGCATTTCCGTTGCCGTTATTGGGATCCACCGAGTCCTCGTAATCATCCAAGTCTTCGTTTCTACTTCCGTTGGCATTTATGCCCTGTCTTTTCATCAAGGTCTTGATGTAGTTGACCGAGCTTAAACTGAAAATATGATCATCATCGGTATATGTGATGCGCCTTTTATTCGAACCGCTTGTATTACTCTTGGTGAAGTTTTGAAATCCTTTAACTATGTTCCCGTATATGCTCTCATTAAAGTATTCATTTTCCTTGTCATATATGGAATCCTCTAACTTGCTTAATTTCAAGTCCAACTCCTGCTTCTTCAAGATTTGCTGTGTAAGTTGGTTCTTTAGAGCGGTGTATTGCTCAATACTAGGGGCCTCCTTGGCCTCTTTATCAGTCATGGCTACTGATACCGCAATAACGTCTCTTTCCACTGTTAACATCCTCTGTTTGTATTTGAATGTGAAATGTTTGTGGTATTCGCACGACTTTTCACCTTTAGTACCGATTTTTATGGACTCGTCTGTGAAGTGGTGGTCCTAATGAATCCTAATTACACTTCCATTTCCAGCACTGTTGCATCAACTGACCGAGGATCCAACCCAGGTGCTACTTTGCCACATTCAAGCAACATTCACCCAGTCTTTTTCCTTCACCTACAACGCACGGCTTGCTACAAGTTCTAATGGCACCTACACGATGAATACTCTGCCTAGCGACGTCTATGATCTATGTTTTGCCCCCTCCACACTTCATTCGCGTCCAGTACGTCATTGAATCGCTAGTACAAAACGTAAGCCAATTCTCTCTAAAAGTCGCCGGGAATAGGACCATCCCGGGATAATCCCGGGACTCCCTGGAAACGTTCCACATATAGTGAGCCCAAAAACTCCGATTCCGAAATATATTGAACTTTCAAAATACTGCATTAATTTCGATATATGCCGTAAAATATTATCCTATCATTGTATATATCCTATTCAGATCATACATAAGCCACTGGTGGGCACATATTGACATTATATCTCAAAATAATTTGGTAATAGTCATTATAGCACTAGAATGAGTCTTGATGCGAATTCTTCGGCAGATCGGGAGTGAGTGGTCCACCCACACAATTCGTGAAAAATTAATATAAATAGCCATGGCCCACCATGGAAAACAGAATTGAACGAATTGCAATTGATTAATTTTTCTTTAAATAGTTCAATTAAATTACAATATCTATAATAATGGCAGTCACTAAAGTTTTTGCTCGTTCCGTCTACGACTCTCGTGGTAACCCAACTGTTGAAGTTGACTTCACCACCGACAAAGGTTTATTCAGATCCATTGTTCCATCTGGTGCCTCTACTGGTATCCACGAAGCATTGGAAATGAGAGATGGTGACAAGTCTAAGTGGTTAGGTAAGGGTGTTACCAAGGCCGTTGCTAACGTTAACGAAATCATTGCTCCAGCTCTTATTAAGTCCAACGTTGACATCACCAACCAAGAACAAGTCGACGACTTCTTGAACAAGTTAGACGGTACTCCAAACAAGTCCAAGTTAGGTGCCAATGCTATCTTAGGTGTCTCTTTAGCTGCATCCAAGGCTGCTGCTGCTGAAAAGAACGTTCCATTGTACCAACACTTGGCTGCTATCTCTGGTTCTAAACAAGACAAGTATGTTTTGCCAGTTCCATTCCAAAATGTGTTGAACGGTGGCTCCCACGCTGGTGGTGCTTTAGCATTCCAAGAATTCATGATTGTCCCAACTGATGCCCCAACTTTCTCTGAAGCTATGAGAATTGGTTCTGAAGTCTACCACAACTTGAAGTCTTTGACCAAGAAGAAGTACGGTCAATCCGCTGGTAACGTTGGTGACGAAGGTGGTGTTGCCCCAGATATTGGTTCTCCAAGAGAAGCTTTAGATTTGATCATGGATGCCATTGACAAGGCTGGTTACAAGGGTCAAGTTGGTATTGCCTTAGATGTCGCCTCCTCTGAATTCTTCAAAGACGGTAAGTACGATTTAGATTTCAAGAATCCAAAATCTGATGAATCTAAATGGTTAACTGGTGAACAATTAGCTTCCTTATACGAAGAATTGATCAACGAATACCCAATTGTTTCCATTGAAGATCCATTCGGTGAAGATGACTGGGATTCTTGGGTCCACTTCTACTCCAAGGTTTCTTCCAAGATTCAAATCGTTGGTGATGATTTAACCGTCACTAACCCATTGAGAATCAAGACCGCTATTGAAAAGAAGGCTGCTAACGCTTTATTATTAAAGGTCAACCAAATTGGTTCTTTAACCGAATCTATCAAGGCTGCTCAAGATTCTTTCGCTGCTGGCTGGGGTGTCATGGTTTCTCACAGATCTGGTGAAACCGAAGACACCTTCATTGCCGACTTATCTGTTGGTTTAAGAGCTGGTCAAATCAAGACTGGTGCCCCAGCTAGATCCGAAAGATTAGCTAAGATGAACCAAATCTTAAGAATTGAAGAAGAATTAGGTGACAAGGCCATTTACGCTGGTAAGAACTTCCGTAAAGCTTCTACTTTATAAATTATTTGATATAATTCCTATGTATTAACTTTATTATTATTCCTATGTATTAACTTTAATAATAATATTTATTGAGTAATTATTTATTGATTTCCTTGTACTTCTTGAGATTTAATATTATCCATCGCTTCCAACATTCTTTTAACTACAATAAAAACTTCCTCGAAGGTATTGTAGAGAGGAATTGGAGCAAACCTAAGAACATCGGGTCGTCTTTCATCACAAATGATTGCATTACTATTCAAGTATTTATTAACTTGTTCCATTATATTCTGCTTAGGATCATCATTATGTGGTTGAAATAATATAGATAATTGACATCCTCTTTCCTCTTCATTTAACGGAGTTAAAATTTTGAAGCCAAATTTTTTAGAATCACCGTTTTGTCCAATATAATACTTCGATTTGGTTAACAAATCTTGTAAAAATCTAGTTAATCTAATACTTTTAGATCTTAATTTTTCTATACCTCCAACTTTCTGAAAGATTTCTAAAGAAGATTTTACAGATACGACATCAATGACAGACGGGTTGGATTGCCGGTATGACAAAGCTGATTTGATGGGATTGTATATCTCTAACATTTTGAATCTATCGGATGCATCGTTTCCCCACCATCCTGCTAGTCTTGGTGAAAATTTGTCAATAGCATTATTCTTGGTATATCTCTCGTGAACAAAAATCCCTGCCATTCCACCAGGCCCAGAATTCAAATATTTGTAAGAACACCAAACAGCAAAATCAACATCCCATTCATGTAACTTCAAGGGGACATTACCTACTGCATGGGCCAAGTCCCATCCAACCGTGAGATTAAACGTTTTAGCATACTCAGTAATTTTCGGAATATTGAAAAATTGACCCGTATAATATTGAATTCCAGAAAAGCATACCAAGGCTAATTCCTCGTGGTGTTCTTTAATAGTGTCTAAAATAACTTGGGTTTCCAAATACGTCTTACCCTCTTTGATTTCAATTTGAATCAAATGCTTTTCATCATACCCATACATTTTAACTATATTCAAGAAAGCATAATAGTCCGATGGAAATGCTTGCTTTTCAAAAAGAATCTTTGTCTTTTTTCCTTCTGGTTTATAAAAACTCATTAACATTGCATTTAGGTTACTGGTTAAGGATCCCATAACTGCAACTTCGGTTTCTTTACCCCCGACTATAGGTGCAACCAATGGTAATAATGGCAAATCTATATCCATCCATGGTGTAGCTCCATTCTCCTCCCCAGGATGCCTAAAATGTGCTTCGACCCCCCTTTCACTCCAAGCGTTTAACTCATTGTTTATAGCTACCTTTGTATTCTTTGGCATCAACCCTAAGGAATTTCCACAAAAATACACCGATGGGGTCAATTGGTCGAATTTTTCATTTGAAATTCCCAACGACTTAAAGGTAGGGATTTCAAACTCTTCCTTGTACGTGGGAAATTCCTTATCTAGTTCCTTAGCCTGTTCTAACGACATTATGTGCTGAATACGTAAAACCCTGTGATTTTCAATAATATTTGAATTCGCAGTAGATCCGCTTTTTCTAAATTGCAAAACTGTTTAGTAAGTAGTCAAGAATAAAATTGTAAGAAATAACTAAGCATTGGTTTTGTTGAGTTTCTTTATCTGTCTAGTCGGTAAACTTTACATTCATGGTCTCTTTTTCACTAAAATAGTACTATATAGAATATCTTGAAAAATTATGAATAATTTTAAAAAGATTACAAAATTATACGAAAACTAAAATTCCAATAAATATAGAAATTAAGACATCAGTACATAGAAGCACCAAAGCTGGTTGAATTGCAGTCATTCATACTATACGTACTCAAATAGAGTATCTACAAAAACTTTATATAACAGATGTAGTAGTTTACAAATTAGCAGCAAAATTGTTATCGAGCACGAACCGAAAATCAGTTATCGAAGAAGAATAACTAACCAAAGATAGACACCAATCATGATACACTCCGTGCTAATATGTATGTATATCAAGAGTATTGATCAATTCACAACTTGTACTAACGCTCGAAATAGTTAATAATGATGGGTTGCCTAGGTTAATGAAATTTTATACGATGGTAGACATACCTACACAAAAGTTATTATTACAACAGGTATTTCAATTATTATCTGTTAGAACAGCACAAGAATGCTCATTCATAACACCACCCCCATTGTTGGAAGATCTTGACGATATAAAAGTGATATATAGACATTACGCTACCCTATATTTTGTTTTTATAGTAGATGACCAAGAAAGTGAATTAGGAATACTAGACTTGATTCAAGTATTTGTCGAATGCCTAGACAAATGCTTCACCAACGTATGCGAGTTAGATCTCGTGTTTGGATGGCAAGTATTGCAAACAGTTCTAGAAGAAATCGTCCAGGGGGGCATGGTCATCGACACAAACATACAACGAATCGTGGCAGCAGTCGACGAAGCAAATAGCCAAAAATTGTCTAGCACAAACGGCCGAAACTCGGGATTCTTGCTGGGATTATCGAAGGAAGGTACCTTCAACTGGCGAAGATAGGGTTGAACAACTTAAATACAAATAATATTATCATTTAAATACACATATATACAATAATTATTTCCACGAAAACCATCCTCTTTTCTTCTGTGCCGCCAACTTCTCAGCCTCCATTAGTTCAATTTCGGCCTTTTCAATCTCCTCCTTCTTGTACTCATCTCCTCGCTGCTTGTTGTACAACTGGATGTCCACCAACTTCGGATCAACGTTTCTTCCCTCCTTTTCAAACGGAGACTTGATGCTCCCGGTCTTCCAGATGGGGTTGTCCGAAGCTGCCGTTTCCCTTGCTATCCGCATGAGCTCCTGCTGCTCTTTCTGTCTCAATTCTCTGTTCCTCTCATACTCTGCTCTGATCTCTGGTGAAAATCTTGCAATTAATTGTTCATCTGTGGGCACGGTAAACTTGAACAACAAGCTTCCTGTAGCAACAATACTGAATCCAACCACACCAATACGTGCCCAACGATACCACAACGGCTTTTGACTCATGTTTGTAGCGATACTATTCAATTTACATGATTATCAAAGGGCTATCAAGCATTGGTGGATATATAGTGAGAGGAAGGCACGTGACTTAGTGCTAGTTTTACTACCTTGGTTTGGACTATGGCATGGCCATAGTTAACGTTTGTGACATTCGAAACTACCTAGAGGATACGAAGAGCAAGGTAAATGTCAACTCTGAAAACCTAGGATAGCCTCGGTATGACTTCATTCAAGTATCATTAATAATTCTCCATACTAAACGATACACTGCCTCTATATAAGACTTAACGCGTATAGTTATTTAAGAAAAATCTAAACGAGTTATACGAAGATTTCTTACCACATACTAAGTGGCATAAATACAGAAGATATATGCACTAGACAGAACAGAATAGAACAATATATTGTATGGTACATTTCATTTTCAACAAATAATGTCTGATAGCAGCGATAAAAATGACTACCAGGCTGGTAATAATAAGCAGAATAAATCTTCAACAGGTAAACGGAAGTTTCATCAAAAGTCCAGGAACGGGTGTCTGACTTGCAAAAAACGGCGAGTCAAATGTGACGAAACCCGGCCGGTGTGTACTAAGTGTCAACACATGAACTTGGAGTGTGGGTATGCTACAATTGGGGCCAACGAAGGGCCTAGCGAGCTGCAGCTGATGCCTTTGGGAAAGAAGAGAAAGCTCTCTTCGGGGTCGGGATCACCGGCTTCACCGTCGAACGAAAATAGTGATGCTACGACACAACAGGCTACTCCAGATATAACACCAGTGCCGAAATATGGTACCGGAGTGGATAAGATACCGACCAATCTCTTAAACGCGGGAAACTTGAATAACATAAAATTGAGCCAACTCGTGAATAACTTGAGTGGACTTGGCGGTGATTTGAGTTCGTTGGGAAATTTAGCTAGCTTGACGAATTTGGCGACTCTAGCACACTTGCCCATTGATTTGAGTAACTTGGGGAGCCTAATTGATTCGCAGATCCACAATGCTGTAACAGGCGAAAATAATATACCATATAGTGCCCAGCCACAGGCCGCGTCGAAGGAACCATCGTCTTCGGCCGGTAATAAGGCGAACGATATCAACAAGGATGCACAAGCGCAAGCGGAACAACAATCAGCACAGGAACAACAACCACGGAATCAGCCAACAGACGCACAGGGTTCCGGGAGGACGCTTCCTAACATATCGCCAAATGTTAATACACTGACACCTGGTTTGACTGACAATCCTTTGAATCACCCGATGGCGGGGATGGGATCATCAAACCTAAATATGCTTGATTTGAGGTTGATGTTTCACTATACCTCGCAGGTGTCAAGTACTATTACCGGGGCAGGTATATCGGATACCAATATATGGAACTACGATATTCCGATGTTGGCATTTAACTATCCATTTTTGATGCATTCCATTTTGGCATTTAGTGCAACACATTTGTCAAGAACCGAAAAGGGATTAGATCAGTGTGTGACATGCCATCGAGGCGACGCTTTGAGACTTTTGAGGGAAGCAGTGCTTGACATTAACAGCGATAATACTGATGCGTTGGTGGCGAGTGCATTGATCTTGATCATGGACTCGTTGGCAAACGCATCCTTTCCCCTGTCTACGTCCCCTAAGTCCTTGCCTGCATCTGCATGGATTTTCCACGTCAAGGGGGCTGCTACGATATTGACAGCGGTCTGGCCTTTGACCGAAACTTCAAGATTCTACAAATTCATCTCGGTTGATTTGGGCGATTTAGGTGATATTGTCAACCAACGAGTCAACCTTGACACCAACAAAAACCTAAACGAGCAAGACAAATGTTTCACCGACTTGGAGTGTCATGACTCCGAAATCGCTGACTTGTTCCCTGTGGAAATTAACTCACCCTACCTCATAACTTTAGCATATCTCAACAAACTTCACAAGGAACGCTACAAATCCGACTTTATCCTCAGAATTTTTGCATTTCCCGCATTACTAGACAAATCGTTCCTCTCCCTCTTAATGACAGGGGACATAAAAGCGATGCGGATCATGAGATCATACTACAAGCTTTTGCGGTCTTTCACCACGGAAATGAAAGACAAAGTATGGTTCCTTGAAGGTGTTTCTCAGGTGTTGCCAGTAGACGTCGAAGAATATGCCGGTGGTGCCGGTGGTATGCATATGATGCTCGATTTCTTAGGTGGTGGCCCTTCCATCATCGACAATAATGAAATTGACGAAGAAATTACTAAATTCGACCCCAGTGGGGTTTTAACAAATCGCTTAATTGACACTAATAATTTACCCAGTGATATAACAAGCAGCCTCGATGTTATGCAGGGGGATAATGGCTTCATGAATATGAAATAATCATATTTAATGTATATATAATGATCCATTTTTAATATAATACGTAATAACATAATGATAAATATGCCCAAGAATCGGATAAGACCAGTAAAAGAATCGATCTATACAGCCCAATTAAAAATCAGCACAATAGACCAATTCGAATTGAAGTACTCTAAAATCGCTTATAATGGCTGCAATATTTTGCTCCTTTACCAATAATTGCTGCAATATCGCGTTTAAAAAAAGCACGCTAGACTTAGTGTTCTGATTCAAACTTATGTATTCCTTGCATGTATCCTGACACTTGAGCATGTTGATTTGAATTTAATCTAAGTCTACTTTAGTTCAAACACACCTACTTCTATACACATAATTTTCCTTACGGATACATACTTTATTAATTGACCCGTTCTTCGCCATAATTCTAGACCTCTCTACAAGAATGACGAGTCTTTACCACATCTATATGTTTCGGTTCTTACAACTCAGCAAAACATACCCTGATTCATGTGCTGCTCGGGCCGAGCAACGTAATATACCCATTACCAACAATTTAGAATTTCAAGTAAGATGCAAAAAAAGAGGTACGACTACAAACCATCCGCATTTTACTTGCACATATATCAATGTCACCAGCACCATCTAAAACACGCCACTGCAAGTGTAACACCATAGTTACTCTATGGTAACTCCTGTGTTTTCGGTCAAATACACGTCTTGTTCTATATTTTTTTTGATGGGCGCACACATTTTCACAATTACCCGCACTTTGCAAGAAATCGTTGAAACAGAATATCAACATGAAATCTCTAGTGTTATGAAATAAACAACAATTAAGTAAATATTAATTGATTTAGTAATTAGAACATATTACTATAGATAAAGAAAGGGACCTATTGTAAAGTTCGGATTCCATATTGTTTTGAAAAAATTCAATATAAAGAAAACTTTATATTAGCTGATATAAATTAACAAAAGATATTCTCGGTCGATCACCAAGAAAGTTACCCATTACAGAAGGTTATAAAGAATTTTTTTTTGACCCCGAAGTATAATATATAAATACATAACAATAATTGAAGATGCAAACCATAAAATGTGTTGTCGTCGGTGATGGTGCCGTTGGTAAAACATGCTTATTAATTTCATACACAACTAGTAAATTTCCAGCAGATTACGTGCCAACAGTTTTTGATAACTATGCCGTTACGGTAATGATTGGGGATGAACCATTTACCTTAGGTTTATTTGATACTGCTGGACAAGAAGATTACGATAGGTTGAGACCTTTGTCTTATCCATCGACCGATGTTTTCTTGGTGTGTTTTTCAGTAATTTCCCCTGCTTCATTTGAAAATGTGAAAGAAAAATGGTTCCCAGAGGTCCATCACCATTGCCCTGGTGTGCCATGCTTGATAGTTGGGACACAAACAGATTTAAGAAATGACGACGTTATTTTGCAAAGATTGCAGAGACAAAAATTGCTGCCAATTTCCAATGATATGGGGGAGAAGTTAGCCAAAGAATTGAGGGCTGTTAAATACGTGGAATGTTCGGCATTGACCCAAAGAGGATTGAAGACCGTTTTCGATGAAGCGATTGTTGCCGCTTTAGAACCTCCTGTGATCAAGAAATCCAAGAAATGTACCATTTTGTAAGCCGAGCAGTAAATTACTGAACCACGACTTTCAATTAAATTATGGATACTACCTACCACTTTTTGCTGTCGTACTGTTATTTATTCATTTTTCTCTAACCTGAGATTAATATTGGCTGTGTTTCACGCTCCCCTGGTAATGATTTTTAGCGTGCTTCATTTGATATCACATTACAGACCAGTATCATTTCATTTTCATCTGGCTTGAGCTAATACTCATGCCAATTATTGCAACGCGTTTATTTTATTATTTTGCAATTTTGCAATTTTGCTATTACGGTTATTATTGTTTTTTGTCTTTTTTGCAGCGATTGCAGAAACAGGAAGAATACCACGTATTCAATGGTAATTTTGACTTTCATTTCTACTTTACAAAATGTCTTGTTGTCATTTAATTTCATTACATAGAGAGGATGAAAATGCATGAATATAATTCTTCTAAGGATGAATAAGTTACTATTTTCACAGTATTAAAGTTTTTATCATTAAGTTAAATATAATTAAGTATTGAATTAATTCGTGTAATATACTTGTACGATTGACAATTGTTCGGGTATAGTAAATGCCTTCGAGCGTAAAACCCGATATACTGCCATAGAAAGCATACTACAAGTTGTTCGAAGAGTCGCCATAACTTTAACATATATTAGGGAAAAAAATAACAGATAGTGGAATTAAAAAGAGAAACTATACATTTATGTATCATCTAGTGTGAGATACCTAAGATAAGTTGTTGTGTTTCTTGAAAGCTTCAATTCTCTGTTGCTTCCATTGTTTAAGATTAGCTTGATATTCTTGCTTTGCGCTCTGGGTAGGCTCGTATTTGTGCTTTTCACCAGCAGGCAAAGTTTTCCATTCAGCTGCTAATTCCTTATTGATTTCCTTGAAGTCACGACCGTCGCTAGGGTAATTTTCTCTAACGAACGATGCGTACGAAGTAGGTGGACTCTTAGGTTTTGGAACAAAGATTTTCAACATCTCGTTATTGTATTTGGTGGCTTTATCCTGGAATGATTCCTTTTCGGTCTCAGTCAACGATTTCCAAACGTTAGAAACATCACCGAGACCCTTTTTCCCTACGGTGGTTTCCTTGATGAAATAATTGTAGCCTGACAACTTTCTGAACGGCTTGGTGGCTTTTTCAATAAATCTATCTTCCTTCTTCTTTGCATCTGCTAAAGCCTTCTTGGATTTGGTCTTTTGCGCAGTAAGCTTAGCCTTTTCCTTCGTTCTTTGCTCCTTCAATTTATCTTTTTGCTTTTTATTAGCAATTTCGTACTTCTTCTTGAGTGTTGCGTATGTGGCTTTCTCTTTGGTGAGTTTGGTCTTCAAAGTCGCCACCTTCTTCTTATCAGCTGCCAATTGCTTTCTCTCTGCCGCAAGCAATTTTTTCTTTTCTGCAGCCTCCTTTTGTTGAGGTGTTTGCGTTCTAGTAGCTAAACTTTGCAAACGAGTGGGAGCGATTCCCAAAATCCTCGTGGTGGAAAATGCCCTGCTTGTATTAAACGCAAGGCCCAAAAATGCTCTATTGGTTGGTACTATCATACTTAAGTGTTTTTATAGCTAATTGATCTCAATTCACTAGTATTTTGCATGTATACTGCAAATCCAGTTATTTGATTATGCCCTTGTTTATTTATGTAGTTTGCGTGTGAGCTAGTGACGGCCAGGTCACGTGACCCATATTTAGCCAGCAAATTCAGATTCTTTGCCTTGGTAGATAACTATATAATAATAGAGAGAAATTGACTCCTAGATACCAGAGAGTGTTGAAACAAATGTCAGGCATATGGGAGATAAATTTTGGTTACAAGAAAAGGCAACAGGAATGCCAAAAGTCTGTAGATAGAGTTATCCGTTTGGAAGTGACCCGTAGCGCAACCAAGTGCCAACTTCTGTAAACTTTCTCAAGCAGGCACTTGCGGTACAAGAAATGGAAGTAAAACCAAGTTTCTATAGTGTATTCCAAGCTCCCTGAGCTAGTAAAGACGTGAATAGGTTACGGACTATATAGAGTAGGAATGGGACGTGCACTTACCGAAAAAAGCTTGAATCAGCGAAATAAATTTACCATTTGCTAATATAGTGAAGAGAATAAGTAGTTTTAATAACACATCCATTAAATATAGATATAGTAAACGAATAGTCGGAATGTATTCAGCTGCTCGTTCGGAAACCTTATTTCTTGGAGGAGAAAAAGTTAGTGGGGATGACATTAGAAATCAAAACGTGTTGGCCGCTCAATCTGTTGCCAACGTTGTGAAGTCTTCGTTGGGACCAGTTGGTTTAGATAAGATGTTAGTTGATGATATTGGGGATGTGACTGTCACTAATGATGGTGCTACCATCTTATCATTGTTGGATGTACAACACCCAGCATCGAAGATTTTGGTGGAATTAGCCCAACAACAAGACAGAGAAGTTGGTGACGGGACCACATCGGTTGTTATTATAGCCAGTGAATTGTTGAAGCGTGCCAATGAACTTGTTAAGAATAAGATCCACCCAACTACTATTATCACCGGGTACAGATTAGCTTTGAGAGAAGCTATTCGTTATATTAACGAAGTGTTGTCCCAATCCGTAGATTCGTTGGGTAAGGAAGCCATGATCAATATAGCTAAGACTTCGATGTCGTCCAAGCTTATTGGGTCCGACTCCGAATTTTTCAGTAAGATGGTTGTTGATGCAATGTTGGCTGTTAAGACCACCAACTTGAAAGGTGAGGTCAAATATCCTGTTAAAGCGGTGAACATTTTGAAAGCGCACGGTAAATCGTCCACTGAGTCTATGTTAGTAAATGGTTATGCTTTAAACTGTACTGTTGCTTCTCAAGCTATGGTTAAATCAGTTAAGAACGCTAAGATTGCTTGTTTAGATATTAACTTGCAAAAGGCAAGGATGGCGATGGGTGTTCAAATCAATATTGATGATCCAGACCAGTTGGAGGAAATCAGAAAAAGAGAGTATGGTATAGTAATCGAAAGAATCCAAAAGATTATCAATGCTGGTGCAAACGTGGTCTTGACAACTAAAGGTATTGATGATTTATGTTTGAAGGAGTTTGTCGAGGCTGGTGTTATGGCAGTTAGACGTTGTAAAAAAGAAGATTTAAGAAGAATTGCCAGAGCAAGTGGGGCAACATTAATCGGAGATTTGTCTAATTTGGAAGGTGAAGAAACATTTGAAAGCTCCTACTTAGGTCAGGCTGAAGAAGTGGTCCAAACAAGAATCAGTGATGATGAATGTATATTAGTCAACGGAACCAAGCAACATTCTTCGTCTTCCATTGTATTGAGAGGTCCAAACGATTATTCATTAGACGAAATGGAAAGATCATTACATGATTCATTATCGGTGGTTAAAAGAACATTAGAAAGTGGTAATGTTGTTCCTGGTGGTGGTGCTGTTGAATGTGCGCTTAACATATATTTAGAAAATTTTGCCACTACAGTTGGATCAAGAGAACAATTGGCCATTGCAGAATTTGCCAACGCTTTATTGGTTATTCCTAAGACTTTGGCTGTTAATGCAGCAAAGGATGCTTCCGATTTAGTGTCTAAATTAAGAACCTACCATGCTGCTTCTCAATCAGCCTTACCAGGTGATACTAAAAGGAAAAAGTATAAGAATTATGGATTAGATTTAATTGAAGGAAAGGTGGTTAACGAATCCATCCACGGTGTGTTAGAGCCAACAATGTCTAAGATCAAATCTTTGAAGTCGGCATTGGAAGCTTGTATTGCTATTTTGAGAATCGATACTATGATTACTGTGACTCCTGACCCTCCAAAGGAAGATCCTCATGGTCATTGAATGTACAAAGATGTAATTGAATAGAATACATATATAAGTTAATTAAATGATACATTATACCTAGTATTTAAATATTTTAATGATGATTATTAATTATCAGTCTATACAATATATTTGAAGAATATAAATAAAAAAGAAAAAACCCATAATAAAAGCCTATTTGAAGAATTGAAATAATGAAGTAATAATTAAACCCCGATGATTTAGACTAGGATTCTACCATTATTAATTACATTAATACCCGATTGATTATAATTATTGCAAATGAATTTCAGCGATTGTTTTTCATGCATTGGTGGAATGTTCATAGAATTTGTCGATTTGTCGAATAACGGCTTACGATTTTGCTTTTGTAAGTCAAGCTCATCGTGTTCATTCAACGAGGTTAAATTGTAACTCGAGGAATTGTTGCTATTCAACGATAACGATGATTGCGACGAATTTATAGATTTGAACGATGAAATAGATGTCGATGAGTTCGATCTAGAACCAGTAGATTTGTAAGTGTTTGATAATCTGTAGTAATTTATCTTTGCATTACATTCGTCTTGGTTTCTCTTGTTGATAGAGTTCTTGATCGAAGCTAAGAATGGTTGTAACACCAAGATCAACTCCTCTTCGTTGACACTGATGTCCCACTTCAATAACCCAATGAGCTCCCTTTCAGCCATGTTGACTTCATCATTCGTCAACAAGCCGTCAGTGTACTTGGTCCAGTGCTTGTTCATTGGCGATGAATCATTCAACGATTTTGCACTCAAAATCAAAGCAGCCAAGAAGATACGGTGTCTGGTGGTATCCATACCGACCGCGTTGGCTGGTAGGATGTTTCTGAGTTTATTGAGATAAATTAAACTTGCCATCAAAGTTGGTGTTTGGACGTTGGAGTACTTGATCAACTTCTTAATGAAAACCGGCAATGGCACGTTCTTCTTGCCAAGTGGACTGATCAACAAGTCACTATCATTCGTGCATCTGTATTGAGGTTTAGGTGCCTTGACTTGAATGATCGAACTGGTGGTGGACGCTAAGAACGAAATCATTTCATCCGTAACCGGCTGTCTTGAAAAAATCTTCAATGCTTCTCTGTCTGACATCTTTCTTGCGTTTGATAATGATAAGTCCAGCTATAACTCCTTGACCTGTTGAAAAAGAATCTTCTTCACTTCCAATTTCAAGGATATTGTCCGAAATATATATAAGCACTTTAACTATTCCCTTTTCAGCTCTTCTCGATTAATTGTTCGATTATTTCTTAAACGGTATAGCGTGGAACAAGGAACGCGTCGAAATTTTTTTCGCATCCACCAAATTCGTGATTTTTACGTCAAAGGCACGGACAATCTACACGTTTCCTTGTTACCAAATTACACGGTTTTGCTAATTATATACGGTTTTTATTTTCCATTCCACTTCCTCCACAAGAACCCTGCTTGGCTACCCTATGACGCGGTTTGTTAAGATTGCTAATGGTGATGGAATACCACTTGATGGAAGGTAGAATTATTGAGTTCACATGGAGAAGAACAATTTAAGGTACCGTTGCGAATGCAACTCTTCAGCGAAAAAAAAAACTTAAAATTGTTTACCGTTTCAGGAAATTCTTTGTAGACGAAGGTTGCAACGGTGCATACAATTGTTATTATGGAATAAATGTAGTACGACTAGATGTAGCAATTAAAGAGTAGTTAAGTATTAACTAATAACTAATAACTAACTAACTAATAACGTTATCGGGGTAGTAAAAGAAGGCCAAAGCAACGATTAAGTAGGTACTTAAAAGCATCGCACCTTCTAGCCAATTCAGTTCCCCGTCCAAGATAACCAAGTTACTAATGAACACAGAGACGAAAAGAATAGCAGTCTCGAATGTAGAAAAGTACAACGACATAGGAACGTCGATCATCCATCCGATCAAGACCATAAATGGGGTTACAAAAATGGCGATTTGTAGGGATGAGCCCACAGCGACGCCGATTGCTAAGTCCATTTTGTCCTTCATGGCAACGATAATAGCGGTGACGTGTTCAGCGGCGTTACCTACGATTGGGATGACGATCATACCAATGAAGGTTTTGGATAAACCGGACGATTCGACAATGTCATCGATGGAGCCCACTAAATAGTCAGCGCAAAATGAGACCAAGATGGTAGCGATCACCAAAATCGAGAGGGAGCTGACGACGGAAAGATGCTGGTCTTCTGGTTTTGCGTTTTCGTCATCTGGAGGCAAGCTAGTGGTGATGATCCCATCATCGGCATCCTGGGCTTGCTCCTCAAATAATGACTTATGGGTCTTCAATTGGAAGACCAAGTACAATATGTATACCACCAATAAAATGATAGAAACTCCTCTTGACAACGAAAGAATTAATCCGTCAGACGAGCCAGGTGCTGGGAAACCGTGCTTGGACTTTGGTGTTGGTAATGTGGCATGGAAAGCGGCAGGTATCAACAACCCAGAAGTGGCCAATGCCATCAATGATGACATGGTTTGGGCCACGGTTTGGTTGAAAGTTTGCTGCACTCTAGTGATCCCCCCAGCAATAAAACAGCATCCCAATACCAATAACAAGTTGGACAAAATGGAACCCAACATACTTGCTTGAACAATTCTGACTTGGTTCTCTTTCAAAGCGATAATTGAAACAATCAATTCGACCGCATTTCCAAACGTTGCGTTTAACAATCCACCAATGGTTTCTCCAACATGCTCAGCCAATTCTTCAGTAGCAAATGCTAATAATGAAGCCAATGGCACAATAGCGAAGAAATTAATCCAAAATATGGCGTTCGCTGACCATTGCAAGCATCCTGCAAGAATTCCCAAGGGAACAAATACCAAAAGATAATTGACTGGTGATGACTTCAATGTCAATCTCAAGGTATTTAAAACTGAATTTTTACTTTGAGCCAAAGTACTTCTCTGTCTGTTACCACCAACTAATGGTGTCTGATCATCCAATGACGGCATTTTAGATATTGATTCCTTACTGCCTAATAAAGGGCTGAACTTTTTCATTTCTTGCTGTCAGGGTGCGCTTAAACATCACCACCAGAAGTCACGTGACAACAAAATAGACGGTTATTCGTCTTTCTATAGTACGAAGAGAATTGTATTGGCAATTATATATAGTAAACAATATTAATAAGTTAAGCAACTAATTCTTTCCATAAGTATGGGGTAAATATAATAATGGCTGTGAAGATTGTATCGAAAGCTTCTATTAATGCAATGGGGAAACCAAGTAGGCCTCTCTCCCCAAAATTGCAATAAATAGCATAGAATGCTACGCTGAAAAAATGGTTAAACAATAGCATAGGAAAAGGTAACATACCCGATAGCAAACCAATTGGACCTGAAACACAATCACCGCCAAGCATGAAGTAATTAAAACAACCTTTCTGTAAGATCTTCAATGCATTTTTATCGGCTGCGAATAAGGTGTATAACGCAATAGACAAGGTGTTTAGTACCGCATCCAAATTTTTTCTTTTGGTGTGGAAAGATCCGAGCTGTTTGGACAATCTCGCATGATCGCTTAAGTCCTCCACATATTTGGGGTGCAACAATTTCGCTAATAAGACACTGTCATTCAATCCCACAGTCATCCCACCTCCGGTCAATGGATGTCTCATGTTAAGAGAATCACCCAACATGATCAAACCTTTTGTCTGTTTGCCTTGTAACAATGCAGGTAAGTATTGGTTTGGCATAGCCTTGAATTTTCTGCTTTCCAATGCCTTTTTAAACGATGGTTGAGTTATTTTCGGCAATGCCGGCAAGACCTCACGTTCTAAATAATTATACAAGTCGTCGTTTGTCTGAGATGGAGGTTTTAAAGATCTGTATGCACATAAGATTCTTGTTTCATGGGGAGATATTTGATAAATCAAGATTGGTGCATGGCTTCCTAGTATGACGTGTCCATGGTTGACTTTCGGTAATTTTGCATCGAACAACTTCAAACCTACGAAATAAGATCCAACGACCGGTAAATTTTCAGCCGAAAGCTCTTTTCTGAATCTAGAATATATCCCATCGCAACTAATAGTCACATTTGCATAATACTTTCGTATATCACCGCCCTGTTTTACTTGCACACCAGTAACTATGTTAGGGTCATTTTCATCCCGTAAGATCTTGGTTGCAGTACCTTCAACCCACGCAACGTTTGGCTCCTTCTTGACAATAGCTCGCAAATTCATAATGAAATCCCCGTTGTGAAAAGCTACACCTCGTACACGCTCATCTGCTTCCCAGTCGTTGGCATCCAAAGTGCTGTCAGTGATGATTTTGTCGTTTCCATCATACACACAGTCGGTCACCGGTCTCATAGAGTTTGTGTTTAATGCTTCCAGCTTGTCTGGATACTCGAGAGAAATTTCCTGATCACCATATTTGATATAATACCCTTCAACATGAATAGCTTCAATATTGTTGATAGCCTGAACCATTCCTAGTTCTTTCAATGCTTTTATACCTCCAGGCTGTAATAACTCTCCAACGATTCTTTCTGGTTTGGTCCAATCTCTTTCGATGATTAACACTTTTCTACCTTGTCTAGCTAAGGCAGTAGCTATGCCTGGTCCTACGACACCAGCTCCAATAACTATCGCATCATAAAAGCCACTCGTACTAGTCATTTGATCAACTTCAGCTATACTCTATACGCACCAGGTAGTTAGGAATATAATATGTTTTTATATTTCACACTATTTTATGGCACCATTCATCGTCGTATACGTGTCACTCATATACAGGACAAACGAGATTTCTGATTTTAGTACCGTGGTACGTTTATGTACCATCATGAGTGAACTATTCTCCTTATTCCTTTAGAAATGTATTTTAGTAGAGTATTATATATTTTCAATAACTGTATGGATGTTCCTACTATCATATACAACTACATTTTCATAGTTGGTTAATTGGGCTTATATTCTACATTTATTCGAGGTATTATTGTACGGAATGAGGTTGACTTAAGATGGTGTTATTTTCAAGTATGTTATTAGCAGTGATATGCGGCTTGTTAGTTGAAGTAAACGGGATTACTTTTAACGCAGCAGTTGATAACTTTCACAGAGACTTAACCGAGTATGGCAAGGAACATATGATTAATGAAGGCAGACTAATCTATGTCGCACAGAAGACTACTGGGACACTGAGTGCATCATCTGGGATTAACGCTGACGCGACGCAGGGGACGATGTTTACGTAGAGCTAGCTTACAAGAATCGAAGAAATGCATTATGGTAATTTGTCTATTAAATATATACGTTATAGATGATCTAATCACTATCTTCTTCACTTTCCTCTTCAGCCTCCCGCAACCAATCGACCCATTTACCAGTCAACGTTCTAACTTGGACTAAATCATCATTGGCGGTTGAAGTTTCAGAATCCCACCATTCATAAATGTATTCTTCTTCCACAATGTCTTGATCATACAATATATTAACAACCATAAATAAGATCTTTTCATTGTAAGCTTTATTTATTTTGGAACAAATATCTTGTAAAATTTGCAATAAGTCGATTTGTTCGGAGGTGTCGAATACCTGCCTTTTGAATAACAAGCCCCACTTCTTGAAGATTTTCCCGGTGGCTTCTTTGACATCTAAGGTATCAGTAGTGATGAAATGGACAATTTTGCCAAGTAAGGCTTGCGAGGTGGCCAATCTAACGTCGTGGTATGTAACGTTCATGGACATTCTTAGAGTGTTCAATTCCAATAACGCAGTATCTAAATCATGGTTGTTTTCCATAGATCTATCAATAGTAGCTATTGCTTCCTTTTCGAAGTCTTCCTCTTCCTCAGAGAATACGCCGCCTTCATAATCTGTGGAGACAACAGAAGCGGATGAAAGCCTTCTACTCCTAGATGAACGACGGCCTCTCTTGGATTTTGCATTAGAAACCGATGCAATTGAATCGTCCGATACATTCAACGATTGCATTTGATAAATAATACCAGAATAATGATTTGCAGTACCGCTTTCAGAATCTGAATCGTCATCTAGTTCATTATCAGAAGCATATAAAAACCCGACTCCATCTTCACCAACCAAGTCAATATCATTAACATGAACTTGACAGGCCGACGTAGTCTTTTCCTTTTGGTCGGTATTGTTTTCATCACCCGAGTCAAATGAAGGACTTCCTTCAAATGACATATCGTCTTTGACAATTGGAGTCTCTACAATTCTTGTATTATTCGAGATATGCTTGTTATCGCCAACGACCACATTAAATCCAATAACAGCACCTGGGCTGACAGTGACATTATTTCCAATTTGAGCGCCTGTGGCAATTATACTATGATCTATTACCGAGTTATCTTTAATTATGGCATTATCCCAAACGTAGGAGTTATGAATTTTTACATTTTTACCAATTTGACAATTTCTTCCAATGACAGATTTCTTAATCGAGGTGCCCTCTCCAACAGATGATTTTGATCCAATTGATGTACAGCTTCCGATTTTGCATGATTGAGCCAAGAGAACTTTGTCTTCCTTATAAATGTGATTGAATTCGTAACTATAAGAATTACTCTCTAACAAATTAGAATCAGGTACCAATGGATAACACCATCTTGCTAAAACATCTTGAGAAACAGCATCATATGTTGCCCAGCTTTCTACTCTGGCAGCATATTCCGAGCCATCAGTAATGTAGGCATAAATTGTTTTCTTTAATAAATCCGAAGTTAAGACACCCCTAATGAAATCATTTCTTAAGTATTGATAATCAAAATTCTCTTGGAAGATTTGTGGGACATGTGGGGAACATATATCAACACAACAATCAATCAAGTCATTTCTTATCACCATTTCATCTTCAATATCTTCGAGCAACTCTGTGTCTATATTTATGCTGGTTTTCTTGCCATCTACAGGAGGAATTCCTTCATAAAATACACACCTGTCTGTTTTCTTGTCCAAGATAAATGTTGCAGGATCCACTTGTGATCTAGTTCTATGTAATGAACTGGCAGCTGTTAAAACCATTGTAACAATGTGATCTTTGTCTGTTTGTTTCTTATGCTTATGGGCGTTCATGGCCTTGTTGAAATCAATATTAGTAACCACATCACCCGACACTAACAAAAAATCCCCGGTGATTAACCCTCTATTATCCAAGTCTCTCATGGAATCACCTACTGATCTTGACTCTAAAGACATAATGGTGCTGATTTTAAAAGGTGAAGTCTTTGATGACCATTTGGATTTTTCAATGTAATCTTGAATTTGATTAGCATGAGAAGAACACATCAAATACACTTCATTGACTCCTGCATTCGCTAAGAATTCTAGGGTATATTCTATCAAAGGAACGTTTGCCAATGGCAATAAACATCTTGGTTTAATAGAAGTTAAAGGCATAAACCTTGTTTCGAAAGAGTCCGTTAACACAATAGCTTGAAAACGATCATCCTGGACAATTTCCTTTTGCTTCTTATTTTTTGGAGGCATTGCAATTAGTCAAATTCGGCAACTTCAGCTCTCTAATGATGGATACCTATGTATGTACTGTCGTAGGCAATATGAATCAGTTATTCACAGAAAAAATTCATTGACCCGATGTCATGGCAGCAGCGGCACGTGACTAAGCTAAACTTTTTGCAAGGTTCCCTATAAAAGGATATGAAAACTGGCTATAAACCTGATGGAGAGGTCTGCTATAGGTGGAGCTGTCACCCATACTACGAGTTACATTTGCTAGAAAAATTAAACCAAAATTAAGTACATAGTGAAAATTGTAGATGCATTGAGATTTTTGGTATGAAGTATTGCCATTTCAAAAACATACTTCCTCTATATACATAACTCACACACATATTGTGGAAGATACTCTTCCATAAACGTCTGGAGAAGAATAATAAATTCAACCAGCCAACTTCGAACCAGGTCCTACGACCGAATCCGCAAGTCAGCGACGAGACCATAAATTCAGTCGCTCGTGTTTAATCTTTCGGCTTACTCTTCGATTCAGCAGAATATGTCTTTTTAGGGCCTCTGCGCTTGTCATTTGCAAATAATGAAGCAATTACGACCGCAAAAACCCCCGTACTTGCCAAAGCGTAATTCCTCGACTTCTGGAACTTTTGGGAAGCATTCATAAGTCTATCATTATTCACATAGACTGATGATCCACCTAATGCAGCTAACCATGCTGATATAGCAACTTTATATTTATTATCACTTGCAACTGTAATGATTTTATCACCGACAGATTTATTTTTCCAATCTCTAAAATCTTCCAATATCTTGGCCTCTCCACCATGTGAATGCATTCTTCTATCAAAGGCGACAGATCCCTGATCCGCCCAGAACGCACTGGTACCAATTGTAGGCATGATTATAATACATGACTTGATACTGGCATTGAATGAATTGAATCTAGCTGGGTGTTTCAACTTCAAATAATTAAAAATACCGACGGCAAATATCGATCCATAGACTAAACCCTTCAATCCTTCACTAGCAACGTAAGAAGCATGTGCCTCCCTTTCTTCTTTGCTGATTATCTTCATGGCAAAGAATAAAAAGAACTGAGATATTTCATTGAGCGCACAAATAATTCTTATCGGAATATTCAAGTTTATACTACGCAAAATAAAAATACAAATCTAAGCTAATATGGACCATTCGAACCATATGATGTCATCTGAATCTTCGATGGATCACTCAATGCCTGGCATGGACCACGGTGACCTGTGTTCTATGAATGTATGTTGAATTTGCACTACCTCCTTCGATCACTACTAACCGCACATTTAGATGATATTTACTTGGGATTGGAAGAACTCCTGTATCATATATGAATGGTGGCACGTCCGGACCCTCACTGACTTTCTATTGTCATTTGTGGCTATAGTTCTCTTGGGGATGGGATACGAATTTGCAAAGTTATGGTTCACCAAATGGGAAAAGGCCCATATTAACACCGTCATCGGATCGACCACCAATTCCAATTCCCTGAATTTCAGACGCTACAAAGCCAAGCGATCGCTCTTTTACGGGTTTCAAGTCGGCTATTCGTTTATGTTGATGTTGGTATTTATGACTTACAATGGTTGGTACATGCTTGCGGTTGTTATTGGTGCTGTTATTGGAAATAACCTCTGGGGCTCGACGACTGAGCCTACTAATGTTTCCATGGCCTGTCATTGATTCCCAATTGTAAATACTGAAAATGGCTGACTTCATTCACCATTACCATATACCTAAGCTAAATGTCAAATCATAAACGCGGGCTATATTGAGTCCACCACCTGAATACCATAGTAATAGTTATACATGCAATACTACCAGATGTTAAACCATAGACTGACACAACGGAAAGAGACATTCTAATATCTAGTATTTTAGGTACCTTGAATTCTATGTCTCATCACCCAGACACATTTCAGAAGTATATAATCATTGTACTAGCTATTAAATTATAAAATCAAATTACGTTCTTCGAATGAGGTCCCTCTTTTTGTAACCCGAGTCTTATTATGCGTTCTAAATTACAATTCCAAGCAATAGTATTCGAGTAGGAATTCAGCAGAACCAAGTCACTATATATTACAACTTACAACTGTAGCACCTATAAGAGCTATTTGTGAAAATTTCATTGTAAGAGAACCGAATTTCCAATATTGTAATTGTCTATAGCTACTAATGATTGTTATGTACTCTTGATAGAACTCTATGTAAGTTACTCTATCTCTTAGATAACTAACTTTAACTAACTTTAACTTACTTTATTACTTTTAGATAACTAACTTACTAACTAACTTTAACTACTATTAACAGTTCCTAATTCCCTTCTTTCTTTCGCCGGAGACTCCTGGAGGAATATTCTCTATTTATACCTCTGTGTTCTTGCAACCATGATTATAATATTTGCAACCATGATATATCATTCATAAAAAATATGTGTATATATATTAGCTTTTTTTAGAAAAATTTGTTAACAGGTGCTCTAGTGGCGCAGAGGTTAGCGCTTCGTGCTTATAGCCGTATTACGACGATTTGGTTATACCATAAGTCACGGTCGTGTGAGGAACGCGACGGTCGTGGGTTCAAACCCCTCCTAGAGCATTTGTCCTTTTTTTTTTTTTGTCTCTTCACTGAGTAGATCAAACTAGTAAACTTTTGCAATTTGCCAGATCTTTTATTTGTATTAGGAAAACTTGTCAATTGACAATGGAAATATACCAAGTACAAGTCTTCGTATGATGCTATGATCACAGGGAGTTACAGTCGAGTTTCTTGGCCGTATATTCGCCTAAATAGTTCAAATATTTTAGTATATAGAACATTTTCGTCGTTTTACACGACCCATAATTTTTCAGGCATCTCATCTCACTATTAATAGTTAATGGTAATGATATTAGTAAATAGTAGCATAGAATAGTAATAACAACATGGCAGAAAAAGTTAGATACTACTTGGAACAGTCTGTTCCAGAACTAGAAGACTTGAAGAGAAAGGGGCTTTTTGATAAGAATGAGATCACTATGATAATGAGAAGGAGAACCGACTTTGAACATAGGATCCAAGGAAGAGGGTCCAAGCCTAGGGATTTCTTGAAATACAGCGAGTTCGAAGCTAATGTTGAAAAGTTGAGAAAGAAGAGATACAATAGATTGACAAAAGTAGGACTTATTAACACGAAACCCAGTTTGTCTGACTGGGCCGGGTCGAGAAGAATTTTATTTATCTACGAGAGGGCCACCAGAAGGTATCCGAAGGAAATGAGTATATGGTCGCAGTACTTGAAGTTTGCTAAGAGCAACGGCGCCATCAAAATTATCTATAAAGTGTATTCCCGTTTATTACAGTTACAGCCTAGAAATATCGATGCATGGCTTTCAGCTGCTAAGTACGAGTTCGAAACGAACGCAAATGCGAAGGGGGCAAGAGCATTATTTCAAAGGGGGTTGAGATTAAACCCCGATGCATTTGAGTTGTGGATATCGTATGCACAATTTGAATTAACCTACATTTCACGGTTGTTGGCGAGAAGACGAGTTCTCGGGCTAATCACCGACAAGCAACAGAACGATGAGCACAAAAAGGAACAACAGAAATTGGAAAAGACCATCGCAGCTTCCGGTGAAGACGATGACTTTGATAATGATACCATCAGATTGCCGGGTGAAGATGAAGAGATGAAGGAAGAATTAAACCATTTACCAGAAGCTGATATGAATATGTTGGGTAACCCAGAAACCAACCCAGCGTTGAAGGGTGATGTGGCATTGACTGTTTTCGACTTGTGCATTCCAGCGATCTTGAAAACAGTACCAAAGGATTTACCTGAATCCAGGAGGGAAGACAAGACATTTGATGTTGTGGGTGCATTCTTGAACCTCTTTGACCAGTTCAGCGACTTGAACAGAGACTACTTATATTTGCATGTTTTGACCTACTTACAAACTAACTACCCAAATAATTTGAGAACACTGATGGTTGATATCACTTTGCCAATTAGAAATATTGATGTTCAAAATGAAAACTTGGCAGAGCTTTTGCAATTATCCGTTAACAAATTCACTGCTTATAAATTAAAGATCACCGATGCGCAGAAGAAGGAGCAACTCACTACCACGTATGTTGACTTCTTGAGCGACAAGTTCCTTCATTCTGCTACAGAAAAGCCTTCCGATAAGATAGATGCCTTGTTGAGAGCCATTATTAAAAAGTGTCGTACTATTTAGCATATTTAGTCTTGTTTAGCAAACCCTGCTTCAGTATCTAAACTCTTATACATATTTTTCGAAACCTTATTATGAATGAAACGGTAACTGCAACCGAAACCAAAGGCACTTGCAAATAAACAGGTAAGCACCAAGTACGTCAAGAATTGCGACGATGACATCGCAATGAACTTGTGAGGAAGTCTGTAGAATCCATCGGAGAATGGCAAACCGTTATTGGCAACTCCGTCTGCTTGCGATCCAAAATTTTGCAAGTTGTCTAGCCATCTCACCCCAAGCGAAAGCGTCAAATAGTTACCAATAACCACACGTGTCGTGTTAGTACTGGATGACCAGGCAGTTGCACTTACAATCGTGTTTTGCTCTGGCTTGTTATTTGATGGCTTGGTGACCAAGACATTCATGGAATTGTCAATGTCTAGATGTGAATCATGTATCTCGCCCCTGAAATTGAAAGTCAATGGAACGTACGCTCCACCCTTCTCGATGTAGTTAGGTTCGGTACTCATTGGGAGACGACAACTGAATGGAGCATCTTCATGGATATACAATTGGAATAAATGGTACAATTCATCGGTGAAACCAATAGTGCAATTAATGTCTTCACTCACCCCGTATTTAAGCGAAAGTGGTTTTCCGGTCTCCTTACAGTTTGGGAATGGGATGTATATGATTTTTTCCTGATCATCGAAGTTGTGTTCACCGTTCTGTATGTTTCTAGAAATACAGTCTATGAATACCTCCTGGCCTGGTTGGTAAGGCTGAATATCCAAAGGAACTTCGCCCTGTTTATTCAAGGGATAAAACTGCCCCATAGCGAGTTGTGCAAATGCAGCCCCGCTGATAACGTTTGATAACTTCATAACTGATAGTGGAACTTGATGAATCTAAAACCTCTAGTTTAGTAGAATTGGTACCTGAAAATTGGTGATCAAATCTGAAATTTTCCGCGTCTCTAACGGTATACATGTTCTGTACATAAAAATGTTCTATTTCCATATAATACAACTCTATATAATACAAGACCCTAACTAACCCTGGGAACACCAGCCCATTTGCACGAAAAACTCGTAGATCTTCGACGCCTTGTTGACGTCGATTTTCAACGACTGTCTTGCGTCCTTTTTCTTCAAGATACCGTTGTTTTTCACGGCCTCTTTCATCAATTGATTCTTGATGGCAAGATATGGCTTGGGCAAGATTCTCAAGGTGGCACACAACTGCTTTTCCTCGTTTGAAAGCAACTCGAAATCAGCCGCATGCGAAATGTCCAAGGGCGCCCTTGTGTTACCGAGCTTGGGCTTAAACTCCGGCTGGGGCAGGTTGGCCAACGAGTGGTTTTTGCGGCCGTTGGCGGTGATGGGGGTGTGGTTGCCGGAGCCCAAGGCTGCGGAGTTTCTGCCGTTCAAGCCGGCGCCGTTGCCCATTCTCTGGTAGTGGGCCATGCGGATCAACTTGTCCTTTTCGAACTTGGCCCCGTCGTCGATGGTGGTGATACCGTTGCGTCGCCAGTGCTGCAATTGTTGGATGCGGATGCGACACTTGAGCTCGGTCAATATGTCGCGGGAGAAGTTGTCGAAGTCTTCAGGCGTTAGCACACGGATAAAGGCGTTGATTTTCTTGAGTAGCTCTTTTTCCTCCTTCGACTTGCGCTTGTCGATGCTGATGTTCTTGCGGTAGTCCAAGAGGTGGTTCAAAATAAGCACCCGCTTGCGCTCGGCCCGCGTGGTCAACCGCGAGTTGTAGATGTCCAAGATGGTCAACTTGACCTCGATGTCGCCAATCGAATCCTCGGGGTCGAACACCAAGTCCTTGACCGGCACCTCGGCCTCGTTTTCTGCCTCGTTGTCGAACTCAAGCCGTCCGGGCATGTATCCCTGGATCTCGTGGCAGAGTGGCACCGACGCCACCGGCTTGGTCTTGGGCGGAGGCAACGGCATGTTGCGCCTGGCCTGCAACCGCTCCTTCCGCTCCTCCAAGAACTGGAGCGGCGTCACGTCGCTGAAGTCTTTGTCCATCTCTGGCAACGGATAATCGCTCGAGCCCAAGTACACGTCGTAGTAATGCTGGGCCACCTCGTCGCGCGACCGGTTGCCGACGTGGTCCGCCACGTCCTGCCAGTTCCCCAAGCCAAACGTCTCGCATCCCTGGACCAAAAGTAACTC
Organism: Debaryomyces maramus; assembly: GCA_030583545.1. Lineage (NCBI taxonomy): Eukaryota > Fungi > Ascomycota > Pichiomycetes > Serinales > Debaryomycetaceae > Debaryomyces > Debaryomyces maramus. Next base: position 1,110,314 of record JAJMIL010000003.1, read on the forward strand.
CTCGTCCGCACCCCATTCCCGGTCGAAGATGGGATACGTGCTTTGCTCTATCACCTGGTAGTCGTGCCACGGCTTGTGCACGCCGCTCACGTTGCCGCTGGCAAAACACGGAACACACAAGTCGTAATCCGCACAGATGGCACACTGGATCCGTATGCGGTTGGTGCAATCTGACGAACACACGTCGCAGTGGTATAATCTCGTCTTGCTCTCCATTATTCGTCCTTCTCTAGTCGTGCTCGCGTCCTAGTCTATACCGTCAGCCAATTATCGGTTCTATCCCTAGCACCGTCCAAATTCCAAAATCTGGTGATCCAAAATTCCTGGCTATCCAAAATTTGTCCTGTACTTGTATAGTACTTGTCCTTAGCCTGTTTAGCGTCCTGTAGCCGTGCTATCGCTGTCGTGTTACTCTCTGTCGCTGTCTCGCGCTACTGTGTAACTTATGCTGCCAAAATAGTCGATGGATTACCACCGTTTTGCTGTATATCGTGTATTTACGGGCCGCTATGGCTCGCTTCATTACTATTGTAATAACCTACGCTCGCTCGATGGTGGGATTACCAGAAGGCCCCTGGGGTTTTGTGTCACCTTTTTTGGGAGGGACCCATTTAGGCAATTTTTGGCCATGCGGCTTATTTCCGAAACCATTTTCCCATCCCGCCCAAACGGGTCTTATTGCCGGAATGCCACAAAGATGAAATTTTTACGAAATTTTGTTTTTTTCCTGCGGCTGGCGCCCTGGCCAAATTATCGAATTCACGTGCCTTTCTCCCATTTCGCTGGTCACAAACCGCACCTGACGGCTGGAGCTTCTTTCCGGCACATAGACGTCATTACACAAAAGCCGCAAATGCCAAAATTTTTCACATTTTCCACCTTCCTCTCATACTGACTAAAGAGAAAAAGCACATATTTTCATAGTATAGTCTTTTTTGATCTATAATAACAAATAATCAGCTAAGATGGTATGTACATATACAGTAAAGACACAGGGGATAACCTGTGAAGACCGACCATGGGGTTTATAGAGGAATGGCATAGTAGGATGAGCAAGAGTGACAGACATGACATGGATGGAGTGAACAGAATGAAGATTTTGAAGATTTTGAAGATTTTGAAAGACGTTGGAAAAGATTGGAAAAGATTGGAAGACGTTGGAAAAGATTGGAAGACGTTGAAAGACGTTGCGAGGATGTGTGAATGAAGGCTGGATGACATGAAGATGATGGATTGATGATGGATTGATGTCGATAGAGCGTGAGTAGCCGTCGATGGAAAACTCCGCAGGATTGAAGTTATTAGTAGAAACAGTCACCCACGCTACTGCCATCGCCCAAGGGCCCCTGCCGTCGGTCTTGGACCACCCAGACGTTGATATACTAACCAGATTATAGGGTCGTGTTAGAACTAAAACCGTTAAGAGAGCTTCCAAGGTCGTGATTGAACGTTTCTACCCTAAGTTAACGTTGGATTTCGAAACCAACAAGAGATTGACTTCGGAAATCGCCGTTATCCAATCCAAGAGATTAAGAAACAAGATTGCCGGTTACACCACGCACTTGATGAAGCGTATTCAAAAGGGACCAGTTAGAGGTATTTCTTTCAAGTTACAAGAAGAAGAAAGAGAAAGAAAAGATCAATACGTTCCAGAAGTTTCTGCTTTGGACTTATCCCACACCAATGGTCAATTAGAAGTTGACTCTGAAACCGCCGACTTGGTCAAGACCTTAGGTTTCAAGATCCCAATCCAAACCGTTGCTATCTCTGCTCAAAGAGGACCAAGACGTTTCGTCAAGAGAAACTAAGTGGTTAGATAATGTATGTAGTGTATTATCGTTTTATGTGCAATTAATAAAAAAGACTCGTTTTACTCGATTTGCTCGATTTGCTCGTGTGTATTGCATGGGTATATGTAGAGGTAGGGCTAGTTGATGTTGGAGATGAAGTCGCAGCTAAACTGGTGGAGCTTGTCCACCTTGCCGTCGAAGGTGGTTTTGGCCGTCTCCAACGACATGGCGTACTCGTTGATCATGCGGTTGAGGTACTGGAACCGCTGCAACAAGAGCAATCGGTTCAAGATAAGCTTTTCCGTCAACCGCCGCTGGGTGTCGGCGTTGTCCATGCCGCGGAGGGCCCACTCCTGGAAGTTCATGTCGAGCGAGAGCCCGTTGTCGCGGGCATACGTCTTCAACGTCTCGTCGAACGTCTCGCCGGGGATCTCTGTGCTCAATGGGGCCTCGTTCGCCTCGAATGCCGTAGCCACCAACAACCCCATCTCCTCGAGCGTACTCATGTCGGAGAACTGGGGGTGGATTTCGTTCTTCAACGGCGATATGTTGAGCCGTTCCTGTTTGGCCTTGATGGGCGAAATCGGTTTTTCGAGCGTAAGCGTAGAGTCAAACGTATCGTTCTTGCCGTCCGGCGGGCCGCTGGGTTTGACCAAGAACTTGCTCAAGATGTCCTTGGCCGTGACGGATTTGCTCTTGGTAAACGGTGCACCCTCGAAGTCCGGGTCGCTGCTCAAGGTCGGCTTGATTTGGTTGTGCGCGGGCGTTGACGTGGTAAACGAATGGTTCGTTGTTTTCTGCTTAGTGATGGCCTGCTTCAATTGTTGTGTCATAGAGTATGTCTGTGACCGTGGTCTTGTCTGTAATAAAACAATTTAGTATGGGGCGGCTAATTTTGGGTGCAACTTTTTATTTTCGCAGTATATTTGAATATAAAGAATATACAATTTTGTTTTATAAATTCATCCGTCAATCGTGGGATTTTATGTATTCTCGTTCATACAAAGCCGTAATGACTACCCGTCCTCTTCATCTTCCTCGTCCTCGTCGTCGTCATCTTCTCCTTCTTTTAGTTCTTTGTCACCATCATCGTCATTCTTCTCGGCGTTACTCACAAATACGCTTGCATCGAAATATAAAGATGGGTTCAACCCCGATATACTGGCCGACTTGCTCTTACCGTCCAACAATATCTCACTCATGATCTTCCCCGTGCCTGGGGCATTGTTGATCCCCCAGCACGAATGGCCCGAACAAAGATACAACCTTTCGACATTAGTCTCACCAATTAATGGCCCACTTGAAGAAGGGACATCCAACACTGGAAGATAGCACGCTTGTCTTTTCAAAATATGACCCTTACGGAGGTTGGGCGAAATCTTGCCCACCTGTTTGAACAACTCGTCACATTTGGATTTGACGACTTCCACGTCGTCGGTGGTTTCAGGAACATCGACTGCTGAGTCTCCCTCGCCACAAACATACACTTCGTCCTGTCTGGCGTAGATTTCGGGTGATATGTACGACGCGCGAGCCGTCTTGAGTTCAGTGAATATGGCGTAGGGCGAAACAGGCTGGTCTTTGAAGGGAGATACCGTGATTGAATGCGCCCTTAATCCGGATATAGGACAATCAGGAAGAATCTTCGAAGTCCATGGACCAACCGACAACACGATCTGGTCTCCCACTAACGAAATAGCCTTGTCCTCGTTGGTTTTGAGACTGCTTGGCTTGTATATGACTCCGGTCGCAACCCCCGTTTCCATAGAATACGTGATCTCTCTCACCTGGCCGATGATCAATTCGATGGCACCGTTACTTTCCTCTACGGCCTTCTTCAAGATAAAGTTGGTGAATTTGTATGGGTGCACTTGTGCTGTTGTATCACGCCCGCCCAATTTGGAACAGTTGTCGATCAATGCCGAATTGATCCAATTCAAATCCTCCGGTAACTTGGTCGCTTTGGTCCGGGTGGACTTGGACGACTTCTTGCTTGGTTTTTCCGTAGACGAATCGCTCTCGTTTGTCAGCCGCTTATAATCTTCCGTGTCGTCCTCCTCCACCGAATCCTCCTCACTATCCCCCAAGTGACTCAAATCCCCTTCCAATGACACCGTTGTCAACCGTCTGTAATCCCATTCCGCATTCCCATTATACAAATTGCTCAATTCCTCATGCAATCCGAAGGAAAGTGGTACAATCTGTTGTGGAAATGCCCATAATGCCAACAATCCCCCTGCTTTTCCACTGGCTCCTCCCGCCACTCTTTTACTTTCCAATATGGTTATATGATATCGTTCAGGATCAAACTTCTTATGCTTCACAATGTAATAAGCCGTACACACTCCGATTACACCTGCCCCGACTATAATAATATGTTGTTTGCCCTCATGCCTACCAGAAGGTTCCGAATTAAACTTTAAAAAATCTGACATGCCTCGATCTGCAACTATGTCCCCTAGTAAGTATATCTTGATATGGCTTCTTGACTCTTTTGTACTATTCTGTTGGATAATGCTAAGAATAAGCAACTAAATCAGCTCACTTTTTTTGACATTAGACTCCGATTTTGTGTAACGCTTTGCATTATTCCCAGAGATCCTTTTGCAATCATACTACAATGGAGATGTATCTATTGGGGGCTACAGAGTGGAGTCTAATGAGTATGCGTAGATGTTATTTAGTATAAACGAAAAGAATCAATCGGTTTTGGGATGGCCAATGAGCCCTCTATCTTTCTTGAACACCTTCTTTATGAAGTGGGTGAAAAATCGGGTCACTTGTAGGGCAAACAACGACAAGACCATGACAAATATAGTGAGGATCAATTTTTCATTCTTAATCCATAAGTCAGGGTCGAAAAAATGGATCTCGTCCTGCTTTTTGTTCCGAATGTACCGATTAACGGTATTCCTGTCAGGGGACCAAACTGGGTCGACCGAATGGAACATGTCATTTCTCTCCACCTCATTTTCTCTTCCGGGGTCATTGACAATATCATTGAAGATTTCGAACTCCTCTGGGCGCGATTTCATCACCGACTGGGGGATATGGTGGATTTGTTCCTCCTGCTGAGAGGTGAGAATTATGGTGTAATGCGGCGATGGTACTTTACGGATGATTTTCCGGATAAGCTCGTCGTGTTCCCGTAACACGCGATTTCTCTCGTGTGGTTCGTTTCTGGGTGGAAGTTCGCTCAACGAAACCTTGATGATCCGGGTTCTGGTGTCGATGTAATTGCCCACCTCTCCCTCATCTTCGTGCTCCACCGTCATCACTTCCGCCCCGCAGTTCTTGATGATGTACCGTTGGAGATAATCCAAGTCTAGCGTCCCTTGCACCCATGGCAAACCCACCACCGTCGAGGCCATCGCCATATATGTCCGCAAAAACTGCCATTCTTCCGCCCGCTTCATATTCAAATCCTCGAAGCGCAACCCCGGCTGGTCCAAGATAATGTATGCATCCGAAGAGCACTCTGTAGCTAGTCTCTTTACCAAGTTGGTGGCCGAATCTGAACTTTGGCGATCGAGGTTCGATCCATCAAGTTCTTCTCTAAGTCCCTTTACTAATTTGTGAGACGCCACCACCAATGGTACTGCCGCAAACGACACCACAAGCGGGATGATCGTTACAAGCAAGGCCAAACATCGTATATTGACAATCATTGCTACAGTATTCCGAACAACTAGACCTTCGTTACACGTTTTAAGTTTGTTTCGATCTTATATAAATTAATCACGTGACTTCTGACACTAACGGTGTTTTAATATTGTTGCAATTACTGCAAATTTATGGAATCACCAGGCAGAGGCTTGTTTGTATAAATCAGCATTGATCTGCTATGGATGTTTTCCAGCTTCTACTATAACGGAAAATGAAAAGTGTAATACTTCTAATTTTCCTAATAATATCCATAAATGCCATATATGTTGCGAAAATTGAAACCGTACAAGTGTACGTGAAACCAAAGAGTAACAATGGTATTGTCAATAGTATAAGCTATGATGGATCTTATAAGTTTAATGAGTCATTCGCTACCACCATCTTAGAAAGCCACAACGTGGAGCGAAAATTGCATGGGGCACAGTCATTAGAATGGAATTCGACAGTATTCGAATATGCAGCTAAGTATGCAGAAGAGTACGACTGTTCCGGAGTGCTAACACATTCTGGGGGCAAGTACGGGGAAAACCTAGCCATTGGGTATTCGACACTCGGGGCAATCAAAGCATGGTATGACGAAGGGAAAACTTACAAGTACGGCCTGGAGTCGACATACAACCATTTCACGGCCTTAATTTGGAATTCGTCCAGTCAGTTGGGATGTGCCTACAAATATTGCAGTCAAACATGGGGCACGTATATAGTGTGCTCGTACTGGCCGGCAGGCAACGTTATAGGGCAGTCATCGAAAAATGTATTCCCACTTATATAGCTATATATTACCTATAGATCACATAATATCTTGCTATCAATATCAACATAATTTTCAAAGAACGAATGAAACAAGTCACAGAGTTTAACTACATCATAGGTACCGCCCGTTTCTCTGATTGAATGCATCGATAATTGGGGGTTACCCAAGTCTAAGGTTCTAATTCCGAGCTTTGCAGCCAATATTGGCCCAATGGTTGACCCACAAGGAGAGTCGTTTCTCACGACAAACAATTGCAATGGAACTTTTCCCAAGGTTGCACACTTTTTCAATAACACTATTCCCGGTGAATTGGTTGCATATCTTTGATTCGCGTTGACTTTAATGACGGGGCCTAAGTTAATTTGTGGCCTATTTTGACCTTCGTAGAATTCACCATAGTTTGGATGAACACCGTGGGCCATGTCAGACGATAACAAAAACGATCTGGCCATGGTTTCGTGAAAATAATCGACAGGACTGGTGCCGTTGAAATTAATTTTCGTCAACCGTTGGATAATATCGGGTAAGAAGCTTGAATCAGCACCCTGGGCCGACACAGAACCAATTTCTTCATGATCAAAAAGCGAAATCAACTGAATACCCTTCTGTTGGTCTATTTTCTTGGCCGATCCTATTAATCCCTCCATAGCGCAGTAGCAGGACGTCAAGTTATCTAATCTTGGGGAAAATATAAACTCGTCGTTCAATCCACCAATAGTAGATTTCTGATGGTCAAACAAAACCAACTCGAAGTCTTCGATCTCTGAAGGATCTACACCACATTCTTTAGCAATCAACTCAATTAATGACTGGTTGTGTCTCTGGATGATCGATTGTACCGACTCAAATTGTTCCGGTGATAATTGTAAATCAGGATCATCGGCACAGCTCTTCTTAGCATCCTTCTCATTTTTATCTAATGCCACCTGTCCTGCGATCGGAACCATTTTCGTTTCCTTGTTGAACTCGAACTTGGTGTTGACTTCTCTGTTCAAATGGATTGCCAATGTGGGGATTCGCAACAACGGCTTATCGATCTTGATCAATTTGGGAATGTAGTTCCCGGTCTTTGAATCACTAACGTAAACACGTCCAGCAATAGACAAGTCTCTGTCAAACCACGAATGGGCAATCAATCCCCCGTATTGCTCGACACCTACCTGGATGAATCCTTCGCTATTTTTCTTAGAAATAGGCTTTATCCGGAGACAAGGTGAATCCGTATGGGCTCCCACTATGGAAATTCCGCTACCATTGACAAAACTACCACCAACAGTAAATGCAATCAACGAAGACCCATTTCTGGTCACAAAATATTTGCCGTTAGTACTAATCTCTTCTTTCTGCCAGTTCGACCGCTCATAGATCTCTTTGAATCCTGCTTTTACCAACCCCGATTTCACGGTATTCACGGCATGATAAGGTGTAGGTGACTCATTTACAAAGTCAACAAACTCCTGTGCGTATTTCAATGCTCTAGTATCAGTCATCTTACTGCAATTGATCTACTATTTGTGGGATCATGATGCCGTTCAATATTTATATCAAATATTTACAGCTTTGTGTAATCTTGCCTGTTACGAATGGCTGCAATTGATTCCAATGGATAATAAGAACTTTTATGTTCTTTATCCCTTATTGATGGCATGATAAAATAGCCTTTCGATTAATATAAAAAAGCAGGTTCTGAACTTGCAGTATCTCCCATCCAGCTGGTGATGGAAAACGATTTTGTAATGGACCAATTCCCGACGCAACTGTGTATTTAGCGAGGAACACGAAATACGTCGTTTTCTGATGTTGATAGAGGCCAGATCATTATTGCAGCTGTGGGACGGAACAGCGAGATAGTAAAATGTTAGAACGATAATTTTTCCCAACGTCTTCAACATCTTTAGACTTCCAAAAGTGTTCTGAGCGGCAAAAACAATTTAGCCACGAATACAAAATATCCATCATTCTGATAGTTACATAAAGAATGCTGGGATCCTAAGGACTGAAACCCCATAGCTGGAGGGTTGGCGTTGCTTTTGAAGAATTGTTTGCCCAAAATTAAGAGATCAAGCGTTTATTATGCAACCAACTATGATGCGAGCCAAACTTCGGTTACTTTACTTGAATCACACCAAAGTACCAGTACCAGTGCAGTTTATAAGTAGCTCCCGCATTCAGTCCGGCCGTGTTTACAGGTTCACAGTGTCCAAACAACAGTTCCAATCAATATACACCTCATACATCAACACTACATAATTAATTGCGCCGTCAAAAACAAACAAATGAGTATAATATTCACACAGTACTTATCAGCATCTAACAGCTTACATATTAGATCAGTCAGAGCAGTACAAATATGATCTAACGCTCCAAAACCAATATATAGTTATTCATTATATTTCAATCTATTCGGTGATAACGAAGATCCACTCACGTGCAAAGATGCAATTATTGCAACATTTGAAAAATTTAATATTTGCACCAAAATAGATTAGTGATTGGCATATAGCGTACTTATTGTTAGAGCTAAGATCATTAAACGGCATTGCAGCCATTTATCGGACCCAACTGTGACAGAAATAATCCACAACTGTGATATACTTAAAAGATTCTTTTTTATACGTGAACTGGATACACATTTTTTCACTAAGGATATTTTGCAGAGTATATATTTACTAATATTTATTTTCACGGGTCAAACATTTGCTAATAAGTCTGAGATAGCAAGATGACAGAGATAGAGAGTGGAAGTAGCAAAGATGCTGACAAAGCTATATCTCTTGCAAGTGATGACTTGGAAAGGTCTATGCATACGGGGTCGATTGACTCTCACAACCAGATAACGGAGGACTTGAAGAGAAGTTTGTCTCCCAGACAGATTAATATGATTGCAATAGCAGGGGTTATCGGGACCGGACTTTATTTGGGGACTGGTAAGGCGTTGGCCAATGGGGGACCGTTGTCGTTGTTCCTTTGTTATTCCTTGATCGGAGGAGTGGTGTATTTGACGATGTTGTCGTTGGGGGAAATGGCGACATATATACCAGTGTCTGGTTCGTTTGCCACGTACGCAAAGAGATGGGGAAGTGAAAGTTTTGGTTTTGCGGTGTTGATTAATTACTGGTTCAACGATGCGGTTTCGGTGGCTAGTGATTTAACAGCGTTGCAGTTGGTCATGGAATATTGGACAGACTTTCATTTTTGGATTGTATCGCTTATCTTCTGGTTTTTTGTGCTTTTCCTCAATGTGTTTCATGTTAAATTCTACGGTGAAAGCGAGTATTGGTTGGCATTACTAAAGGTGCTATCAATTTTGATATTCTTCGTTATGAGTATTGTTGCGAATGTAGGCCACAATACGATGCATAAATATATCGGGTTTCAATACTGGTCATATGGTGATGCACCATTTGTGGATGGTTTCAGGGGTTTTGCGAATACCTTCGTTACTGCCGCATTTGCTTACGGGGGAACAGAGTCTATTACTCTTACGGCAGGGGAACAAAAGAACCCAGTAAAGACAATGCCAAAAGTAATTAAAACTGTTTTCTATCGTATTTTAATTTTCTACGTTTTTTCTGTATTCTTCATCGGCATGAATATTCCATATGATTATCCCAACTTGTCGAACGGTGATATCACGACCTCCCCGTTTACTTTGGTATTTCAATTAGTTGGAGCAAAAGCTGGGGGTTCGTTCATGAATGCTGTTATCTTAACTTCGGTTATTTCAGCATGTAACCATGCATTATTTGCTGGTTCGAGGTTAGCATATACCTTAGGGACGGAAGGTTATTTCCCTAAGGTTTTTACCAGAGTTAACCGCTACCATACTCCATACGTCCTGGTGATATTTACTTGGCTTGCAGGTGGATTGTGTTTCGGTTCTTCTTTTATCGGAGCTGGAACTTTATGGTCGTGGTTACAATCTATAGTCGGGGTTAGTAACCAAATTGCGTGGTGGAGTATTGCGATCACAAGTCTTAGATTTCGTAAAGGGTTAGAAGTTCAGGGTAAAACACATCAGCTCACTTACAAAAATTGGACCTATCCGTATGGACCTTGGTTTGTTTTAATATTTGTTACATTCATTATCTTGGTACAAGGATGGACAACATTTTCTCCGTGGAATGTTTCCGATTTCTTTGCAACATATCTTGAAGTAGGTGTTTTCCCATTGACATTTGTGCTTTGGTGGTTATATAAAAAAGGAAAAGATAAATTTGTTAAATATCCAGATATGGACTTTGAGACAGATAGATATTTACTATCAGAGGAAGAAATCGAACAGGACAAATATGAGGAAAACTTAAAAGGATGGGAGAAGTTTAAATACAATTTCGTGGATAATTTCTTGTGATATAGTTTCTATAATTGATTTTTATACCTTTAGCATTAGCATTTATAATAACGTTGCACTAATCGAGAAAAATTGTAGTTCGATTTATAGAGACTTTTTCATCATTGAATTGTTTACATTTAAATATTATGATAGTATTATTCTATTTACAGCTATAATAATACAGCTAAATTACAACCTGAACCTCAAAATCCTCCTCTAGTTCAGTATCTCCAACTACTCCGCGCAAGTCCAATTCTTCATCGTCGAATATCAATTTAACGGTTTTCATATTTACAGTTGATTCATTAATCCCTTTGCTTTTCAAATAATAGGTTAGAAGCTTACGAATTTCCGTGCTTGGTGATACTTGTACCTCTATTCTTTTGTTATCCTTACCTTTGAGACCTATCTTGAAATAATTATCATCATCATCCTCGTCATCAATTTCAATGACTACTACATTTGAAGGAGTTTCTTCGAGTTCATCATCACTTTCAAGTATACTTTCATTGTGCTGTTCTTGCTCGCCCATTTGTTCTATTTCGTTTGCGAAGTCTGTGAGCTTCTTACGGGATAAATCTCTAGTCTCAAATTCGGGGTACCTTGTTATATAATCACTCAAATGTTCTTTGGGGATAAGCAAACACTGTAAATAAGTAGGAGGTAATTCTGTTTCGCCTGTCAATAGCTCTTCAGGAAATACTGGCGGAAGCCTCAATGTGCTGGGCTTGAAAAAGGGCTTAATCTCAGTCTTACCATCGATCCAAATAAGGGACACCTTATTCTCTTGATATTTCGCTTTTATTGATGGGGTGAATTTATTCTTACTTTTGAAATGTGATAGTATACTCCGCAAAGTATTAGAAAACCTTTTGGTTCCTTTCGTTCCAAAGTCATAAACAATGTCGTCTTTTGGATTCAATTTAGAAATTACCTTTATAACGTATGGCCTTTTACTTTCATTCTCAGTCGTAAACTGGTAGCCTGACTTAGTTGATTGAGAATTACCACTAGGCGTGAAAGATTTGCGAGATGAAGCCTGTTTCAAAAATTCGAGATCGTCATCATCATCATCATCATCATCTTCGATGCCAAGATTGTTTACAGTTGATGGTTTCTCAGCAGCTAATTGCTCAACAACTAAAGCTTCCTTGTCAAATTCTGGTGGTGGTGTTATAGATACCATTCTATCTGGTAGTTGCAGCTTTGCAGTTGCTTGTGATTCAGCCCTTGGTCTTTCGGCGTCGTCTATTTCGGGTGTACTGAGATCTATATCTGCTAGCTGTGGAAGGTCCAATGTTTCATCAATCTGGCTCTCCACGCTCATGCTTGACTTGCCATTTTTATGCATATGTTTCGATTTCTTTGATTTCTTCTTCTTTTTCTTTATGGAAGGTTCGCTAAGAGCAAAAAAGTCATCCAAAAGATCATTTTTTCTTTTCTTATGTACAACTTCCGGGGATTTATCTTGAATTGATTGTGCCAGGTTCTGGTTTTCGTTATCATTAACCTTTTGTTCTTTTTTCATTCCTTCATCATCTACACTGTTCTTGTGAAGATCTACCATGCTGCTTTGCGGCGAAGACTCCTCGTCAAACTTTTCAGTGGTGCTGTAATATTCAGTTGTACCCTCAACAGGATCAGACAGCATCTTCCCCCAAATACTCTTGTGATTGTAGTAAGAATATTCAAGTGTAGAATAGTATATTAATGCAAATAGTTTTGTGTCACTCTACAAAATTCTATTAATTTGCAGTTTAAATGTTTGTTTATCAAAACAACTCTGATGCATAGATAAACGTCTATTCATTACTTCACATTAGTAGTCTAACTAGAAATAGAACTAGAAATGGTTTCCAAAGAATCTGGGAATGAATTGCAGAAGATTGCAGTCAATGCTTCTTTAGGGAGAGATTTATCTACAAAATCTGGTCAATCCAAGAGATCTTCAACTCCGAAATTAAATTCAACCAACAATAATAATGGCAAGCAGCTGATGAGAGATATTTCCTTTAAACCAAGGTTTCGGTACAACTATGGGTTTGACGAAGATTTTTACAATAATGCTTTGAAGTACAAAGATGTATGGCAAGACAAGTTATTTTACGTCGATGAAACTATGATGATAGAAGAGCACAAAAGAGGAGAGTCGACAATTAAACAATTTCCGTCGGTTCATGCTACTGATTTAAATATAGATGATTACCAATCTCAAAAAATTTCGGACTTGCAACTTCGACAGGAGTTTTTACTTGGGGACGATTCACTAGGATTGAATTTAACCAGAGACAAACAGACGAAACACACCCAGTTAAAATTTGGGGAGACCGCCCGATTGAATGAGCAGATCAACAGAAATGGTTTGGCATTGAATGTGGGTGCACATGTTACCTCCATGAGTTGGCTTCCTGAAAAATACAATGAAGCACAGAATAAATTCAAGTACCTAGCAGTTTCAGTAATCAATAATCCAAACGGTATAGAAGATTCTGTAAATAATCCACAATTAAGCGTTTTTCATAAAACATCAAAAAATGAGTTACATACTATTAAGTCAGGATTGCAAATATGGAAATATGACTTGTTACACAATACCTTTGAATTATCTAAGTTTGTTGTAACTACAACACTTGGTGCTTGTTCTTCTATTTCATGGGCACCAATAAATGTCCAAGGAGATGCCGATATACTAGGAATACTATGTGGTACATTCACTGATGGAAGATTGCATCTTTTTAAATTAAAACAGACTACAACTAAAGCTCCTGAGCTCTCTAATTTAACCAAGTCATCATTTAGTTACGAATTGAGGGATGCAAGAAGTAAAGAAGATGATAGAGAGGGAATAATGTGTTATGATTTCCTAGGGCATGATAAGATAATCGTAGGCCTGTCTTCGGGATCAATTGCAGAATTTATTTTGCCATACAGTCAGTTGCAAGACATAGAAAGTGAATCGGATGTGAAAGATCCATCATTTGTTCAGTATATTGCAGAAACACCCATTACTGCTATTTCAGTTGCGGACCCAGATGAAGATAAATATTTTATACTTGTCAACACATCAGGAAGCCAAAGTTTTGTTATAGAATATAACAACTTTCAACAGGGAAGGGTTGAATCCTATCCCACGAATACCCTATTAAAGCCTATATACAATCATAATTTAAAAGTTTTTGTTACTTCTGATTCTTGGGATAGCATAAGCTACAGTTTTGTTAGACATCCGCACGAGAAACCCAGTTCTTTACTAAAGCTTGATGGTATAGTATCCTCCCTCCATATGTCTGAAGTTCTCGGGCATCCATTAAATATCAGTGGTACAACATTTGGAGAAATTCACATATTGAATATATCCAGGAAAATTCTTAATGGTGCAAAAGCTACAAATAAGCAGTTAATTCCGTTGAGGTTGTGGAAATTGGAGTTAGGATCTGATAATAAAACTTTGGAATTATCTGGCGATTATGAAATTGTTCAAACAGATAAATCAACCAAGATTTCTCTCACACCACCTGAAGTAATAATATCTGCGGTTTCATGGAATGAAAACTTACATGGAAGTTCGATATACACTGCTGCTACAATATCAGGTCTATTAATCTTGGAACGATTAGATCCCAAGTATATTTAATAAGTGATATATATATATATATATATATATTTATTTACAGTACGATAGTTAATATTTTGGGATATTCTGATCAACTTCTTCACTCCATTTATTGATTCCACCCTTTATATCCCTGACTTTCGTAAAGTTAAACTCTTCTATAAGTTTCTTGGCAGCTGCTTGAGAGTCATTGCCATAACGACATATAACAAAAGTATCTGTCTCTTTATCAATATTGATAGGTAGTTTTGAATCGAGTTTGGAAGCTTTATGCAAAGTAGGGTCCCATTCAATGTTTATTGAATTTGGTAATCTGGTAATTTCATATTGCTCTTTTGGTCTTACATCAATTAGAACGGAATCCTTATTACGTGGATCCTTGATATAATCGTTATACTCTTTTACGCTGACTCTTAATTCGGATTTTAGTACATTTGGATCAATCTTGCCACAAAACTCTGAATAGTCAATCTTATTATGCAAAAGAGTATCTTTTGTTATCGTAGGGTTATGTCCACATGTTACACAATTTGTCTGCTTATTCCTCATTTTGAATACACGAATTTGTTGTTGTGGATAACCTGAATATATTGATAAAAATGGTTTGAAATTGTTGTTAGTGTAAAATTGTGTAATTATTTTGATGGATTCTAATGCCATAGTTATACCAACTAATCCAATAGCAGGTCCAACAACACCTCCATCAGTACAGGATGTCACCGTGCCAGGAGAAGGTGGTTTCGGATAAAAGCACCTGTAGCATGGGCCAATTCCGTTAAAATTTAATACTGATAATTGGCCATCAGTCTTTAGTCCCGAACCACTAACTATAGTTTTCCCGCATATCACGGAAGCATCATTGATTAGATATCTCGCATTTGGGGTATCAGTACAATCAAGAACAAGATCGTACCTACTTATTATTCCAATCGCATTCTCATTAGATAGTCTGAAGGGATAAGTCGTAACTTTAACATGAGGATTCAATTTAGATATATATCTTCTTGCCGATTCACATTTGAACATGCCCACCGACTCCGTGGTGTGTAAAATTTGTCTATGCAAATTGCTAACATCAACTATGTCATCATCTATTATACCAAGTTCACCTACACCAGATGCAGCTAGATAAAGTAACGCAGGGCATCCAAGTCCTCCAGCACCGATGATTAAAACTTTGGCTTCTTTTAGACGTATCTGTGATTTAAGTGATCCGAACTGGGGAACTATCATTTGCCTGCCATATCTTCTATACTCGTCTAATGAAAAATGCTCATCTATCTTTGGGTATTTTGCATCATGATCAATTTCATGATCACTGGATATATTAAATTTTTTTTCACTTCTTAGTTGATTGTTTTCCAACTCCAAAGCCTTAACCTTTTCCAATAGCTCCTCTCGGGTCAACTCAGTCATATCTATTATTGAATAACCAAGTTTTTATATTGCAGTTTCTTTTAGTGTGAATTTTTTTTAAAATGCGCAGGCGATTATGATATACTGATTACATTGGGACTCTAGATAATTTACTGATAAAAATTAGACATATAAAAAGCCCAGTATGGACATCTGTGTAAAATTACTATATGCGTTAATGCTAAATAAAGTAGATTCAACATTAGACAAAGTCAGCGATGATTTTATACAATCTTTTGCTTAACAAAGAAACCCTTCAAGTGGCGTAACTGGTAAACACAAGTACCAATCAAGACGAACAATTGGATAATGGACCATCTTACGACTCTTGAGTTAGTGGATTCAGATTGATCTCTAAATAAAGCTTCTCTTTCTCTCATGTGTTCTTGTTCCCAGTGGATTTCTTCCAACTTCTTGTTCAAGTTTTGGACCTTCAAAGTTAAAGCATCGACCTTCTTGGTAGATTTAGAGTCAACGTAATCGTGAGAAGATCCAGTAGCAATATCAAAGAAGATACGGTGGGCCTTGCCAGATGAACCGTCAAGGTAAACTGGGGTCAAACAGAATTTGTGTTCACCAGCGTCCAAAGAAGTAAAAGCAAAGTCACCATTTGACGAAGACTTTTGGTCAACAACCTTGTGATTATTGTCAAATGTTTCCTAGAGTTTTGTTAGTATTCCACGCCAATCGCATGCTTGTTTGATCTTGGACTAGAATATTCAGTTTCCAAATATTCTACGAACCTCAAACTCAATTCATCAAGTACTTACTTCAACAGTAATTTGTAACCTTAAGTCACGGTTCTTAATGTAGTCATTATTGTGACCTAATTCGGTGGCATCTATTTTACCAACGACTAAGGTGTCCTTAGACAATTCTTCAAAAAAGCATCTGGTTTCACCAGTATTCAAGTAAAAATGTAACCCATTTGTGAATTGTAAAAATACCAATAACACGGTAATACATTTAGTTATAAACGAATTCATTGCTAACCAACCAATAACCAGTATATGTCTATCACGATAATCTTTATGTTTTGCTGTTGGATTTTGAATCGAAAATTAACGCGTGTTCACATTTAGCACACAAAAAACGGCATCTGAAAAATTTCGAGGTTCCTAAATACTACAAATAAATATCTATATGGTTGAAATGTTAAATTACTCTTTATCTATATATATTATTTCCTATTATGATTACGTTTTAATTTATTAACCAAAGAATTAATTTCATTGGAACCAGAAGAGCTTATAGCTTGCTTTTTCTGTTTTTTAGCATCACGTCCGGCAGGCACATTATTGTTCTTTCTTTTAGAACGTTCTTCTAAGATTTTCTTCATAGTCTTTGTCTTCTTAAACTCACTACTAGTAGGATCAATAGCATATTCGTGATTTTCGAAGATTTCCTTGAAACGGGGATCGTTTAAATCGGCCAGGAAGTCATCCTGGGTCATTTCGTTATCGATATTCTTCTTGTTCTTCTTGCCCTTTCTGTTGGCTTGCTTTTCCAGTTTGATGACATCTTTCATGCTGAAATGCTGAGCATTCGTTGGGTCCTCGTCTTCTTCCATCATAAGCAATTCCAATTGAGCCTTATTCTTATCATCATCTGAAGTGGGCTTGGCCTTAGGTTTCTTCGAGGTTTTGGAAGAGGGCGTGGTTTCGGTCTTTTCAGGTTGTGCGTCTTCTTGAGTTTGCTTGAATTTTTCCATTCTACGCTTACGACGTTCCTTCTCTTTACGTTTATAGGCCGCAATAGTTGATTCTTCTTGGTCTTCTTCAGGTTGTGGTTTTGCTTCGTTTTCGTTTAATGCAGGGTTAAATGTTATTTCCATATCCACATCGCCTTCTTCCTCGTCATCTTTTTTGCTGAAGCCTTTTCCTAATAAGCTCTGGTATTTGCTCTTCATGTCATTATTGGTAGCTTCGTTTTCGCTCTCATCACTGTCCGAAGCTAAATATGCCTTAAAATCCATTTCGTCTATTTCCTTTTGCGAAAATTGCCTTGAGGCAATATTAAGTCTTTCTTTTGGTGTTTCATCCCATGTCAACTTTACCTTAGAATGCTGCAATGCATCGGTAACAAATGTCGAATTTGGTTTATAGTTGGAAGGAATTTTAGTACATGTATCTTTAGCTTCACTATCATCGAAGTCCATTTCTTCAGGAATATATCTCAAGTCAAATATATTGGCGGTGGATTCATATTCTGTCCCGTCACAATTGTCATAAATGTTTTTAGCAGTGGTGATGGAATCGCATCTCACAACCGCATAGTAATATCTCAATCTTTGCAATTGGTAACGACGCAATGCTTTACTATCATAATCCTCTTCTCCGTCGTCTTCTTCGTATAATTTCCGTGCAGCTTTCTCTAAATCATCTTTGTTCTTTATATCTATTTCAGAGTCAGAATCTTCAGAATCGGATTTCTCGACTTTTTTCTTACTTTTAAATAATTCTCTAGGCGGACCTTCAATTTCTTCTTTCTGCATTTGTTCTCTCCCGAATTCTGATGGATATATACTGATAGATTTAATTGATCCACCAGTTGGGACAAATGACAAAAAGGTGGCCATCAAATCAACAGCTCGCAAATTATCCCAATCCATATTCACAACTGCAAATGAATCAGAAGGGTCCCCTTCTTCTGGTTTGCCCTCTTCGAGCTCAATTTCTGATTCTACTTCCGATTCTACATCCGAATCTGAATCCGAATCCAGCCCTGATGAAGAATCATCTTCAGAAGATGATACCAACCCTTCGCCTCTAGCACGATCAACAAATCCAGTTTCTCCCAATATTTTTGCTTCTTCTTCTTCTTCTTCTTCTTCTTCTTCTTCTTCTTCATCCTCTCCAGTCTCTTCTCCACTACTAGTCTCATCGTCCGATTCTTCGCCGGATTCTTCACTCACCTCATCGCTTGACGACCCCTCTTCCTCGTAATACTTGTCAAAATCTTTCGTGGAATCCGAATCCTTCAACTTTCTACCGTATCTGTCGATCTTGACCTTCTTTCCCGTAGCACCTTCATTCAATTTGCTCAATTCTTTCTTGCTGAAACGATCATCAACCTTGACCTTGAGATTTCCCTTCGGTAAATTGAACCGTGGGTCGTTATGGACAGAAGAAAATCTTGAGTCCTTAATAACTTTGTGTTGTGGCTCTGCCTTTCTATCCTTCTTGCTTCCTTTTCCCATGTTTTCCTACAATCAGCTATATATTCAATTCCCTATACTATGAATCTGTCTATATATTTTGCAAAAAAAAAAATTGGTGCGGCTCGTATCAAGCATCGGTACATACACGATTTTACAGGCTAGTAATCCTATCACGATAGCCAAGAAGCGTCCTCCTTGAAGGGTGAGACGATAGCACCATGGATGTAGTCAGCTCAATGAGTACTCTGTGTGTTCAATCCCACTTTGGACTTTCTGAGTGGATTTCTAATTGTGCGTAGCAGCCAAATAGTCTGCAACTAGTTCAATAAATGGGCATGAAAAACCCTGCTTTTGCGGTAGAATATTTTCCTCCTCAACCCGAATTACTTCTCTAACAATGCCAAACTTTCACGGTTGTAGTTACGGGACATTCAAGACGTTCAATAAAGGCCCTGCTGTCGGGTTCCAGAAGAATGTCAGCTGCTATGTATCACGTGCCGCAATGCGGTCAGGGTTATAAAGGTGTTGACGATTCACTAAAGGATGAAACTACTATTTTTCTTGTAAAGAGTAGCATCTTGATTATTTAAATAATTAAATACTAGAATTGAAAGCACAACAATGTCGTGGCAAGCATACACCGATAACTTGGTTTCGACTGGTAAAATTGATAAAGCAGCTTTATATTCCAGGGCTGGAGACTCATTATGGGCCCAATCGTCCAATTTCCAATTAGACAATAAGGAAATCACTGATATTGCTCAAGGATACGAAGATCCATCTGGATTACAAGCACATGGCTTGCACGTCCAAGGCCAGAAATATTTCCTTTTGAGAGCTGACGATAGATCGATCTACGGTAAGCACGAAGCTGAGGGGGTTGTTTCAGTAAGAACCAAGCAGGCTATTTTGGTTGCCCATTATCCAGCCGGAGTCGTTGCTGGAGAAGCTACCACCGTAGTAGAAAAATTGGCTGATTATTTGATTAGTGTTAACTATTAGAGGACAGACCGTGCCCTACTAAATAGCACTACTTTTTGTAATGTCTTTATATCAGTTTGTCTGCAATTCAGCCATTGCACAATTGGAGTCCGGATTCATGTGTATCCAGATTTATAGTAATTTAATATTGTACACGTATTTACATGTAGCAGCACCGAAATTCGGTCTCTTAGTTTTGGGGAGATGGCACCCATTTTTTTCTCAAGAATCCAACAGCATGGGAATTTGATTACAATTTACATGTGGACGAGGTGTCTTTGTCTATCCGGGTCTACTTCTACTGTAATTGATTAATCAAGTTCAATGGAGGTTGCACAAGTGGCAAAATTTGTGCTGCACACGTGCTTCAACAAACCATTGACTTCCAATATGAACATAGTTTTAGCCATACGCCAATTTGTATCGAGGAGACTCGTTCAGAAGGCCGTAGTCCATGGCGTTGGTCAATTAGACGTACATTCCAGTCTACTGGCCTTATGGTACCAGTTCCTAGCACCTAAATTTAATAATTACACAAACCCGCACAAAAAAGTATATTTGATAGCCACACGACGAGTTTTAAAGACCGTCTCATTATTGGTTAATGAAAAATTGAATGAATGTTTGTATAGAAGAAGGAGCTTTCATTTAATATTTGAATAAGTCGATCAAGTAAAGATGTTTACTAGAGCCGGAAGAAGTTCACGTTACATAAAGAACTCGTGGAGAAGATTCTACTCTACAGAAGAACCAAAAGCGACCAAGGGTAAGGATATCGAAATAAATGCATCAAAGATCTTTGGTATTGCTGCTTTAGCTGGAGGAGTATTTGTTTACAAGAACTCAGATAAAAGTGAGCCATTAATCAAAACACCATTATATAACCAAGTTGAAGAACGTCCAAACTACAGAAACGAAAACTATCTCAAACGTTATAAATCGTCATTCATTAAGTCATATATCAAGGACAGAGGTGGAATAGGCCAAAGACAATACAGGCGTATTAGTGAAGGACCAGTGCCAACCAATCTCATTCCAACACATTCCCCATACGGTAACCAATTTGGTGCCGGTATTAAAACCGACAAATTGGGTCCTCGTAAGGAGCGTATCAGAGTGTATGCTCCACTTCAATCTGATCAATAGGCATCTAATGAACCACATCTACACGAGAGAGTGTCCAATTGTGAAAGGCAAAGCAGGAGTACTTGCTTTGGCTTAGAACATTTTGTTTTATCCACGTTTGACCATAAATTGTCATAAAATCTTCATAACACTTATTAGATATGCAAACGTGGATCATTCTATTTCTATTCTAGCTATTTCATACATTAATAAATCGAAAAATATTACATTGTGAAGTGATGTAGTGACAGCTTTGACAACTCCAATCGGAGAAGTGCATAATAAGGTCTGGTGAAAGCTCCTACTTTACGGGTCTGTAAGCAGCGCAATTTCGATCTCTACAATGATTTTCTATTACGAGTAAACCATATGATCTTCCTATAACTATCCAAGCAATTTAGGTGCTTCCTGGCATCAGAATTACAACAATCTAGTGTACTTATCCATTAAGTATGAAGGCTTGGAATCCTGCACGACTCACTGCACTTCAGCGCTTTTAGTATTCGTTATTTGACAACTGTAAGAGTCAAACTCAGTTCTTATCATCCAACATGTCAATTGAGTGGAACGTTATAATCTTCGACAAGCCAGGTACCGACAGAACAGCTGTGAGACCAACTCATGTTGCTAATATTCCTGAGACCGTCAACAAAGGAATTGTCACTTCAGTTGGTGCAATTTACCAGGATGTGGAGAAGACCAAGTTTGCAGGTAGCTCTTTCCACATTATAGCTAATTCCAAGGAAGAAATTATTGAATTCTTGAAGAAAGATGTTTATTACGAGAATGGAATTTGGGACATTAATTCTGTCATTGCTCACCCAATTGGGGTGGCATGTAGATTGCCTAAGAAGATGAAGGGAGTCACCGTTGATTTTGCAAATTTATAGTCGATATAGAAGCTGAATATATGTCTACAATGGCTCGGATCAGCCCTCTAAGACTGATGTATCTGTCAATCGCTCTAACTAAAAATATAGCTCCGGATAGATGAGAAGCTATGATTATCCGATTCCGGGATCGTAGAAGATTAATATGACCGTAAATATATGTTTATAAGACTATATAAATATCTAGCTATTAATATATATCCACCAGTCGTCCTAATATCTTACTTTGCATACCGTGATAGTCAGTCCAATATTGATTTATACCAGCATTCCTTTTATATAAGATGAGCTCCGGTAAATTAAATGATGACATCTCGAATAAGTACTCGAATTCAGATAGTCCTGGGGAGGATAATTACACACATAATTATCATGGATTTGATGAAGATGCATCTGCGCGGGTGAGAAACCTAGCTCATGGCTTGGATAGAGAAGCCAGCACCCCAGATGAAAGGAAATATAAGCTTTCATTAGCGAGGACGTTAAGCAACATGTCGCAAGTGCCAGGGGAAGCACCTATGGGAAATAATGATATAGATCCTAGACTCGACCCTAGTTCTGACGAATTTGACTCTAAGTTTTGGATTAAGAATCTTCGAAAATTATACAACTCCGATCCTGGCTATTATAAGCCTTCGACTTTGGGCGTGGCCTTCAAGAACTTGAGAGCGTTTGGGATAGCCACTGATGCAGATTACCAAGCTAATTTTGCTAACGCAGCATACAAGTATGTCTCCCAAAGATTTGGTAAATTGCAAAATAGGAATAATGAAAACTCGTATTTTGATATTTTGAAACCGATGGATGGGTTGGTGCGTCCTGGTGAAGTAACAGTAGTTTTAGGTAGACCTGGGGCTGGTTGTTCTACTTTCTTGAAGACTATTACTGCGCATACCCATGGATTTAACGTTGATAAGGGTTCAACAATTTCTTATGATGGCTTAACTCTGAAGGATATCATCAACCACTACAGAGGTGATGTGGTTTATTGTGCTGAAACGGAATCACATTTTCCTCAATTGACTGTGGGGCAGACATTGGAGTTCGCTGCTAAAATGAGAACACCTCAAAACAGACCCTTGGGAGTTACCAGAGAAGAATATGCAGAGCATCTAACTGATGTTGTTATGGCTACATATGGCCTCTCCCATACTAAAAATACGAAGGTTGGTAATGATTTCGTTAGAGGCGTTTCTGGTGGTGAGCGGAAAAGAGTATCTATTGCTGAAGTGGCATTATCCTTTTCCCCATTGCAATGCTGGGATAATTCCACAAGAGGTTTGGATTCTGCCACGGCATTGGAATTTATTAGAGCTTTAAGGACATCAGCTAATGTTTTGAATGCAACACCATTGATAGCAATTTACCAATGTTCACAGGATGCATACGATTTATTCGATAAAGTGTTATTGCTTTATGAGGGATATCAAATATTTTTTGGCAGCTGTACTGATGCTAAAGCCTATTTCTTAACCATGGGGTACGACTGCCCTCAAAGACAAACGACTGCTGATTATTTAACATCATTGACTAACCCTGCGGAACGTATCGTTATGCCCGGATTTGAAAATAGAGTACCAAGAACACCAATTGAATTTTATGAATATTGGCAGAACTCTACAGAAAGACAATCCTTGGTGCGTGAAATCGATGAATATTTGACTAAAGTTGAAAAAGCGGAACATTCAAGACAATTGGAGGAGTCGCATGTTGCTAAGCAATCAAATCATATCAGACCAACATCCCCTTACACTGTATCTTATTTAATGCAAATTAAGTATATTATGGGAAGGAATTTCATGAGGACGAGAGGTGATCCGTCAATTACGATCTTCGGTATTGTGGGAAATGTAATTATGAGTCTTATCATATCGTCAATATTCTTTAATTTAGAAGATACAACCGAATCGTTCTATTATAGAACTGCTGCGATGTTTTTTGCTGTTATGTTTAATTCTTTTTCTTCGTTATTAGAGATCTTTTCGCTATATGAGGCAAGACCAATTGTTGAAAAGCATAAGACATATGCGTTGTACCATCCATCTGCGGATGCGTTCGCGTCAATTATAACAGAACTACCAACCAAATTAGCTGTTTCAATTGCGTTTAACCTTGTCCTTTATTTTATGGTCAACTTTCGGCGAACTCCAGGGAGCTTTTTCTTTTATTTTTTGGTGAACTTCACTGCTACCTTGGCAATGTCACATCTTTTTAGAACTATAGGTTCGTCGACTAAATCTTTATCTCAGGCTATGACTCCTGCGTCTGTCATTTTAATCGCGTTGACTACTTTCACAGGATTCGTTGTCCCAACTCCCAAAATGCATGGTTGGTGTCGTTGGATTAACTATATTGACCCAATTGGATATGCTTTCGAATCGTTGATTGCAAATGAATTTCATAACCGTGAATTTAAATGTTCACAATTTGTCCCAGAAGGTTTTGGATATCCATCGTCTGGTGATTCAATAATTTGCTCCACAGTTGGTGCTAAAGCAGGCAGATTCTATGTTAATGGTGATTCATACATAAATTCCTCGTATGAGTACTATTGGAGCAATAGATGGAGGAATTGGGGTATATGTGTGGCATTTGCGGTCTTTTTCTTAATTGTTCATATTATCATATGTGAGTATAATAAAGGTGCTATTCAAAAAGGAGAAATATTGTTGTTTCAAAGAGGTGCATTAAAGAGAAATGCAAAAATCAAAAAGGATCTTGAAAATGGTAATGTTGAAAAAGTAAATCCCCAATTTAATAATGAAAAGTTGCCTGAATCGGAAATGGATAATCTAATGCCTGCGAACGGTGATATTTTTCACTGGAGGAGGTTGAACTACGAAGTTAAGATCAAATCTGAAAACCGAACTATATTGAATAATATTGATGGTTGGGTTAAGCCAGGACAACTTACGGCGTTAATGGGTGCCTCTGGTGCAGGTAAGACTACCTTGTTGAACGCTTTATCGGATAGATTAACTTCTGGTGTCATTACTTCTGGGGTTAGGATGGTTAATGGACGTTCCTTGGATACATCATTTCAAAGGTCCATCGGATACGTTCAACAACAGGATTTACATTTACAAACTTCAACTGTTCGTGAAGCATTGCGATTTTCAGCTTATTTGAGACAACCTTCTTCTGTACCGAAGGCTGAAAAGGATTGTTATGTCGATTACGTTATTGAATTATTGGAAATGGAAAGATATTCTGATGCTGTTGTTGGTGTTGCAGGTGAAGGTTTAAACGTTGAGCAACGTAAGCGATTAACAATCGGTGTTGAGTTAGTTGCAAAACCTAAATTATTACTTTTCTTAGATGAGCCAACTTCAGGTTTAGATTCACAAACAGCATGGTCTATTTGTAAGTTAATTCGTAAGTTAGCTGATCATGGACAAGCAATTCTATGTACAATTCACCAGCCATCTGCTATTTTATTACAAGAATTTGACAGATTGTTATTTTTACAGAAAGGCGGTGAAACAGTTTATTTTGGTGATTTAGGTAAAGACTGTGGTACCTTGATTAATTATTTTGAGAAATATGGTGCCCCCAAGTGTCCTCCTAATGCAAATCCAGCCGAATGGATGTTAGAGATTATTGGCGCAGCTCCTGGAAGTCATGCTAATCAAAATTATTATGATGTTTGGTTAAATTCCAACGAGTATACAAAAGTCAACAGAGAGTTAGATGAAATGGAGAGAGATCTAGTAAAAAGACCAGTAGATAAATCAAAGGATACTATGAATCAATATGCTGTGCCTATTTGGTACCAATATATTTTAGTATGTCACAGAGTCTTTCAACAATATTGGAGAACGCCTTCATATACCTATTCAAAAGTATTGATGTCAGTTTTCTCATCATTATTCAATGGATTCACGTTCTATAAGGCAGACAAATCAATACAGGGATTGCAGAATCAAATGTTTTCTGTATTTATGTTTTTCGTTGTTTTCAATACTTTAGTCCAACAATATTTGCCTCATTTTGTTTCTCAAAGAGATTTATATGAAGTTAGGGAAAGACCGTCGAGAACATTCTCATGGATCGCCTTTATAACAGCCCAGATTACTGCAGAAATTCCATGGCAAATTGCATCTGGGACTTTAGCATTTTTTTGTTGGTATTACCCCATCGGACTTTATCAAAATGCGGAACCTACAAATACAGTCCACCAAAGAGGTGCTCTAATGTGGATCATTATAGTTTTGTTCTTCGTTTATTCCTCAACAATGGCTCAGTTATGTATATCCTTTAATGAACTAGCCGATAATGCTGCTAATTTGGCGAATCTTTTATTCTCCATGTGCTTAAACTTTTGTGGCATTCTATCAACTAAGAATAAGATGCCCCGTTTCTGGATTTTCATGTATTACTGCAATCCATTTACTTACTTGGTTTCTTCTATTTTATCTGTTGCCTTAGCAAATTCTAGTGTTACTTGTGCCGATAATGAATTATTACGTTTCAAACCGGAGGGTGACCAGACTTGTGGTCAATACATGGAATCTTACATGAGTTTTGCAGGTGGCTACTTGATTAACAACAATACTAAAGGTGAATGTCAATACTGTAAACTTTCTTCGACTAACGTATTCTTGCAAGGACTTGGGGCGGATTACAGTAGAAAAGGTCGTGATATTGGCATCTTTACAGCATTCATTGCAGTGAATATAATAGGGACCATATTTTTTTATTGGTTGTCCAGAGTTCCAAAAACTAGTAGACAAAAAAACAAATAATTAAAAATTAAATATATTCAAGTGATGACTCTCTTATGACGAAATAATTATATAGACAGAAATAAATGCATATTTACAACATAATTTAATTAAAACACATTAACCGAAGTAAAAATATTAAAACGAAAGCATAGTTCATTTACTTCGTAACTTGATGCAAAAAATGAAGGTAGGACTAGCCTAAACAAACAACTAGTTACCGAACATCTAAAAATAACAAGTCCCTATAGCCTTCCATTGGAACTGTTGGGCTTAGGAAACCTCTTGAAATTAGTATTATAAAACTTGGTACCATTCGCATGGTTCAAGAAGATTGAACTTCCCTTGTTGGAAGTAATTTGAGTTGCGGCCTTAGCACTTGAGAATTTAGTCACAATGAAATCAGATGCTATCAAAAATGCTGGGACAAGCATGAATAAAGCTCCATTATTGGTAAATTGTTTCATATTTTCATTAGGATAATAAGTCGGTATTATGATCTGACAGAACTATGGGGTATTAAATAAGGGTACTCTTTAGGACCATAAAATTATCAGGAATTTCGTCAACTCTCGATTATAGAACTTCTCGATTGTATAAAGATAACGATGCTTATAGATAGTTATGTTTGAATCATCAGTTAGTAATAAGCCAAGAACCAATATCCTTGATATTTGCTAAAATTGAAATTTCTGCGTACCCACAGCAAGCGATCAGAAAAAAAGAAAAAAAAAAATTTACAACTCGGGCTTACGCGAGTAAATATCAAATTGTATATAAACTAGGAACAGATGTAGCATTAGGAAGAATAATAGCCAGTATTTTAAAACAAGTATATACCGAAATGATGCACTGATATCTGGAAATTAGTTCAGCTGTATAAGTCATCATCCGCTTCATCATTACCAAAAGCAGCAGCATTTTCATTACCATTAGAATTAGATTGAGCAGCTTCATTGCCTTCACCTTCACTGAATCTAAAGTTAGTGAATTGTCCTCTTGATGCTTGTAATTGCTGAGAGTAAGCTTCATAACGACGTAATTCAGCATCAGATACAGAGCGCTTGGCAGTCTTCATTGCTTCTTCGAAATGAGATCTTGTGATGAATGGAACAGGGTCATCTTCAGGTTCTTCATCATTAGCAGAAGCCTTGGATTCCTCGGTCATTTCTACATCATCACCCTCTTGCTTCACACTTTCCTTAGACTTCTGAAATTTAATGTGTGCCTCGATAGAATCTTTAATGGCAAACTTGGCTGATCTTTGTACAATGTACGATAAATCAGCACCAGAGAAACCATTTGTGATCTTAGCAATTTCTAACAAGTCTAATCCTGGTTCCAATGGTGTGTTTCTTAATTGAGCTTGTAATATAGATAATCTAGCAACCTCGTCTGGTAATGGAACGTAAATTAATTGATCTAATCTACCAGGTCTTAATAAAGCTGGATCGATTTGATCTGGTCTATTAGTTGCTCCAATAACGAAGACATTCTTCTTGGCATTCATACCATCCATTTCGGTCAATAGTTGATTGACAACACGGTCAGAAGCACCACCTGCATCACCGTGAGAACCGCCTCTGGCTTTTGCGATGGAATCCAATTCATCCAAGAAGACAACGGTTGGAGCTGCAGCTCTTGCTTTGTCAAAAATATCACGAATATTAGATTCGGATTCACCATACCACATACTCAATAATTCTGGACCTTTGACGGAAATAAAGTTAGCAGAAACTTCTGTAGCAACGGCCTTGGCCAACAAAGTTTTACCAGTACCTGGTGGACCATAAAATAAAACACCCTTAGAAGGTGATAATCCGAACTTTTGGTATTGATCTGGATGCAAGACAGGATATTCAACAGTTTCCTTTAATTCATTCTTAATGGTATCTAATCCACCAATATCATCCCAAGTGACATTGACGTTTTCAACGACAGTTTCACGCAATGCTGATGGGTTAGAGTTTCCTAAGGCGAACTTGAAGTTCTCCATTGTGACCCCCAATGAATCCAAAACTTCCGCATCGATAGTTTCTTCTTCCAAATCGATAAGATCCATCTTTTCTCTAATTTGTTGCATCGCAGCCTCAGAACACAAGGATGCAACATCAGCACCGACAAAACCATGTGTCTCGGACGCAATAGATTCCAAATCAACATCATCACCTAACTTCATATTCTTTGTGTGAATTCTCAAAATTTCCAAACGGCCAGCGGCATCAGGGACTCCAATGTCAACTTCTCTATCAAATCTACCAAATCTCCTTAAAGCTGGATCAATAGAATTTGGTCTATTAGTGGCAGCAATAACAACTGTATTAGATCTGGCCTTCATACCATCCATAAGAGTTAATAATTGGGAAACGACTCTTCTTTCGACTTCACCATTAGTCTTGTCTCTCTTTGGAGCAATCGAATCGATTTCATCTATGAAAATAATTGAAGGCGAATTCTTTTCTGCTTCTTCAAACGCCTTTCTTAAATTAGATTCAGACTCACCGGCCATCTTAGACATGATCTCAGGACCATTGATCAAGAAGAAGAACGCGCCAGTTTCATTAGCAACGGCTCTCGCCATGACAGTCTTACCAGTACCAGGAGGTCCATACATTAAAATACCCTTTGGTGGTTTAATACCAATGGATTTGAATAATTGTGGGTGGCGTAATGGTAATTCGACCAATTCTCTGATTTGGGCCATTTGCTTTTTACAACCACCAATATCGTCATACCCGACATCATTCAAATTGTTTTCTTCGTCTTCACGGTTAATTGGTTCGCCTTCGCAGTGGATGATTGTGTCTTGCGCAACGATGGCAATTTCTTCAGGGTCGACCTCAACCACCTTAAATTCCACTTGTCTCATACCACCTCTGACAGTGAACAAGTCTCCCTTTCTCACCGGTCTGTATGCTTCGACAAAGTATGGCTTCAAGTAAACATCAAAAAGCGATCCGGTTATTCCCTCCACCGTATCGGCGATAGGCAAAACACTGATCCTGTTAGCGTATTTGATATCTGGGCATGGATGGATACTAACAATGTCTCCTAATCTCACTCTCAAGTTATTACGAACACATCTATTAATTCTGGCCACACCGTCTTCCATATCGTCGTCCGCCAAAACGATCAACACCGTATCTTTTCTCTTCTTACCCTTAACTAATACAGTATCACCCCTGAATAATTGCAACAATTCCATAGTATTGGATGACATGGTGATAACTGAATTATCATCGTTAACGGCATCATCAACAATCAATGCATTATCCTTCTTCTTTCTTCTCAAAATTGCTGTTGCCGTTCTATCTTCGGCGGTTTGAGCTCCTGAAGCGTCTAGTAAGTTTTTCTTATCGTCCGGCATTCTAATTAAGTCAATTATACAACGTTATTCACTTAATTTATCTCAATATCAATCGTTATAAATATTGAAATCAACTATAACGAAAAAGATTAGGAAAATTACTTAAACTTATAAATCTCTATTTAACAGATGTCAGTTCGCCACCCTCTCATACACTTATTTTTGTGTAACTTTTCACCAAAAGTGATAAAAGCTCGACCCTTATCGGAATTTGATTTATACGAATTGCTGAACAACATTTTAGATACTTAAAGGTAACAATGTCGGCATCCAATGCATCTTGTATTTTCTGTAAGATTATTAAAGGAGAAATTCCATCTTTCAAGTTAATTGAAACCAAGCTTACGTATTCATTTTTGGATATTCAGCCAACAGCGGAAGGACATTGCTTGGTGATTCCAAAATACCATGGGGCCAAATTGCACAATATTCCGGACGAGTACTTGGCAGACATTTTACCTGTCGTGAAGAAAATATCCAAAGCCTTGAAATTGGATGTTAATAACACCCCTGAGGGCGAAGGCTACAACGTCTTGCAGAACAACGGCCGCATTGCTCATCAGGTTGTGGACCACGTCCATTTCCATCTCATTCCTAAGAAAGACGAGGCCAGTGGCTTAGGAGTAGGATGGCCGGCTACAGAGGGAGATCTCGGCAAGATTGGCGAGCTCCACAAGAAATTACAGTCAGCGTTGAACGATGAAAAGTTATAATTAACGGCTATATAGGTTTATAGTAATCCACCAAGAAAACCTCCAAAGTATCCCACCATGTAACTCGTAAACCAAGTCACTGTTTGAGCACCAAATGGGAAGTAACTTAGTGTATAATATAATATGGCAAAGAGCTCTATCACGCTACAAAATATGGTGAGCAATGTACTTCTCAAAATCACGGCCGCATACATGGTCGAAAACACCGACCCAAAGAAAATGGCCGTGAATACTATCCTATCCCTCGATAATAGATGTTTCATGTAGTGGTATGGCCCTTGTAATATTCCAAACGATACCACAAACAAAAGTGACCCCATAGACCATAATAGCCCAAACTTTCTAGGCTTTAATGCTAAAACTGGGAATAAGAAAATACTTATAAAAAAGCATAGTATTGAACCCCCTAAACAACATGCAAATCCCAACATCTTCTCGAATCTCGATAATTTAAACCATGATGGCTCTTCCACATTTTGCTGTGCCCCAGTATTATATGATGGCAAAGACACATACAAATCGTTAGCACTCGTCTTTATATAATCTGTCCAATCGGAAAAAGGAGGCACTGACCTTGTATTATTGTTGTTGCTCCAGCTTGAAAACTGCTGTCTGAATGCACTCTCTGGTTCTGTCATGGGTTAATCTCTGGTTTTACTTTGAATTACGATCAAGAAAGGTACTATTTACCATACGTTCTGATACTCTGTTCGTTGTGCACCTAATTAATTGTTGGTTTTGTGTCACTATTAGATTAGATAAAAGATAGACATACAACTCTACGTATTTTAGGTTCCAATAGTATTTTATGATTAACTATATAGTCTATAAAACCACCTTAAAGTAAACATTATTTTTTACGATTATTTCATAGTATCACCAAAAAATTGGGAATTCGTATTTGGGTTATTGCCAGCAACTTCCAGAAAGAAATCATCAGGATTGAATAATTCGTCCTGATTTTCAAGCTTGATGTCAGATGAAGGTTGAGACAGATTCGGAATATCTGGCATATCCATATTATTCAGATTATTTCCATTGTTCAACCTAGCTTCAGCTTCTTGAATCTTTTGAATCAAGTCGTTCTGTGAATTATTTTGTTGATCCAATACATATTTTAAATGAATAATGTAGTCCACAGACTTATTTAAAATAGTACTTTTGTTGGGCTTGGTCTCCTTGACCTTAATAGAAGCCAACAAGTCATTAATTTCTCGAGAGTTCAACAGCGAGTTTCTTTGCAAGTTTTGAACAGCACATAATTGTGGATTCAAAAGTGATGGTGGTACTAAAAATCCCAAGTCCTTTATACGTTCCTTGATTAAATCACGCCTCCTACGTTCAACAGCATTATGAAATTCCCTTCTTCTTTTCAATTTTTCCTCTTTACTTAGTTGTTTGGTCGCAACTGATGATTGTGTGTGGGATGAACCTGGTAATGACGTACCTAAGCTATTGTCCAATGGTGGTGGTGATAGTACTCTGTTTTTGGTGATGTGATTTGGAATGCTATTACTGAATGTGCTTGAATTATCGCGCCCTGCTTTCTGGTACTTCGGTGGAGAGTTGAGATGTGATCCCGAATTAAACGATGGTGATCTTAATGTGTCAATAGAATTGTCAATATTATTGGTGGGCGACATATACTGGGAGTTAAATTGCGGCGATAAGTATGAACCTGCATTTATATCAACACCACCATTATATTCTTCCATGATATTTGGATTTTGAAATGGTATCCCTGCACCTTCGTTCCTCGAAGGACTGAAAGCATTATTAAACGAACTCGACAAACTATCTTCGGCAATGGAATTCAACGTATTATAATTAGTGTTTCTATTTGACGGTGAGAAATATTGAGGATTCACAAACGAGGAGCTTTGGTTCATAGCATTATTATTGTTATTAAATGAGATATTTTGCGTTTGGGCACTTGGTGATATAATCTCCTCTATATTTCCAGTCGTGGATTGAGAAGGATCGATATACTGTGGTTGCTTATTAGAGAAATTAAGATTCTCCAAGTCCTCCAAAAATGGGTCGTTTTGTAACGACGACGTAACGCCGCTCGTTTCATTCATGTAATTATTGGAACTCACATTTTCTGCTCCGGGAACTCCGTAGTTATTGTACTGCTGTTGTCCATA
Organism: Debaryomyces maramus; assembly: GCA_030583545.1. Taxonomy (NCBI): domain Eukaryota; kingdom Fungi; phylum Ascomycota; class Pichiomycetes; order Serinales; family Debaryomycetaceae; genus Debaryomyces; species Debaryomyces maramus. The sequence continues at coordinate 1,142,996 of JAJMIL010000003.1, forward strand.
ATTGTAGCCTTCATACCCTAAACCATAATTCATTCTATTATTTTGATCGTTGTCATAGTTTGTGGTGTTTCCGGTAGCCGTGCTGGTAGTATTATTTGAACCAAAGTCGGATGGACTATCTTTTAAAAACTCTTCCATTTTATAATTAAATAAAATTATCGACAGAAATTATATCAAACAACACTTGGTTATCCGTAAGTATTTTGGATATAAGATAATTGATTCAATTGTATTGATTATTATTGAATGGTCGAATACTATAGTTAATTATCCTATTCTTGGATATTACTCTTGTCTGTTTATTTTTGGGAGTACTTTTTGGAGGGTGAATGTTACCCGCACTTATTAGAATTAGTAAATTACAGTTTTTACTACTATCAGATATGGAGTCTATAACCTTGTAATTCACCTATTTTTTAGTGTATAGATGTCCATTGAGGATTAGCATTTAAATCATAATTCTTTTATGTAAAAGGTAAATCAAAGTATTTTGGTATTGAGCTTTTCTATTAAGCAAGACATTATCCGGAATACGGCTGCAAATTCTAGTATAACAAAATTGTTGGCCTGGACAAGAGTGAAGGAAAATGATAAAGCTTTGTAAATTTATAGAAATCGAAGACATATAAATAGCAAAATGCATTATCAGGGTTGTCCTTTTCCACGAGGAGAGCATTACATGAGGCAATGATTCGAGGGGTTTAACATACGATTACTTTATGTATTCATTAAACTTTGTATAAATAAATATGTACCTTAAGAAATGAAGTATATCTTATTTTGCTTTTCTTTTATTGATAATCTTCTTCTTTACATGCTTCTTCATTTTGGTTTTTCTTCTTTCCTGCTTGGAAAGTTTTGCTGCTTCTTTTCTGGCCTTCTTTTCGTCCTTGTCTTCGAATTTCTTACCTTTTGGAGTCGTCTCTTCTCTTTCAACCCATTTAGATTTTCTCGAGCCTTCTTCTTCGTCGTCCTCTTCGCTATCATATTCGTCGTCTGAGTCTTCATCGCCGCTGTCTTCCTCGCTCTCATCTTCATCGTCTGAGGCTTCAACATCACTCTCCGCACCTTTGTCTTCTCTGTCCACCAAATCATTTAAGGTTTCTACATTTCCTTCTGTGAATTTCTGGAAATCTCTTTCCTCAAGATTATTTAACGATCTTACTAGGTGAACGGATCTAAACACTTCATCTTCAACACTATCGTCGTGATCAATTTCGCTTTTCAACGGAATTGTTTCCAAGTATTTATTTAACTGCTCATCAGAATTATCGGTTATGCCTAACAATTTGTTTTCCTCCGTAATGTACTTAAATATGTATCTTTCAGGGTATACGTTTATTTTTTTCCTTGAGAAAAAATCATTCACATTTTTAATATCCATTCTCAAGAAGTCTAAAGCCATAGGGTGCTCCGGCTCAACTGATTGGGAGACATCGATAATATACAATTTATCATTATGAACGATTGAATTATATTCACTTAAATCAGCATGGACTAATCGACATTCTTGGTACATTCTTCTCATATAATACAACATTTGATGGTAATAATGCACAATTTCATCAATACCCTTAAATGGGTGATCCTTCAATTTTGGAGATGGTTGGGCTTCACCTTTTGTCAAATATTCCATTACTAGCACATGCGATTTCAATTCAATTGGTTCAGGACATGGTATGCCATTTAAATACAATCTCTTCAAATTTCTAAACTCCTTTTCTGCCCATACTTTTACCATTTTCCTTGGATTACTTTGATTTTTAGTATTTCTAAATCTAAATTCACCATCTACGTATCTCTCTCTATCTTTGAAAACCAAAATGGAAGTTTTATAGATTTTTACTGCGTACTCCTTTGTCACTTTCACATCTTCGTGATCACCATGATATACGTTTGCTTCCTTTCCTGTACTTATGCAACCATTAATTCTTGTTATAACCCCCTTGTTGAATATCTTGCCTAAAAATCTCATAGTTCTTGGATCCAAAACTTGTTCCACTGTTGCTCTATTTGCTCTATCTTTAGTCGTCTTAATACCTTTCTTAATATCATCTGTTTTGATTTTATCTGAATATTTCGCTATGATATCTCCTTTGTCCGTAATCGTCTTTTGATTAGTATTTCCATCTTTATCGTTCATAAGTGATTCTATATCACTATCTGAAGAATCCGTATCCGAAGAATAGACTTCGATGTTTTTAACACCTTCAGATATTTCATCAATTGCCATTCCGTATATTCTTTTCTTATCCTGGTAAACTAAAAAAATCAGTCTATGAATCCTTTTCAATTATTTTACTATGATGGTTTTGGAATTTTTTTTTTTTTTTTTTGAGTGATGATCCGTTGATTTTCAGTTCAGAAAACATTTGATTAGATAAACTACAATCTTATGCCAACATTGTAATTCAATCATTGGGCACTACGGAACACTTGAATGGCACAGATGAATTATTCTTCACAACTTAATCAAATTTTACCACAAGTAAGTTAAATGGAAAGCATTAACCATATGATCAAATAAACTAACAATCTGTATAGAAATTTTTCGGAATAATTCCTCTTTATATCGGAGTTGAATTGATATTAGGAATAGCTATATTGAATAAAGCAGGTGGGATATATGGGATCCTATCTATCATCACTGGTCATCCTCAAAATTTTTGGCAATGGTTATACAACATCGTGTCCATATTAACGATACCACATTACATATCAGGACTTGCTCATTTGAAAGATAGGAGTAAGAATGTCCGGAAAGTGTCATTGGCTTGTTTAATATATGTTGCCGATACACTTATAGGATTGCTCTATACTCTTTACTTCATATATTTTTGGTTTAGTAGAGAAGACAACAATCCAACTTCTGACCCTCTTGCTGAAACTGTTTTACAACGAGACCTTCAATCGGCAAACACTGATTCTATGTACGGCTCAAAAGCCGATGTCTTAGCATCTCAATCTGCGTCTCAAGGTAGAGAGTTGTTCTTGACCCTAAGTTCGACAATAATTGTCACTGTGATTAGATTCTACTTTACGTTCGTCGTTATCTCATTTACTAAGTCTTTATTAAAGCAAGATTCACTTAATATAAGATATGATGATGGAAATACATATGGTGACGAACCTCCTTCGTCAGGGGATAGTCTTCTTGCCAAGTATAAAAAGTTCATTTACGATTTAGAAATAAGATCAAAAGAAATATTACGTGATTTCTTTAGTTAATGTCCAACTGTTGCATTTATCGTATATAGTAGTATTAATGATATATTTATTCAATTTAATTACAGACTCAGACTATAAAATTGTTCTCATTGAGAATACGCAATTTACGATAAGAGAGCTCAGACATTATACTCTTCAGATGATTACAATTGATTAACAATGGGACAAATTCAGAGTAAAGAGGAAGATAATAATGAAGTAACCCTTCAACAATATACAAGAACACAAATTTTAGATTATTTCACCTGTCGATGCCTATTGCTGTTTCGTCCTCTTGAAGTCAAAGCAATCACTACAAAACTTAATATTAACAATTTAAAAGAACAAAATGAGATATCCTTGATAGATGTAGCTTATCTATTCCAAATAGTTCAAACCAGAGATGTAAGTATCGAAAATATGGGAGATGATATAATTAACGTACTCAAAATAATGTGTGATTCCTTTAAAGTTTTAGGAAGGTTCCCGTTCATCCAAGATAGTGATTCAAGCATTCTAACAATAGATGACTTATTAAAAGCAGCAGTTTTTCATACTGGAAGATATAAGAAAGTAATATCTGGGGACTATAATTATCTTAAATTGCTCTTTATTTCGTTAAGTAATATTAGTAAAGGTAATGATGGTCAAAAGACGGCTTCAGAGAACGAAAAAATAAATGAGGAGGAAACCGTTCAAGTTGAAATTGATAAGACAGTCCAATTGGATTCAATCAATGATGTTACACGCAAAATCAAGTGGAATACATTGGAGTCGGTCAAATCATTCGATGATATTGATTACGATTCTTTGTATATTAAAGCGAATACAATGCTACAACTATTTACTTTTTATTTGATTCTTCTGTCTATTCCAGACGAACGACATGATCTCATGTATGTTCATTTAGCAAAAAATATATCGAGGTGGAAGACCTTTGAGACTTATGGCCTTAGCATGATCAGATACATGAACGTTAACATTGTTGCAAGTAATATTCATACATCCAGAATATCTTTCAAGGAATTTGAAAGAGTTATGACAGGTGGGATGCTGAATATATTCAAATTTTTATGGGTAAGGCTTTTCAAGCATGGTTTACTTTCTTCAGTGAGTTTGTCGTCTGAATTTAAAGCAGGTAAAACTAAGCCCAACGTCTCGAATGAAAAAAAAAATGTACCTGTGCAGAAGAAGAATGGCCATGATTTTGCAGAGTCAAGACTTGTAAACGAAGCATCAATATCACTCATATCTATGTGTTTAAATAACTTAGGGTCTAACATAAATGTCACGGTACAAAATTTAGTAAAGCTATATTCTGGGTCTGAGTCTGGGTTTTCTATTAGGTCTTTAGAACTGAAGATTTTTAAATGGCAAGCGCCAACCTTATTGATTGTTTCAGGTAAAAGAATTAAAAGCAAAACATCCCATAATAATAATCGATATCACCAATTTGACCTGGAATATCCTCAATATTTCAGACTGAGCGAGAACTCAAAGAAGGATTGGCAAAAGGATAATGACAAGATAACTTATGCTGTTATTTTATGTCATCCATGGACTAATTCAAATAAGAAAAACTTTGGTGACGAAAATACAATAATCTTAAATTTGCACCCGAGATTAGACTTTTATAAGAGTGTCCATAATCAAATACTCGATGGTAAACTGGTATATTTCAATAACTTGGGTATGGGTTTGGGCTTCGGGAATGAACAGCCGGTTAATAAGAGTACCGTCAAGAAATTCATGCCAGGTAATGTATCATTAACTATTGAATCCAATCTTGAATTTTCCATTTTTAGGCATATTACCTCGCCAACCTCCAATAGCAGCTCAACTCATTTTCAAAAATCATCTCAAGAAGAAATACAACATCAAGACTTTGAAGATAGATTCACGATCACCGATTTAGAGGTTTGGGGTATAGGGTCTACTAAGGAACTAGAGGAGCAAAAGAGACAGTGGAAATGGGAAGAAAAACAAGCAGAAGCCAGGCAAAGTGTTAATCTTAAAGGTTTAGGTGAGGAGAGAGCATTCTTGGAGATGGTTGGTCTAGTTGGTAATCATAATTCAAGTGGCGGATCTGTATGAAATCCGAAATAAGATCTTTTGCAAAGGTTTTTGATGCTGATAATATAATGAATTATGACCACATTCAACATAGTCGAAATTACTAATAATATATATTACAAAGTCTGGGTAAATATAAATATGTCATGCGATTTGCATTTTTTTGATATTATTTTCCAATTGTAGTGCATTCATCTATGTTCTTATTTTTTTACTATTAAATTCCGCTTGTTCAGCCTTACGTTTCTTTGATGGAAGGAAGTCCAAGTTCACCAAGCCTTCCTCTTCATCATCAATAACAATTGCATCATAGTTATTTAGTTTATCATTTGAATCGTTCTCTTCATATTTCTCGTCAGGCTGTTCTATTTGTTTCTGGCGCAAACTAATATCAGGGAATTGACTTTCGGAATCATTAATATTTATGTACAATTCCAAATTCTCTAGTTGGTCAGTATCATCTTGGACTAATAACAATTCCCCCTTTCTTAAGCCATTGATATCTTTCAACTTATTAGGCAAATTATCTTCGAAGTCAACATCGTAAATCAATTTTGAATTTCCGAGGATAATAGAAATATCTTCTTCATATTTGTACTTTTCAATTAACCAATTTACTAAATCCTGCAACGTCCATGAGGATAAGTCGTCAGAATTGATATTAAGTAATCCTCTCGATAGAGAACAGCTTGGGCATTGTTTTCCTGGCTCAACCAAAGATGCTGATGTGATATATTTATTTGGTCTGATACTAACAAATACAGTAGATGCTTCCTTCATAACTCGGGAGAAATCCTGAGTTTCAATAGGATTTTTATAATAATCCAAAGATTCAAGACATGAGAATCCGGATATTATAGCGTTGGTCGTCGCTATGGCTGGTATGATATTACCTGCTATTTGTTTAATATCAAATTTAGTTTTCGTTTCAATATGGAAAATGGAAGATCTTAAATTTGCTGCAGCTACGACAAAATTAAGAGTATCCTCATCGTCTTTATCAAATGAGATAAACGATTCTGATTCATTTAATCTTCTTTGTAATGACTCACTGGATTTAAATAAAACGTATAAATTTTCCATTACAGACAATATTTCGGTCTCCTTCTTAAGAATCGATTCATTTTCCTTATTTGATAATAATTCACGCACAGTGCCCGATAACTTTTTATCAAATTCAAGAGGGTTCGGCTTAGTTCTTGATTTCCATAAAGAATCAATACACAATAGTCTCTCTATGTCAACTTTGAAAATCTTAGTGATCATATGATTAGTAAATTCCAGGCGCTTGCTTAAAGAAGGATCTTTGATCATTTGTCGCAAATCATTTAACTCATTCGTTTCCGTTAACATGTTCTCAATTTCTTGTTTATCATCTGTTTCAGATTCTAATTCCTTACGCCGTTGTTCGTTGGAATTATCAGTTGTAGTTGATGGCGATGCCTCATCAAATAATTGACTAAATAAAAATTCTTTCGCCCATGTAATACAATGAACTGGTTGTGAAGGAGTAGACCTAATAGTACAAACAGGAAAAGTCTTAGGTGTAGCTTTAGCCTGGCATTCAAAGCATTCACTATAATTAGGGAAAATTGGTTGAACTTGACCGTCATAACCTGTAGTGCCACTCTCCATTAATGGCTTCTTCAAAAATAGACACATTTTATTCACATATCTCCTTGCCTCCAAATTATCTAACGCATTGAAAATATAGCTAAATTGATTCCACCAAGAAATAGGAAATTGACTGGCATCCATGATATTACCATGATGTGGTACCAATTTACTATTATGGTAATTGAATGCTTCTACTGCCTTAACAACTGTTAAAGACTTAGATTTATCAATATCCTCAGAGCGAAACAAGAATTGCCTATTCAAGTTTGACAACGTGATGGTATCAAGATCAACTATATGTATTTCGCCGTATTGCGTTAGCACTAAATTCTTTAGTAATTCACATCCTATTCCTCCAGCTCCAACCATCAAAACATTTGCCTAAATGTTAGTAACTTATTATAACGTAAAATAAAAAAAATTTTAAACATACTTTTCGAATGTTACTACAACGTTCATCTCCTAAGATCTTCTTCAAATAAGTATCTTTTGCCATTGTTAGCTTATGAATATTCTTAAAAAGCTTTTAGTCGTAATCTTCAATTTTTCAGTACTAGTGCGCGATTCGAATTTATCGGACGACCATTTTATTAGATTATATATGCGGATAGAAATGAAAGAGAACACAAGATAATGTTAAAATTCCAGTTTAAAATCTAACAGAGGATAAAAATTTATTCAAGAAGGTGTTAGATTATTATAATCTAAACACTTGTGAACAACGACCAAACACCTTTCAAATAACCCACAATTTCATCACCACCTAACTTGGATTCACCATATAATCTGTCCACAAAATTGATAGGAACCTCACCTACATTGTAGCCTAAAGCCTTTGCTCTGACCATCATTTCCATTTGGAAAACATAACCTTTTGATTTAGTTTCATCGATTACCTTCGCCAAAACTTGTTTCTTGTACAATCTAAAAGAACCAGTTAAATCCGAAACACCTGGTCTTAAGACAGTGGCAGCTAAGAAGTTAGCTCCTCTGGACACTAACTTTCTCTTCAAGTCCCATCCAAATACACCCCCATCGCCTGCATATCTAGTACCAGTAACAATATCATAATCATCTTCCTTTTGCTTTGCAATGAATTTTGGAATGGCTTCTGGGTGATGTGAGAAATCAGCATCCATAATAATAACATAGTTACCAGTGACAAATTGTAAACCGTGAACATAAGCAGTACCTAAACCTAATTTACCAGCCCTGGCTCTCAATTGAATATGCTCTGGTCCAAATATATCAATCAACTTTCTAGCAATAATTTGAGTACCATCTGGCGAGTTATCATCGACAATAATAACTTCCCAATCCAAGTTATGTTCTTCGAATGTTTTAGCCACCAAATAAACTAAAATTGGCAAATTTCTCTTCTCGTTATAAGTTGGTAAGATAACGGAATACTTGTCGGAACTCATATTGACCTTAATTTATATATAAATATGTTTATTTTCAGAAACTTGATGGTAAGATGAAGCATTTTACTGAAATTTACGTGTTCGGTTTGTTATTATGGCTACTGCATATAATCCTTAGCATGTATTATCTAGATGCCTCCTATAAAATCACAACTATACCCCTGTAGAATAGAGTTCTAAGACCAAATTGCTTTCTGATCAAGCCATACGGTAAGTACTCTGAAATATGTAAAAAAAATTTTGAAATGTCTATAGTTGAAAAAAAAAAATTCAAACCTTTAAAACACAAGCAAACAATAATTTAAACATAACTTTTTGAACTTCTTAACCACCCCAATAAAATATAAATGTCAAAACTTTCCAAAAATAAAAAACGCTAAATCTTGATACAATGATCATAAAAAACAAAAAATAGAAAGCAAACCATATGCTTATAATAATACAAAAAAAAATGAAAAAGCAGTAGTACCTGCCTCTCATGGAGAGCAAAATAACATTTCCCTAATGGTTACCATTTAAATTTAATGAATTAATCTGGTTGGTAAGAAATGTAGTGTTTAAATTTTCTAAATTACCATTATCATTACTTGTAGAGTCTCCATTAGCAACAACGGGTGCTGAATGAGGTAACGGAGGTATATTCTTTGAATACTGCTGATAACCTGATTGCAGAATTCCAAAGTTCGGATACAAGCCTGGAGAATTTGAGGCCGATTGTGAATACTTCGATTGAGAATTAGTCTTTTGGCCAGTTTGTTGCTGTTGATGTTGCTGTTGCTGTTGCTGTTGTTGTTGCTGTTGCTGTTGTTGTTGTTGTTGCTGCTGTTGCTGTTGCTGTAACATCACCATATGCTGTGCTAAAAGCTGTGGAGGAGTATTACTGATCCCGCGTATGTTTGCATTATTCCCTTGATTTGGTACATGATGTGTGTACTGCGACTTATTTGAGTAATGATTATTATTTTGATTGCGATGTTGGGATTGATTTTGCTGATTAGGTGTCAGTGATGGTGAATAATGGTTTGGATGAAGTGGTTGTGGTTGTTGCAATCCAAATCCGTTACTCAAGTTTAATGGTTGACCGCTGGCCGTTGCAGCTGCGATCGCAGCTGCTGTTGTATTAACAGAATGAAGATGATTATTGTTATTATTACTATTACCATTGTTGTTGTGTCCAGTGGCTGTTCCAGGATGCTTTGCATTACCGCATTTTAAACAACATAAATTCTTAGCGAAATTGTGATACTGGCATATTTCATTAGAACATTTCCAATCCCCAGCTCTAAATGGAACGCTATTGCTGTAATGTGGTCTTGGGTTGTTATTAAGATGGCCATTATTATGCGAATTTGAATGTGGATGGTTTGATCCATTCATTCCATGTCCCCCCATTTTATGAGTGCCTGTAGAAAAGTTATTCTCTGAATAAGTAGAATTGTAAGTTTGATTTGGATTCATAGCAGATGCTGCTGCATTGACAACTGCTGCATTAAGTGCAAGTTTATCAGAATTATTATTTGTCATATGGGAATTATTACGACGGTTATTCATTGGATGATTAGAATACATTGATTCTTGAATTGCAACAGCGCTAGTTGCAGGGAACGAGCATCGAAAACAAGCTGTTCTTCTTTGGAAATTTGAAAAACCACATGAAGGACATGTCCAATCACCAGGCCTGGGTCTATTTTTAGAAGGTGGGAATGGAGTTAATAAATCACGAGCTTTGTCTAATACACTAGTTGAAGAAGCTTGCACCTCTACTGCTCTATCATTCAAAACTCTACCGTTCATTGATAATGATTCTGTCGATTCTTCGTGTGTAGCAAAAATAGCAAACCCAGAAATCCCTTTCAGTTTAACCACATTGTAATTATTACTGCCATTATTAATGTTACCGTTACTCCCATTGATAGAGTTAATTTTACCATTAGCGTCGTTAGAATCGAGATTCTTCAACGTCCAAAATGCAATTGGCCTGCCACCATATTGCGTAAACCATGATTCTAACTCTGATTGAGTTGTATCACTTGGCAAGTTACTAAGGTACAATATTTTAGATCTTTCAGATAAAAAGATTTTAACATCTTGGGCCGAATCGTAAGGCTTCGTTAATACAGTTGGATGGTCACTCACTGGTAATGATTTCTTAATCAACTGCAGAAGTAATTTGGTATATAAATTAACAGTAGGTTTGGCTCTAGTTTCTTCGCCAGTATGCAAATTTAAATTCGAATTCGAATGCAAATTAGAGTGTGAATTCAAGTTTGGATTTGTCAATGGCTCGGAGAAAAAACTTGTGCTAGATGCTGACGAGGTAGTCGATATCGCTGTAGGAGGTGGGGTCGAAGATGATGATACAGGAGTTGCTATTGCATCGGAATTATCCATTTCGACTTCTAATGCAGTAACAATATTTGATAATGATGAAGCACTATACGATAAGGCTTCAGGATGCGACGTCTGCCACTTACTGTATTCATTCTGTATGTCAAAAACCCTAGGATGTTGTAAATATGGAGGCAATACCACCGACTTATCTCTCGCTTCCCGAGGTAACTGAACTCTAAGCTTACTCACGTCCATTGTTATAAACGAAAAATCTTTACTTTTCTGAATAATATTTTCTTGCATGAAGTTATCAAACTTTACAATAGCATCCTTGAAAGATCCTGCATTCCTAACATGTTCCCAAGTTACCCCATGAAGTTGTGAACAGTACTGGGTAATTGGCGTATTTATTGGTCTCACTAATACTGATTCCTGGTGAGTATTTTCAAGCGTGGTTGCATCAACCACCGACCACGCAAGCTCAATTAATTCTGACGAATCTTTAGTGACATATGTGGTTGATTCGTCACATGTTGTAGCAATATGAAGAACCACGTATATATCACTCATAATCGTTTGTATCGCAACACTTTGAAGTATAAAATAACCCAATAGGCTTATGGGAAAAGAAAATTTATACCAAAACGTTCACTGGCCTCGACGTTGAAAATTCCGATCCTATCACGTGAATTTCTCTAGTTTTCAAAATCACAACATACACTGAGCCAAACCTATAATAATACGTAGGAATCTGTTTCTATTAGAGCCTATCACTCTAATATACCAACAGTATTATACACATATATATATATATATGTGTATGTATATATATATAGATATATATAGGTATCATAAACTACGGACAAATCGGAAGCTTCCTAGACTTCCATTTTGGGAAATTTCTGCAAATTTACTGAGAGCATCTCACTTTTTATCTTTTAACCCTTTACAAAACTCCAAAATAAAAATACATGTTTTAATATATGTACAACATCCATGATTAAAGATCCTCCAAAAGATAACCCTGCATCATTGGTTGGCCAGCAGAGAGTATTTAAGACCCAATTAATAATATGTCTATGGATAGGTATATCATCGTTTGTTTTATTCTGTATTCTAAGATATAGATGGCCGCATATTTATGCTGTACGAACTCTAAGAAAGCGGAGAGACATGATTAGGCCCTTGCCCAATAAGCTCTTTGGTTGGGTAGGAGACTTGTATAATATAACAGACGAAGAGGTGTTGAATTACTCTGGATTGGACGCGTATGTATTTTTAGCATTTTTTAAGATGGGTATTAGAATATTTGCCCTTTTGTCAGTGCTAGCAATTTGTGTCCTAAGTCCAATAAGATATTACTATACGGGCAATTATGACAAGGAGAGTATTGTTCAATCAATGTTCACGACATTTTTTACATTCAACTATGATAAACCTTCTCCTCCAGATTTAAATGATGACTTCCCCAGCTATTTATGGGTGTATCCTATATTCACATATCTTTTTTCAACGATAGTTTATATGAACTTATACGACTATACACATAAGGTATTGAAGACTAGGCAAAAATATTTGGCGTCGCAAAATTCAATAGTGGATAGAACTATCAGACTTGAAGGTATTCCCAAAAAGCTATTGAGGAGGAACGATCCCAATGTCTTGAAAGAGTTCATTGAAGATTTAGGCATTGGTAGAGTTACTGATGTGAAATTGATATACGATTGGAGTCCATTAGAAATATTGTTTGAAAGGCGCCAAGCACTTCTTAGTAGACTAGAAAGCTTATTTGTATCGACTTATGGATTGAAAATTGATATTTATAATCAAACTAAAACTCCCTCTGTGCTAACTGGAGTACCAATCGATTCAATTGTAACAGCACCAAAAACTAAAAAATTAAGGGAAGATATCGACAAGGTTTCTGATGAATTAGTGGCTGTTGATGAGAAAATTAAGCATATTCAAAGAAAGTTTGATCCACTGTCATCAACTATTAGTGCTGAAGAGTATCCAGAATTTAAACAAACTTCTAGTGCTTTTATTACTATGGACTCAGTTGCCTCTGCACAGATGGCGGCACAAACTGTGCTCGACCCTAGGGTTTATAAATTGATTGTAAAATTGGCACCGGCACCGAAAGACATCGAATGGAAGAATTTAAGGTTAAGTCCATATGAGAAATTATTCAAAGGAAATTTGATTACCTTCATTATAATTCTAAGTTCTGTAATATCATTCTTCCCTGTTTCTGCGTTGGCAGCTTTAATCAATATTAAGACAATCACAAAATTATGGCCAGCTTTAGGTAAGTTAATTGGTAAATCTAAATGGTTAACTACCTTTGTTACGGGTATCTTACCACCATTATTGTTTTCATTATTAAACGTTCTGATACCTTATTTTTACAGGTTTTTGTCACAATATCAAGGATATTCTTCAAATAGTGATATCGAACTATCGACGTTACTGAAGAATTTTTTTTATATATTTCTAAACTTGTTTTTAGTATTTACCCTTGCTGGTACATTTTCAAATTATTGGTCCTTTTTAAGTGATACTACTAAAATAGCTTATCATTTAGCAGCATCATTAAAGCAATTATCGTTATTCTATGTTGATTTGATATTGTTGCAAGGGTTGGCAATGTTCCCTGTTAGATTATTGCAAATTGGAGATGTCGTTATCTTGAACGTTATTGGAAAGATATTTTTATTGAAGAATATCATTTTGAAAACCCCCAGAGATTATAGATTTTATTACTATACGCCACCTATGTTTGATTTTGGAATACAATTACCGCAGCATATTCTAATGTTCATCATAATCCTAATTTACTCTGTGGTGTCTACTAAAATTGTCACAAGCGGGCTTGTCTATTTTATGTTGGGCTACTTAGTATATAAGTACCAACTAATTTATACCTGCGTCCATCTGCCACATTCTACGGGTAAGGTTTGGACAATGTTGTTTAGGAGATTGATGCTTGGGTTAATATTATTCCAGTTATTTATGTGTGGTACACTTGCGTTAGATGGAGCCATATTGTTGGCATTATTAACATCTCCTTTGGTATTCATTACCTTGGTCATAGCATGGAATTTTGAAAAATATTACTTGCCATTAAATAATTTCATTGCATTAAGAGCAATCCAAAATCCGTATGATTACGATAAAGAGTTTGATGATGATAGACTGGAAACTTCTACATCAATTGAAGAACATAATATGACAGATAATGCGGTTACAGAATCATCGTTCTTGATAGCGGATACTAGCACGGTCAATGGCAACCAAGAACTCAGAAGGAGGAGGTCCACCATAGATGAAGAGCGAGAACAATACACAGATTATACCTATCCACATTTGATTGATCCTCTACATGGACCATGGGTTGGTTTCGAAGGTGATTATGTTTCCATTGTAGAATATAATAAACATATCAATGACAACGAAAATATGGAAAGTGGTGATATCAGTATAATATCAACTACAGAAAGGGAAGTTGTCTTTAAAAAGAAACTTAGGGTATCTGAATGGGAGTAGTTCAATTATCTATTTATTTATTTACATTATGTTCCGTTATGTTATGTTTGCTTGTAGGACTCTTTCTAGATTTGTCTAAATTTCTAAAGTTTGTATATTACAATACAAATATATAATTATATATATACAGAATATTTCAGTCATAAATTGAGTGAAATCCTCTTGCTTGAAGAAAGAAATGAATTTAAGTACTATTTTCAACCGCATCACTTGTAAAATTAAGGTTGCTTGGTTGTTTCAGCTTTCTAATGACAGATATGCTAGCCAACTTTTCCTTCCTTAAATTCTTATCAGTTATATAATTTGGGCGTTCCGACGAATAATCACATTCGATTCCAAGCTTTGAACAACTAATACAAACAGGTCTAGTTTCGTCACACTTCAAGTGTTTGATTCGACAAATCCAACACCCGTTTTTGGACCTTGGAAGTAACCTTCTCCTGGTGTGCTTTTTAGGCTTATCAGATACTGGGTAACCATTTAATTTTCCGTTTGCATGACTTTCTACTACGGGAAATTCATTAAGCAATGGGTACGTTTTTCTTCTAGGAGTTTCTTCGCGTTGCTGTTCACGTTGTTTCACAGGAAACGTATCGGAATTGTGATGTATTATAGTTGGCATTTGAGGTTGAGGATTCTGCCTTGGATTATTGCTAATATCGAAGCTTTTATACTTGCTGCATAATGGAGAAATCCCAAAGTTACTGGGGGATCCAACGGAAGGTGTGGATGATGATGCGAAATTGGCAAAACTAGTTGAAATGACAAGATTCTTCTTGTTTTCTAACGATGAATTTAATTTTGCTTGCGCTTTTTTATTGATTTTAGAATTCATACTGCTAGCAGACTTAGATATCGGAGGGAATGCAGAAAAACTGGACAGGTGCTTTAATGTTGGAGCCAAAACAGGCAGGAAATAGTCATCGGTGGCAGAATTTGGTGTGAAACTTGAAGCATCGGAAAGCGATGAAGCAAATGTATCGTTTACAGTATTGTTGTATGGAGATTGATTATAATTTGGTTGAACTCGAGTATTGGGGACATAGATATTCTGCGACTGGCGGAACTCGAAAGGATTATTGAACGAATCGGGGATGGATTCGAGTGAAGGGTTTACTATGTCAAAATCAAACTTATTGTAAGAAAAATCACCAGTCTGTGGTTTGGTTTCCTGATAATCATTCACTAAACCCGAGGCTGGGCCACCCATATCAAAGTTAAATATTGTTTGTGAATTTAAAGAAGGTTGCCCATCCTTTTGGAAACTATCTGCAGAGATTGCACTTTGTTCGTTAGATTGCACAGGTGCGTATCCAAGATACTCTGGTTTTTGTTGAAAGTTGAGTTGTTGTTGTTGTTGTTGAATTTGTTGTTGCCGTTGCTGTTGTTGATGCTGTTGTTGATGTTGTTGTTGATGCTGTTGTTGATGCTGTTGTTGATGTTGTTGTTGATGTTGTTGTTGATGTTGTTGATGTTGTTGTTGCGCTAAATGTAATTGTCGTTGCTGTTCTTGCTGCTGCTGCAAAAGGAGTAGTTGTTGTTTAGAATTTTCTGGGAGCCGTACCTGCTCGAGAATATTTTCATTATGGGTTTGGTTACTGAAATTATTGAAATATGGCTGACTAGCACTTACTGGATTGACAAGTTCATCCTCTTGGAATATTTGCTCAACCTTAGTATTTAACGGCATAGATGTCAGTAAAATACCACTATCTATATTTGTAGCTTCTCCAAGGTCAAATACTAGGTTCGGCGAATGTACTTGCGACCTACCCATTCTGTTCTAATCTTCTTTTGATCTAATAAATAACTGTTATTAGAGCTCGATCAAGGCTCCGGCACCACAACGGCTATTAAAACGCTCGCACGTCTGTTTGTCACGAAAACTTGACGTGAACTTAATCCGAATGGCTAATTGACTTCGCTGGTCTGTTTTCCAACTGAATTTTGATATCCTAACGAATGCTCTAATTAATTTTCCACTACTGCTGTTTCACTAGCGATGCTCTCAAACCACCATTTATTTTTGCAGGTAGCTTTCAAGACTCTGAAATTATCTGCTATATCTCAACACCAGCCAGTTCTAGGAAATATATGAATTTTGTTTCCGCTTGCTAACATGATTCTAACCTCTTCAATGTCCCACCACCAAATATTAACAATCTCCAGTTATACGCACACGCTAATCATTAATCACAACCAAGCATGCATCCATATCTCCTATTGTGGTAAACAATGAATTTCTTACGGTTTCTGCAATCTTACAACACCTCTACATCTGGAAAACTCTGGCTCTACCCCAATAGTGTATAATGCATTGAGCTTTGCTCTACCGTTGAAAAATTCCGCTCAATTACGATTCCCCGGATCTTCGTTTAATTTAGCGCCTAAATACACGTGCAGCCGCCGTTTTATTTAGAGCCGTATATCGGAATTGGTCTTTATTTTGCAGCTACCAACAATAGGCATTCAGGCTAACTTTAATAATGACTACATTTGCATGAATAAAGATGTTTCATTTGACGATACACGATCACAGGCCAATACAAGAGCTGCGCAGATGGAGTATATGCGTATCGTTTAAATTACTCTGTTAAGTGATCATATTCTGTGCAAACCGGACCATGCGGAGCCCGAACAAGCCAATTCAACCAGGGCCCCACGGCCGTTGAGTTAGGAATGTGGCTCGTTCAAGAGTCTACATTTCAACCGCAAACAAAGAAGGGCCGTTACATAACTCTACAACAAGGTTTCATTTATAGGAGGCATAACAAATAGTGGTTCGCGCACGACATTCTCGTCAGAAAATTTTTCATTCCAGTGAACATTTAAGTTGCACGAAGCGAATAAAACAGACGATTCATTTTGTTTCTTCACATATTTTCACTTCTGGATTACCAGCAAGACTAATATACCTCTGTTTAGTTAAGCAAAAATGGCCGGAAGGAGATTGCAAGAATCCATTGTTAATAATCCAATCTTAGGAGGAGTCAGTTGGTGAAAACCAACTGACTCCACCGATAATGGTATTGGTTCGCTTGATGGATACATATTACAAGTGAGTAAACGAGTAAATGAGTAAATAGATGAATGTAGCTAAGACCCAAGTGACTAAGTTTGGTGTAGAGTGGAGAATTGTACAATAGGTTTTGTGGTCCTGGTATTTGTAGTAGACAATATTGCCTCTAGAAACCGGTGTGGCAGGTTGTGCGTATCATGTGCATTTACTAACAACACAACGGACGTAAGCTCATATCTGGTTGTTGTCGTAAAAACAAAGCCACTATGTACAAATCTTACGGTGATACCCTCGCTTGTTGATACCTGTATATAACCTTCCAGTCTATCATTAATGAAAATACAACGGACGTAAATAAAAACAAGCAAAACATTCAATTAACTCTCTTCCTAAGTACCAAGCATGGGTAAAGATCACAGGCGAGTTAAGAGGTTAGAGATTTCAGGTCCGACGTCTGTGGATGTGGGCAATTCCAACCTCAAGTCCAATGTTATTCTTGTGTGTAAATACGACTTCGCAGCCGAGAATAAACACGAATTGTCAGTTAAGAAAGGAGATGTTCTCAAGTTATTAGACAGACCAGGCAATGGATGGATTTTGGTTAAGTTCATCGATACAGTTCCGAAGCCTGGGTTAATACCTGCGTCGTACGTGGATATTGCTATTAACGATCCACTCAATCCTATTATGTTGCAATGGTTGTATGAAATTAAAGATACAGACACCGACACCAACTCAAGACTTGAGCAAAAAATCAAAAATCTCTTGAATTCCGATACCCCATTCATATCAAGTAATAAACCATACCCAATATCAGCGTCAATTTCAAATTTCTTGTTGCTAGAAGATAGATATTGGTACAGACTAGACATCACATATTCCGATAATAAAAAGTCCTTCATTGGCCGCTACTATCAGGATTTTTACAATTTGCATATATCATTGCTAGAGCTGTTGAGCAAACTCAACTCTACAGAATATAGTTTAGAAAGTTTGAAATTGCCGAAGCTACCAGAACCTATACCTAGCAACAAGGATTTGGATTCCAGCGAATTGGTCATGTTGTTGTTGAAGAGATGTAACGACTTGAACATCTACATTAATCGTTTGCTCTTGAATAAGAAGTTCCAGTCTACGCGTGTACTTGAAAATTGGTTGAAGATTGAGCATAAAGATTTAGGGGGATTCATAATAGAGGACGAACTGGAGTTGAATTTATCCAATGATGAAATAAATGAGAAGATACTGCCCGAGTCGGTCAATGTCCTAAATGACAAGGACTTGGCTGTAATCGAATCTGAATCTGAAGAAGAAAAGCCAGAGGTATACTCCCCTATAGAAGCAGGCTTCCCAGTCAGAAACCGCTCCCACTACAATCATTATCAACAAATAAATCTTTTCCAAGACATGAAGAGGCCGACCCCTAATTTAAGGTTAAATACATCCGCGAACAGCTCTTTCTCGTATACATCCATGTCCGAACTGTCAGTTTTCTCCAACTCTGGGCACAGGAGTCCTGAAACCCCCGTGTCAGATGAGAATTTCCCAAGAAAGATATCCAAAGAATGCATCAAGTGCAAAATCATCCTTGGTAATGGCGATATTGTGGCAATGAAACTAAATAAGCTGGATATCAACTGTCCAAATGACTTGAAGGTCATTGTTGGCCGTAAGATTTGTTTTAGGAGTCTATTTATCAAACTGCACAACTATGTAAATATCGATTCACCAAATTTTAACTTGGTTCAGTTCTTGAATGAGAATGACAAGATAGCCTTGAAGACTAATTAGTTGGTTTTCTCTACACTTGCCTGACATTATTGATGTTATGACTATTCACTTCTACGTAGTCTACAAATATATAGTTATAAATATCAATGCAAGCAATCCATGATACTATACGCACATAATAATGTAAACAAATAGAACATGAACCGGTCAGGACGGTACACGGAAATCTCTCCTCCAATTCCCATGCACTTACTTTTTATAAGCATTGTCTGAAATCTTATTGCAATTGGTCTTCTGCGAATAAATATTATGTTATTGTTAGAGAATGCATATAAAGTTTCTAGCTTACTCTACAAATTAAGGTTAGGACCTTAGTAGTTGCGATAATGCTAACAAATGCAAACAAATTAGGGGAGCCTTACGCAACGGAGTTAAATAAGATAAACTTGCATAGACAATAGATTGACGATAAATTATTAGGCCCGAATTTCAAATTCGCGACGACATCAGATGGATAGGCTGGGGTCGGGCAATGCACATAACATAAAAAATCTAAACACTTAAACGTGGTAGACCAGGGAACATTTCATTTTGTTCCGTGAACAAGCTAATTAACTTGTTGAATGGGAAGGAATGTCGACCAGTCATAACTAATGCAACGGTTTGTAACTCAAAAGGAATTGATGAAATGAGAAAATTGAAGACAAAATTACTCTAATAGAAAAATTATGAATAGATATTGAATAGATTATGAATAGTCTTATTGCATCAGCAACGTGTAGGTTAGAGATAGTGAAATACTGAACAAACACGTAAAAGTTTTATCCTTGTAGACTTAGAGACAAATAATGTGCAACATAATTGCGAAGCAAAAGTTTAAAATTGTTGCGAAATTTTGCAATATTATACATAATTTACTCAATTTTGAGATTTTTTGGTGAGCTATTTTACATAGCTGATAAAGTCAGAATCGTTTGCCTTCAAATTGAATGACTGAACAGGCATACCGGAGGTTATGAACTACTAGCATAAAAGCTAACATTATGGGGCTTGGTACATACGTGTGCAAGTCAGCAAAAAGGCGAATGCATTACCTTTGCATGAAAAATGCTTATTGTCTAGAAAATGACTAAGATCGGAATAAGAAATTATGCTCTAGACTGTAAGATGTCTCATGCTGTACATGCTGTACATGCTTTAACATCCACTTGTTCAAAAGGGGAGTCTGGTAGCAAGTATCGCGATAATACAGGATGTCTAATACTTTCGTTAATTTATACCATTCTTATTTTTTATGTTTTATTCAGCAAGGAACCATTTGTAAATAACCCTAGGTTTATAACTAGTTCCAATTAGCTGTTAGAATAGATATGGTATTTTTAACAGCTATAACCTTTATTCTTGTCCACAATGACAGAATTGAGAATAATTTATACGCATTCCTATACATGCCTACATATACCTATATAGTAACTTGGTTTATTTCTTTTGGACCAATTTTCTGTTTCTAAGTGTTAAAGTGAGGTACCACGATGTAACCTTGCACTAAGTGAAGATCACCATCGAATTTTTAAGCTATTGTTTTTTTGATCGCTGGTGCGGCGCACTCTTCGCTTTTTTTTTTTTTTCTTTTCGAATACAGCAATTTCGTCTAGAAGAAGAAAATTCAAAACATTAATAATTTACTAAAAAAGACCCTCAACCTACAATCGTAGAGATCACTTGAGCCTTATCTTAGTGTTTTTTATGAACTTGATCCCTTAAAAGTGCAACTGACAGTAATGAATTTCGAATTTGTGCTTAAACGGAGAAGTATTCTCTCATCAGTGCATAACAAGCATCTTGAAAAGAATGAAGAAGAAGATAGTGCCACGGACGAGAGCTCAATTTTTGACTCAGCACCAACATTTGAAAGTAACAACACAGTGAATGAAGATTTCGAGGACAAAAAGGAGAGAATAAGGCCTATGAGCTGCTATGTCACACCTCCATTAGCAAGTGATGATACTTTTCTCAATAGTAATAATAATATCGAGAAGAGAAATTCTGGGTTATTCAGAAGGGCTTCGTGGATGGGAAGAAGCCGGTCAATACTAAAGAGATCCACGGCGTCCCCGACAATTGGGGCGGGAGAACCCTTGAGTCGCAACACGGAAAACAGCCGTGGGACGGTAAATCCCAAGTCTAGAAATGTAACTCCAGATCTGTGGAGTCATGTAATAGAGAGAAATCAGTCCACCACTGAAAAGCATAGATCATACCCTGTTACGTTTTCAGCGAACAGTTCTTGTTCTTCACCTAAAGATTTTAACTCAAAAAACATACAAGACATTTCTAGTTCTACTATTGACGACAGAAAAATCTCAACCAAGCCCAGAAACGTTAGTTTTACTAGCACCAATAGAATGTCATCATATTCACTTCCATCAAACAGCAAGAATGTTTTAAAAGTAAAAATATATTTAAACTCCGAGGATGACCTTGACGATGTGGTAGCCCTAAAGATCAAGAAAGAAAAATTGCAAACAGTTGATCAGTTGGTTGAGGCAATAGTCTACAAAATTACTGATAAGAGATCGAACATTGATAGGGATAACATTAAATTATCAATTCTATTTAAGCAGACAAATGTTAAACCTATTACCCTAAAGGACGTTAACAGCGATACAAAGAAGGATTCTTGTTTTGCATTACTTGATAGTGATAGCTTAATAATGGATTACGTTTCTGGTAGAGAGAAACTTTATATAAAAGCTATAATATAAACACGTTGATAGTGTTTCATATGCATGTTTACTTCTATTTGTATTATTTATGATTCTGTCATTTTTTATTCGGGTATGTAATTTTTCTAATACATAAATATTGGCCAAATATAACAAAGGTTTTTCCATTCATACATTAGTAGGAAATAATGACAATATAATATAGAAACATATAAGAGATGGCAGACGTGTTCGATATGGATGATGAAATTGATTTATCCAAAAAATTTGAAAAAACGGACTTGAACTATAAATTAATAGACGAAAACATTGATGGAATTACAAATGGTGATGATGTAAACGATACAGTAAGTGCTTTACCGCCTCCCATTCCCATGAAACGGGCTAGAAACAGTATGTCTTCCTCAATTAAACCGTCATCCTATGAAATAGATATAAATGAATCGTTTGTTTCCTCCATGAATAAATCCAATAATATCATAGGCAGCTATAAACCAAAATTATCTGATTTTGAACCTATCATGGTGCTAGGGAAAGGAGCTTACGGTAAGGTCTTATTGGTAAAAGAAATATCTACAGGTAGATTATTTGCTCAGAAACAATTAAAGAAAGTATCATTAGTTATTAATGAAACTAATGAAATCCATCAAATTAATTATAATAGAACTATGAACGAAAAGACAATTCTAGAAATGGTTAATCATCCTAATATTGTTAAG
This sequence comes from Debaryomyces maramus, assembly GCA_030583545.1. NCBI lineage: Eukaryota > Fungi > Ascomycota > Pichiomycetes > Serinales > Debaryomycetaceae > Debaryomyces > Debaryomyces maramus. The sequence continues at coordinate 1,165,389 of JAJMIL010000003.1, forward strand.
TTATATTATGCGTTTCAGGATAATGATAAGGTCTATTTGATTTTAGAGTATTTGAGTGGCGGAGAATTATTTCATCATTTGGCACAGGAAAAGTATATGAGTGAAACAAATGCATCATATTATATTGCCCAGATAATTTTAGCGCTTAGATACTTGCATATTAAGCTTGGGGTAATTTATAGAGACTTAAAACCGGAAAACTGCATGTTAAATCCGTTAGGAAATTTAGTATTGACTGACTTTGGGTTATCAAAGGTCTCTACGACAGATCCAAAGAATCATTCTATGACAGGGACGGTTCAATACATGGCGCCCGAAATATTAAAGCACGAGCCTTATACGTATTCTGTTGACTGGTGGTCACTTGGCTGCGTTTCTTTTGATTTATTGACTGGTTCACCCCCATTTACTGGTAACAATAATAAGAAGATAATGGACAAAGTTATCTCGTCCAAAAAGACTTTAAAGTTTCCGTTTTATCTTTCATTGGATGCGAAAGACTTCTTAAGGAAATTGTTACAGCCTAACCCTGATAAAAGATTTGACATTGATAATGATTTTGATCTATTGAAGAAACATCGATTTTTCAGACATGTCGATTGGTCAAACTTAGAAGATCCATGCGAGCTGGATACATTACCTCCAATACTACCGATTATTACAGACCCAATATTGGCTGAGAATTTTGATGAGGAATTTACTGAAATGGCATTTACACCACCAAGCTCTAGTAATGTAACTAATTCCACCTTTGGCAAGAGTTCTTCAGATATTTTGCATATTAAGGACTTTAGCTTTACAAATGACAGCTATTTGATGTCAAGATTCAATGTATAGATTGTATTATTAAATATTTATTGATCCCGGTAATAGATTTCAAATCATTAGAAATTAACTAAATAAACCATAATTCAAGAGATCGATAAAGATTCTAGTGAGGGGTATCTATTAGAGTTGTCCAAACAACAACAATAGTAAGCTGTAGGCAAATAAAATAAAATTAATAACATATTCAACGATTAACGAAAACTGGAAGCTTCTGTTCGTTTTTCGAAGAATATTCTTATTGAAAAGTCTTAAAACGAAGACTCCGATGAATAAAAGGTAAATATTCGAAAATGAATTAGTTATGAAGGCATAAGCATATAGCAAGAAAGTACTTGTATTCCACAAGTAGTCATTAGAATACCAAATTGCAAACTTCATGATCGAAAGTTCTGTTAAAATGATTCCAAACTTTTCAAAAACTGGATCAATTAAAATTGAACTAGTTTCATTTGAATAATCAAAGTTTTGCTCAACAAAACCTTTGAATTTAGTTATCCGTTCTCTTTCGTTTAATCCTTTTCCTGTTGTCGTGCAAACGGAAGTTTGGGCTTCCAAGTCTATTGCGCCATATGTAGGAATTATATTTGAATATGGTGAAAGAAGTGTTTCAGTGGAACTCAAAGTATCGGAATCAACATATGAATCCCCGTTAAACTTATATGACGATAGGGCATGTCTGATTTTTGGATCAACTGCTATATTTCTTTTGGACTTCTTCAGGGGAGTATTATAGGTACAGCTTTTTTCAGGGATATGAGAAAGCGGAAATAGCCATGAGAACCAATTAATGAAGGTTGAAAATGCATCGTTAGACATAGATATGACAGAAGTACTGGCTTGCCTGTAACCCGCATTTATTGACATCTTTGTTCCAAAGTTTTCTATACTGGGGGTGCAGAAGTTATTTTCATTGGCACCATGATGAACAGTTGTATTTTCCTCCGGGGATGAGAGTGGTGTTGAATAAGGAGTATTGCCTTTACGCGAACCGATCATATCATCCAGGTCATCTAGATCATCCACGGATATGCTCACAATGTTCTCTGTATCCAAATGGTAAGTGTTCTTAGGTGATACTGAATATAATTTATCCACCATATTATAGCATGACATAAAATCAACCGACTCAAGGTCTTCCGATACCATCGACAAAGACCTATTATTGCCTTTGAATGACTGAGAATTAAAGCCTTTAATTGACGGAATAGATATCATTCTAGGAATGCTGGTTAAAGTAGCATTAGAATATTTGGAATTAAGAGTCCGTACCTCTGTATGCAAAGATTCAGCTAATGCCATAGCTGCATCCATTTTCAAGTTAGTCGACTCATGGGATGGAACCGTATCATTCGTATATTCCCTCCACATTTCATAAAGCTCCATAAAATCTTTATAGCACTTTTTATAATTTATGGGAGAGTATTTATACGAGAAGTAGCAGAACTTTGTTAGGTTATATCCTAAACAAACAATTGCTACTTGTTTGACACTTAATTGATACTTTGATGTCTTTGTAGCTTCCTGTAACCATGCAACATAACCGGAATTCACAGATATTTCAACGTGACGACGTGAAATAAAATAGATCATTCCAAATTTGAAAGTCTCTTCAATTAGTGGAAAGTACACCTTGTTGAGTGAACTTTTTTCGTTTAATGCAACTGCCGAAATGGCGTTTCTAATGTATTTTACCAAACCAATGACTCCTGCAAGAAAAACACCTAAAAATACTTCTTCTGCCAACTCAGTCGAAGTAGGATCATACAACTGATCCAAATTGCTGATTGTGTATTTGCCTAGCCAAGTATGCAAATGAAATATGAATAAAAAGCATGCAAACTGGACTATCCCTAACGAGAGAAAGCCATAAAAATATGTGATCGTTTTCATAGCCAATAGTCCAAGCAGTGAACTACAAATTGGCTTTTGAAACTATTCTAATGGATGGTATTATAGTTCTTTAGGGTCAAAAAGGTAAACATTGATCCAATTATTTTGGTACAATGATAACATCACGTGAAAACATCAATTTTCAGATTTGTTAAAATATCATACACAAGAGCAAAAATCCTGAAGAATATATAGTTCTGTAGCAGTAAGATATACTAGTGTTTTGTATGCATTTAGTTTGAAGCCTTTAGAGAAACTTGAGCTACTAATGTTTTTAAAATTTAGTTTAAAATTTGTTCATTTATCATAAATTCACAAAATATAATGAACCGAAATTACATCTTGAAAAAGAGAAAGTTATCCTTTATAACGAGAAATGGCATATATATATTCTCGGATTGGACTGAGTAACCTATTCTTGATTATATGGAACCCTTTTAATGTGGTTGTCTTCTCAAGCAAATATTATGTAATCAAAGATATGAAGATTACATTGAGTAGATAGAATTGAATCAAAACCACATATTCTATAACTATCGATTATTCTTATTATTGAGAAAATGACAGACTCGAAGAGAGTAATTCCTTTGGAATCGAATCCAAGCATATTCAACTCATTGTCAAGAAAACTTGGGTTATCACCAGTCCTTGAATTCCAAGATGTATACTCCTTGACAGACCCTGATTTGTTGGCATTTCTTCCACAGCCGGTTTATGCGATTATTATGCTATTCCCTTTAACTAAGAGCTATGAGCAATATAGATCAAATGCAGATCAATCGCTACCAGAATATAACAATGAAAAATTTGGTGATGTTAAGTGGTTTAAACAGACCATTGGCAATGGATGTGGACTCTATGCGTTGCTTCATATCTTGGCAAATTTACCGGGTGACTTTATCATTGACAACCTGGTTTTAAACAAATGCTTGTTATCGCAATTGAATAAATCCTTAACTGTAAAAGATACAGCAAATCTAGTGGAACTGTTGGAACAAAATATTCAATTAGATTCTAATTATGGTAGCCAAGGACAAACTGAAGCGCCTGATGCAAGTGAATCTATTGATTTACACTTCATTACATTTGTAAAGGGAAATGATGATCATCTCTATGAGTTAGATGGTAGAAGAGCAGGACCAATCGATCTAGGAGAATCAAGCAGCGATAATCATATTTTGAATGATTCTAAATTAACAGAAAAAATACAATTTTATATGAGTAATACCGATGACGAAAACAAACATAACTTTGCGATGATGGCAGTTGGTCCATCTCTTGATTAAACATATATATGCTGATTATTATAGAAATATCTATATGAATTAAATTTGTCCCTTAATATCTATTTTCCTGAATCCATTATGCACGACAATGCTCTGTAATATACTTCTCGAAGAAGCACAATCGAAATCATTGTCAGACACTACAAATTGACTTAGATTGTACTTTTCTAGGAAGGTTTTTATATTATCAATGTCATCATCGTCATCACTCGAAAATTTTAACTCCTCTTTTAAAAATGATATTGGCAATTTTCTATAGCTCTTTGACATGGTATTAAGTGATTTTATCCTCTCTTTAGTCACTAAAAAGTTTTTAATTAGATGGTATGCTAAGTTCATTAAAGGAATTGATCGAAAGAAATCATAGGTTTCAAAGAAACTATGATAATTTCCGTGAATTTGGTCTCTTTGCAATGAGAACGCCTGGTCAATACAATTCAATAGGTCTAACTGCTTTTTGCCTTTTGGCTGCGGTTTATGCGAATATAACTCCGACTTCAATTTATAGACTTCAGAATAGTTACCCATCATGATCATATAAATTATCCTATAGCATTTAAACTCTAATTCAACAGAGTACACATTATTTGACAGGCCCTTATCGGATTTCTTCTTAAGATAATATAAGTATTGTAGTTGTGATTGGCATTGGTTAAATTCCCCCAAATCATTATTTTCAATAGCTATTCGACCATGGGTTTCGTAGACGTGTATAGCAAAATCATTTTTAATATGTTGCACAGTGAGATCTTGTCTTATAGATTTGAATTGGTTATTTACGTATGAATATCCGGCCAGAACATCGTTGTGGTATTTATTTAGGATAAACCTTACACTCTTTTCTAATATTCTTTGCGGCCTAACCTTCAAAGGGTCCGGCTCAGATGTTAACCTAAGGTAGTGTTTCTCTAAATCTTCACATTTTCCTACAATAACTTTATTGCTGCTACTTTCGTTTGGTCTTCTTATTGGTTCCGGTGTTAAAGATTCAGTTCCAAATCTAGCCATTCTCTGCTTTTTCTTTTCTGCAGAATTAAATTTCGATTCTGTAAGACTTTTGGGAGTTTCGGTTTCTGCTTTGGTTAATGAGGTTGCCTGTACTGTAGGGGTAGAAGGTAACGTAGAAGGTATAGGTTGTGCCTTTTTGGTTTTTTGTCTTTTAGGTGGAGGAAGAAAGACAGTACTTGTAGGCAAAGTAGCATTCGTCTTTTTAGCTTTTGGCTTCTTCGTTAAACATTCCAACTCTAAATTTTTACATGCCTTATCTAGTATGGGAAGTTTTTGGGATTCCCAATTATTCTCCCATATTTTGCCTGATGTGAGCGCCATTTCCATAATTGATTGTAGCTGGGAATTGAAAATAACTTTATCGGCATTATCAAGTGAGCTCGAACGTATGAAACTAGTATTTACAAACTCTTGTAGTGAAGGAGGCCAGTTTTGTATCGCCTCTTGTTGTTCAGTTTTACTATTATCAGATGAACAATCAGGCATGGGTGATGCAATATTTTTTGAAGACCCAGAAGCTGGACTAGAGAGTTTCAGGTTCTTCTTTCCTAACTTAAGTGAGGGGTTGACTTCATTATAAGTTCCTCCCATTATGACAAGATCCTAATTACCTTATCTGATGTTCTTTTAAAATTATGAAGAATACTAAGTTTCCTAGTTTTAGAGCGAATTACACAAAAACTTACGATAAGTATATATTAAATAGTCAAACATTTCCTTTAGAAGTAGCAATTAAGCTACATATATATCGTTCGGTTGAAATATTAAAGACAGATCTGGCTAATAAAATAGAGATGAGATCAGCTATTTTTGAGAAAGATCCAGCTCAGCTTTCGGAAGGAAGGCGACAGTCAAGATCAAGATCATTATTGAAAAATCCTCCCCATGCTAGCACTTCAAGTCAGTCACCTTTAAAGTACCAGAAATCAAAAACACCTAGTCCATATGTTGGTAGCTCTACAAAATTTAATAGTTCTAAACGAAATTTAATTAATGGGACTAGCTTATCGTGGAATTTGGATGATATGGTTAACACTTACCAGGAACATGGCATTTTACCTCCCATACTATCACCAACTATACCGCAAGAAGTGAAAAATGAAACTCGTGAAAAGCCTCTGACTAGAAAAGATTTGAAGGTTGAGGTCACAAGAGAAGATTTACCACTTTCAATGCTTTCCCCAACATTACCTATTATGTTTGGAAATGGCGAAAAGGAAACAACAACAAAGTATTTCAATTTAGCACAACCCAAGCCTAAAACCCTGAGAAGTGTATCTAACTTAGTAGATATGCCCATTAATAAAACGCAGATACCTAAAGCTAGAGTACGCTGGATCGATAAATCGCAAGACAAACCCCAACCCAAGTTTCTTCTCAGAATAACGTTAGCATCACAGAAGCAATACAAGGAAAGTTTTATGGAAAAAAGACTCTCCAATTCACCCCAAGCATGTAGTGGTCTAGGTATATCTACGGTACAAAATGAAGCATCTAATGAAAGAGCAGATCGACCATCCAAGTATAAAGATAACGTGGAAAAGGAGAAGTCTACTGAAGAACAAAATCAAATAGACGAGAACGCTAGAGTAAAGGAAAGAGAAGATCTGCGTTCTAAGAATATTCTAGACCATGAAAAAACCACAAAGGAAGAAGAAAGAAAAGCAGAACAATTAAAGAACTTAAATAAAGATATATTTGAAAAAGAACAGACACAACTGAAAGATTTGGAAAGAATAAGAATTGAAAAGACTGAATCTCCAATATTGCTGACAGAAGGTAATCTAATCTTGACAGGTGGGAAGAAAGAGGAATATAAACAAAATCTAACAGCAAAGAAAACTTACTGGATGAAAATGGCTCATAAGGCCAAGGAAGAATCAGACAGCACTAAGGATCCAATATTATCATTGATTATTAATCTCGATTCTTTGTTATTATATATGATTTCGTATGACTATGATGAAAAATTGAAAATTGTATCCCAATTATTGCCTCTGGAAAGGTATTGGAATTCTTTATACCAAGAATGTTCAAATTTGATTACTCAAATGAAACAACAAATATCTACTTCAAAGTCACATAAATATTCCAATTCAGAAAATCCGATGACTGAATATAAACAATTTTTTGTTGGATTATTGTATCAAACAAAATCCATTATCTTAAAGAGAATCAATGGAATTTTTCAAAAAGTTATTGAGCTGTATATTATTAAAAAGAATGGTAACCCTAATAATGATGATTTGATAAAAGAACTAAATAATAAGATTATAGAACTACAACAATCAACAATTAATAATTATAATAAGGGAGTGGCTAATTTTGCTAAAGCACAATCCTATTTGTCAATGACCTCACAAGTGTCTGTTAATTTTCCAAAAACCTGGTATAACAAATCCCCACAAATTAACCCGATTCAGGTAAATGAAAATAGCTTTGTTCCTGGCGGCGACAACTATTTCTTACCTATTGGAATGTATACTGAATTGCGAGAGTTAAGTGGATTTATGTTTAGCTGCCTTCAAGAATTTAGTGAAATATCAACAGCTGGGAATATCAGGAATGACAGTAATCAACCAAATATCAAATATATTTTACAATCTGGATTAAAAGGAGCACCAGAGGACGAGGCTTAATCTTACGACTATATAGGTAGAAAACTAGGCTCGAATTATAAAAAGTTTAATAGTATATGCAATATGCTTTTATTAATGACTACTGATTCTATTCTTATTTTTGCTTTTTGTATCCATATACTTATCTTTGTATATCCAGCTGTTTCCAATAGATGTTACCCCAAAGACCTCACTTAATCTCAACCACGAAGCAGCTTTGTAATAGTCTTTTTTATGATACTTAGATTTCGAGCACCATAATTCCCCCAACTGAACCATTGCGTCTATAGAGCCCCTAGACGCAGCTTTGCATAGGAATGATATTCCTGTCATTTCATTCTTAGATAATAGGCCCCATCCATTTACTAATGCATTACCCAATTCATGATATGATGAACTTATTATATCCTGTTGAGACTTAGATGCGTTAATGATCTTAGTTAACTGTGAACTTTGTAGCTTTGAGTAGTAATCATATAATTCATTTGGATCAATAGGACTTTCCGTTTCTAATTCTTTGGTAATTAGCCCTATCATGTCTTCAGGTTCTAGGTCATTCAATTTAGACGCAAAGTTAGAATTAGAATCGGTACTTAGAATAACACATTTACATAGCCACTTAAGGGAATGTCTATCATTCTGTTTTACTCCTTGACCATACCTGAGGGCCAAGGCATATAGATACATAGCTTTAGGGAAATTGTATGGAACATTAGCAGCCAATCGTAACTGATAGGACGCTTCTCTGTGCTTCCCCTTTTTTCTCAATTCTCCTGCCAATTGAGTACGATATTTTGGCGATAATTCACCAGAATTATGAAAAGAAGGTGTTGTAGGGGTAGTATTTGTTGTGTCAGATACTATTCTTTTCGCTGGTGGAGTATCTATTTCCAGTTTATTCATACTGGCGCCTGTGGATGCGGATCGAAGGACGGGAGTCGATGGGGCTCTTTGATTTACACCCGGTGAAGATAATGGGATTCGGGTTTTCGAACCAAATTCATCTACTGAGTCACAAGAACTACTGAAGTTGAATTCATCATCAGCATCATTCATATCCAATTTTTCATGCGACGAATTACTTTTCAGCGAAGTATTATCATTACGTACATTCGACTGCGGATAAAAACCAGGACCTAAGCTTGACATTTCAGAAACACCAGGGGTAATAGACTGGATATGATGAACTTGCTTGTTCACCGAGGGGTTTCTTGTGAACAACGGAATATCGCTTGGAAATGGCTTATTTTGATTTGGTTGTTTAGAATTAGAGTGGTCGCTGTTACTCGGTGAACTATTAATGGACCTTAAATCTGCTCTCATAGAATCGATAGAGCTACTTCGTTTCGGCAATATCGATTTCACAGGACTTGTCTTAACACTAGGCCTGTTTTCTCTCGATCCACCTTTATCCCCGATAGTACGCTGGGTACTCATTATTTGAGGATTGTATCCAGCCGAAGGTTGTCTAGGCGGAGCTCTTCCAGCATTTATAGATGAATTGGCAGAAATTGGTTTGTACCTATCCTGAATCAACGAGTTAGGGTTCACCGACCTTTTTTGGGTGTTCGTAGATGCATTCACCCCAGCCATGGCGAGTTCGTCATCATCAAGACCAAGCCTATCTAATAACCTCCCAGTGGACTGTACCGAGGCAACGCTATCTCTCTTGGACAAATCAAAATCATAGCCATAATCATCAAATTCTTCATTATCGAGGCCCAACCGATCCAACAATCTACCGTTCGTACTAACAGAATCAAAAGAATATACACTTTCGCGGTCCATGTTATACGATGAGTTAGGGTTATCTGATCCCTCTTTGTTGGAAATTCTGGCATTGGCCATTTGTAGTTCGAGCTGGTGTAACGGTGAATCGATTAAGTCATTATTGTCTTTTGGAATATTCATAATTTTACGGGGTAAAATCACACGGAACTCTGGCTTTTTTCTTAACTAAAATACCCTCTACTTTTAAGTTGTATAAAGGTTTCCAATATCTGGTCGTTACTGGTTTTACTGGTTGGTTTTAGGGAAATGTTACTTCGGGAGGGAAAATGTGCTCAATGCGTTATCTAATGGAACACATATAAAAAACCGTTTAGAACTAATCAGGTGATCTATTTCCAGGATGCAAATTTTTGGTGAAGTTCTAAACTAGACTTTATTACTTTATTTTAGTATTATGTATTATAATCATTAGGTAGTTATATGTAGTGTCTGATAATAACTCTTATCAAATACAAGACTGTCTAAATTGAAGTATGAACATTGCTCTGATTTTCCAAATGCTTTCTTTTTTTTTGGTTAATGAGACATTACAGTTCGCCAAATCTAAATGCTGAACTCCCCAAACATGAAATGAGCTCGCAATGCTACTCTACATTCGCCCTTGACGTAAATCTCCCTGGTTGGACGCGTATTACCAGCAATATGCCAAGGTTTAATAAATAAGTGCTGTAATTAATGTGTGCCACTTAATCTGAGGCTCAAAAGTGCTATGGATGCCACCATAAGACTAAAAACCACGATAGCTGTATAAGCGGCAATCGCGGTTCAACACAGAAGTATTAATAATCTCATGTATTGGTTTTGTTAACAATAAGTATTATACGGAGAATAAAAAATGGTTCTGTTTATACGGCATATTTTGGTGATGCGGCCCCAAAATAATTTGACGTGAGTGAATGGCTCCAGTCAGATTCAAGAATAAATATATAAATTCGATCAAGAGTAGGTTTTGGCGTATACATAGACAAAAGTAATACCAAAGAATGGAGGATATTATAAGGCCTTATCGTCCAAGCATCTCCCCAGAGGTTGATCCATCAACGTTGTCCAACTATACCAACTTTGAACTTCGAGAAACAAGTTTAGACTTCAAAGTATCATTTGATAAGCAGATAGTTACAGGAGAGGTTATTTTCGATTTATTATGTGTTAGAGATACCCAGAATGTGACATTGGATACTTCATATTTGAATATTTCCAGTGTTAAGGTCAATGATGACGAACACGAATTTTCTTTACGTGATAGAATGGAACCATTGGGATCTGCCATGGTAATTAGCTACAAATTAAAGAAGGACATGGCAATTAAATTGGCGGTTAAGTTTTCTACTACATCGAAATGTACGGCATTGCAATTCTTGCCAATGGAAGCTACGGATGGAAAGAAAGCACCATACTTGTTTTCTCAATGCCAGGCCATTCATGCCCGTAGTCTTTTTCCATGTTTCGATACCCCAGCAGTAAAAACGCCATACAAAATGAAGGTTGAATCACCATACCCATCATTAATGTCGGGGAGACCAGGTAAGCAGGAAAAAGACACATACTACTTTGATCAACCAATACCAATACCATCTTATTTGGTTGCATTGGCATCAGGTGATATTGCAAAAGCCCCAATTGGACCAAGATCGCATGTATACTGTGAGCCAAGTAAGATCGATGCATGTCAATACGAATTCGAGAATGATATGGAAAAGTTTTTGACTACGGTGGAAAAATTAGTATTTAAATATGAGTGGGACCAATACGATGCGTTGGTCTTACCATCTTCATTCCCTTATGGAGGAATGGAGAATCCAAATGTTACATTTGCAACTCCAACCTTAATCAGCGGTGACCGGGAAAATGTGGATGTTATTGCACACGAATTGGCTCACTCATGGTCAGGAAACTTGGTCACTAATTGTTCGTGGGAACATTTCTGGCTTAACGAAGGGTGGACTGTTTACTTGGAAAGAAGAATACAGGGCGCTATTCATGGTGAGTCAACAAGACATTTTGGTGCTATTATTGGATGGTCAGATTTAGAAAACTCCATCAAAGCTATGGGTGATTCAGCCGCTAGATACTCTAAATTGGTCCAAGACTTAAAGGATAGAAGTGATCCCGATGATGCATTTTCTACAGTGCCTTACGAAAAAGGTTCGACATTGTTATATCATATTGAACAGATCGTAGGTGGTAAAGATGTATTTGATCCATTTATTCCATACTATTTCAAAAAGTTCAGATACAGGTCATTAGATACCTACCAGTTCTTAGATACATTGTACGATTTCTTCAAAGATAAGAAGGCTGAATTAGACTCGATCGATTGGAAGACATGGCTCTACGAGCCTGGCATGCCACCAGTCAAGCCAAAATTCGACAGTACCTTAGTTGACCAATGCTATAGCCTAGCAGATAAATGGTATAACTCTATAGAAAAAGGTGCCAAGTACCATGATATATTTAGTGCTGATGACATCAAGTCATTTAGTTCCAACCAATCTGTGGTTTTATTGGATACTTTGACCTCATTTGATTTACATAAAAACTTCAAATGGTCGGAACACACAGACGCATTGCGAGCCATATGTGATCTCTATGCCAGTTATTCTGATTCTTCAAATGCTGAAGTATTGTTCAGATGGTATGCCTTACAAGTTACTGGTAGAAATACCCAGTTCTACGACCTGTTGGGTGAATGGTTAGGCACAGTTGGAAGAATGAAGTTTGTGAGACCAGGCTATGTGTTATTAAGCAAAGCTGATCGTGAAAAAGCCATTGCTTATTTTAGAAAATTTGAATCCAACTACCATCCAATCTGCAAGACTATGGTTAAGAGAGATTTGGGTATAAATTAAGTAGCCTATATATTTTGCAATAGTACAGCCAAGTTTCTCTCGTTTTGTGTCAGGTAACCTTTTAGTACAGGCCGCGATTGCGCCAACTACTTCATATGTCAACACGTAAACATAAAGAAAATTGGACTATTCGTAACGTTTCCTTAATTAACACTAGCTAACATAGTTGAAAATGTCTCTTTCATTCGCCAACGTTACAGTATGTATGATTCAGAAATAGAGGTTGGGGTTTCCTTGAGGGGAAAGGTAGTTTCGTGTGCCATGGATCAACTAACACAAGCAGTTTTCACAACTTACAGATAGATTGAGTCTTGACCGTATGAAGAACAATGTGGGTCAGTTGAAGTCTTCTATTTCGAAGATCCGTCCTCCCCAGGAATTTTTTGACTTCAGAAGGGTTTCCAAGCCAGCCAACTTCGGAGAAGTGCAAAACAGGGTCTCATACAACTTGGGCTATTTTTCCGCCAACTACTTAGCCATAGTATCTATATTGAGCATTTATGCATTGGTCACAAACTTGTTGTTGTTGTTTGTCATTGTTTTCTTGGGTGGTGGATTGCTTGCCATCAACAAGTTGGGGGGTGACGACTTGGTGTTGCCCTTTGGCAGATTCAACACATCCCAGCTATACACCGGGTTGTTGATTGTGGCCGTTCCATTAGGATTCCTCGCCAGTCCCATATCCACGATGATGTGGTTGATAGGATCATCCGGTGTGTCTGTCTTGTCGCACGCTTCGTTGATGGAAAAGCCAATCGAAACGGTTTTCGAGGACCAGGTTTAGACACTGAATATATACGCCAATATATAAGACTGCTCTACGTGTACATTAATAGAAGTCATCAAACGACAGATGCCGTAGACATAGACGTAGACATGAAAGTAGACATGAAAGTAGACATGAAAGTAGACATGAAAGTAGACATGAAAGTAGACATGGAAGTAGACATGGAAGTAGTCATATATATAGACGTAGACAGACTTAACATCACACATCCCACCGCTTCTCACCCCTACTCTACACTTTCGATTATGGTACAACAAAATCATAAATTAAACATGCGAATATAAAGATAACAAAAAATTATACACTTCGACCGGCATCCCGTTTGGGGTCCTCGAGCTGGCAGCTCCGACAGCCCCAATATCATCCGCACACAACCTTTCGCAAAATTATCATTAATAAACCTTCTTAGATGTTTAACTTAGTTCTTCTCCAGTGTCTTCTCTTGGCGTTGTATCTGATGGTGTTATCAGATCTCAATCTGATCCATTGAGGCAATGGTCTGTTTTGCTTTTGAGCCTTAGCTAATTTTTGCTTAGTTCTAAAAGATTTTTGAGACTATAACTCTGTTAGTATATTGTTTTTCCGTGCTACGGTTGCCTCTGGCTCCAGTTTCATGGTCACTTCTTCCATCGTGGTGGTACATTCATATCCTCTAAACGGTTCTCTGGGTTCCTCTCCAACCACCTCCAATCCGCTCCATCCATCTATATTCCCATATATGTCCCTGTTTTTAATTTTTCACCTATTTATGTCCCGTTATTTCTTTTTATGTCCGACTTCTGGTCTAACTATCATTCTTCCATTTTCTGCTTCACCAATGTTCTTGTCTTCCATGAAACCTTTCCCATTGACACTCCGTTACTTTCTGTTATTAATCCTTGTACATACAGGCATCTTTTACTAATTAATTATACTATTAATCTAAAAGAATCCGTTAACTCTCGAATAAGACTTTTCATCAAAAGTTTTTCACCGGGCCCACCAGCAAACGAAGCCACCGGAAAAAGTGCCACAAACACAAAACCAACCGCTCCAAAGAAAAAAAAAAATTCAAAAATCCATACACCCATACATTATGAGAAGCCGCGGGTAGAGTCGTGTGGAAAACCAGGACCTGTGACTGCTCAACAATTTGCGGGCCAAACCGGGAGGGCCAATTTCTTCAGTATGGGAATTGGGAGAAGATTACACAAAAGCTCCCAAGTTTCGCAGGGGGAAAAATTGAAAAATTGAAAAATTGAAAATTGTATAGTGGGGACAAACGCTGCGTAACCACAGAAACTCTCACCAAACTACTCGCATGGCTCTCTATTGAGTCTGAAAAAAAAAAATCGATAATTTTTCAGACCTACAACTAAACCTCCTCTACAGCACACAAGCACATAAATAGTTACCATGACCAGAACTTCTGTCTTAGCCGATGCTTTAAACTCCATCAACAACGCCGAAAAGACCGGTAAACGTCAAGTCTTGATCAGACCTTCTTCCAAGGTTATCATCAAGTTCTTATCAGTCATGCAAAAGCACGGTTACATCGGTGAATTCGAATACATCGATGACCACAGATCCGGAAAGATCGTTGTGCAATTGAACGGTAGATTGAACAAGTGTGGTGTTATCTCGCCAAGATTCAACGTCAAGGTCGGTGACATGGAAAGATGGACCGACAACTTGTTGCCAGCCAGACAATTCGGTTACGTTATCTTGACCACCTCTGCCGGTATCATGGACCACGAAGAAGCCAGAAGAAAGCACGTTGCTGGTAAGATTTTGGGATTCGTCTACTAGGGGTTGTGTATTATATACCGTGGATTAGTTACAGTTAGAATAATTAATACAAGCTACAAGTACAAGCGTGTAGGCTGCGACGAGCAGCGACGACATAATGGACGGGGATGTGGTGAGAACGGGGCCAGGGAGACGGCCTGCCATCGTAGGCACTTGTGGGCCATGTAGGCCCTCGAGCAGGCAGCCAGATGCTGAAGTGAAGACCAATGTCTGGCTCTGGCAACTAGGGCTATAGACCTAGGGGATCGCCAGGGTTGAGGATTGAAATGTGGTCGTCCACCAACCGAAAAGTTTTGGAATTTTTTTTCGTCTGAGGTTCACAATGTATGCGGTTGGTTGATGGATTCTAGTGAAAAATCCTACTACAAAAAATTACTTACACGGAACAATTACATATCCTAGTAAATCAGTGTATCATATAATTAAAAATGTCTTCATCTGGTATGTTATAATTGAAAAGCGGTTCGTTTAACCGCAGAAAGCACTCGAGTATTGTGGTTATGGGAGGAATATTTTGTCCAAAGTTGAAAACGGAGTCGTCGATGAATGGGAGGTCTGAGAGAGTGGATGTGGACTGGACGACGAGGGAAAACCACGGAGAAACACGCACACGAAGCAGTCTGATCCATGCGAGTATAATATCAGTTGGGATAGACCGACGGATAGAGTCTTGGCTGGACGTATGACACGGGGAGTGGACGTTGTGAAAAAGTGGACGAAAAGGCAGATTAAAAACTGCAGGATCGGCGACTTGAGATCAGCTTTGAATATTCGGCCCCACTGGCAGAAACGCAGTGCTTCGAGAGTGTTGTTGATGAAAAACCATTATACTAACTATATTTAGGTCCTGTTAGAGATGGCTCCCAAGTTTTTGGTGTTGCCCGTATCTTTGCTTCATTCAACGATACTTTCGTTCATGTTACTGATTTATCCGGTCAAGAAACTATTGCTAGAGTCACCGGTGGTATGAAAGTCAAGGCTGATAGAGATGAATCTTCTCCATACGCCGCTATGTTGGCTGCCCAAGACGTTGCTCAAAAATGTAAAGAAGTCGGTATTACTGCCGTCCACGTCAAGTTGAGAGCTACCGGTGGTACCAAGACCAAGACCCCAGGTCCAGGTGGTCAATCCGCTTTGAGAGCTTTAGCTAGATCTGGTTTGAGAATTGGTAGAATCGAAGATGTTACCCCAGTTCCATCTGATTCCACCAGAAGAAAGGGTGGTAGACGTGGTAGAAGATTGTGAATTACTGGTCGGGATATATTTCTATATATTTTGATGTTCTATTCCATTAATTTGATTTAAAGGGGGTTTATTAATTATTAATTGAATTACTTTTTAGATTCTCTTTCCACTTTTATCTGCTGCATCTTTCTTGTTGTTGCAAATCATATACTTACAAATGTACATTTATAAAAAGGTATTCGTAATCATTTTCAGTGTAGTATGTAGTAGAAATCCCACTGCTGGATACAGCTTGCGGTCCTGATTTTGCAGGTTAGCTTGTACTATGGGTTTTACTTGTTCACCACTAAAACCCATTGGTTTGATTAGAACTACCTCTTCAGAACATATATATGATATCTTCGGTACGAAATAGGGCTTTTCCGAGACTTACTTCAAGATGTTGGAATTCAATACCGTCAGCGATATCTCTAAGGAGAAATGTATCTAATGAAAGTTCGTCTGATCAGAGAAAGATTGTAGATTTGCTAATGAAATCCTCCAAGATTGAATTCACAAAACAGGTTGAACTCGATGATCTCAATAGGAATTTTGTTGTTAACGAAGCCATTGAACTTCCCGAAATAAAGACTCCCACAGAATCATTCCCTCCAATAAAATTTGCCGACTATGATGGTGCTTCTATGGAGAATCTTGGAGGGTTGTACTTGAAATATATAACTGTGAAGTATATATATAGTACCAGGCCCCATATAATGTTTCATGATGCATTTGAACACGCAGATATACTAGTTAACCACGCAGCAACGGAATTTGAACGGCAGAATGGATCATCGTTCTTTGAATACATTGGTCAATTCTGTCTAGGTGACATGCCACGCTGCAATCTGTTTATGCAAAGCTATTTTGTTGAAGATACGAAGTCCAGCCAGTTAATAGAACCATTTCACAGTTACTTCATGAAGATTACTCCTAGCTTTAAACGAAGCCGTATTGACTACAATTTAATTTGGGGGACCTCTATTCCTAATTCCATATTTGAATTCCCTCCACTAGAATCACCAAACCATTCATTTAGTCCCCTTATTTTGGTTACCCCGTCAAATGTATCCAGGTTCTTGCGATCGCCAATTTTTAATGAATCTTATAATGCAGAATTGATCGAGTCAAAATTGGATGATTTACAACACTACGGAAAATTAGTTTTTGAATTCTACACAGTTAAGGCTCTTTTTCATAAAGTAGATGCTTCGAATCCGTTATTTGCTCATATTATCAAGAATATAGATTGCATGTTTGAAGAGATTATTAAATATTCAGGGATAATGAATATCATGGACTCCTTGGATTATGGATTTATACATAAGAATATTAAAGGACCTAAGTACACTGAAATATTTTATCAGTACATTGGTCTCCTAGATATTGCTAATAAGGATGAAAAAAATATGATATACAAGTGGATAGATAAATTAGTCAATTATCTCATAAAAAATGCAAGGAATGAAGAGACTGATTTTGAGATTAGGAATGACTCTCCAACATCATTAGAACTCCGTTTCAAAAAACAAAAACATCTACCTATTGTTCCCTCCCTAGTGTTGCATGATGAGCTTGGTGAGAAGATATTTCCACATGGTTCTCCCGATTCAACAAAACTAGATGAATTAACAAACCTTGGGCAAAATGCTATTTCTTTAGCGTTTAAGGGTCTCTTATTATCAGAAAGATTAGATGCGGAAAATGAAAAGGAGTATACTGAATTTGTTTTGTCACACATTAATGATTCAATAAAAATCAAGGCTATAACCCCAGTGCAATATCTGGATTTTGATATAGTGTATACACCCTATCAGTTTCTCGGGTTATATTTACTTCTTAACTTTGAGGAGTGCTTGGACTTCCTTAGTAAATTTCATGATAAAAACCCTGATCTTGCAAATATTGAATCGTCGACCAATTATATCAAATGGTTGATATACAAGAGCAATTTCCCATCATTAAGAATCAATAATCATCTCATCCCAAAAAGTACTACACCCTTGAATCTTCCTCCGCTAAATGATAATTCGAGAATTTCCAGGTTTCTATTATTAAATAACAGTGTTATTAAACCAAGCTACGGCTCATTTAAAAACAATTCGTGGAAAAGAAATAATCTATTGAAGAACTGTTTGCATTCATGGCATACTTGGGGTAACCTAGTATACAAAGTGTCTCTTCAACATGCTTTAATGGTTAAACTGTCCCAAGCTTCAGCTCCATATATTGGGGAATTGTCGAAGTTACTTACTTCTCGCCATTTTTACAAAGTTCTCTTAGACAATTCTGAAGTTTTTGTTAAATTACAAAATCGTGATTACCAGAATCTACTTTTAGAGAAAAGATATGCCAACAGTCTTATAAATGCGGAATTTTCACAGTACATTGCTGCATTATATGCATCAGATTCGCAAATCATTAAGAACTGGACCGAAAATTTAGCTGAGGTATTTATAAATTTGATAGAGAATCTTAATCATGAGGAAACATTACGCTTAATTAACAATTTTGCAGGTGAACTTCGTGCGCATAGGTTATCTCTAAGTGAAATATTTATTGATGGCATGGTTACCAAAATTTTGAAGGGCAGAACAATCGATTTTCCATTGGTCAAGGAACAATGTGTATCGAAGACTTGCTTGGAAGAAGTAGGTTTAGGTTTCTTAAGTTACGAGGTCTCATTGCTCAATGTTCATTATGGACTAGATAGTTTTATTAATGCTAAATCTGATATGTTGGAAATAACCAACCGAGTATTTCAAGCAAAGAAGATGAAAGAAATACTAGGAGGCAAATCTATTTACGAATACATCGGACTTTTATGTTACCAGGAGGGCAATATTGCAACTGAAGCCTTTTTAAGAAAGATGTTGGAGGACCTTATGGACTTTCAATATAAGCCATTAAATACGTCTAAGATACCTCATCTCGATCTAAAATTTAATAACAGTTCGCAAGAGAATCTGGAATTCTTTATCTGGGGTGACAGAATTAAGCTACCAGAAATAACAAATACCACTTCATTACACAAGTTACTTCTAGTTAACTTTTACATATCAAGAACATTTTTAAAATTCACGAACAGTCACGGAGAAAATATTAATGAACTACCAGATATATGTACAAAATTCAACACTGTCGGTGGAGACTTTTACAAATATCTGATTGTTAAGTATGCCTACGGTTGGAATAGACAACAGACCCTAATCCCAATGGAAATAATCGAAAAAATAATAAAGTTATTATTAGATAGAGCCTTTATGTCGATTGTTTGCTACAAATCTGGTATTTTATATGACCCATTTGGCCTGAAGGAGTATTTGAAGTTGGCCAAAAAAACGATGAAAAATAACTTCTATTTCGTTCGCTTCAGCAGTCTAACTTTCAGACAGTATTTGGGCTCCTTGTGTTACCACGACAATGAAAAAGCTGATAAATGGGTAGAAAAATTAGTCACCTCGATACTTAAAGAGTTGGCGTCAACTAACTCTGACGGACAACATAAAATTCTAAATGATCTTGAATTAAAAATGAATGAATACTATATCCATAAACGGGTATAATTGATCAGCAACTACTTGTATATAGCTTACTTTACCTGTATTATATTTAATTATCGCAACATCATTCTCTTAAATATGATAATGCAATTAAATTTCGCATCCGATAATTAAAAAAAGCTGCAATTATATGGTATATACACGACTATATCATATTCTTCTAAATTTGCGGTTATTCCATGGGTGATATGGATCAATGAAAATTTCCAAGATCAACTATGGAATCACAGGTGAACAATGACATACCTCTCAAGCCAATTCAGAATCGCCGGGATGAAGTCGGTATAAGTACTGGGATTCGTAATGCTGATAATGAAGCTACATTAGAGACGACATTCCTGAACCCTGAACCTCAAAGTAGTCAAGAACCAGAAGATGACTCCACCAACGGATTGAAGGCCTATTTTGTTGTCTTTGGGTCTTTTTTGGGTCTCATTGCCAATTTTGGGGTTCTTAATTCAATTGGTGCAATACAATCGTATGTCAGTAAGCATCAGTTGAAGGGTATCCCCACTTCTTCCATATCATGGATCTTTTCAATCTACATGTATTTATCGTTCGCTATAGGCATTGTGGTAGGTCCTATTTTCGTTATGAAGGGCTCACTTGTGCCTCTATTCTTTGGGACGGTTTTAATTGTTGGTGGTTTTATGGCAACAGCTAACAGCACTAATGTATGGCAGTTTATTCTTAGTTTCGTGTGCATAGGAACCGGCCATGGTCTATGTATCACGCCATTAGTAGGAGTTGTCAGTCAACATTGGTCTGCAAATGCAATAGGAAGAGCTAGTGGATTTGCTACTATTGGGGGATCAATAGGCGGTGTCATATTGCCATTAATGCTTCGTTCTTTATTCCCAAAACTCGGATTTGCCTGGAGCATAAGGGTTCTTGGGTTTTTTTGTTTAGGCTGTATGATATTGGCCATGATATTGGCAAGAGAAAAGTATCGTACTCAGCTATTTCCTACTGATTCCGCTTCTACAGATTTTGAAGAAATGACAAAGAGAAAAAAATTTAGAGAAACAAGTAAGAGTATCTTGAATTTTAATGCCTTGAGAGATATTAAATATACATTTCTTATTATAGGTGTTTTTTTTGGTGAATTGGCGCTCATGTTAATTGTTACATATTATGCAAGTTATGCTACTGCTCAAGGGATGTCGGAATCTTCGGCCTACATCTTATTAACAATATTCAATGCTTGTGGAGTATTGGGTCGTTGGATTCCAGGTCATATGTCAGATATATGGGGACCATTTAATGTAATGATCATAATGCTAATTTGCTTGGATATATCAATCTTGGTGATTTGGCTTCCATTCGGTTCAAATATAGGCGTGTTATATGCATTTGCTGCATTATCTGGAGGATTCTCTGCAAGTATTTTATCCTTATTGCCTGTCCTGTTGTCATCTATTACCATATATTCGATTCAAAAGGCCCCTAAAGATAAGGGAAATCCATTCTTACAGGGTAATGAAGCACCAACCACAATAAAGCATCCATTGGAATTTGGTCAGAAATATGGTTTATTATATTTTTTCGTTTCTACTGGGAACCTTTTTGGAATTCCAATTGCGAGTGCTGTTATTGGCGATCAGAGTAAATATCATTATGACATGTTTGTTCTTCTTACTGGGATTTTTGCTGTAATAGGAACAGTTTTCTGGATTATTAGTAGATACTGTATGGTCGGATTTAAATTAAACGTGAAGGTATAATATAAGTATACGAACTATAAGAACTATACAAATTATATAATATAATACATTTTAATTTTGCTTACGTTGTCTTATACCTCCTTGTTGGGAGTTCATTTGCCTAGGAGTCTCTTCTGTTGTTGACTTTGCGGATCGGCGTTCTTCTAGTTTCCTGCTCTGGGCACGTTCTTGTACTTCTTGAAAATGGTCTGCAAAGTCAGGATTTACCCAACCTATGATATATGGTGTTGCCATAATTCCCAAACAAATAGTAAATATGATGGTGTAAACTTTATTACGGAATATGAAGCCAAAAGGGCTATTCATAACCATGTCAGAAATAGATCCCAGGCGTTGTTCATAATATTGTCTTATATCCTTAATTTCAATACTCAATGGTTGCTGCGTTATAATAACCTCTGAAGTGCGGTTGAAAGTTTCCAGTTTTAAGTCCTCTTCATATGCCTTAACTTCGTCATCACCCACTTGAATTCTGTACCTATTAGATGATAAAATAAAGTCATATGAATCAATTATTAATTGGTAACTTCCTGGAACTAGATCATCAAACTTGAACATATAGTTTTTATTTAACTTACTTTGTGATATACTTCCACTACCATTGTTCAAAGGTATAAGATCAATTTTGAATCGTGATTGGAAATTAGCCCCATTTAATATTGGACTCTTGATTTCTTTCTCCTGAACTTCTCCTACTTCGGAAGGAATTTCAATAACCTGTCCCTTAAAACCTATTCCTTCGGCAATTGAGATAAGTAATAACTGAAATAATGCGATCAATGGCACACAATTGGCCCACTTCATTATAATATTTAGATGGGTAAGTAAATTAAATAGCATAGTCAATCTTAATTCTATATATTATAAATATATAGAAGGATTACCCGCACTTTTCAGAACTATAAAGTCAATGAGATGTCAAAAAGAATTTACCTATTTAAAATTTTCTTCTCTATTGTACACGTATGTGTATTATTGTAGGGCAACAGTTTATAGACTTTCATGTCTAGCACCCTAGGACTGCTGCTCTCTACAACACATACCAGAGTATACTAGTCACACCATAATTTATTATGGTGCGGGTAGTCAAGGATCTTACGGGCGTGGTTGATTAGGGAATTTGATGTTCACCGTTGTAAAAGATGGTAGATATTAAAGGACCAATTACAACTGGGCATTCTAGCCTTTCCAAACATTTTATAAATAATGTAGTATTTAAAAGTATATGATACAGTTCAGTCAACAAACTATTTAACAGTATAAGAACCTAAATACGGTTAGCTTTTAAACTTCTTGAGCCCCATCTGTCATAACAGTATAAGCCGATAGCTATTAGAAGCAATCCATAAATTTGTCCAGTAGTTATTTTACCGAACCACTTTTGGGAATTGACTGCCTCGTTCGATTGGTTAGTACCTATAGCCATCACGATGCTTATGGTTATAATAACAATCCGTTTCATCATTGACGCAATTGAATATGATAATGCCGGGATCAGTCCTAATAAATGGAATGCCAAAATGGTCTGCATGAAATAAGAAACCGAATCCAATAGTATCAAGCATAAAACTGTTATGATATCTGAAGTTTGAAATGAAATACCTGACGTAGAAGTATTGTCTGAAACAGTATTAATTCCATTAACGATACTTGAAAGTTCATTGATAACAAACCCGCCAAACGAGAAAATAAACCCAACCATTGAACAATAAAATATTGTGGTCATTCTGTCGGGCTTCTTGGAATTATCTGAAATGTCTACCGAATCATTTGTGAAAGATGCAAATGGGTTGTTAATATTCGATTCGTTATTTTCGACAAGTTGACTATATGGAGCTTGTTGTCTGCTCATCTCTTCATTTTTTTCATCGAATCGTAAATCAGAAGTCGAGAACGGCAACTTTATTGAGTTTGTTCTTTGTCTTACAAATCTTTTTGAGTTTTTCTTATTAAAATCGAAGAGATTGTTTTCCTGGGGTGAAAATGCAAAATTACTTTTCTCCGAAGCTGGTGTCCCAGGTTTACTTGATTCGGTGTTTAAAACTAATGATGCTGGATTCTTCACATTGGAACTATTATTCCACGTAAATAATTGTTTCCCATAAATGCTCTGAGCTGCGAATATAATGGTACTAATAAAACAAAAAACTAGGCCCTTTATTTGATTAAAATCTAATTGACCTTCTTCATTCAGCAATAACCCTGTATTGGATCCAGCGTTATTATACAACGATTCAGATACAATAATCAACATAACTCCCCCAACTAAAGGTGTTAAAGATAAGTAGGTTACGAACGGAAAGTTGACATTGTAAATAATTCTATAACCTGACACAATCAACAATGGCGACAATGCTTTTACACTGGAAACAGTGGGTAATGGGATCAATGATGTAGCACTCAAAGAAAAATATTTTCCTGTAAATTGAAATATCCCTAATGGTAAAATTGTAAGTAAGATACTTCTGTCAAATATAGGTTTATCAGAATTTATTGGTATACTCCCTAATGGAAAATGATGTTTGATTTTGGGAAATGTTCTGGCAATATTAATAAATGTAAATGATAATAATGTACCTATCAAAAACTGACATTGACTTAAAAATAAGGGGTATGGAAACTTAACCAATATAAGCTTTGTAAGTTGTGATGTAATAGACGACACCAGGTACCAAACTAGACATGTTAAAACTGTTTTAATCGAAATAGGAGGAACCACTACCGATAATGTAGACATATTAATAGATGATTACAACTTCAACCGATTTTGCAATTGATTCTTAAAATTTCCAAAATAATAACTATTTCAGTCCGCAACTTTAATTTTTGTTTTTCATTTCTCGCAAATAAAAAAAAAGGTACCATTATTCATAAGATTAAAATACAAAATACTTACCAACTATAAACTTTACCAGAAGAGTCACCAATGATAAATCTTAGCAGTCCCCTACATAGCTTGTCTTCTTCATCTATTTCATTTTGCTTAAATAATTCAATGGCAGTAATCTTACTGATAGAAGTATGACTAAAATTAATTGAATCCATTGGCCTCAATGCCCATCCTGTATTCTCATTTTCATCTTCGATACACAATTCGTAGATATTTATCAAATTAATTGGTGACTCATAACATATGGCTAGTAGTTCATTCGACCAATGAATATGACAATTTGAGGTCAGGTATTTATCTGTATCTACCATCGGATTATTGATGCTGCCAAATGTAATACTTGTAATAACGCCACTTTCCAATTCCTTGGATAGGATTATTTCTCCATTCAACGTATATAACATTAGAAAATTCTTCTCTTCTGAGCTGTAAATGATTGCAATGTTACCCGTATCGTTTGAGATACAAGCAAATACTTTGGGAGCTTCATAAGTAACAGGCGGAATAATCTTTCTCACAAATTTAAATCTCGTAAAATCCCAAAGGATAACTATACCATCAGTGTCAACACTGAGACCAATTTTAAAGCTTCTACTAAATTTCAATAATGAAATTTCTGTGAAGTGACCCCTGAGAATACACTGAAATTGCAAGTTAGTTGTTGGTTTAAGATTACATTTCCACACGTTGATAATCCCATCTTTTGCAGCAGTCAAAAAGAGCTTGTGACCTATTTGAAGCAAACATGTTATATTAGACAGATGGATATTTAAAAATGGCATTTGGTTAATAGTCAATGATCCACAATTTGTATTAAATAGATTAGTTTTTTTAATAATCAAATCATCCTCCGAACTTAAGCACGGTGGCCTTCCAGTCCATTTTTTGTCTTTCAAGTTCAATTCTAACTTTTCAATGGGTGCCTTAAATTTCGAATCAAATACTAACCGCGGTTTTGAATTTACCATGGCCGGTCCCATATAATGATTTGGCAAATTTAATACTTCTTTTAGCGGATGAGGTTTATGGAATATTTTCATTGGTGTTTGTCCAAAATTATTAATCATTCCAATAACAGCTCGTTTTTCTAGATCATCATTAATATTGTCTAAATTTATAGCTCCATTATATGACAAATGATGGAAAACATTCAAAGCTTTAACTGCTTCTGGGCCACTTTGTTTGTGTCCAAAAATAAGTTCTATCCAAAGATGTAAATTAGCAGAAACATAAGAACTCTCCAATGCCTCCCTATTCTTTGAAATAAATATCTTAGGATCACCTTTTGCCCAAGGAGGCAATACTACATCATTTGATGATTGTCCATTTTGAAGAGTTCCAAATTCAAAGTTGCTAGAATTAACTAAAAATTCTGGTAAATAAAAAAATTCTGGAGTCAATTCTCTCACATCAGTAGTATTATCCTTTGAAGCCGACGACCAAGCTTTCTCTATTGAGTTAAATAATCTATCTGCATGGTCAAATTTACCGCCTTGCAATAACAAATAAGATTGAACATAAGGTTTCAATCTAATCAAGAATGATGTCACTATCATAGCCGAAGAATAATGAGTCCCATAATGGAATGGTGGTGCATTATGATCATGTAAACTATCCAACGCTTCATATCTTTCTTGGAACTCTTCAGCTCTCCCTTTATTTTGAGCTCCCATTGGTTTTGATAAATCACGGAAAGTTTTAGGGTTTGACAAATCCAAAGTAGCACTAGTATAATCCGCAATAACCCATGGAAAAACCGGATATTGGGTCAAATCATTAAATGTTCTCCCTGCCAACGTATTAATAATTATTAAATAATAAAAGTTAGACATTTCGCCCATTTTCCATTTTCTAGTAGCCGCAAGTAACGAGTTTGTTCCACTCAAAAAAGCTGAAGCTAACTTGGTAGTAAAATATGAGGTACTATTGCTCAAGGAATGGTTCGTGGACATAGTTGATGATATTTGTAATGCCTGCAACAAATCGTTATCCAACCCCTTCCAAGATGCATACGAATATAATTTATGATAAATTGAGTCCCTTTCTTTGGTAGATAAGCAAGTAATCAAGATACTAGCCCCATCACTAAAAAACATTTCTAGTGCTATATCACGTAACAAGAATTGGCGTTTGGATATGCAACATAATTTCTCCAATCCCCAGCTTTTTGTTCTATGAGATTTTCCATTATCTGTTTTTATATGTGTGCTAGATTGGGAGTTCACTAGTTGAAGATAAGGGTCTCGTGATTCAAGTGGAGCTTCTTGAGCATCAATGACATTACCGTTGTTACAATGCCAATAATTTTCAATTAAATATAAATGTCCAGAACCTAGTATCATTAAACTCTCTATAGGCGCCAATCCATTTATTTGACTTATGTTCCATAATGCAACTATTTGATCCCCCATATACAAACTTCTGATAACTTTTCTATTTTTATCTTCATACGCACTTGCCTCAGAATCAATGGTATCTGAATTGTCATCAATAATTTCAAAATTATCCTCTACACAATCTATTAAACTTTCGAGATCGTTCCTCGGATTAGTGTAATCGTATTCACCCTCCGGCGAGAATTCTTTATCAATAGGCTCTACTTGTTTAATAGGAATATTGATATTATATGAAAGTTTTTCCGATTCTGATAATTGATTTTCAACTATCATCCTTTTTCTCATGCGATCAACATTTTCAATATAATCTAGAACATAATGTGATTTCGTATGATATAAAAATTCCTGGTCTATCAACCGAGCAACTTCAATTTTCAAAGCATTATAGATTGAAACATAAAATTGGATGTTTTCTTGTTTATCTTGTACTGCTCTATTAAATTTTATCAGTTCCCCATTAATCAATGACAACTTCAACTGCTCGCAATCACTTTCAAAGGTCCTGATATACACGTTGTTCATGTATCCTAAACGCCCACCATTATTTAATGTTACTCCCACCATGTCAGCAACTTTTAGAGTTGCATTCTTCTCGGCTCGTCCAATGCAAACATGAAAATTCTTAGTGAAAATGTGTTTAAACGTGGGATACTTCTGTAAACTCCTCAAAGTTTCTTCATCATTCTTGGTTAGTAAATTACCAAAAAACTCTGCAAGAAGTTTTTCGCATTCTTGGTAATCATTATCCTTACTCAATATCCTATTAATTCCATCAAAATCATCCTGGTACATAATATAACAAGTACGTAAGAAATTGAAAATATATTCCGCAGATAAATTTTGATCTTCAGGTGATAGTTTAAAAAAATCACCTAAGAGAAGTGAAATCAAATTGCTTATCTTCTCGTCCGTGAGTACATCTTTCTGAAGTATTGTTATTTGTCTATATAGAAGCCATTTTAAGGAATCAATAAATTTTGGACCAAGTTCTAACTGATCATAATTTTCTATTGATTCTCTTTCGGTTTCCATTTTAAAATCTTTGGATAACTTCATAAACTTAATTAAAGTAATTTCCCCTAAACATTTTTTTAATTTCTTTATACCATTGGACTTTGAAGTTACTTTAGATGCATTGTTTGTTTCGATAATAGATATAACACAAGTCATAAAGATTTCAAGGTCTTGCTCATTAACTAGATAATTTTGGTCAACAAATGCTGAATGATAATAGTTGAGTATTTCGATTGTTCCTTCTAGAAATTCTTTTTCTTGGAATATGAAATTTGATACATTGACAAACTGATTTACATGTTCAAATATTTTAGGAAATATAATATCAAGTATAAGCTTTTTAGTGAAATCACTTAAGCTATTAAATATATCGAAAAATTCTGATGATTTTAATAATTTCGAGACAAATATACTTGTTAAGATTTTAATTAACTTCTCATAAGAAGCTTTAAAATTCGGCAAAAATTCAAAATTGGACCAGGAAATTGTTAATCTTAAATGTCCTAGCAATTCAAATATACCTTCAAGCCAATCTTTCTTATTATAAAACTCTGCCACAGATTTAATATTTTCAAACCCAAAATTGATAGCTTCTAAATATTGATTCACTAAATGCAATGTATCATATGATACCTCTAAGCTATTGCTATTGCTTGCTTTGCTTTTCATTGGCGAGCTTGATGCACTTAGTGACTTTCCTTTATTCAAACTCAAAGTATTCATTGAATTTAAAACCAAATTATTTAATAAAATTAAAAATTCGGGAATTATAATTTGATTCAACTTGTTTTTCGTGCCTGTCAACGACTCTGTTAAATTTAAAGTTGATTTGTCGACTTCTTTAATATCTATTCCAAAACTTGCAAAATATAGGAGACATATCACTTCATCATCTGACCACCAATCTTTTAAAAAATGAGTTAGAATATCCAAGCCATGATTGACCTGAAAAAACCTCTTGATTATGTGAGAACCAAGAATCTTCAATAGTTTAGCGAGGAGTCTAAGGCCACATTTCACTACTTCTTTAGAGTAATTCTTACTGTGATCCGATTTAAAATTAAGTAAAAGTAAAATCCAGTGAATTGTAATAGACCTAGAAAACTTCTTCAACACTTTGATTGAAGAATTTGGAGCACATAAAACATCAGATAATGAATTCAATGTGATAACACCAATCTTCTCGTAAGAATCTTGTGGATTATGGTATAATGAATAAATAATGAATAATGACACTGTGCGTATAGTTTCGACAGACGGATCTGCTTGTATTATGCTATTTATCGTGGAAGATAATTGATCAAAGACTGGTTGTTCTGGTTTAAAAGAAGTTAACATTGGGGATTTCAAAAATTGTATGAGTTTTCTTAATAGTTTCGTCTTACTCAATTCTGAAATATTAATATCTCTATACTTGCTTTCATCAATAAGAACTTGAAAATGGTAGAGCAAAAATTCAAACGAATCTGATTCAAAAAATAACTCAAAATTCAATATTAGAAACCTATATCCCGTAGGATTAAGAATAATGGAGTGATATGGATTATTAAAATCGTAACCTGTGTATACTAATATTAACTTTAGTAAGTCTTGATTATGAGCAGCACTCCCAGATGACTTACTCAAGTTGTATCCAGGTAAAACTTCAAATGCTAATGATTTATTTACGTTATCTTTATAACGCATTAGCAAAATCAGTAGTAGCCCATAACCATTTATATTTTCAAATTCTTTATTTAATCTCCAGTTATTATCAAGAACACATAATAGTAAGGTCAATGATTTGAACAAAATTGTGTCCTTCAACTTATTGTCCATCGAATCTGAAGGCTGCGAATATGACTCGATTAGTTTTAATAAAAGTGAAGATCCGCCAATGCTATATAATGCACTATGGACAGATCTCGATTTATGAACTAGTATCTTGGAAAAACTAGGAGCCTCTAAAGATTCAATGAAAATACTATCATTCGAATCAAAAAGGATATTTTCTTTTGTCAATTTATTTACCGATAAAGCTTGAAATATTGATCTTTTATCTATGTTGCCTCGAGACAGCCCAAGTCCGTTTAACTTACCTTTAATTTTGAGGTTCCCCTTACTTTGAGCTGATAGGCTTAATATATCTGAGTCTTCTCTCTTGTGGTTACCTCTTAGTTCATTGATTTTCAAACCAAGATTCATTAAGCCTCTATAATTTAAATGGTTCAAAAGATTTAAGAGGCGATCGTCCGTAATATCTTTGAAATCGCATTCATATCCTAAGCCTAAATTGTACAACAAATTAATCCATTCGTATGATAATGGAATATTAAGCACCGTTAAATTTCTAATTATTAATTCATCTTTACCATGATCAAATGAATTAGTATTTTCTTCTCCAATATACACCTTGTTCCAAGAATTCAAAATTTTGTAAAGCTCAGGGCATGGAATTGACTCGCTATATTCACCATCAATATAAAGATTTAAATTAGCATATGTGTCATACGTGAGGGCAAAATGGGTGTAATTCTGGTTTCTCCAATTATATGGATTTAAAGTTTGATTGAAAGAAAACTGCATACGAGAACCAGTCTGATGATTTTTTATTTCAATCATGAATTGATTATAGTTTATTAATTGAACTTTCAAAGTTGAAGAATTACCTCCTGTGGAATTTGCAAGAAGAAAAAGGGTGGATACAGGTATATTGTCATCATTAAACTTGGCATCTACGCATGATGTGTTCACTTTGAAAGCAGATTGGATTGTCAAACATTTCAGAGAATTTAAATCTTTGGTGAATGGGATAGCAACGGCGGAGTTTTGAAAATCGTTTAAAACGAAAAAATCAAAATGGCAGGGATATTTCTTGAATATTTGATTTAAAAGCTCTAATAGAAACAATCTTGCAGATGCTTTAACCAGGTGGTTAAATAAGGGTAACATCAATTTCCTTAGTAATTTGATATCACATCCAAATTCACAAAATATTATGATAAACCTCGCATATTGGCCCAACCCCAGTGGAGAATTACGATCAACCTCTGGCTCCAATTCCTTATCTGTTACTAACTTTAAAAAATTGTCAATTAATAGCTCATGCACATTCATTCGAAACATTTTTATCTTCGTGGTATATGAAATGGAAATTGCATATAGAAACAATTCCAATAGAATTAGTTTAAAATCATGGTATATCTCTTCTTCAAGCACATTTAGGCCATTCAAGAAGGATTCAACATCGGATCTCGCCATTGAGCTTGTATTTGGATCCGAAGGGAAGGCCATTACCAACTCTTCCTCGATCATAGACGATAACACGGCATTATCCTGCGTAGTCTCTGCCATCTCCACTTGCCATTTAAATAGTAGCTCTTTATTTATCGTATAATCGGATAAAATCTGATCACAGAGAAGATTGATTAAGCTCACTTCATGACTATCTATATTAGTTTCACATTCTGTATCTTTCTTATTAGATGATGCCATGTTAATGCTACTCAAAATGTATTCTGTTCTCAATACCTTAATCTAGCAATTGAATATACATGTATTGGTTTTAGCGTTTCAGTCAGTCCTAAAAGCTTGATTTAGTTCTAAATTCTTGCTTAGGTATATATCAATAAGTGCTTATCTTGTTAGAGGGTTTAAATTTTGGCTTCTATTTGATATCAATTGCTCATGTGACTCTCCACTAAAATATCAAAGCATCCAAATTCTACATAATTTAATACATCTTTACTAATTTTTTGCAAGGTTTCATATGTATATCTCTTTGATAGTCTTGCAAACAAGTAGAATAATCGTAATACCATGAAACACACTGTCTGTGTGGTGTAGTATAGAATATGGCTTATAGGTGGCTGCTACTCTAAGTCGCGCAATGAAAATATGAATAGATCAATCAATTCCACACCGAGAAAAACAAGATTTGTTCGTTTCTTTTATAGCTGCATCAATCAAGTGAAGAGTAGGCGTCTGATCGGAGTAATACAAGCTCTAAACACTTGTGAATACACTGCTAACTTTTAACCGTGATTTATCCATTTGCAGATGTCTGGGAAAGCAGAATTATCACCATCAATGCCGGGAGGATTCCCAGAAACAGGAGAAATTAAAGCAAACTCGGAACCTAAGGAAATTGATCCAAGTACGGTGGAAGAACGAAGGGAATTGTTAAATGAATTGATGAATAACTTAGAGCCAGAAGAGGGTGATATTTGGTTTGTTATCTCTGAAGCATATGTAAGTGACATACTAAATTTGCCAGTGGAAACATTTGAAGAATTGAAAATCGAGGTTGGACCTATAAATAATAAATCTATAGTGGATGAAAATGGATTTTTATATCCAGAAGATAAAGAAGTGGTATCTACGCGTACTGTACCTCCTGAAGCATATCAAAAACTTCTGGATTGGTTTGGGGTTCAAGGCGAGCCAATTACTAGGTCGATAATAATAGAACTGACTACAGGAAAAAAAGAGACCGAAAGGTTTCCGCCTTATTTTCATGTACATACTTTATCGAAAGGGAATACCACCAGAGTGTATCATAGCCATGCCCAGAATGGTGTTTATTTGTCTCGCACAAAAACTTTCAGTGATTTATTTGACACCATTAGAGTTAATATTTTAAAAGCACCAGGCCGCCAGAAGTCATCGCTGTTCCGTATTTGGTTTATACCCTCGGATAATGCAGATGATCTTCCATATACAATTTCATTGTTTACATTCATTAATGATATCCGCAAGAAACATTTGCTTCGTCAGAATTTCTATGGGTATACATTAAAGAGTCAGGGAATTGTGTTGCCAAGCTATCATGTGCTTGTTGAAGTGTATGATAAATCAATTAAAAGCTATCCAATTGATAACTATTTCGATTCACTAGATTTCTCAACTTTTGAAATTAGAAGTGTAATTCAATCTGGTGGTAATCTAGGATTAGCCAATTTGGGTAATACTTGTTATATGAACTCTGCTTTACAATGCTTGCTTCATGTCCCTGAAATAAATTACTATTTCTTCTATAACATCTTCGAGAAAGAGCTCAACAGAACTAACCCTCTAGGTAATAAAGGTCAAATTGCCGTAGCATTTGGATCGTTACTACATAAATTATTTGATAATTTAAAGAATTCAAATTTATCTTTTGTGTCTCCCCGAGACTTCAAGTTTACGATAGGGCACTATTCCTCAATGTTTCACGGGTATCAACAACAAGACTCTCAAGAGTTTCTAAGCTGGTTATTGGATGCTCTTCATGAAGATTTAAACCGCATTTATAATAAGCCGTATTGCGAAAAGCCTGAGTTAAAAGATGATGAAGTGAATGACCCAAATGCTATTGCAAGGTTAGCCAACACTTGTTGGGATCAGCATAAGAGAAGAAATGACTCGGTTATAGTTGATTTATTTACAGGTTTATACCAATCCACTTTGATATGTCCTGATTGTTCGAAAACCTCCATTACGTTTGATCCATTCAATGATTTAACTTTGCCTTTACCCATTAATAAAAAATGGTATCATACCTTCACGATTGTTAATTTAGGCAACGATACTTCGAAATTTGATTTGCCCATAATGAAATTAGAAGTTGAATTGGATAAAACTTCAAATTTTGATGAGCTTTTGAAGTACCTTGGTGATTTCTTAAACGTCCCTCAACAGTATATATTTTTGTTTGAAATTTTTAACAACTTTTTTTACAAGGACTTCCAAGCAAAATATAACAAATTGAAGTTCTTTCCTACAAGTGAAATAATTTCTGATAGTGATGACATTTTTGTTTATATTATACCACACAATCCTCAAACAGATATTATTGTTCCTGTGATAAATACAGTCTCAGATGAAGATAAATCATATAATATATCTAGCCCATTTGGAGTTCCTTTGTTTGTTGTTCTAAATAAAGAAAATGATGTTAATAGTTTTGGGACTATTAGAAAGAAACTTGAACAAGTGGTCAAGGCTTTGTCTAAAGTTGAAATTGATGTTGAATATAAAAACTTAAACGCAAATAAGAAGATTTATAAAGCCGCAGACTTTCCTTTATTAACGAAGAAACTGTCTAATGAAGATGTCATTATGGATGAAGATCACGAGCAGCCGGACAATACTATTGGAGATGAACAGTATGATTCGGATATATCGTTTGCGAATCCAGAGATTAGTGCAAACTCTGGTTTTGAAATTAAACATTATTGCGAAACCGGCCCTTCATCACGCTCCTTTAATAAATACAGTTATAATTATGATGATACAGAGAAGCCAACTAACTCAGTGCTTCATATTCCCAATTTGAGACCTAACTTTAATAATCTTCCACGATTATCTGAGGAACTTCCTTTATTGAAACAAAACTATTACCACTATCCTCAATTCGTTGAGCTGTCAAATAACAATGGGGACCAAGATACTAATTTGGATGAAAAAGAAAAGGATGATGACTATGTTGTGATTGAGAACAATTCTGATAACGACACGGAAAATCATCTTGTAAAAGACACCCCTCAAGAGCTGCTGGATGAGGATCTTGACAATGACAATGATGGGCCTGAGCAGATTGGTCTGTTATTTGATTCTGTTGGTGATTTGCAACCGCGTTCCAAGGTTCAACAAGATAATACCAAATTTGAGAATCATCCAAATTTAATCCATACTAATAGTACTTTGGTTTGTGAATGGGAGCACGAAATATTCACTAAATTTTTCCAAGATTCAGAATGTCAGACTTGGGCTGATTCATCATATATACCTAATGTCCAATTGGAGGCTAACAAAAGGAAATTAGAGCAACAACAGAAGTCGACTGTTTCATTATATGATTGCTTGTCCAGTTTCAGTAGCCCAGAAATTCTTGGAGATCAGGATTTATGGTACTGTCCAAAATGTAAAGACCATAAGCAAGCCTCAAAAACAATTCAAATCTGGTCTACAGGTGACTTGTTAACTATACATTTGAA